>CM048827.1:22250963-22850963 GCA_026586065.1 Dioscorea zingiberensis
TTTTGAAGAATTCGGATTCATCCGGAGAGGTGAAACTATCGAGGCCGCATCAGTTGGCTAATGTTGTTCTAGTAAAAAGCCATTGAAAAATGGAGAATGTGCTGGACTTCACGGACCTAAATAAAGCTTGTCCAAAAGATTCATTCCTCTACCTGAAATCAATTGATGGTTTTGGTTGAATCTATGAAGGGGCATGAGATGCTTGAGTTTCTTATATGCCTTCTCGTGTTACAATCAAATCCGAATGGCCAAAGACGGCGATGAAAAAACATCCTTCATTACAAGCAAAGGAACTTATTGCTATAAGGTGATGTCATTCGGTCTAAAGAATGCCGAGCCGCCTTCCAGGAGGCTCATAAACACGGTCTTCAAGGAACAAATTGGCGTAAATGTTGAAGCTTATGTGGATGACATCCTAGTGAAGATCCGAAAGCACGATGAACACTCTGGGCGGATTTACAAGAGGCCTTTGTTCGCTTGGACTTACAACATGCCGCTTAAATCCAACAAGTGTGCTTTTTGTGTCCGATCGGTAAATTTCGGATTTATATTGACTCAAAGAGGAATAGAAGCAAATCGGAAAAGGTCAAAGCCATCCTTGATATGGGATCACCTAAAGTCTTGAGAAGTACAAATACTTAAGGGAAAGGCCTAAGCGACTCTTGGGAGATTTATCTCTAAAGCGGAGAAAAACCTTCCACTCTTCCAAGCCTCGAAAAGCACCAAAATGGAGTGGAGCGGAAGAATGTGAGAAGGCCTTTCAGGGAGCTTAAAGATTATCTCCGACGCCTTGATTTGCTAGCCAGCTGCCGCAAGAAGGAAGAACTCTATATCTATTTGGCAAATTTAACGGTCCTCGTGATCCGGTCACCGATTCTATTAAGAGATAAAGGAGTTGAAGCATGTCTATTATACAAGTAAGATCCTTAACGACGCGGAGTCAAGGTATCTACCACTTAAAACATTGGCTTTCGCTCTTGTCACATCTGCACGAAGATTGAGGCCGTATTTTCAGGCTCACAAAGTAACAGTATTGACTGACCAGCCCTTAAAGTAAGTCCTCCATAAGCCTGAAAATTTCGGACGTCTAGCCAAGTGGGTGATAGAATTGGGTGAGTTTGATCTCACTTATAAACCCCGAACGGCAATCAAGGCTCAAGTAATAGCAGATTTTATCGTGGAGTTGATCATTCCCAAGAATGGGGATGAACTCCCGTCACAGGATCCAGAAGAAAGCCCAAGCATCCCATGGTCCTTATATGTTGATGGATCAGCAACTGAAGAAAAGTCAGGAGCCGGTTTCGTCCTTTATTCTCCTTCTAAATGGAAAATTACAACAGTGCTCAAGTTTCAATTCCGGGCGACCAATAATGAAGCCGAATATGAAGCCCTCATCGCAGGACTGCATTTTGCCCGGGGGCTCAGAATTCAACATCTGCATGTATATTCCGACTCACAGCTAGTCGTGAGCCACACATTGGGCAATTTTGAAGCGAAGGAGGAGAACATGATTAAATACCAGGCAGTGGTGAAAAAAATAGTTCCATGCTTTGCTCACTTCCAGATCGAAAAAATCTGTCGAGCACAAAATGAAGAAGCTGATGCCTTATCTAAAAAAGCCACTGCACCCAACGGAGATACAGAATCCTCTTTCAACCTACAATATCTTCCCACAAAAACTATTGAACGGTTAGAAGGAGAAGTACAAAGTACAACAGAAGAGTCAAGTTGGATTGATCCCATTAAAAACTACCTGCAAGGTGGACCTACACCATCCAACAAGGCCGAGCTAGACGGATTTCTTACAAATCTGCCAAGACACTATCATTGGCGAAAAATCTATATAAGAGGTCCTATAAACGTAACCCTTCTTACGGTGCTTGCATCCCATGAAGCCAAGTATATCCTTGAAATCCGGCTGAAGGTATTGGAGGAGGGCACATAGGAGGCAAAGCCTTGAGTTACAAAGTCCTGAGACAAGGCTATTACTGGCCAACATTAACTCAAGATGCGGTGGCATTTGCCCAAAAATGTGATGCCTGCCAACGGCATTCCATGATTCAAAAACGACCACCAACACAGCTCACGCCAATTATCAGCCCTCGCCCGTTTGCTATCTGGGGAGTTGATCTTCCAGGGCCATTTCCTACTTCGACTCGACAAATGAAGTTTTTGATAGTGGCTATCGATTACTTCACCAAATGAATAGAAGTTGAGCCCTTGGCCAAAATCACAGAGAAAGCTTGTCAAGGATTCTTTTGGCTGAATCATATCCGTCGATTCGAAATTTTGGTCGCCTTTATTTCCGATAATGGGCGACAATTTGATAACAAGGCTTTCAAAAGCTTTTGTTCCGAACTCGGAATTGAATCCAGGTTAACTTCCGTAACACATCCTCAAGCTAATGGCCAAGTAGAAGTGACAAATCGCACCTTGCTCCAAGATCTCAAAACCCGGGTCTCCAAAAATAGAACTAACTGGGTTGAAGAAATTTTGAGCGCACTTTGGGCTTATAGGACAACCGTGAGAACCCCAGAGTAGAAACTCCGTTCTCTCTTACTTATGGGAGAGGCTATCATCAGCCCGAGGAAATAAGAATGCCTACCTTACGGACACAACAAACTTTCTCATAGGAAGAAAATGTGAGAAGAATCTCAGCGGAACTTGATTTACTTGAAGAAGCTAAGAGAAACTTGAAATAAAGGCACCATCTATCTCCAAAGAGTAAAAATGTTCTATGCAGCTTTAAAAGGTGAAAAGAGTCTTCTTCAAATTGGTGATGCGGTTTTAAGAGAAAATGAGTTCGAGGAAACAAAAGCGGACGGGGAAGCTAACTCCTAATTGGGAAGGCCCTTACGTCCATACAGAGAATTGTCCAAGCGGGCACTATTATCCAGGTGAATATGGAAGAAAAAATACTCAAGCGTCCATTTCATGCTGAACACCTGCGACGCTACTATCAGTAAATCCTGTAGCCGTCTCTAAAATGTTTCATGAAATAAAGCTTAAGTCTTTCCCAAATGAAAATGAGGTGAAAATCTCATTCTACAAAAATGAGGTGAAAATCCCATTCCACAAAAATGAGGTTAAAATCTCATTCCTAAAAGATGAGTCGGAATTATTCTAAAAGGATAAACGATAATTCTCATCCAGAAACAGGGGGCAAAAATCCCGATCGAAATATGAAGCAATAATCTCATTTATAAAGGCAAGGATCTTTCTCAACAAATCAAAGTCCCATGATTGGACTAAAGAAGAGAAGACCCTGCTATGAAGCTTAAATTACAAGCCAGATGAAAAAAGATAGGCTTTATGAAGGACTTCTCAAAAGACTTCTTAATGGTTAAAAATAACCATGACTCAGAAATAAATCTTCACCAATGTAAAGGTTTGTGTTTCATTCATGTAAATAGAAATTACATTTTAAAATGACTAAGTATTATTTACAAGAGCGTTTCATAAGAATGTCAAAACCCTAAGAACTAGGGCCTTCCAGGCGGTTTGGAGGAATCCCTTGAGTGAAGGTTGAGAAGGGGCTAGGCAGGGCCTCCAGGATCTTTATGATTTGTTGCTCCTTCAATTCCGTGAACCTCTTCAAGACTCCAAAGAAACCCCATCGATTAACATACGCAAGAGAAACGTGGCGACCCACTGCGCAACACGGAATATATGCGAGTGGCCCCTCTTTTGCCTTAAGCCCTAAGCCGGCGACCTCTATCTCTAACTTATCCGCTTCGTCAATTAAGTCTTTCATTTTCTTGCGAGGTCGGATTTAGGGTCTTATTACGGAAGCCAAGTCTTCCCTTGAGTGTGTCAAGCGCTCCCCTTTGGGTTCCTCTAACTTCGGCACTGAGCATTTGATGAGTTCAAAGAACCTTTAACTTTAGATCCCATCAGGGTTCACCTTGCTCCTCTTGGCGGATTTAAGTTCCTCTTTCAAATTACTGAGTCATCCTGGCCAACTTTTGATATTCTCCTCGGTGGTATGAAGAGAGCCCTCGAAAATAGTTGACTTGGCCGCTAAATCATCTTTCTCTTTTTCCATAGTGGTCAATTTGTTGAAGTCGCCGACCTTATCTTGCTTTCAAGGCGGATAACCACGAAATGTTTCTTTCTCTTTTCCCTCCAAGGCCGCCACCCTAGAACTTAATTGGGCAATTTACGCCTCTACAAACTCCATCTTTGTCAAGTCTTCTTGACAAAGATTGCCAACTTCGATCCGCCCGTTGGGTCTATAGAGGAACAAATGAGTTAAAGGCGATAATGCCAAATTAGGAAGTAGAAGAAATACAAGAATAGTTTTTACCGGCATGGCCGAGCGGAGGAAGTTGGTAGAGTGGCCTCTTCCCTCCGACCCTTGGAGTTTAGTTGAGTCATTGGGGCCTCATGGCCATCAAAACATTCTTCTGGGACCCGGCATCTAGAAGGAATATCCCTCGGAAGGTAATTCCTTTTGGATTTGAGTTGTCGGTCCCTTTAGGAGCTAAGTCCTCCACCCTCGGTTTGTCCAAGAGGGCCGCTTCTCCACTCAAAAACATCAAAATAAGCCTAAAGTTCAAAATTCTTAGTAAAACTATAGATACCCTTAAGAAGTAGATTCTCACCTCCATAGGAGGATATCCTCTGGCCGACTAGAAGAAGGGCCCTCTGAAATTGGCGATAAAGCCGGGCGGACTTCTTCCGAGCGGACTTCTTCCTGAGGAGACTTCGCCTGTTCTCTTATAGTTCCGAGACCGGATGCGTCCTCGGAATTCTTTCTCTTTGTCTTCCCTCTCCCTACGAGGGACCACTGCTTGTACGGGCCGCCTTTGACCCCTTTTTGGAAGAGTCTACATCTTTTCTCTTTCTTTTCTTCTTCTACTCCTTAGAAGTATCAACGCTGCGCTAGACACCACCTCCTTCTTCTTTCGCCCACAAGGCAAGGCGGATGCACTTCACCTTCAAGGAGGCCAAGATGCCCTTAACATAACTCAAATCCTCGTCCTCCATCGGATTTCCTGTATAAAAATAAATTCCGAAGCAAGTTAGATATCGTGATTCAAGATTAAACTAAGTTAGATACGCGAATAAATTCCTTGCGGGGAACCTCCCACTTGGTTCGGACATCCCACTCAGATTTACTTTTGACGAAGAAAAACTTACTCTTCCATCGCTTAATGGAAGAGGGGACTTTCCCTAGAAACTTTCTCCCGGAACGAGCCGAGAAATAATACCAGTCGGCATTAGACTCTAAACAAAGACTAAACAACACCTCTGAAACCAACGAGCGGTCGGATTTACCCGTAATTCTTAAAGACAACAACAAAATCGTTGAAAGCAACCTCCAAGTGTTGAGTTAAGCATGAAGGACACAGAAGTGATATTCCTCGAATCGCCTTTAGCGATGCTCGGAAAAAGGAAGCCTAAGGCCGCCCAATAGCGCATCACGATAAATATCTATCTCCCTCCCTAGGAGAACTTCGCCCCTTTCTCAGGAACTAGGAACCCTAGCCTCAAAAAGAGAAATCTATCTCATATTTCTCTACCAAACTATCTACATCCTTACGCCAAAGGAGGCTTATGAAGGTACCGGACCCTCTACCCATAGCCCTAGAAGCGGGATGAATCAAGTAGAACCCTAGGCTGGAGCGTCCCTAGACTCACTTTGGAGATCAGGCTGCGAGACCATGGAGTTCGGAGAAGGGATCGAAATAGGGGGACAACAGGTTCATGAGATTCCATGAGAAGAACCAGAGAAGAAGAGGCAGCTAGCCATACCTTAGAACAAAAAGGATAAAAAAGCATGAATAACTTTAGAGCGGGGTTCCTGGAGAAGAAAGAGATTATGGGAAGAAGACGCGATTTAACTTTTGAAATAAAACCTTTTCCACTTGTACAACTTAAGCTTCTATACAAAAGAGATGAATTCCTAGCCGTTAGATCCCAGAGCTGTATCCCGATCGAGCCATTAAACCAAAGGTCCCCAAATTTGGATCGTTCAGATAACCATCATTGCTTCTCTTTAAAAAATTCAAAATTCTATCCACGTCAGCACACCAAACGCCGCCTGACACACATAGGTAGCCGCACCCATCATGTCGTTGACAAAAGCGTGCCAGCATCGCCGCCATCTTCTCCCTTTAAATGCGACACAGTGTGAGAGACACGTGTCTCTCTAGGGAGTAATGGGCGTTGTACCATAGAACCAACACCATAAAAGACAAATACACACATCCCAACATAGGATCACTAGCGATCATTCTTCTTGAAGAAATCAAAGACTTTATGAACAAAATGATAAACTTTATTTCAGGTTACAACGATAGTGGTATTTAAAAAAACAAAAAAAAACAACATGACAAGCCCTAATGAACATATTTTCCGTCGGAATTCCCTAGTTAACAATCCACGGATCCATCCGAAGGACAGCTTCGGATAAGATTCGGAGGAGGAGGCGCACGGACTTCCACGGTAGTCACTATACTCATTTTCACTAGGAAACCCCGACGTGACGCGGGCGAAGATGGGGACCCACTTCTCTCTGGCCGAATTAAACCCAGAACATTTCAACATCAAGCGCACACCCCATGCATAAGTAATACTTAAAAGATCCCCGCCTCTACATCATGATCAACGTGGAAGGTTTCCCACCCTTCCTCGATACTTATCTCACTGCCGCACTCCCGATAGCGCGAAGGGAGGGTGGCCATACAGCCGTTTGGACTTACCAAATGGATGACCCAATCACTTAAGTCCAGCCGGATGTTCATAAAAGAACTTTGGAATTTACATGAATGGCGAGAACAACTGAGAGAAAGTGAAAAATTTATAGAAAGGACAAAGCGGCTGAGCCATTATACAAAGCTACAAAGATTTTTTGAATAAAGCGCTACCCTCTACAAGCTCCTTAAATAGAAAAACTTAGTGACGGCGTAGAAAATTTGGAGAAAAATCTACCTCGATTAAAACAACGACCACGATGCTTGTCGTGTCACCTATTAAAGACACATGTACCTTAGGCAAAGTCTACAACTACATAGACATGCCAACTATAGAAAAATACTTGTTCTCGAACCAAGCGAAAAGTGGGTTAACTTCACCCTCGCCGATTTTTCGAACAAGTACACTTTGGGGGACTAGTGTTACGGATATATTTGGTAAGACAACGTGTGTTAGGCCTAAATGGCCACCGTCATACAGGGACTATGTCCCTTTGGCCCGCCGCGTATATCCTAGCATAATTCCGTTCGTGCAAATAAAAATAAGGGTTCAATCCTACAAACAAGTCCGGCTGAATTATAGCAACCTTCTTATCCACAAAGTAGTGAGGGTCTTATAAAGGTGCTTATAGCCACACAGGGGAAAGAAAATATCTAACGCCTCTCAATGAAGTAAATCTTATCCACTTACCTCTGATAGCGGATATTTTCTACCTACTGCGTAGTACCTACATAATAGGCATATTTTCTTCACCCAGCCTCCAAAGAGATATTTTTCTTACCGCCTTACTTCACGCCTTACTCCTTTCCTAAACTACGCCTTTTTATGTTGCTATAAAAGAAGAGCAATGATAGAAAGAAAAGGGGCAAGAAAAATCATTACACAAAGAACTAACTTATGTCTAAGACTTCCTTCTCGCAAGCTTTCTCGACTTAAGCATGGAGTTAAATCCGCGAAAAGGCCCAATTCGATCCCTCCCTTCTCCTTTTACTGATTCATCCCAAAGCAAAGAGTTGATAATTCGATCGAATTCCAAAGCGTTCCACATTGTTCCCTGTTAGAAGTTGAAGTAAGCGTCCACACCAACTATAAATTTCAACCGTTTGTCAAAGGTGAGACCGGATCACGATGGCATTAGCCAAAGCGTGAGGTGGACCCGATTTTTGGCATCAACATAATCAATAAAGCAATAATCCAAAAATCATCAAGGAAACATGTAATAGCGATGTATGCGACAAATCAAAGAAACACTCAATGGGTGAGTGGGGAACTCTAGGTAGAAACACTTACCGTGTTAAAGATCTATCCGCTCAATTTGTGTCCCTCTTGGCGTGACCTTCGCGTCGGTGATATGGTGAAACGGAATACCTCTCAAGACCTATACTAATGTATAATAAGTATTCCCTCATACCTAGGTTTACTATATTGGTGTTGTGCTTAACATGCTTAGATGAATAGGCAGACAACTAAGGTAGACCTCGGCCCAATTGTTTTATAGTAAACCCAATCTCATATTAATTCATTGCATCACTCTAAATAGACCAGGTTAGTTACCCACAGGTCTATATCCTTATTGTATGAGGCCCTCTTTAACAAAGGTGAGAATGAAGGCTTCACCTTTCCCCGCCTTATATGAAGTGGGTCGGGGGCCCACCAGCACCTATTTGTTCATTGGGCACCATTACTAGTTAACAACCTCCCCTTCATCCATGAAATGGGTGACATTGGCTCTTGATTTACTTGACTAGTTTAGTTATTGGGTTGAGCCCAATAACCTCCAAACTTCCCTTCTTTAACCAACTACAAAATGGGCCATAACCAATTTCATTCAAGGAGGTGGGCCGTGGCCCACTACAAACTATTGGGTTCATGCTATCTAGCCTTTATTTATTACGATAAAACCCTTTTATTCTCATGCATTGTCACCTAACTACTATTAAGGCTTGTAAAACCCAATTAATACCAACCATGATGGACAAGTTCTAACCCACTTCTTGGACATGGCCCACTAATGAGCCCAACGTGAGCCCATACATTTAGAGTTATGTAAAAAATTATCAAATCCATGGTTGGGTTCAATAATGATCTATTCCAATGAAATGGGTCGCAGCCCACTTCCACCTCTCCTTTCTTCCTAATCTATCTCTCCTTACTTTCTCTCTCTATTGACTATAACTTCTTATCTTACTAGACTTATTTAAGTAAGATGAAAATATAAACTCATGGACATGCATGCCCCTCCACAGGTTTGCTTATCCTTGGTTCACTTAATGCCCATTACTTGAGCAGAAGCTTACCAATATATCATCCAAAGTCCCCAGGTTTGCCAATAAGTTGCGTTACGCCCCGACCCAAATCCGGGACTCGATCACGTGATTGATCGGCCATAGCTAAATAGAGACGAGCTCCAATCGGATACAAGGCCAAAGTGAATCAATAAGCAACATCAAATATAATAAGAAAAACATATTTAAAATATCCAAAATACCGAGTTTACAAAGCGGAATGAAATTAAATGGGTCCAACACCCTAAAATGTGAAATACATCGCATATGAGAGGAGGCCTGTCGGTCCTAAAAGTCTCATCCTTACACACAAATGAAATAGGAAGTTCGCAAAACCCCGACGAAAAGTCTCCCCAACCCACGCATTACCACTCCATGAGTCCGAGTCATTACTCCTCGGGATGCGGAAAAAAAGTAAACAAAGTGGGTGAGTTTTAGAAAGGAAAGCTTCGATAAATACCCCGCATGGAATACTGATGAGATCAAGCAATAAAAAGCATAATCACCAACATAGAAAGTCAGCGAATAAGATGACTAAAATCAATCAAAAGCGGGGACCGCGCCCACACCATGCAACATTGAAGTCTCAAATCTACCCCAAAGATTTTATCAATGGTAGGGACTCCCTATCAACAACTACCAAACTCAAGCTCGAAGTAGGCGTTCCAACAAATGCTCTCGGAAGTATCCCCGAGTCCATCGGCTGGTGGAATGGAAACCCTTGGTCAAAAGTTGGTAAGCGCCGCCTCTTATATACATGTGACATGGTAAATGAATCATCCCAATACGTGTTGGGTACTGCAGGTAGCCTCCACATGATGCGCCAAAATCCTCAAGTGCATGAGTCGTATCAAGTAATAAAGTGGACTATGAAGTTTTATCAATCCTCGGGAGAAGGAAGTACTAGTACCCACTACTCGTCTATTATCTTGTCGATCCAAAAGTGAGTGATTGTATTCTAAACCTAAAATTAAGAAATTGAAAACACAAGCAATGGGATCAAATCAACCTTGATGGCAATTAATCATGAAAATGGGATACTTGGGTAATGAATCCCCCTTGGATTTATATTCTAAAGATGGATGAAGCTCTCTTTATCTTGATAATTGGTAGAATCTTGGCTAAGGGTTCCTAAGGTGCTTTCACTCCCTCTTTCGAGGTGAATTACTAATCTTAGTGCCCTTACTGATGATATTCTAGGGAACCTAATTCTTGGAAGGATTGTGAATAAGAAATCTTAAGGATTCACCCTCCTTAGTACCCGGGTTTCGGTATACTCACAATCCTCTCTATTGGAGATGGTCTACACATGGGGAGGCATTAAACTTCTTCCCCATATAGACTATAGAAAATCTCTCAAGCAGCTTTTCATAGCGTAGATGGATTAACATAAATTAAAGCATCCAATAGACTCAATACAATCAACCAAGCATTCAACATACCAAGACAACATCAATTAAACCATAATCCAAGGGTTCATCACACCCAAGTATCTACAAAATTAGCTCTCCATGAAAGGAGAGCAACAATCCAATGCAAAGATAAAGGAAATCAAAAGATTCATGATTAGAAAGGCTATTACATACACAGTTGGTGGAACTCTTGATTCCTCCTCTAAGCTTTTGCCCTTTCTGTTCCTCTAAGGGTTGGTGATGAAAATACCCGAAGCCCTAATCAAGATTTCCTCTCTTCCAAGCTAGCTCTCTTCTCTAAAGCCTAATTAGTGGGATTATATGCCCCCTTTTAGGGTTTTAGAGAATTATTTACCATTTTTCCCACCTTGGAATTACGCAAATTCTTTGGAAACTTACTGACATACGTGCATTCGTAAGAGTAGCCGTATCACAGGAGCTCATATTGATTTTTAGGTGGAAGCTTATATACTGTTTGTCGAGGCCAGTTATAGAAGCCCATTATAGCCTCATGATTGTGGTGTAAGGCCTTGGGGATTGACTATAGAGTCCTCCAATTATCCGAGTCCATACTCGGCCATATGAAGGCCCATATGCCTTGGTACTTTCTCCAAAATGCTCCATTTTGGCCTCAATTTCCTTAAAAACCTTCCTTTCTCCTAGGGTCTAGATATTTTTCCCTATTTATCAAAATGAACACTTTTTTAAGTACCGGCGGGCTATAATTCCCCCAAATCACATGAAAAACAAACATGAATATGGTATAAAAATTACACTCAAATGAACACTTATCACATATCTCCACACTTAAAGGGTTGTTTGTCCTCATGTAAAGAAAATAAATTAGCAAAAAAGATGATAAGTGTTCACCCTTGGGCCAAAGAATTCATAATTCAACTCTATTTCAAGTTCACCATCAAAGTGTGTTCTCCTATTTCCACACTAAGGTTTAGATTGATCTTGTGATATTTGTCAATATAGCTCTAAACAAAGCATGTTCACTCCACATGCCATGTTCTAAAATCTTTGCAAGACAAGCATACCCTCAATGGACTTTAGAGAATCCTTGAGGCCCTAGGATCAAGGAGACTACCCCTCTATTAGATAAATACTGGATAAGCCTGAAGGGATTCTATGTTTTTTTATTATTCAAGTAGAGCATCCCTAATGGATCCGATTTCCCCACATTAAAGATCAATGTAGAGTGTAGTTCCTCCTTTACACTTAAGGTGATCATGCTTGATTAGGCACTAGAGCACTTAGATACAAAGATGGTTACAACTCTACATAGGCGTATCGATGCTAAGTGCTAAGTTGTGTTTTGAATTTAGGGATACTCGTCAGAGCGGAATCCCAAACTACTTCACACAACAAGCAGCGGAAAACTGTCTTTATTGTTCTACAACTAATATGTACAAACTATTTTATTCTCTTCTTACTTGTCAACTAGGTTATATTACGAGGGGTTAGAGATTTGAACTAGTGCCACGAAGTCTCTTAGATCCATTGAAAAAAATGATGCTTAGCTATTAAAGTCAAGAGAACATGGAAATGAGTTATCTATTATCTCTAAAGATTATGAATATCACAAAGATGGTCTCTAAGTACCCATGGTGTTTCATAGGAGAATTTGACAAAATTATATGCTGAGATGGTGCCTTATAAATAGAATTTGTCAAAGTTTTTCCTTAGGGCCTTCATCGATGTATGCTAATCATGAATAAAGATTTGCAATGAATTTCACTAATAACTACCTATCTCCACACTTAAGAGTTTGCCATAGATGCATAAATGGATAGGTAGCCACCCATCTCTCGACTTAAAGGCGTCCTACATTTGTCCCTCAATGTACTTAATAAATCTAAAATAAAATGAGCTTGGAGAAAGGTGAACTAAAACTTCCCTTATTAATTTGTTGTGGCGCTTGAAGCCCATGAATTGTCAGCGTGGAAAATACCTTGGAATGTGGAATTTGTGTTCCATATCCGAGATGGAAGTCATCATAACTCCACAAAATAGGAAATGAAGAGAAACCTTAGAAAGTAAAAAATAAAGATAAGTTTAGCATAGCCGGTGCCCTTGCTAACTAATTTCATTTAGCGGTGCACAAATAAAAGAGATAAGTCCACAATGTACGAAACAAGTAAAAACAACACATGCAAACAAGTAAATAGATATATCTCGGTCCTCCATGCGGGGCTAATCATCTAGCTAGTGCCTTGGGTGATGTAGCGGCGGGTCCCTGAGATGGATGAGGTGCAAAGGGGGTGTGTCCTCTAATGAATAGGGGGAGCTCGGTGAAGCTGGGTCCCTCAATGGCTGGCCGCCTCCTCGAGGATCACGGAGTCTGCGTCTCTCACGCTACTTAACAAGGATAGTATCTTGGACTGCGCGAACATCTGATATCTTCTCCTCCAAACTCGCAAGGAGGCTCCTAGAGAGGAAGGGAAGTCGACCAGCCGGCAATAATGGATCAGAGTCCTCAAATCCGGACTCGTGCTCATCGGAGCTCTCAGATGCCTGGCCGATGAGAGTGTAGCAGCTACCTGAGTGCTAGACGAGCCCCATCTGACAGAGGGTGTTCGTCCTAAGTGTGGGGATGAGATGCAGCCGTGGTGTCCCCTCCGTCCTCTACTCAAGGCCTATACCGATAATCGGTGATGTACTAGAAACTTCTCAAAGTTCTCCCTTAAGTGTAACTGAATAGTATACTGCAGAGTTCTTAATCCTAGGAGGTCGAAGAGGGATCTGAACAGGACTACTCTATTGTTATCAAATTGGCTTATTCTGCATGGAAGAGTAGTTTGCAAGTCTTCCTTGATCATAAGAGAAAAGTAGTGGAAGAGTAAGTCTACTTGACTCCTCGATTGGAAGAGTAGTATACGACTCTTGATCGTAAGAAGAAGAGTAGTGGAAGAAAGCGATCTACTGACTCTCCCTCGATGGAAGAAGTAGTATCGACTCTTAGTCATAAGAAAAGAAAAGTAGTGGAAGAAGCAGTCCTGACTCCTGGGTGGAAGAGTAGTATGCATCTCTTCCGGTCATAAAGAGAAGAGTAGTGGAAGGGGTAGTCTACAACTTTTAGGTAGAAGAGTAGTCCTACAACTCTTTGGCCATAAGAGAAGAGTGGAAGAAGAGTAGTCTAAAGCTCCTCGGTAGAAGAGTAGTCTACAGCTCTTCCAAGTAGAAAGATACCCCAGATCTGAGTAGAAAATAGTCTATAATCCTTCCATGTTGTTGTCTGGATGATCGCCACATATCTTCCCACTTTTATCCCTATATATATATATATATATATGGAAATGTTAGTATAAGGCCGGCAGGATTACTTTTCATTTAAGGTCGACTCATTTTGAGGTACTTGGAGCGTATTTTTTTTTTCCAAATCCAACCATATGGATGGAAAGAACATGGAAAAATAAGCTAGCATGTCAATTTTCATACAATTTGGGAACTTGTAGGATTTTCATCTTAACAGATGAAGATTTATAGAAATCTTACGGGTTCAGAATTTCACCCTTTAAGATGGGGACCTTACAAGTTTCTAAATTATATGAAAATTGACATACTAGCTTATTTTTCGATGTTCTTTCAATCCATATGGTTGGATTTCCTTAAAATAATCTTTGTGAAAGTGGAGGGAAATTTTAAAAATGGGCGACAGCACGGTGTTATGCGAGCCTTATAGTAACTACATATATATATATATATATATATTTATATATATATTTATATATATATATATATTCTCTCTGACCATGATGAAGAATGGTTAAGGGGTCAATTAAAATCATCAAACAATATTCTTCTTACATTTAAGCCCCTCTTTTTCATGAATTTACAAATTGGTCCCTGATAACCCCATTTAACCCTAATTAAGAGATTAACCAATTTAATCCCCCATTCCTAATAAAATGTAATTAAATCCAAGTTTGGGGAATTTTCTTAATTAACCAAATAGTTAGACAATAATTATGGAAAAATAATTTCATAAAATTCTTCGATTTTACAAGTTGTTACTTTAGTTCCATAAGTGAAAAAGAATGTGATAATAACTGCACATGTTCTACTTTAGTTATTCTGTCAATATTATCATCTCTCTATATGACCATAACTATGTTTTCTTTCATTATGCAGAGTGGAGGCAACACGTTAACAACATCAGACCTAATATTTTAACAATCAATACAGAGTTAAGCTTCTAGATTTCCTCAAGTGTATGCACGTTGGATCAAACGCATGTAGTTACTTAATAGACATGGTTTATCAAAGCTCGGAATCCATTCTAACAAAACCAAGGAATACTCGTGGAGATGGAATGTTCACATGCCTGAGGAGCCATTGAATAAAGATGACCCACTTTAGCAAGTTCACCTATTCTTCCTCCCAAACCCAACCCTAATGACATTTCTTAATGGTTCAAGCATGCACCCACATTTACAGAAATACTCAACCCATAACCCTTGGCTTACAGAGCACGTGGGGGTGCTCACCTGAAGGATAACTGTTCTTGGTTCTACGGAGATGAGAATCCTGTTGCTTACAATCGCTTGGAGGAGGGTTGCGCGCTTCTCGGCTGTTCTACTTCCTCTCCGGTGAGGTTTGGCTTGGTCTCAAAGGAGCGGACGGGTGTGCTTCTTTTAAAGCCTCATGGGAGAGGCTGGGAGAGAGGAGCAATTCCACTGATGAAGGCCCGTTAGGCGGAGGAATATCAAATCTTCGTTACAGATAGTGGGCGATAATCGCGTGCCAAAGAAGATAAGCTTGACGCCCTCTCAAGTGTTCTCATTCCCAATCTCATCCATGCGCTTTTCTCTCAACCGCGGGATGGTAGTAAGTTATTAGGGGTTCTCAATCTCAGCCGATTGATTCCACTAATCAATCATGTGACATTCATCTCATGCATGAGATGTGGATTTTTATTAATGAATTCCTGAGCTCTTTTAAAATTATCCCACTATCCAATGATCGTTCAACCATGATTATGTCGACTTTTTAATAAAATACCCCTCTCTTCTTATTTATTGGTACAACACTAAATCCGCGTAGCATTAATCTCATGCATAGGTTTATGGCATTTATGCAAAAAAGACCCAATGATCTTTATAATTACATGCATATCCCTTTCTCATTTAATCAAATGAGTGGATAATTTGACATTAGCCCCCCATACTTTAGTCAAATTAATCATAGTAGGAGGAATCAACTTAATTAAATATTATTAGGGCAATTTAGGATAAACTATTTCATAAATTTTGCGGATTTTACACGGATGTGACATCTCAAGGAGTCGGTAGAGGTCAGAATGAGATACTTTGCTACAGTAATACTCGACCTTACCCTCCAGATACCTGGAAGAAAGGGGAGAGATATCCATTACCTTAGTGCAAAAAACAAGAGATGGGTTATACCAAGGGAAGTCGGAGCTCTCAGGGAATGCACAAGGGAAAGAGAACATGCCCGCACTGGTACTTTTGAAAAGTCTCCATGAAGGAACGAAAAACGGTGTAGTAGTTACAATCATACGGGTTTGAGTATTCCTTTGAAGGAGCATCCCCTGGATAAACGACACGTGAACCATGACTTCTGCGACTGTTCAAGTGAACAACCACAGGGAAAGTCCTCATGATGGCGTTTGCCAAACCCATTTACAACGAAGCACACCTCAAAAATTGTAATATACTCAAAGTGTCATGGTTCAAGAACTAAGGAAGATATGGATGTTAATGATGGTGGCCACTACTTGTTAGAAAAACAAGTCTTATTAGGCCGCAAAGAGCAAACTCCCAAGTCGATCATTCTACTAGGTGACTTCATTGTTCTACAAAGCCAAATCATCCCAAGATAGGCACGCCGCGCCTAGTTGGGAATCAAGAATAGTCAGGATATAGCTAGGTCTAAGCAATTGAGCAACAGCGCCAACAAAGATAAGCATATCCTTGAGTGAATCATACCACCGGAAAACAACATGACTTCTTGATTAGCCGTAAGTCGAAGACTTGTCAACCTAACTAGTTGGGGTTGGGTGGGATGGGGGGGGTGTTATGGGGAAAATCTGCGTCTTATAAGTAGTATGATTTCAGCAGCTTGAAAGATGGGAACCTCAAGCTACTTCTGACCATGCAACCATGAAACTATTAGCGAGCTTCCGCGGAGGCATCGGAGGAGCTTCTTGAGTCACTCTCCATCCCCATTGGCGCTAAGATGGCGCTTAGCATCCAAGTCGGCTCAACCATCCAATGGCCTTGGGGGTGGGAAGGTATAAAAGGGGGTTGATGAGAGGGAGTAGGGACTCTTTTGGACTCTCCTAGCTTATGCCTCTTCTTTGGTTAAGAGAGTTGACTCTCCTTGGGTCTCTCGTGCCCTCTCGCCTCCCTCGTTCCCCACTTTGTCTCATTCTCGATTTCCTCTCTTTGAATCCCTTTGGGAGATAGTTTTGATCTTCGTCTCTTCTTCTCCTTGATTTTCGGAAAGTCTGGGGTTAGACCCCATACTTCCTCTTGTAGATCACGTTTGACATCTGACTTTGTAGCTATGGAGTTTTCCTCATAGGAATCATCACCGACGGCTTATCGTCTTTCCTGTCCCCAGCTAAAAGAAGCTATCATATCCACCAAATCTCACTATTAATTGGGATTGGCTCTGATCTCGAGGAGTCAAATCATGCACCAACTGGAAGAACTCACAAAAATTAAAATAAAAAAAAGGACAAAAAATGACATTTAATTTGTCATTCGATATATTATCTGATGTCTTTTCACTAACATGAGGCTAAGTAAGTATTTTTTTATCTTACAAATAATTTATATTTATATATATTTATAATTATATAAAGATTTAGTATTTGATATTCAATATTTTATTGGTTGTATTTTTCACTAACATAATGAAAACAAATTGTTTTGTTACATAAGTTTAGTAGTGTTTTGTTTTGTCGTGTCATTAATGCACCTTCTCTACTTTTGTGGATGGTGATCACAAATAATCTAGGGGGCACTCAAGGGACATATATATTGTCCCTTGAGTCTTTTCCTTGACGAAAGTGAAAGTTGACATTTTAGCAATTGCAAATGGGCAATATATATACACTCTCTATATATATATATATATATATTGAAAGCAGTGTTGATTGGTCCATCACGTGAACAAATGAAGAACTCCAAACACGATGATAATGACTTTATTTAGATAAGCCTTACCTTAAATAATATCACTGATGATTCCTAAATTTAAAAATCTGTATATGCAATTTGTGATGCATAGAGCTAATATCCAATAAAAACACACTTATATGTCTTAGGATTTCCTAGTTTAGGTGCTTTTTTGAGAGGTCGGGTTTCGTGCTTGTAAACATGAGCGGAACAACCCACCTAAGTCACTAAGATTGGAAAACATGATTATGCCAAATTTCTTATAGGTGACATTCACTCTTTTTAAGGGAATTACTATGCAAAATATAACAAACACTTCCCCTAAGTCTACTAAGATTAGGCTTATGATTATGCCAAATTTCATATGGAGTAGTATTCCTCTTTTTAAGGGAATCCTATTTAAAATATAACAATAGGATATAATATTGCTTCTCCCTCAGAAGTAGAAAAGAGGCAATTCGGGAAGGCTAAGTAACACTGGCATTTTACCATGTAGAGCTATTATTTTGCGAAGTTCCTGTTTTTGTCTTTCGGCAACTCCATTTTGTTTGGCCTAGTATATATAAGTGGCCGCGAATCCTTTATTGAATACTACCTATATCCAAGTTTACAAAGAATTTTTGTGAAACTCATGGAATTATCCATCAGAGTTGCCATGTTTTATAATGGGCTCTGACAATAAAATGGAGTTGGCCGAAGAAAAAAAATAAGGACTTTAACCTAAAATGGTAAATGCCATGTTACCAACTTCAGCCATGATTGCCTCTTTCACTTTTGGGGAGAAGCTTTGTCAATATCTATCCGCTTGTTATATTTTAAATAAGGATTCCCTTAAAAAGAGGAATACTCAATCCATCCTCGGGAAATTTGGCATGATCATAAGCCTAATCTTAGTAGACTTAGGGTGTGGGGTTATCTTGCCCCTTATATAAGGGAAACCCGACCCTAAAAGACCACAAACTAGGGGAGATCTTGAAAGACATATAAGTGTGTTTTCTGTTGTGGATATTACCCTATGCATATCTCTACTGTTATATGAGCCAATTTAAATTTAGAATCTCTCATGATATTATTGAGGAAATGCATTTGATGTGCTTAGAATTTTTTGAGGGCACTTATTTGAAGTCCTAATACTTCTAGTTTATGAAAATAATGGGTCCTGAACCTATTTCTAGAGATGTAGAGGACATCTCTTCCCTCGGGATTCTCATGTTCTAGATACTCCTATAAGTGGACTTTGAACACTAAGAAAGGAGCAAGAGAGACCAAGAACTGAAGGAAAGAAATTTTTGACCAAATTTCATTGTTTACCTTGTTCCAAAGGAAATAGACAAGAGATATAAAAGTGGATAAACCCTATATGTCAGTGAGGTAGATGTATTGATCCTACAACATTTCTAGTAAAGGGGTAGTCACATCTAGAGATGCTCCTTTTTGGAAAGAAGCTATATTAATGGATAGAGATGAACTCTTTTATTATCAAATCAAACTTGGGTTATAACCGTGTACCTTTCCTCTACGGATCCAATGACCCATATTGGTTTGCAAATGGATCTTTAAGATGGAAATTCGAACCTCGCTGATGGTTCAATAAATAAGTTCAAAGCAAGTATTGAATAGTTAAAAAGGGTATAAACAAAGACAAAGGGGAATAGACTATTTTTGATACATATGCTCTCGTGGCTTTCGAGGAATTTCCTACTGAATTCGAGATGTTGAGTCGCTTAAGGCGTCTATTCACCAATGTGGTTGTCCATCAAAATGGACATAAAAGCAGCTTTTCCTAAATGGTAGGACCTAGAGGGTGGAAATTTATATGGAACAAACCTTTCAGAGTGTTCTATTGCATTCCGTGCCAAGAAAAGAAAGTTTGTAAACTTGTAGAAATCTCTTTTATGTAACACTATGAAGCCCCAAGCACCCTCTCTACGCAAATAGCATGAGAAGTTTGACTCGGAAATAGTCCTATCCTATATGGTTTTAATGTTGTTGATGCAGGATAAGTGTGTATACTATAAATCTCATAACAACATTATAGTGATTATAATGCCTTTATGTTGTATTGACATGTTGATCTTTGGATCTAATGCTTGCATTTGTTGAAGAGACAAAATTCATTTATTTTATCTTCTAACTTTGAGTATGAAAGAGATCTTGGGAGGAGCGGATATAATTTTAGGGATTAAAATTCTTAGAAGGGACTTGTAAAATGTAGTTGTGATGCTTTGTGACAAAGACCATTTACATTGAAAAAGATACTTAAGCGTTTAGGATCATTATTGATCGAAATCCAATTTCTACTCCCCATTGATCCGAATATTAAGTTAATATAGAAAAATAATGAGTGCATTTGTAAAATCTCAATTGGAGTATGCGAGTGTAGGCGTTGGGAGTCTTATGTATGCAAATGAATTGCACAAGACCCAGATATGTAGCTTATCTTTGTAGGAATCTTGTTTGGTATGATTTCACAAGCCAATCCGGGGAGAAGAAGAACATTGGAAAGTAGTTTCAAGAGTTCTTTACTACTCGAGAAAACTCATGGATTATGGTGGTTTTATATTACTGTGGATATCCCGGGCCGTACTAGAAGGCAAGTATAGTGATGCTAGTTGGAATAATATAGAGTCAAAATCCAAGTCCAACTCTTTGGAGTGGAGTTTTTACTTTAGGAGGGGGATCTTGCCGAGTAGCTGCTTGGGGTTCCAAGAAGCGGTGCACTGCATTTGGATTCAACTATGTTATCCGAATTCATGAAGCACTATGTGTAGGCGGGTAGCGATTATCCCGCGGGCTAGCTCGTCCAAGGGACCGCAAGAAGGAAGAAGACAAGCGTAAGAAAGGCTAAAAAGAACCCGAGGAAAATACCTCACGAAATTCAAGAAGAAAAATATTATTACTCAAAATTCAATAATGAAAAACTAACCCTGGCAAGGTGGTTAAATAGCCTCAAAAGATTAACCTAGAAAGACCTTATCCATCCTAATCTAAATTCTGCTAAAATTGACAAATTTGATTATTTAAAACTAAACTTATCTAAATTTGCAAAACTCTAAATAAATCCAGGATAACTCCTAAAAAATCTGAGGATCAAATGCTGATTCAAATCCTATACTAATTTTGGCATATGAAATATTACCAAAAATAATAGAAAAAAGACCTAAATCCCTAGATTCATGGATAGTTAAATATTTCTAAAATAGAAAAAAAAATAAATAAAATTATCTTAAAAATATGACGCCCTCAGTGCGTAAATGCCGCAGCAAGAAAGAGTTTTTCGAATTGGGGATTCGAAACGCTACGCGATTCGGCTATATTGGTATGCCAAAAGTTATGGCCAAAATCAGGAACCACACTCAAAAACGACCCAATCTTGCAAAATTGACTCCTTGCACTTCCTACATTTCCGTCCTTTCTACGTTGACCAATCGCCAACTCGACACCAACATTTTATTTGAGCCTCCCCTCGTGCATCTAACTAGTACGATGCATGCTGTAAAGAAGTCTAATAGCTTGAGAAATCCTTAATTATAGATATACATGCCTCTTTGGAAAGAGAGCCTACCCTCGCTAAGGTTATGATTGTCACTCAAGTGATAGCAAAAGTCAACGCTATATAAAAGTCTCAAGTAAGAGGTATAATGGAAAGTCAAGACATTTGAGTCTTAGACACCAATTTTGAGACAATTACTCAAGAAGGGGAGGTAATTACACCTTTCGACTATATATAAGAGTCGAAGGCAAAATCTAAATGAACCACTTTAGCAATGCAAAGTTGACTAGGCTAAAAGAGATGATTTTAAAGACATCTAAAAAGAATAGGGCTAAGGTCAATATGTAACTCAACCATGTTTAATCAGGGAACCCAACTTAAGCTCTTGAAATTATAGACTAAGTCTTCAATGGGAATTACAAACAAGTTAAAAAGTTGGTTTAGCATGACACTAAATTAATATAGCCTTACTCCATAAGTCGTGACAAGAGATTAGTGTCGTGAGTCCGCATGAGAGAAGGTTGGAATATGATCCTTAATAAATCCATAAAACGCAACTCTCATAAACTTGTAAAAAAGGAATTTACCTATAAGAGTAAGGAAGTGGGCCGCTTCCTATGAATGTTTGACCAACATTTTAGAGCACTCTTGAAATCGTGGATATCGCAGCACAAGGCCATAAATGTGCTAGTCAAGGAAACACTCTTTTACTGGGATGAAGTATGTATGTGACATCTCCGGCTTATCTACAAAGGGTCCTTGGTTCAAGATCCGCTCTCAGCTACATGAGTACCTTGATATAAGCTTCTTTGAGTTGTTTATACTAAGTGAAAGTTCAAGTCCAAAAAGACACTTATTACCTATGCGTACTAAATCCATTGATAATGTATCGCTTTTGCATACGCTTGTTTTGTTATCACAATTCGGTTTACATATATTATATATTATAAATTCCAATTTCCATAATATTGAAAATAGGGGAGGATTGTTGGAGTAATATTTTCAATTGTTTTTTCATGGTTTTATTTTTGAGAATTAAGAGTGAGAAATGAATTGGTGTTTTGAGTTAAATATGAAAGGATGCCCCCTTTCATTATTATTGAAGAGGTATTAGTCCAAAACAATATATTAAGATCTAAAAGTGTTTCTTCAAAAGACACATGGAAGAATGTCTTCTTTCATGTATGCCTATTTGCCAAAAGGGTGTTCCCCTTTTCTATGAAAGGATGTTACCTTTCATGTGTGACCATTTGCCAAAAGGTGTTCCCTTTTATGAAAGGATGTTACCAAGGGATGTGCAACCTTGATATGAAACCTTTGGGACCTCTATATATAGCCTAGTTCTATGTGAGGCAAAAAGACATTAAATTTTTCTCTGCTACTCTATTCTCTCATTCTCTTCTTTTCATTTCTCACATCTCTCTTTCTCTACATTATCAAAAGAACCAAATTCAAGAGCAAGTTTCCGGGTTGAGACAGTAATAGTGCAGCCAAGTTGGCATTTCAACAACAATCAAAGGGCTTCATTTGTATGCTTAAAGGCATGCTTCTCACACACCCTGCCGTTCTGATAAATCGTGGATTCTAATCGAGAGGAGAAATTAGCCTAATAGAAAGCCGCTTGTCATCTTACGTGCCTTGAAGCTTATTTGGTTTTATTATCTTCTTCTTTCCTCCATTATCTCTTCTACTTTATTTCCAACAATGAAGCTTTATTTGACAAATTCAAAAGAGTGTTTCCGGGTTGGAGACGTAATAGTGCAAGTTCACATTTCCAACAAATAAATCAAAGAAGGGTTTCATTGTATCCTTCTCAGAGGCGCTTTCTCACATCCCGCTATAATCGTTATTCTAATCGAGGGAGAAATCTGCCTAAATTAGAAAGCCGTTGTGTCTTACCGTGCTTTGGAAGCTTATTTGGTTTATCTTCTTCTTACATCAATTATCCTCTACTTTATTTCCAACAATGAAGCTTATTTGACAAATTCAAGAGTGTTTCCGGGTTGAGACCAATAGTGCAAGATTCGTGATTTCAACAACAATCAAAGGGTTTTAAATCAGTATCACTCAAGCGCGTTCTTCACACATCCCGCTTATAATCAAGTTATTCTAATCAAAGGGGAGAAATTCGGGCTAGATGCAAAGCGTTACCGTCATCTTCGTGCTTTGGAAGGCTTATTTGGTTTTATCTTCTTGCTTTCCTCCATTATGCTTCTACTTTATTTCCAATGCAAGTGCCTGGGTTTAGACCCATTGATACTTCCTCTTGTAGATCACGCGTTTGACATCCGACTTTGTAGCTATAGGAGTTTTCCTCAATCGAGTAATCATCACCGACGGCTTATCAGCTCTTTCCCCGGCCCTGTTTTGGGGTGCTAGAAGCTACTAAGTATCCACCAAATCTGCACTATTAATTGGGATTGGCTCTAATCTCGAGGAGTCAATCATGCACCAACCGGAAGAACTCACAAAAATTAAAATTAAAAAAAAGACAAAAAAATGATATTTAATTTGTCATCTCGATATATTATGTGATGTCTTTTCACTAACATGAGGAGCTAGAAGTAAGTATTTTTTTATCTTACAAAATAATATATATTTATATATATTTATAATTATATAAAGATTTAGTATTTGATATTCAATATTTTATTTGGTTGTATTTTTTCACTAACATAACGAAAACAAATTGTTTTGTTCCCATAAGTTTAAGTACGGTGTTTTGTTTTGTCGTGTCATTAATGCACCTTCTCTACTTTCGTCGATGGTGATCACAAACAAATAATCTAGGGGGGCACTCCAAGGGGACATGTATATTGTCCCTCGAGCGTCTTTCCTTTTGGACGAGTGGAAAAGTTGACATTAGCAATTGCGTAAATGGCAATATATATATATATATATATATTTGAAACGGTGATTGGTCCATACGTGAACCAAATGAAGGGAATCAAACACAGTAAAACATTTAGAACACGATTAAGCTATCCACTGTGTACAACTGGGTTAATTAAATCTCATATACTTTTTGCCAATAAATTCAGTTTTCTTTCGGTCAAAAGAAAAGCAATAACCAAACTTTACACACAAGCCTAATATTCCAAATTGCAAAATGGGAGAGCAGCACCGGGTGACTAGTGGGGAGGTTTACCACTAGCTATACAAGCTTATTCAACTAAGTCCACTAGTTCATATTCGCAAAAATCCAAATATTTCAAATCATATTCTTACAAATCCAAATATTCTACGGATCAAACCATAATAATAATAATAATAATTTTTTATATTACAAAATCTAATTAATATTTGGGTTTTTTTGCTTGCATGTCCCTACAAAACATCAAAATTGCTTATTTACCCTTACAAAAGTGATAATTACTTGCATACCCCTATGATACCTGACAATAATTGTTTATATGCTCCCATATAATTTGCATGCATACTCCCTACAAAACCAACTAACAAATCCACTGACCCCAATAATGGAGTAACAAAAGGGGCATATAAGCAATGGCATTGTTGTTCATCCATAGGGGTATGCAAGCACTGCTCACTTTTGTGGAAAAGCCGTAAATAAACGAATTTTGATATTTTGCCAGCGACTTCATACTGGCAAATATCTATATATTTATATTTTATTACTGGTTGAGAAACAATGGCCCATAAATTTTTTCTCATATTCATGGAATTTAGTTGTTTTGCAGGTCAAACTTTTAGATGTTATTTACTTGACCAGCTGTATTATTGTAAATATCATGGCATGGTTTGATCAATGGGGTGGAACGAAAGTAGGGAGAAAATGGAATTGAAGAGAATCTTTTAAACTTCTAACATTTTATTCATTTACTTCCCCCACTGGTTTTTTTATTAGAGGTAGGTAAGATTCATTCTTCACATAGAAAAATGATAGAAATAAGAGGGAAGAAAAATACTTAGCCTAACTATATATAGTGTATATTGACATCTAAACTGGTCCTTGGGATTGGAACTAGCCTCTTGATCAATCGGTTGAATTTATTTATTTTGTTGAGACCGTGGATAACCACCCTGAGGAAGACAATCGTAGAACTCATAAGTGGTGGACAAAAGGAATGAGTGTAGAGCAAATCCTCAAAGGAGCTCCTACACTCAAATTAGTAGTGTGAGGGGATGAATATCGCAAAGAGGAGGTATTCACTCAGGATAAAGAGGTAGCTCTATCTTGCCTACTGTCATCCAGCTATTTTATCTTTTATTCCCATTTATTCTCGTGATCGCTGCATCTCCTGATCCCTCTGACCATCTTGTCAAGGCTTACTTGCACTCCTGCAAAGCCTCTCCCAATTCCTTTACCATTACGATTGATTCAACTGTGCCGGCCCACATTTACTTGCCATTTAAAAAGGGGAGGCCTCTACCTAGGGATCGATACTAGGAGTGGATGGAGGCCTTGGAGTTCTTCCATGTGTTTACCTAGATTGGAGGCCGCGTTTTGTCTTAACTTTGATTTTACCTCGATCCATCAATTCCCTCCTCCATGTATGCTTTGCGTGGTGGCCGACCGCGGTCTATGGTTGAGATAGGGAAGTATGGCAGAAGCTTCAGCGAGCCGTTCTAGAGCTTGGCGGTATTGGTACTGTGGAATTCGCATATAGTCTGGAAAGCGCTCGTGGAAATATGCTCATATCGTTGGTCGGGAACATTGGAGGACCAAGCTATTGCTTGCGTAATAGGACGCAGTGAAAGCGCTGTTTGCGTGGAGGCCGTAACTTTGGTCGAAAGGTAATAGCCTTGAGTTGAAGTTAGCACACCGGAAACTTCTAACCTAGTTTGAGCCAGAGTACATTTGATTGTTGGGCATCTAGGGCTGAGGTGAGCATTGTTTAATGCTAAGGTGCTTGTTGTTTGTCTTTCGATACGGTTTTGGAGATGTGACATTTGCCGAAAAAGGCATAATGCGTGGAGGGGGTATAAGTAATGATGGGGCATTGCCTCTCGTGCTAAGCACTTGTCAGCATCCCCTGCTCACGCTACTGCCTGTGGAGTAATTAGGGCCGCCAAAAGTGATTTGGTCGCTTGGGAACCCAGGTGGCGCTGAAATCATCTTCGTACCGCTTTAAGAGGAGAATATAAGTTCCCTCTCTCTCTCTCGGGATTTTGTTCCTTCTTGCCCTCAAGCAAAGCCGGGCCAAGTAGAAAGATCGTCCATCTTCTCCATTCCCCATACCATGTTGTTTTTCTCCTGCTAAAGATAAGGAGATTGTTCCTACTAACCCCCTGTGTTTCTTCTTACGTCCGCTCTCCTCGGCAAACAGTCCCCAGATTAGTAAAAGGCTGCAAATTTCCTTCCATCTCCTAAACGATCAAAACCTAGGTCCCAACTTTGCCTTTCCTATCATGTCTTACCCATAACCCACTGTGGATCAAATCCCCAATCTAAGCACTATAGGATTTCTTCTCCTCTCTCTCTTATAGGGTTCCCACTCCTTCTAAGTGCTGCTAGTTATCCCAATGAACGGCGGGAAAAAATCACAACTTCTATTATGCAGGGCCCCATTAAGCGGGTCTTAAGGTTTGCCTTTCCTAAAGTGACTTTTAAAGATATCGCTTCACCACTATCGAAACTGCGTGCCCTTCCTAGCGTTATTTCCTCGAACATTTGTTGAGGTTACTCTACTGGATTTCCATGTAATGTTTCTTAAGTCATTTCTCGTATCCGTTCGTTGGTTTTGCCATCTCTTCAATTTAAACTGTGATTTTGAAGATACCCGATTGGTACTTTTCTCTACTCCAGAAGAAATAGTTTTAGGTCCGGGTCCCTCCTTTATTAAGGAAATGAAAAAGAAAGTTTTTTTTTTTTTGTTCTAGCTTAGATAGACTTGGGTGTCCGAATCTAAAGTAAGTGTGTTCCTTTAAACCAATGCCGTATATGAGGAGAGAATAAATCGCCGAGGAAGATGACCGGCTTGAGTGGTTCTCCCGCCCGCTATTTCTCCACTATCCCCTCACAATGATTACTTGACCTCCAAAAGATTCCGTAAATGTAGTGGGAGGTCGTACTTAAAGCTAGGGCTAAGTAAACAGCTTTTGGTCTCTAACTTTTCGGATTGATTGTTGTCCTCAAGTACTAGTTTGCTACGTGACCTCCACGGTAATGCTTTTAAGACCATGAATTTAACATTTTTTATAATGTATTCCTGTAATATATAAATTATTTGCATATCCAATATTCAAATTTTTATATTATTTTAATTTCCTTATATGCGTAAAAAATATTTTACGTTAATATTTTTTTTTTCCAATTCTCAAGTTTCTTTTTTGTTCATTTCTAGGGGCCAGAATGGGCACTAGGATTCCTACCTCTAAAAATGATTAGACTTCTTTGTTTATTTTTTTATTTTTTATTTTATTTTATTTTATTTTTTATTTTATTTTATTTTTGAAATGGTGTGGGTAAGGGATGCTAAGGTTTTACATGTTTTTAAATAAATATTTTTTATTATTCAACCCACTTAACTTAAAAAAGAAAAAAAGATTCTCTCCGGCCTCTCTACTCTTCTAAAGATATTTGGGTAAAGATTTTATACATTTTTAAAACAAATTCTTTAACAAAAGCCATGTTTTGTTGTCTATATAGTTTTTTAATAATATTTTTATTTTAATTATATGATTATTTTTTATTTATGGATTAAAATGGATTATTTCTATTTCCCTAATCCACGGGCATTACATGGTAGATACAAATTTTAGGAAATCATATTTTCTTTTTAAGACATCTTATTAATAATGATTATGGGGTAAAATCTTAAGAGTTTTTCTTACTAGTCTGATGCCATATTTTCGTATTCGGCTTTTGGGTCTCAGTCTTCCAAATGATTATTTTTTGTTACCTTACTTACTATTTGATTTGAAAGCGAGGGCACATTTGGTGTAAATTCAGTTATACTATTCTGACGTGAGTAGTCGCGATTAGTGCCAGTTATGTAGTAGTATTGAAATCCTAATTTACTAAAAATCTTAACTAATTGAGACAACATATTGAACCTTGATTATGATTGTTGTTTGTTTTGAATTTAATGTCAAATCAAGGTTTAAATGTTGTTTTTTCCCAAATGTTGTTCAATTAGTTAGGACTTCTCGTAAGAATTAGAGTACTTCAATACCCTCCACGCGACTAATCCAAATGTAATTAGCATGAGGTATAATTCGTCCGGCCTTCCCCTCGGTACACTCCGTCACGTAAATCAAATTAAAGTGAAATGATCGAAAAGATAACTAGTGAAATCGTTTGATACCCAGCCGAAATACTACTATAATTCGCAGCTGACCTTTCAAGATTTTACCCAATGATTATGATGATACGCGATGTTAGAAAGATGGTAAGACCACGCTGGGACACCGCTACCTAACCGGCCCACGTGCATTAATGAAGCGTATCATACGCGTCCCTCATCAAAACTGGCTGGCCCATGGTGGATTGGCTTGTATTGTTTTAAACACTAATTTTGTATCACATCGGACTCGGCCGTAGAAATATATATGGATAAGATTGTCCCCGGAATGAGTCAGTAATATCTGAACGCGATACTTCGAAGAGTCTTGCCCTGATCTATCGCCTTTGCGTGACCGAAACACACTTCACCGGCTTCCTGCTCTAATCACATTCCACCTCATCAAGCCGCTGCCCAGCCTCCGGCTTCTGAAAGACTTTCACAGAAGGTTCCCAATTGATGTACCGCCATCCAGCCTCAACACTTAGCTTAAGGGGTCATTCATCCTGAGTGGGGTTGTTTTAACAATTTAACAGCGTGCTCCTAATTTAATAAAGGCACGCCATTTAAACTCCTCTTGCTTAACTTCCGTGGAAGCCACCGCTTCCAGGTAAAGAAGCGTAAATGAATCTCCGCAGCTCTTATTCACAATGGATGGAAGGACAAATGTAAGTCAGCTTTCACCTGAGACCACGCCTTTCCATTTCCACTTGTAAAATGGCTTCTGCAAAGCCCAAATTAATGGCAGTAATTCTTCTTCTTCCTCTCGTGTGGTTTTTCCCCGATAAGGGTTTTCTAGGCATTATATCTTCGCCTCTCATCTCTCTTGATTGGTTGATTTTTCCTCTTTTACTTTCTCTCTCTCAAATCCCAACTAATCGAGAACAAATTTAACGGGTTGGAGCTTTTAATTGGGATTGATCTCTCGGTGCTATTTTTAGACTCATTTTCATAGTCAACAATATGCTTTAGAAATAAGTTATTTAGAATGTATTTGATTGAAATATTATATACAAATTTATTTTTATAATGTTGATGTTATGAACTCAAGGGTCTACTCCCTGATTAGCTTATTTCTACTGCCAGGGAAGTTGGTAACCGTGAAAGATAGAAAGAGGAATGGTGAACTTGTTGGATGTTCTCAGGGAGTTGTCAGTGTCTTAGAGGTTATGGAACTTCCCCTGTTTTCAAGTGTCTTTCCTTCCCTAGACCTCTGGAAGGACGCTTCCCGAGCAGGAATCGGGTAAAAGTCGGGCTTTCTTCCGGAGGGGAACTTGAGTCTCTCTATTCTTTTCATTTCCTTCTTTGTGCATCCGTATGGCTAGTCGTTAGTCACGTCGGCCCTAACTTCTTTCTATCGTTTTTGCAGCTATCTCTCTTGATGAGCCCTAACTTATTGAAGAGGGATGAAGGAGAGGGAGGGAGGGGCTCTAAAGCCTCCTCTTCTGGCACTTCCTCATCAAAGAAGGTTAGAGAAGCCTGAGGGAGGTGGGATCCCCCGGCCCACAGTGCTAAGGTCAAAACATGAGAAGGGACTGCTCCTAGATGCTTAGGGAGGCGATTAGACCTGAGAGGTGCTGGTTTCTAAGGGTGATTTTTGCGTGCCTAAGTGAGGATGCCCCTAGGGCTTCATCTTCCCTCAGCACCATTTGTGGATGATGTGGCAGCCATCAAAGGCGCTTTTCTAAGCACATCTTCCTAAGCGATACCCAGACCACTGCTTAGCACGCTTGGATCGTAGGGAGTTGGTATCTCAGCTCACTCTTTAACCAAGGGCCAAGGTGTGCTTAAATTGTTGTTTTCATGTTGTTTGCCTTTTTTCTCTTTATTTTGTAATACAAATTTTAGGGAAATCATATTTCCTTTTTAAGACATCTTATTAATAATTGTTATAATATGATTTAGGAAATAAGTTATTTACAATTATATTTGATGAAATATTATTTGCAAATTTATTTTGTACAAACATCACATTAAATTTGTTAAAAGGTTTTCTTGGGAACAGTTTATGAAATCATGTGATTTTTTCCATGTCTTGATAATTATAATCATCAATTTAAACTTTTAAATATTTAATAATTTTAAAATATTATTACTACAACTGACAGAGGAATAAACATATGCTACGGGTTAGACAGAGTCACAGAGGAGAACAAATTTTCTTTATACAAAACATAATATAGGAATAAGATTCAATGTCATTTTAATAATAAACGTGTAACAAGGATTTAATCAATTTACTCCAATTCTTCTAGATTTAATTCAATGTGACAATGTCCTAGGGGTTCGGTTGACAAATAGGAGGTGCAGCAGGAAGCGTGTGGGTTAGATAACCTCAGATTTTTTCCACATGGTAACCCTCTCCTCTTCCCGGAGTCCCAACGAGGACAGAGTCAGCCATGACCTTCATGACAGGTAGGCCCATAACCCACTAACATCCACTTTTGACCCTGGCACGCAAACCCGACGCGAAGCGCACTCCGGATTCCAATTTTCGAAACCAAAACCATTAACTCCAACTAAACGACAAACACTTGAGTCATCCCAAGGCACTGCCGACCGGTCAACCATCCCAAACTTTTACCAAATTTCCCAGCTCCATTTTTTAAAGTCTGTTTTGAAAAAAAAAAAGGGTATATATTACAAAAAAAAAAAAAAAAATCAGCAATACAAAAACGTCTTCTAATTGAACGGCTGTGATCCAGATCATGGGCACATCCGACGCAGACGAGTGCCGCGATTCCGCCTCGTAAATGGTAACGATGAGCATTGCCGGATCATCCGCGCGCCCTCCTCGGCACCAGTGCTTGCGCGCCGGGCAGCCCCTCACGCTGCTGCTACATTTATAGTGTAACCCCTGGTAGAGAAACAAGAATATTATTAATTTTTGGTCTCAATTTCAGGAACCGTTGGATCGAGATCGGACGGTTGGCTCAGAGATTGAAAAAAGGATTTTACCTGGGATAAGGTGACCCCCTTGATCGGTTTCTGGCCGTACTTCCTCCGCCACGAGTACTCGTCCTGAAGGGATATCCGCCACCTTGGAGCTTATCGCCGGCACCTCGTATAACCTTTTTTTCACCTTATTTTTTATCCTAATTTTAAGAATTTTTATATCGTTCAATATTTTCCCTAAAGAAAAAATTAAAAATAAAATAATAGAGGAACGAACACTGGCGGCGTAGGGAGGGGTGTGTGTGGCTAACCTTTTGGAGCAATGGCAGCGCTTGCCGATCGCGCCGCCTCGAGGTGGGCTCCGCTGTGGCTGTGACACCTTTCTTTGACGCCAAAGGCTGAGTGTTTACCAGCTGAGGAAGGATGTCCCAGCCACGCCGATGAGAGGCTTCTCGAGCCAAAGCTGACCGTTGGATATGCTCCCGTCACCGGTGACGGGAAGAGAGGAACGAAGACGTGGAAGAGGAGATTGGCGCCAAGATACTAAAGCTCAGGGTTGGACGTGTCCGGTGTCTTTGGTCTTGGTCGGCGGCTGTGTCGGGATAATGGGTGGTCTGGGTTTGAAACTGGGTTCGAGCGCGTCAGAACCGTGCGTGGCCTGGTACGGTTTTAGGAGCAGAGGATCATCTTCTTGAACTTATTGACGGTCTGATCGGCGGATCTCGCTGCAATCCAACGGTGAGCTTTGGTGTGAGGAGCTGAGAAATCCAGGAGCTCCATGCTGCGGATCCCGGCAGATGTACCTTCAGCACCGAGATCTGGTCGTCGATTCTGGAGAAGCTTCACTCAGATCGACGGCCATCGTCGTCGTGGTGAGTGGTCCGGATATGATGAAGAGAAGGCGTATGGAGTTTGGAGCATATACAAAGAGAGAGGACTTTGACTTGCTTTATAAATGCGAAGCCACGAGCCAGTGGGGGACCATTGACGAAACCAGCTGGAAAAAATTTGAAGGAGATTCGAGTCAAAGGTTTGTTTTGATCCGACAGGTTCCTGATTGATTGTGCTCGTTATTTAGGGCCTTTCTATTAATCGTGTCTCATTGACCCAGAAACCCATTATGGTGGACCTACTCCGCCTTGAGATATTGGGGACATTTTCTCTCCTCCCGCCCGTCTCAACAGCAAACGTGTATCTATTACAAGTCAACTATAGAGAACACGGAACTATGCAGAACAAGTGGAAATAGGATATTATAATCTAGATTTGAATTTTTTGTGGCGAATAAAAGAAATTAAGCTGGGATGGTCCAAAGGGTCTCAAATTCAACGGACCTGTCTCTTCTGAACGGGATTCTTCTCAAGTAGAAGACTATAATGGAGTTCAGGATTGTTTGTGTAAACATGCGAAGTGAAAAAACAGAGATGATAAAGTTAAACTTTTTTATTTATTTAATTTATCTATTTTATTGTATTACATATATTATTATTATTATTATTATGTCCCTGAAAACACCATCTTTTATTTGTTTTGTTGAGATTTACACTTTTTGAATTTTTCCTATTACTTATGTTATGTTAAGTGCGTAGAGTTGTTGAGTAGTTTCTAAATTCAATACTTATATAATATTAAATGTCTCTCTCATAATTCTAATAATAATTTTATAAAAAATAATAGTTACACCCTTAATAATCATAACTTGTTTAATTAACAATTATTTGGACTATTGGTTTTAAAACATGTCGTTTCAAGTAGTTATTATAATTTTTTTAAAATTAAAAAATTTAAATTTTAAAAAAAGTTTTGAAAGAAGAACTAATCCTAATATTTTTAGTTTTCTTTGAAATTTTTTTTTAAGTTTCAAAATTATCTATATATTACTCTCTACCTTAGTAATATAGATAAATACTAGTAAATGATCATCATATTCTTTAGGTATTTCTACAACAATAAACAACTAAACGCTTTTTAATCCCATATTAGATGGGGTCCTACTATACACAATTACTCGATTACATCTATGAACTCGCTCAGCCAAAGACATGAAATGCATGTTCAAAAATCCTAATATACATAAATCCTGTAGGGTACACTCATCTACTTCCGTAATCTACCCTAGACCTACATACACCCTACCCCCTCTTTTACCTCTATTACTTTCAAACTATCACATTTTCAAATCAAGCAACACTGGGATCGACGACCTTGACGCGTGGCCCCAAAACCAAATCTTAAATGCCACTTCTCATATTTTATCATCAATTAAGCAATATGCGAACTTTTCAAGTCAGAGATGTGTTCACATTTCTAATCTTATCTCAAATTAGATATTCACTCATCCACCTTAACATCAATTCATTTCTATCACACTCATCTTGCATGTAATATATTATTTGAATTTTAAATTACTTCAAGCAAACACTTCGGGCCCCTCCATTGATAGCATTCGCCATCTAACTATCGCTTTATGAAACTTCTTTCATTTCCACTTTTGCTAGGCATCGCTTATCACATAACACACACCCTGCACACTTCTCCGGAATTTCAGTAGTACCATCCCGCTTTTGATTCCCATGGGATGGTCAGATCGCCATCTAAATTAAATCCCATTATCCGGTATCTTGGAAAATAAAACCTAGATACTTAAAATGGATTCTACGCTTAGGCACTATCACCTTATCTTGTTTCAGCACTTCCATTCCATCTCTCATACTTAGACTAAAAGCCTGTACAAAGTATGGATATTGCGTCTTGTACATTTCTACTTCTTATACCTAAAGCCTTTACACACGCTTCTGGCAAGAGTGTTTGCTTCACAATTCTAACTTCCGATTAACTCCATAAACAACTACCTATTCAACTCCAAGCACAATATCATTTTGCAAATAACATAAGCGACTACTTAGGACGCCAAATGCCCTCGATATAAGCCTAGTTAACTTCATCCCATCTACTGTAAAGTAAACAATATGAGTTCAAGGTCGCATCCCCTCGATCTAAGCACCCATTGTTCATATAAAACTCCTCCATAACTCCTCCAGCTTGACACTCACACTTGTAATTACTTCCATCTAAATTGACATATCGGCTTAATAACATTTATATTTGGCCCCATACTTAATTTTTCTTTCTTCTCCAGTTTAATTCATCAATAATCAAGCTTTGATACTCTATCATATGCTTCTCTAAGTCAATGAAAACTATATGGACATCCGGCTTTTATCTTTACTACTCTCCATAGATCTCCATCTATCTCCTTAACAAATGGAAACGGCTTTGTTGTTAGCATCCCCATCGATATCCGAGGCAGTCAAACGCCTCCACTGACATCTTTATAATATCGTTAAGCGTTCAATTCTTCTTATTACCTTCTACTTAGACGCATGCATCGTGCGAATCGAAGTAAGCTTAATCTTTTAGCCACAAAATAGGTTGGTATAATTAAGAATAAATAAGAACCAAAATGCTTCTCTCAATGCAAGGTTTGACATCTTCTCCCTCTTAAGGCCATGTCGTAGAGTCAAGAAGCTATAGCACTGCAAAGTGATACCTGTCAAACTTCTAAGAAGCTTTTTAAGAAACTGATCAATCTGTCCATTTATAAATACCACTACCAAGCTAAGGTGTTTTCCTGCATTATTGTCGGAATATTTAATAAAGTTATTTGTAAGTCGCTGCCACACTCTCAGACATGAATAGTGCTGTGATCAAAGTACTCTTCTAAATCCTACTCATTTATTTTCTTCCCTCCCTGACCAAGACATATTTGGCTGACTCATTAACTTTTAATACACACACATGACTCTGGCTCTCAATGATTTCCCTTTTTATCTCTTAACCGTGATTCTATCTTATAGATGCTACTTGTAACCAAAAAACAATAATTACATAGGATAATCATAAGTAACTTGTATCAAGCATCAGCTTAACGGTTAACAACTACCATAAGCAGCGACTATTAGTTTAAAATATTTCCTCTGACTCCGAGTAGTTGTTATGTTTTTAAAATTATATAAAATCTAAAAATTTTTAAAAAGATTTCCCTGAAAGCATGAATCGAATTTTTCTAATTTTTTGAGAATTTTTTTTTAAAATCAAAAATTATTTATAATCGATTCTTACTCCGGCTCTTAATAATATATAGATAGTCCCATTCATTTAAGTTTTCAGTACTATTATGCCAAAGTCTAAACTATTTATAAGACTTAAAAAAGCAAATAAAATGAAATAAAGACACCAAAAAAGATATATGTGTGCGTTGAGAGTCAAAGATTTTTTAGTTAAAAACACTTGGGAGAAATATATATATATTATATATTTTATGATTATTTGAGTACTACAATGTTGGATGAGACTATAAGATTGAAGTCATTCTTGAATTCAAGTATCTTGTAATACATAAGTTATCTCCAAACTAGAGTTGCCTTGAGTCTATAAGAGATGAATCCATTGACAGCATATTAATGTATGTGTTTCCAATTAAACTAAAGAGCCACAGAGAGAACAAGATACACATAAAAAAAGGTTCATTAATATATATTTTTATTGTGTTTTGACAGCTGTGCATTTTTGGATTTAGAGAATAGGATTGATTAGATGGATCTATATATAAAAAACTTCAAGGTAAAAATCAATAATTTATATACAAAAAATACAATAAAAACTTCTAACCTTTTTTTTTTTTTTATTTTGTTTTGTTTTATATGTTCTAAGATACTCATAAGAAGCGGTGAGGCAAAGTGTAGACAAAGTGGCGAAGCCACGTTAGCTGTGGGGGTAAGAGCACGTGTGCCCCCCCGGATTGGATTGAAAAAAATTAAAAAATATATTTATATAATATTATGTATAAAGTGTCACACACCTGAGATACGATGTATAATATACATTTTGTTTTTCCTCTATTCAAAGCATTTGGAACTTGTGCCCAACAGCTAAAATCCATCTGACTAACCGAGCTGGAGCTTGATAAAAACCTAAAATTCGCCTCTCTGGCTACAGTAACCTAATGAAAGAATATATAATATACAATGTGTTTTTTATTTTGCTTTCGCGTGATCCGCTTCTCCAGTTCCATTTCAGTTTTTCGGAGCATATTCGGTTGAAGGATTTTCATCCATACTCTGTGACGTGAAAGATCATGAAAAAATAAGCCAGCATGCATCATTTTCATACAATTTGGTTACCGCTTGGAGTCCTCCCACTTAATGGTTGTAATTTTTGAGCCACCGCTAAAGAATTTCATTAAAGATAAAGGCGGGTTAACCGCTACGATCGTAATCTAACCTGCAGCGGTAACTAAAATCGTATTTAAAATGGGCATACTAAGGCTTATGCTTTTCAAATGATAACTTCCCATTACCGTAAGGCTGAGGAATACTTCAAATATGCTCCAGCGTCAAATGGGAGTGGGGCTGACTGGCCTAATCGACACAAAGTATCCCAAATACTCTCAATTTCTATCATGAGTCCTATATATACCCTAATTTGAGTCGTCCCCGCTTTATATCGAATCAGGCCCTTTTAAGTCCTCTCTTATAAATTGACCTTTTTAGTCGCTCTACTTTCTTTACGCATCGTGAAAATCACAAATTTCTAAAAAAATTTGTACATAGACCGTAAGGCATGAGAAGTTATACGCCGAATTATATATATATATATATATATATATATATATATATATATAGAGGGGATGATCTTGACGGCTATACCATAGACATCGCATTCATTCATCCTGGCCGGCCTATTTCGGCCGTATGGCCCCCTTGGCCCCACAGGTATTTTTTTTATGGATTGGGAAGATTCGTTAAAAGTAAGGCTTAGCACTGGTTATTTTCATACAATTTGGTAACCGCTTGGTCCTCCCCATCAGCGGTTCCGCTGAAATTACGGACGCCGCATTCCAGTTTATATAAGTTTTGATCCGCTAAGATGAAGACCACCCTACATAAGTTTCCAAATTGTATGAAAAGGGTGTGGGACAAAGTAATCCTATTTTCGATGATCTTCCAACTGTGACATCGTCAGTTGACGAAATTGTTCAAAACATGCTCATAAGGGTTTAATCGGTACTGCCGACGGAAATTTTATAATTTCAGGCGGTACGCATTTAATCCAAAATTTGTCAGTATATATATATATATATAGTGGATAGAGGAGAGGACAATTAACGTTTTTAATCAAAGAAAGTATTGAGGGACCAAAAGACTCCAATTTTATAATAAAAGGACTAAAAGGGCCGGTTCGATATAATAAAGCGAGGCTAAATTAGAGGTATTAGACCTATTAGGAAACAAAGGGATGGCGCCTTTGTGAAAAAAAACAATGGTGCCCCCCCCCTTTGAACTTAAACTCGTCACAGCTTAGCCACTTTGAGCAAGTGTAGAGCCATTGACAATGTGCCAAAATCTGTTTAAATATTTATCTATTCTTGTGTTTAATAATCTTAAAAGATTATCAAATAAAGGGTGATCTAAATGAAGATTGTTAACAATGTTTCTCTTTTCCTAAAAGTAAAATAAAATCAAGAAATTTACAAAGTTACGTCAGAACAATGCAGAAGATCATGACATTTTCAATTGTATTTAGAAATATATTTGGTTATCTAATTCTTGTGTTGTTAACGTTTCAGTTGACTTTGCTTCCCAATATTTTTTCAAAGGTAACACTTGTCAACACTCAATCTCTTAAAATGTGGATGGAATTAATGTAAATCATGTTGACCGTTTTAATTTCAACGGATATGGAGTTATGCTATAAATAAAATTTTTCAGATGATATGATTTTTTAGGTGTAATAATTTAAAAATTTGATTGGGAGGCTTTGCTTTTTGTGATTAATAAATATCTTTTACTTAGAAGCTCATTGTCCTAAGGATTCCTAATTTTACTATTTCAAAATTCCCACTATTAATTAAAATATTAAAATATACTTGATTAATAGTTGAAAATTTTGCAATTTCACTCTTTCAGTACCAGATTTGCAGAATAATAGTAGTGTAGTCTTTAATATTATGACGTTATTTATATAACTACATTTTAGATTCTCAGGGGTGATGTGAAATATTGAGATTAAAGGATGAGTGAAAGTTGTTTTTTGGGTACATGAAAAGAGTTTACTTAGCTAATACTAAAGGTTCTCTAAACTCAAAGAAAATGTTTTGCAGTCATATTGGCATGCTTTGTGTATTGTCATACAATAAACTTGTCCTCGTATCCTTTTATCCTTTGTTCCCTCAAATATTGCATCTGCACATAGGTTTTCTTCTATTGAAATTCTATATCATTTCCCAATTTTGGATTTGGTTCACCAGTCTTGTGCACTTCTTTGTTACATCCCTTGTTCTCTAGTTGTTGTCTCTCTCTGTCTTGTTGAATTAGTCTTAAGAGGCTCTCCATTGTTTTGGAAGCAATAGCGCTTTGTCCGGTTTCCATACTTGCTAATCTCTCTATTCCCTTCCTTTAAAGCCTTCAGTTCATCTTCAAACACTAATTGTACTTCACATGTTCCAGCTCTTGCAATGCATAAATTACCTCTGTTGAGATTATAACATAAGTGTTAGTTGGTGGTTTGGGGATTTGAAATTTTTTTTTTTTTTGGTGTAGTACAGAGCTGTAAAAGGCTAACAACTATATCTCAAATAGAGTTTCTCAGGTTTACAACAAAATCACTCACAAACTTTGGTGAATCTTCTAATTTATCAAAATACCAGTTTCTGGTTGAGCTTCTTGCTAAATTAGCTAATCTGTCTGCTCCATAGTTTTGGTCTCTTGAAATATGGGTCACTTCCCAATTTGTGAAACTAAGGAGTAGTCTTCTGCATTCTTTTACTTCCTCAGTGTGATGTGCTTGGCTCCCAGTCCTTCTTTGCATCAGTCTAATCAGGTTTAATTTGTCACAATGGGCTACTACTTACATTCCTCCTCTTTGCTTCAAGTATTTAAGTCCTTCCTTGACTGCTTTAGCTTCAAAGATCCAACAGCATTCTTTGCCTCATCCACCAAGGCACCTCGCAAAGAAGGAAATTTCCACTATTAGTAATAATTATGAATCCTATAAAAGCCTTACCACTCTTCTGACCCAAGATGCATCCGAGAACATTTGATATTCATGTGTCCTCCCTGTTCCATGTAGCTTACTTGAGACTTTTTATTGGAGTTCTTGATAGGTGTATTCCTCTTGTAGTATTCCTCGGCTCCCATCATGCCATCTTCTTGCCACCATTTGTGGGTTCTTTTGTTCATCCTTGAAGATTCTATTGCATCCGGATTTCCAAACTCGCTATACATAGATGCGTATACGGTAATAATTTTCTCAAAATCGGTTAGTTTATGGTTACCAATTGAGCCTTGGTCTCGGCCCGTAGGATCCTTCGTATGTGTTATCCTCTCAGTAATGTTCCAATTCTTCAAGTGACCGGCCACCTTGATTTCATCCCACATGAGTTTGGACCATCTACAAGACCTTTGGAATAGGTGGTGGTAATTGGTCTCGAATCAAAGAACACACATTGGGCAAGGATCATCGAGGCCCAATGTTTTGGAGTACAAGATATTCTCGGTTGGTAATCTCATGTGGAAAAATTTCCAGAGGAAAATCTCTTGACTCACAGAGGGCAATGTTTAACTTCCATGTAGATTTCCATCCCTTCCATATATCATTATCCTGCTTGTTGTCACATAAGTCATAAATGGTGGTAGTGATTGTTTTCCTGCCAGATATGTTCACACACTTCCATCTTTTGGGTTCCTGTTCCCATTCAATTTTTTTGTCATGATTGTTTGAACAAGGGACCACGGGAATATTTCACCAAGCAAGTCCATATCCCAATTGGTATTTGATGTTAGATTCTTGACTTGAACATCAGATAACACCACATCCATGTTCATAAATGTTGGTTTGTAGTGTAAGGGGATGTCAAAAAGCCAAGAATCCATCATCACAGAAGTCGGATGCAAGAATATTAGCAGGAATGACAAAGTTTTTCGCTTATCTATGACTCTATGTAAGGACCAAAAATGGGTGAAGTTTTTGTTTGTTTCCTCCTATTCGGATATCTATCCTTCCATATTTAAAGCGTCATGGAAATGTACCCAGCTTTTATCTTGGCGATTAATAAGGTCCGAGGCATGTTTGGACATTAGTGAAATCTTCATTTTCTTTAAATCCCTAACACCAAGACCTCCCTCAGATTTTGGTTTGGAGACGCTCTCCAACCAATAAGGTGAGAACCCCACTATTGCTATCTCTGCTCCAAAGGAAATTCCTTGCCAATCTAGCTATTCTATCCAAAGATACTGCATATCGAGAATTTCATATGCATTGAGACTATACACGGGTAGAGCCATAATTGTTGAATTTATTAATGTAAAGTCTACCCGATACATAGATAGATTTCGGTCTTCCAGTGAGTTAGCTTGTTATGGGATGTGATCTATTAATGGTTGGAAAACATTTGGAGGTAGTCTGTGGGGAGATATCATACATCCCAGATATTTAAAAGGAAATTGGCCTTGTTTGATGTTAAGAAGGCTGAGGATTGTTTTCTTAAGATGTCTATTGAATCTTGATGGAAACAAAATCTCAGACTTGTGAAGGTTGGCTCTTTGGCCAGTCAACTCAGAATATGCTTGAAGACAGTGGAGGACAGATCTTGCATTTTGCTCTAGAAGCTTTGCAAAGAAATAAGGAGACTCATCGACGATAGAGCATATGGGTGAGGATTTGTCTTCGTAAATTCTAATACCACCAAAAGGTTTAATTGTTCAGCTTTTTTGAATAAGTTTGTAAGGACTTGAGAGACCAATATAAAAAGGTAAGGGGAAAGAGGATCTCCTTGTCTAATTCCAGCCAAGGGTTTGATCCGTTGTCCCACTCTCCCATTTATAATAAAAGCCATTGTAGTAGTCTCTATACAAGTCTTTATCCAAGTTATCCATAGATTGGGGAAATTCATTTTGGAGACGACTGCAATAATGGTATCCCACCTAAGGATGTCATAAGCCTTTTCCATGTCAATTTTGGTTATCATCATAGGGAGATCTTTGGTGTTATATTCTAGAGAGTGAGCTAACTCTTGGACCATGAATAAATTGTCAAAAATGCTTCTGTTTTCCACAAAAGCAGCTTTGTTACGTGGTGATAAGGTGGCTTAGCAATGGTTTGAGTCTATCGTAGAGGATTTTTGAGATTAGTTTATAGTTGACATTGCATAGGAAATGGGTCTAAAGTCCCTGAACAAACTGTGGGTTATCCTTTTTAGGAATAAGGCAAATGTGTGTCTGGTTCCAGTTGTTGGGGAGGGTACCATGCTGAAAGAAGAAATCAATTGCCCTGAAGACAGAATCTCCAATAATGGTCCAGTGGACTTTAAAAAATTCCACATTCATTCCATTGAGCCCAGGGGATTTCCCTTCCTGCATAGAGTGTAAAGCTCTAAAAACTTCATGCTTAGTGATAGGTCTGATCAAGGATTCTTGCTGGTCCATAGAGAGAGTTGGCAGGTCATTTGGCAAGGCTTGGAGGAGTTCAGAGGGATGCCATTCCTTCCTATCCTTCCATAAGTTTGAGTAGAATTTTATAAATTGTGCTTCTATGCCCTCAAAATCAGAGATGATCTCATTGTTCTCATTTTTAAGTTGATTTATTCTATTCTTCCTTCTATGTATTCTAGTTATTTAATGAAAATATTTTGAATTGTTATCTCCATTTTTTAACCAGTTAACCCTAGCTTTTTGTGCACATATTGAGGTACTTTGCCTCATGAGTGCTTGGTGTTTATTATATAATATTTTCAAGTTTGTCCGTATTAACTTTGGTTTATTATATGATGCCTGCTGTTATCTTCTAACTTTTCAAGTTCATTCTCCACTTCCTTGATCTGAGAGTCAATGGAGATGGGTGATCTCTTGCATTTCTTAATCAAGTCTTTTTTCAAAATGTGTATTCTATGACTTAAATCATGTAGGGGGTTGGATGAGCTTGTGGTTCTCCATATGTTTTCTATAATCAAGCTTCGATTTAGGATTTTTCCACCCAAAGTGATTCTCAAATCTGAAAGGTCTCCTTACTTTTTCTTCTAATTCTTTGCATTCAAGCATAAGTGGCCAGTGATCTGATTGTGCTCTAGCTAATTTGGTAATCTGGTAATTAGGATTGTTATCTAGCCAATGTTCATTAGCTAAGAATCTATCAAGTCTTGCCCAGGTTCTAGCTCTTCCACCTTGGTTATTACACCAAGTAAAAGGAGGACCTATGCATCTGAGGTCAGTTAGGTTATTGTCTCTAATAAACTCATTTAGTTGATGTGTTTTAATTCCTAATCTGGCTCCCTCTGATCCACCTTTTCTCTCCTGGAGGTTTCTAATAGCATTTAGATCACCAGCAATTAACCAAGGGACATGAATAGGGGAAAATCTAGTAAGTTCACTCCAGGTTTTTTTTTTGCTCATAAGCTAGTTGACTGTTGTAGACAGTAGAAACCACCCAATTAGCATTGTTTTCAAATGTAATAATGAGGTGAAGTACATACCTGGAGATTGCAATCGGAGTCACTTGCCCAATGTTCTTTCTCCATAGGACAATGATTCCTCCAGAAAAACCTCTAGCAGGGATTGCTGCCCAATCCCATAATCTACTGAACTTCCCACACAACTTGTAAACTCGAGGACAGTTCGCCCTTGTTTCTACCAGACAGATTATAGATATCTTTAGATTGTTCATCATCCAATGAAGCCTATCCACCGTATCTCAGCTAGAAGCCCCCCTACAGTTCCATTGGAGAACTAACATGATTAAACAATTTGGGTTGATTGAGACCCCCCTTGATCGATACGCCCTTTTTTCTGGGTATGAAAGTCTTCATTAGCAATTCGTCTGCTATTATACTCTGATCTTTGAATTTGGCTCACTACTAACTCCATTCCATCCATTGGATCTGGTGGTTCCTCCGTTTCCATCATCACATTGGTCATCTGCTCCTTCTCTGGTGGCCTATCCAGTAGTCCTGAGATGGTCTCGACCAGGGCTTGGTGTGGAGATGTTCCAGAAGGAACAAGTGCCAGCGAATCAGGGTGAGATCCATCTTCCCACTGTTCTTTTCCTCGATCTAAGGATGATAGTAGCATAATCTTTCCTCTGTTTTCCATTCCCTCCCTTATGTTCTCCTCCTCCTAGATCATTGTCATGTCATCGGCCAGGTATCCACCTCTTCCCCCTTTTCCTGGTCCTCCTCCTCTTCCTGCACCTCTTCCCATTAGTCCTCCTCGTCCCTTCCACTGTTGCGTTCCAGATCGTCTGTCAGCTAGTGTGTGAGTAATATAGCTTTCTCCTGCCTCCACTTCATCCATTTTCTTTTTGAGTATTCTTTTTATCACCTCTTCCTGTTTTCCTTTGAATCCCTAATTTGGTGCCCATATTGTTTACTTTTCCACTTTTGACCATGTGCTTGACCGCTTTGCCTGTCCGCGTGCGGGCTTTCGTGTTCTCCCGTGTGATCACTCAACTCATGTAATCGGGCGCTGGCGTTCGATGCTTTTCACCTGCTCAACGTCTAGTCCTTCGAATCTTGAGCCCATCGGTCTTCTACCTTGAGCCTCACCGGCGGTACCTTTTCCGGCCATCTTCTGCCAACCTTTCTTTGGCCTCTTCTGTTGTGTCATCCAGGCCCCATAGTAGCTTTCTTTCTGATCCACTTTGTCTCCCTGCATAGTAGAGGTCTCAGCCCTCGTTTCATCTGGGACAGATGTATTCCAAGTGGAGGTGCCGGTCTCCTCGGCGAAGATTCCTTTCCCTTTTGGGTCGGGGTTCTTCTGCCCTGTTCCAGTTTCCTCCTCTTGGCCCCCACTCCCTCCAGAACTACAGGAGTTTACAGAATGCCCAATCATCCCACAATTATGGCAGAAGGTTGGTAATCTTTCATAGACTGCAGCAACAAAAGCAGGGGAGGATGAAGAGGGCTTTCTGACCCAGACTCCTGTATTCAGAGGTTGTTCAAGGTCCACCTCCACGCATACTCTTACGAATCGAGGCTGGGGTGCTTTCCGTTTATACGCCTATCATCGATCTTCATAACCGTGCCAAAGAAGCCTGCAATTGTTTCAAGGTTTTCCAATGTCCAATATTCCGTTGGGATGTGATGCAGCTGTATCCAGAGCACAGCTGTGGTCAGCTTCTCAAACACAGGTTGGAAATGTTCTCGCCATGGAATAAGATGGAGCACCATTCCATTGATAGTCCAAGGGCCGTCTAGCAGTAGATCAAACACCATTTGTTCTGAGTCGCATCGAATTAGAAAATATCCATTTGGCATATCTGCCAAGGTGAAATTGCCCTTAGATCTCCATTGCCGAGCTAGGTTTTCCCTCAGGTAATCAAGGGGTGGGGCTTTCCCGAGCAGCTTAGCATATAGCACGAATTTCATTTCCTCCAACCCTCGATTTACAGCGTCCTCTTCCAGAGTGATGGTGTCCTTCACTGTGGCCATCAGCCTGTCAAGGATTGGGCCAGCAACTGTAACAGATTCCTCCATGTGCGAGCCTTGTCGTTTTACTACATTTGCCCAAGATTTTGGTCCCCCACTAGTTGGGATTCTCGCCGGATATGGTACCTGCACAGGGTTAGGGCTAAAAATTACTGGGACAGAGATGAGAGGTTGCTCACACACTTGTCGCCTCTCGGCCATGTGAGGATCTGGTGGTTTGCTCGCCAGTTTTCTTGCCATTTTCTTCAATCATGAGCGAAGAGCCTCACACACTTCTAAAATTTGAAATGTCAGCTATTTTGGAAAGCCGGGATATGTGATCCTCCACTCCACCAATCCTTCTTTGTGGATTATTTGACGGGATTTGTTGCATGGTTCCATAATCACCATTATTTGTTACCTTGTTTAGAACAAAATCTATTCCACTTATTGGGGGTTTCTTGCTCACACACAATGTATTTGTACCCAGGGAGACTAATGAACAAATCAGGCTTCTCAGTGTGGATGTAGACTTCTTTGCCAAACCACGATAAAACTCTTCTTCCTCTTCTTCTTCTTCTTCTTCTCTTTCCCTTGCTTTTCTAAATTTAATATGGTATCAGAACTAAGGTTTTAAAACTTGGTGATTGATCACGGGTCGATGGTCAGGCCTGAGATCCAATCGCTCATCAAGGTTTTATAACCAAGTTCCTTTTCTTTTCTTTGATCTTTCTCCATTTGTTTACCATGGGCTTACTCATGGAAAGGGAAACCTCTTCTTCCACAATCAATGCCGATTCACCCTATTTCCTTCATTCTTCCGACAATCCCAGGAATCTCCATTGTCACTCAACTTTTAATCGAGAAAATTATGCGACATGGTCACGAAGCCGCTCGTGATGGCACTCCTTGCCAAAAAGTTTGGTTTCGTTGATGGTACCATTGAGAAACCCATTTCGTCAGATTCTAAAGCTTCTTAATGGGAGAGACTAACAAGAGGGTTTACTCTTGGATTCTTAGTTCTGTTCAAGTCGACATCGCCAATAGTGTAATGTATGCGGAAACTGCACCGGAGGTATGGGTAGAGCTCAACAAGCGCTTCTCTCAACAGAACGACCCCCGTATATTTCCATTATCTCGTGCCATTGCCACTCATGTGCAAGGTACGTCCTCCGTTCCATCCTATTATACCGGGCTTAAGTCGTTGTGGGATGAACTCTCCTCTTACAATGTCATCCCACCTTGTACTTGTGGTTCTGCCAAGGAATTACTGAATATCCATCAAAGGGAAAAGGTATTGTAGTTTCTGATGGGTTGAATGAAAGTTTTAATGCAATACGCAACCAGATTCTTCTGATGGATTCTCTGCCTATCGTTAGTCGAGCTTACTCCCTCCTTCTCCAAGAAGAGAGACATCGGAACCTTCATGTGATAGCTCCTTCACACGAGGCTACAGCTCTCTCCATCAATCGCTCAGGAAATTCCAAGAAGCCTTCCATGCATTGTGATCACTACAAGAGGAACAATCATACAATTGATCGTTGTTTCCTTCTCCACGGTTTTCCACCCAAAAATAATCGTCACCAACAAGGGAAACCCAAAGGCAATCATTTCATTAACAACGAACGGAACAATAGCGCACCTACAGCTGCAGGATCAATCAATTGTGCATAAGAAAGCAAGCAATCTCCATCAATTTCTCATGATCAGTACCAACAACTGATGGCCTTACTTTCCACGGCCATGCCTACCGGGTCCCCGGCATCAAGTGCCACTTTCTCTGGTAATATCGCTTGCCTCATTGCCTCCCTATCTATTGATTGGATCTTAGATACAGGAGCTACTCATCATATGGCCTGCTCCAAGTCCTTGTTTACGCTTCTTAAACCTAAGTCTAATACTTCCCCTGTGATTCTCCCGAATGGTCAATCAGCTACTATCTCTTTTACAGGATATGTGGATCTTCCTAATGGACTACATTTGAACAATGTCCTCTATGTCCCTTCTTTCAAACTTAATCTTTTGTCTATTCCACAGCTAACTAAGGAAATGTCATGTCTCGCTATTTTTCACCATGATCATTGTCTGATCCAGGACCTTCAGTCGAGGAAGATGATTGGACTGGGTAAACTGCGCGGAGGTCTCTATATCCTGGACACGCTTCGAGCCAATATTGTTTCTACTCAACCTGTTCTTGATCATTGGCATAACCGTTTGGGACACCCCTTACAAGAACGTTTAAAGCTTCTTTCCAAGTCTATTTCAAGTATTTCCTTCTCGGAAAATGGTATATGTAGAGTCTGCCCCTTGGCCAAACAAACATGACTACCCTTTCCTAGTAGCTCTATTTTTAGTCAATATGTATTTAGTCTAATCCATGTTGACATTTGGAGAGGATATCAAGTTGCTTCTTTATCAGACGCTCACTATTTTTTAACTATAGTTGATGACTTTTCCCGTGCTACATGGGTCTTTCTTATGCGTCATAAATCCGAGGCCCAACGGCTTATCCGAAATTTCATCTTATATGTCAAAACTCAGTTCAATGCTCGTGTCAAAACTATGCGTACTGACAACGGCCAAGAATTTCTAGCCATTGACCTTCAAAACCTTTTCCATGATCATGGCATTCATCACTAGCGCACACATATTCATACCTGCTAGCAAAATAGTCTCGTCGAGCGAAAATATTGGCACTTACTTGACGTTGCTCGTGCTCTTCCTTTCCAAGCACATCTACCTCTTGCTTTTTGGGGGGACAACGTCCTGACCGCCACTTATCTCATTAACAAAATTCCTACAAAATTATTATTTGGAAAAAGTCCTCACGAAGTGCTTCTAGGGTCCTTACCCTCTTATCATCACCTCAGGGTTTTTGGGTGCCTCTGTTATGCCCGTAAGTCCTACATCAGTCACAAATTTGATGCTCATGCTCTTCCCGGTGTCTTCATTGGCTATCCTATTTGTCATAAGGGTTATCGTGTGTATGATCTTGCTTCCAAGAAGGTTTTTGTTAGTCGTGATGTCATCTTCCACAAAAACATATTTCCTTTTGCCACTTCAAATCTTGTGTCTACTTAAGTTGTGCCTTTGCCACTAGTTGAAACACATGATTCTTTTGCTATAGATCTCACTAATCCCAAGCCAACAACGCTAGCTCACAATACAACACCTCATGTGCTGATTAACACTACCGTACCAAGCATCACTGCCTTACCTGAAACCGCTGAACCTGATCAGCCCACACCCGGCTCGCTTGATAGTCTGGATCCCACAACCGGCCAGCATGATAAACCGGCCCAACCTGTGCACACAGCAGCACCCAATCTTACTCGGCCGAGCAACACACCGCCTTTGCCTCCTCTAGCACCTCGACGTTCTGGGCGCACTTCCAACCCTCCTGCCTATTTGTCAGATTTTGATAATTCCACTTCCAACAAATTTGAGGCTCATCTTTCAATAGCTCATCCTATCTCTTCTTGTCTTAGCTATTCTCACTTTTCCTCCAAACATCGCTCTTATCTTGCAGCCATCTCCTCGACAGATACGCCTACTACTTTTGCTCTCGCTAATCAATCTCCGGACAACGTCTAGCTATGGCTAATGAACTACATGCTCTTGCCATCAATAAAACTTGGCAACTGACCTCTCTACCTCCCGGGAAACATACTATCGGCTGTAAATGGGTGTACAAAATCAAATACATACTTGAAGGGTCTATCGAACGCTACAAGGCCCGCCTTGTCGCCAAAGGCTATACCCAACTTGAAGGTTTGGACTATCATGAAACCTTTGCACCCGTCACTAAGTTAGTCATTGTTCGTTGTCTCTTGGCAATTGCCTCCATCAAACACTGGCCCTTGTATCAATTGGACGTCAACAACGCGTTCCTTCATGGTAATCTGGACGAAGAAGTTTACATGCGACCCCCACCTGGTCTTTCCATTCCGTCAACCAACCTAGTTTGTCGGTTACTAAAATCCCTCTACAGCCTAAAGCAAGCCTCTCGCAACTGGTTCTCCAAGCTTTCTGCTGTTCTGATTTCCCGCGATTCATCTCTTCTAAGACTGACTACTCATTGTTCAGCAAATTTACCTCGAAGGGATGCGTTCATGTTTTGATTTATGTTGATAACATCATTCTTACTGGGGATAATCCTACTGAGATATCTACACTCAAGTAATCTCTTCATTCCAGTTTCCACATCAAGCACGTGCTTGGGGCCACTCAAATACTTTCTTGGCATAGAGTTTGCCCATTCTTCTAAAGGCATTTTTCTCAACCCGCGCAAATATATCCTTGACATTCTTCATGATACTGGTCTTCTAGGTGCCAAGCCCGCAAGCTTCCGTATGGAACAACACCTCAAACTGTCAGCCACTGATGGAGTACCTTTGGAAGATCCTTCAGTTTATCGTCAGCCTTTATGGGGAGACTTATCTATTTGACAATCACTCGTCCGCGCATCACTTACTCGGTTCATATTCTTAGCCAGTTCATGCATAAACCTCTTCAACCACATTATCTCACCGCTCTCCGACTTCTCAGATATCTCAAAGGTACCCCAGGCCAAGGCATTCTTTTACCTTCCACTGGTTCCCTCCATCTCAAAGGTTACTGCGATTATGATTTGGCCAGTTGCCCAATGACGCGGCGTTCTACTAGCGGGTATTATACCATGCTTGGTTCCTCTCCCATCTCTTGGAAAACGAAGAAACAAGTGACTGTTGCTCGATCTTCTTGTGAAGCTGAGTATCGCTCCATGTCGCTCCTTTGTTGTGAGTTGGTTTGGTTGAAATCGCTTCTACATGATCTCCATATTTCTCATCCTGCTCCCATTACTCTTCTTTGCGATAACAAAGCCACGCTTCACATAGCCACTAACCCCCCATTTTCCATGAGCGGACCAAACACATTGAATTGGATTGCCATTTTGTTTGTGACAAAATCAGTGAAGGACTTGTCAAACCTTTGTACTTACCTACCCATGTTCAGCTAGCAGGCATGTTCACCAAAGCCCTTGGCAGAGATCGTCTTTTGCTCCTACTTCGCAAGATGGGCATGTCTGATCTCCATGCTCCATCTTGAGGGGGGATGTTAGTTGGTGGCTGGGGATTTGAAATTTGAAATGTCAGCTATTTTGGAAAGCCGGGAGCTGCAATCCTCCACACCACCAATCCTTCTCTGTGGATTATATGATAGGATTTGTTGCATGTTTCCATAATCACCATTATTTGTTACCTTGTTTAGAACAAAATCCATTCCACTTATTGGGGGCTTCTTGCTTACCTACTATGTATTTGTACCCAGGGAGACTAATGAACAAATCAGGCTTCTCAATATGGATTTAAGCTTCTTTGCCAATCCACGATAAAACTCTTTGCTTCTTCTTCTTTTTATTCTCTTTCTCTTGCTTTTCTAAATTTAATAATAAGCAATCCCTGTTCTACTTACCTTGATAATTGTCCCATAAGGCACCGTTGAATAACAGATGCTCATGGTTTTCGTTTTTTTATTTCCTTTGCATCCATTATATGATATGTTGCTGCTCTTGTTATGTTTCCCTGTCAATGTTTAAAGGTTATAACATTCCAAATTATTCTGTGAGTAATGAAGGCATGAAAGATAAGCTCAAATGATATATAGAGATGGCTAGATTGGGGGTCCCTCCGCATTTGAAAATAAAAGAAAAATACAAAAGTGGTGAAAAAAAATATAGTGATGATGATCCTCAACTGTCAAGCTCCTCGTCAGAAGTGGTGTCCTCGGATGAGTCCTCAGCGTCCACCCCCGTGTCTCTCGTGATCAATGTTGTAGGTGATTGAGGGGGTGGATACTCAATCCGGTTATGCTCTAGGAGTCATCATGTATTTTCCCACGGCCGGTGTAGGAGTGCGTCTCAATCGGCTGAGAGCTAGAGCCGGAACTATGCGTGGCGTATGCTAGGCCCAATTCTGCTACGGTCCGATGGGTCCTTGGGAGCCACGTCTCTATACACAATGCCTCGTGATGAGCATATCGCCCGTAGCATCCAATCGCTTATAATGTATCTTTTTCAATCGTTACTGAGCCTCCGACCATCGTCATCCTCGCCGTCACTCCTACTGCTAGTAGCCCCATCCCTTGGGCGAGTCTCGTGATGTACGAGCCGACAAAGATGGCCTGGATCCGTGTGTACGTTGCCTAATAAAGGAGGAACTGCGTGATGACCCATCCTAGGTGGATGGGGAATCCCTCGTGCAAGCTCAACAGGAACAAGAAGTCTCTATTGCTCACCATGCCAGTGCTGTCTCCCCACCCTATAATAGAATGACTCAAAACTGCGTAAATGTACCTAAGGGCGGGGGTGCGAAGTGATGTGGCCTTCGACCACCTCGGGTCGATGATCGGTCTGCAATGTTGAGTCGGATCCAAAGACTCCTCATGAGGGTCTTCGATGGGTCTTTGGATCCTGAGGTCGGCGTACTCGGGGGTCCTCGTGTCGTAGAGGCCGAGGTAGAGTTCGAACTGTGTGTAGCTCATTTGGTGCAGTGCTCCACCGAACTGGAACTTGATCTAGTCCTTCCGGTGTTAAGAAACTACGCCCCTAGCTATATTGATGGTGGCTAGGACCTCCGAAGTTAACTCGCAGTAGGCCACCACATTGAGCTTCAAGAGACAACACCACGCTCCTGTTCTCAGTAGCCGCTTGACATCATCGGCGAGGCCCACATCCTCGAGCATACCCTAATCAATAGTTCAGGCCTTGCCATACCATTTTTTGCTCAATCTCGTATTTTGATCGTTCTCGATTGGCGTTCCAAAGGTCGGCTCCAGTGGGGGTGGTTGTGCACTCTTTTCTCCTCGTTGTCGCTTTGGTGGCTTGGTGATGATCTTCTTCTTGTTCTTGTGTGATGTGCGATCCATGATGATAGCCTACGAAATGAACGAACACCAGTGTGAGGTGAACCGTGTGTAAGATGGAACACGACCGTGAGCTTCGTCGGGGAAGACGATGCGAGCTTGACGGGATCTTGAGGGGATTTGTTGGAAACTGATGGAGATCGCCTTGTTGTGCTAAGGTGAGGTCACGCGAGGGTGGATTTTAAAGAGGGAAGGTTGAAATCGTGAAGACGTCGACCGTAGATCAATCTTTTAAAGCCCTAATTTTGGTTCGATGGGCCGAACACGGGTTACACACACCAGTATGTAGGCCATGTGGCGATGGCATGGGCATGAGTTGGGCTGTGTCAAGCCTGTATAGCTAGCTTCCATATATAGCGAGGCGGACTTGACACGGGCGTGCAAGGGGCTCTTGGCCTGTGTCAGTGCCTACATGCCCTTTACATGGCCATGCAGAGGCCATGTAACTCTTTGTATTTCTTCTTGGGTCACGAGACGAAGTTGACATAGGCTTGCAAGGGGCTCCTAGCTTGTGTCAACCCTGATACCCCTGTATACACCGTGTAGTGGCTCTCAGGTGAGCCCCATAAATACCTGTATACTTAGATAGGAAACATATTCATACTCCCAAGTTTGGCTCTCAGGTGAGCCCCATAATGGAATTACAAATTAGGGGGAAATCAATCCTTCTCTTCCACTTCAACTTCGCCCACCCCTTTTTCCTCTTCCTTGTGTACAAGTCCAGTTGTGCGTGTTCAGGGCCTTCCCCCACTGTATGGTCCTACCACGGTGGTGGTTCATCCGCAAAAACATCCCCCAATTGATCCTTCAGTAGTTCATCTTGTACAAAATTAGAAACACACTCATCAATGTTGTCACGCCCCGACCCGAATCCCGGGACCTCAGGCTTGTCCACAGACCGGCCGTATCCAAGTGGAGACGAGCCCCACTCGGATACAAGGCCTAAATGATAAAGAACAGATAACATTATTTCCATTAATAACAAGAGTTACACAGCGGAAATTTGAAATTTAAAAGTACACTATAGGCCCTACAAGGGTCCTAAAAATACATTGTCTCTTACTAAAAGGTTTGACGTCTTCAAACCTCAACGCCAGTAGCTCCCCGAGTCAGAATCACTATTCCTTTAATCACGAAAGAAAAGGAAATCAAGAAGAATGAGCTTTGAAAGGAAAGCTCAATAAGTCCCCTGCAGGATCTCAACAAAGCTACCAATAAGCAAGATAAGCAATAAGCATAACATACAAGCAACCGACTACGCCTGCATTTAACAAGAACCTAGGAGTCTATAAAAAACAATCAAAGCAAGGACTCCTAGTCTTAAGCACTGGCCCTCAGGCCTGGAACGGAATTCCAAGAAATCGATGACAACAAAGTTTTCCGTCAGCCCCCAGTCTCTGCTGGAAATCTACCCTCTGGTCGTATCTTGGTAGCGCCACCTCTCTCTTACGTGTTAACACCGTTGCCGTATCGTCCCAATCGACAGTTGGACTACGGTATCCTCCCCACGGCATGGAACTATCGTAACGCCGGGGTGTCCTCACCGAAGGCCCACTTGAGCATTTGTTCCACTGAACTGAAAAACGAACCCGTCCGGAGCACGCTTAACCGGCCAGCACTCGAGACCATGTATCCACAGTCGAGTGTCGGCCCACGGGCCAGCGTGTCCAACGAGCATAACAAGCAATAAAAAGCACTCTACTCTAGCTCTCAACTATGCACGTATAAAAGAAGGAACACAAGCGAATATAGGTACGTGCATGCATCCAAAAACAGAAGTTCAATGGCACATGCTAAAAGAAATAACATTAATAAACACAAAGAAAACCCCAAAGATGGGCGGGAATCGAGGCGAAGGTAACTTACCCCTGTCAATGATCTACTTGAGATCCTACTTGGCGTGTCTCCACTCTCTACGCTGAAATCTGATAACAAAACCTATTGTTTAATAATAGTACAATTAATCATGTCTAGATGCACATGCAACTCTCACTTACGGCCCATAGACTAACCATACGTCCACACTTATGTAGACAGAGTCCCACTATTTTTCTAAACATGATACTATATTCTAGTGGTTGGGAGGTTCCACTATTATTATGGGGTCTTGGGTTCCAATCACAATAGCTACATGGTTTCATTCCCTCTCTTTTTATTTTCTATCACTATTCTGGCCCACTAGCAAGGCCTATCAATTTGGACCAGACCCAATCGGTTTACTTATGAACCCAACTTGGCTAGCCCCAACCACTCCTATTAACTAAGTCAATTAATTGATTAATTCACCAAACTAACTAGTTAATTATCCAACTAGTCAATTAATTAATTAATCAAATTAATTAATTACTAATTACTTATCAAAATTAATCATCCAAATCAGTTACCCACTTAATCAGTCAGATTAATTAATTAAATTAATTAATTTATTACTTAATCAAGTTTTTTTTTTAAATCACTCTCTCTGTCTCTCTCTCTCTCTCTGCAACATCTTCTCACTTTCTCTCTCTCTCAAGTTTTCTTTTTTTTTTTTTGGTTTTTTTTTTAAACCAACATCCCATTACTCACAGAGGACCCCATCTCCAAATCTACACATGACTATCAAAGGATTCTCCATCTAAGTCCAAGCCCATACATGACCTCAAACTAACCAACAGAGATCCTTAAAAATTATCATCCTATATAATCTCTCTCGCAACACTAATGGGAACCAAGAAAAACTCAGAAATCCACCTCTTCTACTCACTGTCCAACCTTGATTTCAACATCTCTAGAGTTTTTGATAACTCTTATCACTCCACATAATCAATATTAACTAATGAATCATATCACCGATCCTCTATTCATTCATGCAGATCTAACCTACTGTACAGTTCATAGAAACGTAAAGGCTTACAGGAGAGGGTTGCGCTGAGGCTTAATGATCCTCGCAGTGGTGCTCCTTCTCTGCAGCCGAGCCTCGCCAAAGTGCGAGACTCTGCACGCAGATGTCCATGAGTCCGGTCTGGTGATAACTCAGTAGCTCGCCGTGCTCCTCCTCCCTTCATCTCTGGCGGCGGCGCTGACTTTCAACGAGAGATGGAAGCAAAGTTCCAAAATCTCTCTTCTTCTTATAGACACCACAAAAAGGTTAGGATAAGCTCTCACTCAAAAGTTTTTATCTCCTAGTTTAAACTCTCATCATAGATGTTTAAGGAGAAGGATAGGGCTTATCTCCTCTTTAAATCCTTTTTTATCTTTTAACTTGATTTTCCATCGCAGCTGTCCACGAGTTGGATAAGTATCAGGCGGAGGAGCAATGCTTCCAATATTCCCTCACGCGGTTTGATTTCAGCCATCAGATGGCTTTCACACAAGATTTACACCACATTATAGCCGTCCATCATGTGCGTGCATGCTTTCTCCATACGTTTGTGACTCAAAAAGGAATCCAATCATGGATTGTAGCCATGCATGACATGCCATTCATACATTCATGATATATATATATATATATATATATATATATATATATATATATATATATATATATGTTGATGCCAAAAACTGGTCTACCTCACGCTTTGGTTGCTGTTGCCTCGTGATCTGGTCTCAGCCTTTGACAAACGGTTGAGATTTATAGTTGATGTGGACACTTACTTCGGATTCTGAACAGGAGGTGCTCTGGAATGCCGATTGGAATTGTCTGCTCTTTACTTTGGTATTAATCTGTAAAAGGGAGAGGGAAGTGATCGGAATTGGGCCTTTCTGCTCGGATTTAACTCCGATGCTTAAGTCAGAAAACTTGTGAGAAGGAAGTTTTAGACATAGGTTAAGTCTTTGTGTAATCTTTTTCGAGGGTCCCTTTCTTACTATCATTGTTCTTCTTTTATAGCAAATTAAAGGCGGTTTAGGAAAATATCCTGAAAGGCGGTAGGAAAGGCGGTGAGTAGCGGTAAGAAAATGTCTGCCTATTGTGCCTACTGTGTAGGTACTATGTCTACTGTGTAGGTACTATGTAGGTAAGTAGAAAATATCTGCCCACTATAGAGGCAAGTGGATAAGATCTACTTACTGTAGAGACGTTAGATATTTTCTTCCCTAGGTGGCTATAGGCACCTTATGAGACAGTTTTTAAGAAAGTTGCTGTAATTCCGACGGATTTGTTTGTAGGGTTGAACCCTCACTCTTATTTGCCGAACGAAATTTCGCTAGAATGTTTGTGATATTGCCACGTGGCCAAAGAGACGTAGCCCTGTGTGTGACAGGTGGCCATTTAGGTAAGGGACGCGTGTTTTACCAAATATCTCCGTAACACTAGTCCCCCCCAAGGTGTACTTGTTTGAAAAATCTAAGTGAGGAGTAAGCTAAGCTTACTCTTCGCTTGTTTCGAGAGCAAGTATCTTCCTTAGTTGGAATGTCTATGTGGGTGTAGATTTTGTATCTAGGATGATAAGGCGCATGTGCTTTAATAGGCGACTGACACCTGTTGTGTTGTCTTTTCGCTGTTTTGAATCGAGGTAGATCTTTCTCCAGAATTTTCGCCTATAGTGTCCATAGGTTTTTCTATTTAAGGAGCTTGTATAGGTAGTGCTTTTATTCATTCTGTTGTTATCTTTGTAGCTTTGTATAATGGCGCAGCTTGTCTTTCTTCAAATTTTTCACTTTCACCCAATCCTCCCGTCATTTGCGAATTCCAACCTCTTTTTATGAACATTTAGAGGGCTTGAGGACTGGAGTCGTTCATTTGATAAGTCCGAATGGCTGCATATGGCAGTCTCTTTTGGCTGTTGACACGGATAGAGGAAGGGTGGGAAATTTTTCATGTTGATCATGATGTTGAGGCGGGGGATCTTCTAGTTTTACTTATGTAGGGGGCATGCGCTTCGAAGTTGAAATATTCTGAAGCGATTTATGCCAAGAAAGAAGTGGACCCCAATCTTAAGCCCATGTGCTTTGCCGGGTTTCCTAGTGATGACGCGAGGGAGGACGGTTCTGCGCGAAGTCCGTGTATCTCCTCCGAGTCTTATCCGAGCGAGTCCTCGGATGGATCCGTGGACTGTTAACTAGGGAATTCCGACGGAGAATAATGTTTGCTAGGACTTGTTGCATTGTTTGTTTGTTTGTTTGTTTGTTTGTTTTTTTTTTTTTTGTTTGCAACTATCTTTGTAACATGAATAAATAAAGGTTGTCGTTTAGCTTATAAATTCTTTGGTACCTTCCTGAAATAATCACTGGTGATCCTATGTTGGGGCGTGTGTTTTGTCTTCTATGGTATGAGCTCTACTTTTTATACAGTGCCTGTTATTCCCTGAGAAGACACGTGTCTATCCTACTATTTAGCATTAAAGGGAGATGGTGGCGCGACGTGCGTGGCGTGCGCGTTTGTCAACATCATGATGGGCGCGGCTACCCATGTGTGTCAGGCGGCGTTTGGTATGCTGACTTGGATGGAATTTTGAATCTTTTAAGGAGAAGTGATGATGGCTATCTGAACGGTCTGGATTTGGGGACCTTTGGTTCAACCGTCCGATCGGGGCGTAGTGTTGGGATCTAACGGCCAGGAATTTGTCTCCCTTTCATACAACAAATCGTAAAGACAGAGAAGGCTTTATTGTGAAAATCGCAATAGTGTCTTCCTCTCCGGCGAGCTCTGTCCTAAAGTTCTTGCGTTATTTCACCTCTTTTTCTTCTAAGGTATGGCTAGTGACTCTAGTGCATCTTCTTCTTCTGGTTCTTCTCATGAATTTCATAAACCTGTTGCTTCTCAACCCCTTTCGATCCCTTCTCCATCCGAACCCATAGTCTCCGTCGCGATTCCAGGCTGGTCTATGGATGTTCAGGTCCAGGGTTTGCGGATTCATCCCGCCTCTAGGGCGATGGGTAGGGGGTCTGACACCTTCATAAGCCTCCTTGGGCAGAAGGATGTCGATGACTTGGTAGAGAAGTATGAGATAGATCTGTCTTTATTTGAGGTTAGGGCTCCATGTTCTGGGGAGAGGGCAAGTTCTCCTAGGGAGGGGGAGACTGCCATCTATCAGGATGCGTTGTTGGGTAGCCTTAGGATTCCTTTTTCTAGTTTTGCTAAGGCGATTCTGGAAGAATATCGCTTGTGTCCTTCACAGTTAACTCCGAACTCTTGGAGGTTGATCAACGGTTTTGTTATCGTTTTTAAGAACTATGGGGTAAATCCGACTGTCCGTTGGTTCCGTATGTTGTTCAGTCTATGTTTAGAGTCTAATGCCGATGGGTACTACTTCTCGGCTCGTCCCGGGAGAAAGTTTCTAGGGAAGGTCCCTCCTTCCATTAAGCGATGGAAGAGTAAATTTTTCTTTGTCAAAAGTAAATCCGGGTGGGATGTCCGAACCCAGTGGGAGGTTCCCCGAACGGATATTGCTTTCGAGGAGATGACACAAGAAGAGGAGGTTCTTCTTAAGTCAATGACGGGGATGTCCAAGGTTTACATGGATGCCTTCTTAACCAAGGAAAATCTCCTTAGGTGTCGTTTAATAGGAGCTACTGGTAGGACTTGTTTGTGCGTCTAACTTAGTTTAATCTTGAATCGTGATGTCTAACTCGCTTCGGGATTTATTCTTGCAGGAAATCCGATGGAGGACGAAGATTTAATTTACGTTAAGGGAATCCTGGCCGCCTTCGAAGGTGAAGTTCATCCGCCCTTACCTCGTGGGCGAAAGAAGAAGGACGTATCATCTAGCAAGGGTGCTGATACTCCCAAGGAAGAAAGAAAGAAAAGGAAGAGAAAAGATGTTGACTCTTCTAAGAAGAGGGTTAAAGGCGACCCCGCTGCAGGGTCCTCGCAGGAGAGGTGGACAAAGAGGAAGAATTTCGAGGATGCATCGGGTCTCGGAATTACAAGAGAACAGGCGAATTCGCCTCAGCAAGAGGTTCGCCCGACTTTAACGCCAATTTCAGAGGGCCCCTCTCCTAGTCGGCCAGAGGATATCCTCCTTAGGGAGGTGAGAGTCTACTTCTTAGGGTTATCTATTGTTTTACTAAGAATTTTTTATTTAGGTTTATTTTATAGGTGGAGGCAGGAGAAGCGGCTCTCTTTGACAAACTGAGGGTGGCAGACTCAGTTTTGAAAGGACCTGCAACTCAGCAGAAGCAATTATCTTCTGAGGATATTCATTTTCGAGACGCCGCGTCCGTGAAGGATGTTTTGATGGCTATGAGGCCCGAACAGCTCTCCACTAAACTTCAAAGGGCTGGAAGGGAAGAGGCCACTTGCCAACTTTTCCGCTCGGCTATGCTGGTAAAAACTATTCTTATAATTCTTTTACTTCCTAGTTCGGTATTATCGCCTATAACTCATTTGTTATTCTGTAGACTGCTCAATGGGCGGATCGAGTCAACAATCTTTGTCAAGAAGACTTGGCAAAGATGGAAGCGAGTGGGGCAGAAATTGCCCAATTAAGTTTTAGGGTGGCGACTTTAGAGGGAAAGGAGAAGGAACAGCTCGCTGTTATCCATGCGCTTGAGCGAGGTAAGGCCGAGCGGCTTCAACAGCTGGCTGCTATAGAAAAAGAGAAAAATGATCTAGCGGCCAAGCTGGTTATTTCCGAGGGCTCTCTTCATACTGCTGAGGAAAATATCAAAAAATTACAGGATGACTCTAGCAACTTGAAAGAGGAACTTAAATCCGCTCAAGATGAGCGAAATGGAAGCTTGGCTGGGATTTAAAGTTGAAGGTTCAACTTGCCACTGCTCAGCCGAAGTTGGAGGAAATCAAAGGGGAGCGTGACACACTCAAGGAAAACTTAGCTTCCAGACAAAAAGCTCCTAAATCCGACTCGCAAGAAATTAAAGATTTAATAGAACGAGCGGATAAGCTAGAGAAGGAGGTCACTCTTAGGGCTTAAAGCGAAAGAGCCGGGCCACCAAGTATATATTGATGAGGTACAAATGTGGGCCATCATGTTCCTCCTGCAGAAGTGTTAGCGATGGGGCTTGCTGGAGTCTTAAAGAGGTTTACGGAATTGAAGGAGCAGCAGATTATAAAGACTTCAGAGGCCCCCTCGCCTCCAAACCTCCTCTCCTCCTCCGACTCAAATTCCTCCAGAAGCAGCTAACCGCCCGGAAGGCCCTAGCTCTTAGGGATTTTTGTTTTATGGAATGTTTTTGTGAAGACTTAGGCAATTTGAATGTAAGTTCTACTTATATGAATGAAACACAAACCTTTATTTTGGTGAAGATTTATTTCCGAGTCGTGGTTATCTTTAACCATTTTAGAAGTCCTTTGTAAAGTCTTTCTTTCTTCATTTGGCTTGTAAAGCTTCATAGCGAGTTCTTCTCTTCTTAGTCCAATCGTGGGACTTTTATTTGTTGAGTAAGACCCTTGCCTTTGTAAATGAGATTGTTGCCTCATATTTCGATCGGGATTTTTGCCCCTTGTTTCTGGATGAGAATTGTCTTTTATCCTTGTAGGATAATTTTCGACTCATCTTTTAGGAATGGGATTTTCACCTCATTTTTTGTAGAATGGGATTTTCACCTCATCTTTATTTGAAGAAAAAAAAACTTAAGCTTTATTTCATGAAACATTTAGGAGACGGCTACAGAATTCACTAATAGTAGCGTCGCAGGTGTTCAGTATGAAATGGACGCTTGAGCGTTTTTCCTTCCATATTTACCAGATAATAGGTGCCTGCTCGGACTATTCTCTGTATGACGTAAGGGCCTTCCCAGTTAGGAGTTAGCTTCCCCGTTCGGCTTTTGTTTCCTTGGAATTCATTTTCTCTTAAGACCAGATCACCGATTTGGAAGAAGACTCTTTCACCCTTGTGTCGTAGAACCTTTTTACTCTTTGGCGATAGATGGCTGCCTTTGTTTCCACAGCTTCTCTTCGCTCTTCAAATAGATCAAGTTCGGCTCGGAGATTCTTCTCATTTTCTTCTGATGAGAAAGTTTGTTGTGTCCGTAAGGTAGGCATTCCTATTTCTGCAGGGATGACAGCTTCTGCCCCATAAGTAAGAGAGAATGGAGTTTCTCCTGTGGGGGTTCTTGTTATTTTCCTATAAGCCCAAAGAGCGCTTGGAATTTCCTCAACCCAATTAGTTCCATTTTTGGACACCCGGGTTTTAAGAGCTTGAAGCAAGGTGCGATTCGTCACTTCCACTTGGCCATTGGCTTGAGGATGTGTTACAGAAGTTAACCTGGATTCAATTCCGAGTTCGGAACAAAAACTTTTGAAAGCCTTGTTATCAAATTGTCGCCCATTATCTGAAATGAAGGCGATCGGAATTCCGAATCGACAGATAACCGTTCGCCATAAGAATCCCTGACAAGCTTTCTCCGTGATCTTGGCCAAGGGCTCAACTTCTACCCATTTAGTGAAATAGTCGATAGCAACTATCAGAAACTTCATTTGTCGAGTCCAAGTAGGAAATGGCCCTAGAAGATCAACTCCCCAGATAGCAAACAGTCGAGGGCTAACAATTGGGGTAAGCAATGTTGGTGGTCGTCTTTGAATCTTAGAATGCCGTTGGCAGGCATCACATTTTTGGGCGAACGCCACTGCATCTTGAGTTAGTGTTGGCCAGTAATAGCCTTGTCGCAGGACTTTGTTATGTGTAATGTGAACTGCTCAAGTTGAAGGATTTACTTTTATGGAGTGCATTTGATATGCATAGCAGTCATACTTTATAAGTACGAGTTAAAAGGTTACTGATCTTGTTTTTGCTCTGATAAGTAGTTATGTAGTTCTTGAATATGCTGGCATTGACATGTTGAAGCAGAGTGTTTTTTAGTGGCTCTGTGGCTTCTCCAGCTACAAGTGCAAATATATATATATCAAAGCTGGCTCTTTGCATTCACAATGCTTGAAAAAAGACCCAGAATTTGAAAGTTCAATGAGAGAGTTGGGGGTTGGAAATTGGAATAGCAGAGGCAGAGAGGTAGGTGAGAGTACAATGCAAGTAATTCCCCTGCTCTATTATTTGATGCCCTTAGAAGTTCACATCCACCAAAATTATCACCAAACTATTCAACACCAGAGAAGTACTTTAGGGCATCAGGGTGACAAACAATGGGGAATCAATTGTTGGTTTCTTCATAGATGATGTAATTCTTCAAGCCAAAAACATACTGCACAAAGCTGTGACCTATCTTCTACTCTCAGTCCTTTCCTCATTAATGAGTGATTTCACCTCATTTTGTATGCCAACTGCAATTGGCTACCTTTTCTTTTCTCTCCCTGTAACTATAAGGACTGATACATGAACTTGGTGAATTTCAGAAGCATACTATCAAGGATGTGGAGAGAGGAGAGAGGAAGAAAGGGAATACTTCTAGGTCGGTCATCCCCACGCAAGAGAGCCATGTTTAAGGGCTACGACCTCTACTGTTTATGTTGGTGGCATGTAGGATGCAAGTTTATGCTTCTAAGTAATATTGTCGTTGACTTTTTTTTTGTAATGAACAAATATTTATTATGCATGTATTGCATATAGGATGCAAGTTTTTGGGTTGTTATATGGGTTGCAAAAATAGGCCTTTCTTTCCCAGCTTTTTGTAATGAACAGGGACATGTGATTATGTTTTTCTTTGCTTTGTTATATTGGCTCCAAAGCAGGTCTTTGTTTCCCTATTTTTTTGTAAACATACCTTACTTTTTCAATATTTTTTCTGATTGTTTTCTTATTTTCTTTTAATTTTTTTCTAATTTATAACATATTTTTTTTAATTTTTTCCTTATTTTTCTGATTTTTTCGTATTTTTAAAATTTTTCCTGATTTTTTTTCGTATTTTTAATTTTTTTTTTCAGATTTTGTACATAATTTTTTTTACTTGAACTTTTTCATATTACCATAATTTTTTCTGAATTTTTTACATATTTTTTTTTCCATTTTTATGAATGCTTTCATATTTACCCTTAAATGGCCGTCCAAGAATAAATTGAATGTGTGACAACCAACAAATATTACTATAAAACCTATGTTGAAATGTGGAGAATAACAATGCTGACGTGGCACGCCACGTCAGCATAGTGCATCCTTATTACAAAAAAAAATAAAAATAAAAATAAAAAATCGCCACGCCAAGATGCCACCGCATCGCGCCACGCCAAAGATGAAGACGCCATGTATGCCGACACGTCATCAATACATACCACCTATGCATTATCCTGGCAAAAAAAATAACCGTATTTACTTTGTATGCCAACTGTGATGCCATGTCAGCACCAGGGATGTATTCGCACAAATACACCAAAATACAGGGACCGTAACGAAGATTTTTTGAATACAAGGACGAACATGAACATTGGGTCAAAATATAGGGACTAAAAATGGCTTTAATCCATATATATATATGTAAATATTAATATAAAAGGGTAAAGCTAAGAATGGGATTTAAAGGGTATGTGATATATATATATATATATACATATATATATATATATATATATATAAAATATTTTATATATTCATGATAAGTTGATATCATATGATTAAAATATATATAAGCAATGGATGATATATAAAAGAACATGATTGGATGGGATAAAAAAAATAATATATATATATATATATATATATATATATATATATATATATATATATTATGGCAAGGAGAGAAACTCACGTGGGTGGGTTTATGTATGAGGATATTTTAATATATATATATATATATATATATATATATATATATATATATATAATCATATGAATGTTAAGAGATACAGAGAAAGAAGGTCTCCAGCTTCAATTCATCCACTAATATCGCGTGGCCAGCGATGTAAACCTATAAATCTTCTGCGGATTAACCTTATCTCTCCACGTAATAGTCACCCTTATATAATCCCCTCAAATCGGAAACCCTAGCGCCGCTACCATTGAGATACAAACAAACCAAGAGGAAGAGAGGAACTGGGAGAAAGTGAGATTTTGGTGTTGATCTACTCGAGCACCAGAGGAGGAACGGGAGCTTGGGGTGACACTGACTGTTGGGACATCGCACAAGCACAGGAACTCGATGCAAGAGTGGTGAGTCCTCTCCGTCTATGCATGGTTATATTTTTGGCTTTCGGGGTGAGAAGATCAAGAGATGAGAGGGAGAGATGGAGACTCTCTATAGGTGTGTGTGCTTGGTTTAGAGGCTGACAGGTGAAGGTAATATGTGGGATTCTCTACTCTTAAATTGGGTTCCCATTGATGTTTGTTAGTAATGGGGCATGCACTGGTATGTTGCTTGGGATGATAGTAATGAAGGTATAGTGAGGATGTGGACTTCTGATTTATTCTTGGTTCCCATTGGTGTTTGTGAGTGGGGTTATAGGAGAAGATTGTTTTCTCTTGAGGATGATTAGTATTTGTTTGTATGTGGTGATGATTCTGTGTGTGTTGGGGTTTGGGTTTAAGAAGTTCAGGATAATATGGAGGCTTGATTTTGTGAGGCGAGCTTGACTTGATTTGTTTGCTTTGGGGTTCATAAAGGATTCAACATGGATTTAAAAGCTATATGGTTATTATTTGGATGTGCATTAGTGTTGTTAGCCTTTTAAGTTAGAATTGGTGAGTGATGATGGTAGGTTTATGATCTTTAGATGGTTATGAGAGCATGGCTATAATTTATAATTTACATATGGGTGGCTATGGTTGAGTTGGCTCATGCATTGAAGTCATGATTAGATAGATGCATGTATATAAATATATACGTACATGTTTATATATATATATATATGGAGAGAGAGAGAGAGCGAGAGAGAGAGAGAGATAGAGATAGTAGACGCACATGGCTGTCACAAAGAATTGGAGGGCTTTGTAAATTTTCCTTGTCATTATTGTTTGCAAGTGATGGTTGTGCTATATGAGCTCCATGGATTGTAGTAATTGATGGTTCTTGGTTTGATAGAGCTTGATTAACTTTTGAAATTGTATGTCAGTTCTTGGATGTGGACTTGGCTAATAAGTTCTGGGAATGTTCTAAAAAGAAATAATGGTTTATGTTGGTCCACGTTAAACCCGAGATGGTTTAGTCAAGTTAAGTTTGTAAGGTTTAAAAAGGATTGGGTTTGTTAATGGGCCATGATTTTTTATTTAGACATGCATTATTGATAATGATATTAATTGTATATTGTTGTGCGTGTGTTGAGTATGGACACGTGTTTACCGCCATCGACGAGGAGCGTGGAGCTTCACACCGAAAGCATTTGGTTGGATTAAGCTTTAGAGGTAAGTTACTCTTGCCTCGCTCCTACCCATTGTTGGGGTTTCTTTTTATGATGAATGCTATTAGTTAGCATATCTTCTTTGTGGTATCTGTTTTTCTTGGAAGCATGCACATACATGTTTGTTTTGTTCTCTTTCCTCGTATGTGTATGATTGATGTGCTTGTGGTAGTGCTATTACTACTTGTTTGTTGGAGTGCTCGTTGGACATGTCCTCCGCGGACTGACACTTGATTGTAGACACTCGTGGTGCTTGTGTGCAGCTAGGTAGGTATGCGCCAGTGGAGTGAGCGGGCTTGCTGAGCATAGCCTCCTGTTGTCTGGCATGAGACCATAGAGATACGCAGTACTTGTATGCTGGCCGGGTAGGTGTGCGCCAACTGAGTTTGTTCTTCCGCCTGCCCAAAGGTGAGTATGGGGGCTCCAGCTTTGGGGAACGTTCAGGGATGGGACACCCTGGCGTTTCGGCTTGCCATGCTAAAGGGACTATACTCTGGTTGTCCTAGGGAACGTTCGGGGACGGGACACCTTGGCGTTTCAGCTTGCCATGCCAGAGGGCCGATACTCGCTGTCCCGCTTCGCCGCTGGGTTGATTCACCGGGTCGCGGTCGACACGTGGAGAGGTGGCGCTACTGAGGTACGACCGGAGGGTCGTGTGCAGCCCGAGGCTATGTTGCTGTCCGGGGGATCGTTGATGAGTTGTTCTTGGAATCCTCTTCTAGAGCCCGAGGGCTGTAGCTGGGCAGGAGTCGTACCGTTGCTGTTGTTTGTGGTAGACTCCTAGTATCTGATTGTGCGGGGTGTAGCCGCACTGTTTTGATGATTTGTTCTTGGATTTCATATCATCTTTATTGGTTTACATCTTTGAGATCCTTGTAGGGTACTTACTGGGCTTTTCTTTCGAAAGCTCACTCCGCTTGCTTCTTTATCTTTTTCAGGTTCTGAAGAACAGTTGATTCAGGTTTAGGAGCTGCGCATGGGATTGGGATACCGTTGCAGAGGTTCAAGAACCTCATGTCTTCTTTGTGTGTGAACTTTCATGTATAGGGTCATTACCTGTATAGGGTGTCGATTTATGTTTTTTATTCCGCTGTAGAACTCTGAGTTTGATTATTGATGTTAATGGATTTATTTTGTTGCATGCTTTTGATTTACATAGGCCTTGTATCCGAAAGTGAGGCTTGCCTCCACTTGGGTAATGGCCTGCCTCAGGCACATGCCCGAGGCCTTGGGTATCGGGTCGGGCCATCACGGCTACAACAACAATGACCCCATCAATATGACACCCCATGTCACACAAATAAAAGAAACATCAAAATTTTATTTTGGGATAATTCAAATACATAATCTATTAAATAAAAAAAATTACTAGTAACAATATCTGCTAGACTATTATATTTGGCATCATCTATAAAATACAAATTCAAGCGCATGAAACGCAGCACTCTTATAAATCATGTAACAAATGGAACAATTTACTTTTTCAGCAAAGTGTTTCTTCAAACAATTCCTTTACCTCCCACTTGTAGTTCTAAGTTTATCACCAAAACTCTGAAACTAATTTGAAATTAAAAGTTCCATTTGAGATTTGTTTTAGTCATGACACCTAGTAAAATCAATGAAAAACCACATGCTCAAGAAGGATATATCAGAAAACAAATATATGAGATCAATTCCAAAGGTAGTGTAAATGATAGCAATCCCTTCTCATTCTAAGAACAAATGGAAATCATTTTCTTATGAACAATCAGAATTCCAAAATATGACAAGCTTCATTATTGAATTAATACAAGATGAGTTCAAAAAAATATAATTAATCAAGTCCTATTTTCATTTCAGAACCACTCTTAATATAAAAAAAAAAATATTCACTATTTCCATTCTAATTTTGCAATGAACCAAATACAAGCATTGGCATTTCGAATTAATGTAAGAAATTTAGCCCACATTTTGAAAAGATGAACCAAGATGACAGATTAAAATATCAATGAAAAGGAAAACAATTAGCAATAAATAAAGAAAGCCAGAAAAGCAGAAAAAGGACTTGGTTTTGTTTTTGTTTTTTTTTTTTTCAAAACAAAAACAATTCAAAATCTTAATTGACTTTAATTAACTTTTGAAGCTAACTGTTAACAGATGTCTCCAAACAGATTATAACAAATTAAACCAGTGTAGTGTATGCCTTCATATATTAAGATAAGAGTAAAAAGGGTCAGCCACGTGGCTGTATTTGGGCCACCAAGCTAGCTGATCTAACCCATACACGTGGTCACCACGCAGGCACTCACCCATCCCGCATGTGTCTAATAAGCCCTGACGCCCCTAACAAGCCGACTCAAATCTCTACCTGCATTCCCCGACTCACGAGAAAAGATCTCGGGCCAAAGTCGAAAGCATGGGGAAAAGCAACGGTAGGGAAGTTAAGGAGGCGTAATAACCTGCGCTGTGATATAAGTACAGTTGATAAAGAACCCTGACACAGAAAGGGCGATCGCCAAAACCGGCATGACGTCGGCAACAGTTGAAAAGAAGAGCCCACTTGGATCCCGACTTAATGGGTAAGAGAGACCACTTGGCTGTCTACCTAACAGGAAGGACAACCCACTTGGCTCCCGACCGGACGGGTAAGATAGCTCCTAGGAATCTGACACAGAAAGGGCGAGCTCCAAAACCGACCTGACAGAAAGGACAATCCACTTGGATCCCGACTTAAATGGAGAAAAGTTACCCTCGACACCGAGGGACGGGTCCAAAAGCCGACCAAACCCAGAGGAGAGCCCCCACCATACCTGCCCATCATGACGAGGATCACTTCAGCCAAGGCTATAAATATGAGAAGGCATCACCAGAAGAAGGTAAGTAAGAAAGGAAAGACAGAACTTAAACATCTCCTCACCGCATAAAGAACCCTCTAACTTGATCGTCAAGCTAAACCCGCATCGTGCCCACTCGATCGGTTGTTCTTTTGTGCGTGTTTCTCAATCATCGAAGGCGCTTATGACTTTCCCTCAAAGAATTGTCATGGTCCACGCAATCTAAATACAAATTTAAACGCTGATTTGGAATTAGTGTCGATCTCTAGGTAAACGCCATTTTAGCCACAACATTTGGCTTCTTCGCAGGGACCAAACAAAAGCCACCATGAGGAAATCCAAGCGCATTCAAGAGAGAGAAGTAGGAAGAAGCGGGTGAGAGCCAAGCAAGATAATACCCGTGGACCACATCGCCCCGCCACTCTCCAATGGGAAATGTCCAAAACGAAAGCAATACCAGCCCCTGGAACGCCGCTTTTGAGCAACCGGGTCAAGACTTCCGTGACATGAGACATCAAGCCTCTAAGGTCCCAACTCCCCTCGTGCACTCTCCGCACCCCCGCCCAAATAAAGCCGGGAAGATCGAACGTCCGTGACTCGCCACCCGCGGAGAACTAGGGAAGAACGATGGGAAGATACCTCCGCCGACAACTTGGAATTCTCCAGAGGAGAACCCCGCTACCGAAGTTCATCGCATGAGAAGAGCCGAGGAAAATCGGAGAGAGGACACCCTCCCAAGAACCCAAACTTACCCCCACTCCCGCCGACATCGTGACTCCTCCAAGAGCACCAAGGTACACACCACCGCTGGAGAGAAAGGACGCTACCACCACAAATAACCTCGTGAAGAAATGGAGTATCGGAAAAACTTGCCCTGTAACTTCCCCATTTACTAAAGAAATCTTGGAAGAAGACATTCCCGGCGGTTCGATCGCCTTCAATGGTGACACGTAATCCGGAAAACCATCCGATCTCATCACCTTAAGTCTTTTACTCCAAAATGCTTTTATCCTGAAACTCGTGACGCCCGGATGTGCCGAAGCTTTCCTGGCCCATCCTCGAGGGCGCAGCCTTAGATCGCTCGTTGACCTCCCTCGAAGCTCCATCCCTCCTTTCGTGTAATAGATAACCTTTTTCTCGCTTTCTTCGCTAACTATTCCAAACAGAAGAAGACTCCCTCTACCCTCATGCAGGTTAAAGAATGAGAAGGGGAAAGCCTCAGGACTACCTCGATCGATTTATAGAAGAGGCGGCAAATGTAGAGGACCTCTTCCAACGATGGCTATCACCATGCTAATTGAAGGACTTCGTAAATCCCCCTTTAGTTTCTCACTCACCATGGAGTTGCCAAGGAATATGACCGACCTCATGACTCATGCCCAGAAACATGCGGGCTGGGAAGAGGAGGCCCGACAGTAAGAAAATCTCGATAGGAATGACCGCCGCGATCCAATCAAAGAGGGGACCAAGGGGGGACAGACGGCATCCTCCGCGAAGGACAGATCACGACCAAGGGACAAACGGATCCGGCCACAAGGACAGATGGGATCCGGCCATGAATCCATATATTCGAGACCAAAGGATCCTAACAAAGCTGTGAGCCTCTAAAACCCTCCAATAGCTCGGAGAAACTATGACAGGAGATACGACAAGTTCCACCAGCCCCTGCCTACAAATACGTATTTAATGCACTCATTTGCGAAACGCGCTCAAAGAAGCCGTATGGAAGGGACACCTCGAAAGATACATCAGTCGGTAATCGGCACCAAAGAAAAATCGTCCACAAGGCGCAACGAGGTTGGCAGAGAGATTGTTGGTTGCATCAACGGCGGCCTCGGATGCGTTGGGGAAAGTTCGGCCTCACGGAAGAACTATGCCTGAATGGTGTTGAGTGCGCAAGTAAAGCAGCCACAGAAAAGAGCTCGAGCTCATCTTTTACAACGATGAGGCTGAAAATGTCTGCCATACCCACGATGAAGCCTTAATCATCGCCATCACAGTTTCAGACTTCGAACTGAGAAGGGTCCTCGTTGACACCGGGAGCTCGGTTGATGTCCTTTTTTAGAGTGCTTTTAAGAGGATGAGATTTGAGTTAGACCAACTACTCCCGGTAAAGTCTGCCTTAGTAGGTTTTTCAGGAAGAGTAATGCAACCAGAAGGAATCCTGACGATCCCAATAACTATCGGAAGCCCTCCCAAGCTATTTGCAACAACGACGAATTTCTTGGCCGTGACGCTATGCGCTGCCTAGTTACAAGCCATTCTTGGCAGGCCGACCCTCAACGCCTAAGAGCAGCGGTATCCATCTACCACCTTCTGCTAAAATTTTCGACCGAAAACGAATGTGGAGAAGTAAGAGGGGATCAAACGCTAGCCCTGCTGTCCTATGCCGACCTCCTCAAAGGAAAAGACTCAGCCAAGGGAAAAACTCCCGAGCCCATTAGATTAGAAGAATATGCAGGCGCCCGAGATGAAGAAGACCACAGACCAACTCCTGTCGAAGAATTAGACATGATCCCACTCAACGAAAGCCTACTAGATCGCACCGTTCAAATTGGGGTTGGGCTGCCACCAGAACACCAAAAAAGGCTCTTATGAGACAAATACTGATCCTTCAAGCGTGGTCCCCGTGAAGACATGCCAAGAGTAAACAGGAGATAATCGAGCATCGCCTCAATGTGGACCCTACTTTAAACCCGTGGATCAAAAAGAGAAGAAGTTTTTCACCGGAAAGGTAAAAGGCTGCAGAAGAAGAGGTCAGCAAGCTCCTCAAGGCAGGCTTTATAAGGGAAGTCGACTACTCGAACTGGTTAGCCAATGTAGTCCTGGTTAAAAAGCCATCAGAAAAATGGAGAATGTGTGTATACTATTCTGACTTAAATAAAGGCTGTCCTAAGGACTTCTTTCCTTTCCTTTGCCTTCATTGATGATCTAGTGGATTCCACGACGGGCATGAAATGCTTAGTTTCCTGGATGAATTTTTCAGATATAATCAAATCCAAATGGCCGAAACCAACGAAGAGAAAACTTCGTTCATCACTAGCAAAGAGACCTACAGCTAAAAGGTAATGCCTTTTGGCTTAAAGAACGCCACAAGAATATTTCAAAGGTTGGTAACTAGAGTTTTAAGAAGCGTGCATCGAAGGAACGCCGAAGCCTATGTAGAGGACATCCTAGTGAAGCGCAAAGCCCAAAACCATGTAGCATACCTACATGAAACCTTCCGATCCCTTCAAGAATATGGCATGCCAATCCAAGTAAATGTGCCTTCAAGGCTCGCTCGGGAAAATTTTTATGGTTCATACTAATTCACCGGTCATCGAGACCAATCCGTAAAAGATCAAGGCAATACTTGAAATGAGATCCCCTAAAACGCCAAGGAAATCCAAAGACTAAATGGGCGCTTGGCCACCCTCTGACATTTTATCTCAAGGGTGGGGAAAAACCTCCCTTTCTTACGAAAGCATTATGCAAAGCCCCAAAGATAGAATGGAACGAGGATCAAGCGAAAACGTGGCTCGGACATTTCAAAGACTACCTTAAGTCCCCCATGCTACTTGCAAAGCCCCAACCCGACTAAGAACTCTATATATACCTAGCAAATACCACTACAAATGTAAGCCTGGGCCTCCTAAAAGAGGAAGGGGTATTCAAAAGCCAATCTGCTACACCAAAGAAGGTCCTCACCGACGCAGAGATGCGATACCTCCCCTTGAAAAGCTAGCTTTTGCCCCTCATCATCGCAAAGACAACAACTTAGGCCCTACTTTCGTGCACATAAGTTTACAATTCTCACGGATTAGCCTCCTCAAGTATGTTCTCCACCGCACTGCAAACCTCGGAAGGTTGGCCAAATGGGTAGTCGAAGTTAGGGCAGCTCGAGATTAACTATAAACCTCGAACCACGATCAAAGCCTAGGTATTGACCGACTTCATAGTAGTAGAGCCGACAAAGACAAGAGGAAGAAAATATCCCCCCATCAGGGCCCCCTGAACTGGAAGAATTCCCCTCTCCTTCATGGACCTTGAACATGGATGGCTCACCATCAAGAAAGAGCAGAGCGGAATGGTATCGCTGCTCTCCCTGATGGCACACATCCACGATCCTTAGGTTCAGCCTTCAAAGCGACAAACAATGAGGTCAATATGAAGCCCTCATCGCAGGCTCCAACCAGCCAGGGCCTCGGAGTATAAAGGCGGCATATACGACTCCCAAATCATCACGGACACACAACGGGAGATTTAGAAGCCCGAGAGGAGTGCATGGTAAAATACAGGCCATAGTGAGGAAAAATCACCCACAACTTTGCATACCGGGGCTCGAAATAGTCAAGGTCCCTCGAACCTAAAATGAAGAAGCATACATCCCATCCAAAATGACGCCTTCACCGAGATCAACCTCAAGCAACCCCTCAACATCCAAAGACCTAACAAATCTAAAACCACCAAGGACACCCGTAAGAGGAGATACATAATATAGGGGAAGAGTCTTGCTGATCGATCCCATTAAAAATTACGCTCAAGATGGATCCCGCCCACCCCGGACAAAAAGGAAGCTCGACGCAATAGTCACGAAGTCTGCCAAATACAGCATAATTGAAGACAGCTTGTACAAAAGATCCTACACCCGACCACTCCTACAATGCCTGCAGCCTACCGAGGCTGAGTACATCCTACAAGAAATTCATGAAGGCATCGGAGGAAATCACTTGTGAGGGAAGGCCTGGGGCACAAGATCTTACAACAAGGATACTACTGGCCAACCCTGGCCCGAGAAGCCACAGAGTTCATCCGACAGTGCGACACATATCAGTGGCACGCTAGAATACAAAGGCGACCACCGACACTACTTACCCCCATAGTAAGTCCGAGGCCATTTGCTCTATGAGGGGTAGACATCCTTGGCCCATTCCCTAAAGAGTCAGACAGATAAAATTCCTGATTATCGCCATCGACTACTTCACGAAGTGGGTAGAAGCGGAACCCCAGGCCACAATCACAAAAAAAGCTTGCGAAGGTTTCCTATGTCGTACGGTTGTGATCCTAGTAGCTCTCATCACCCACAACGCACGACAATTTGATAACCTCGCTTTCAAAAATTTTAGCTCCAAACTAGGAATAGAAGACAGGATGACGTCAGTAACACACCCTTAGGCCAACGGTCAGGTTGAGGTAACCAATCGGACTTTACTCCAGGCATTAAAAACTTGGGTCCTCAGAGATGGAACGAGCTGGGTAGAAGAAATTTAAGCGCGCTTTGGGCCCTCTGGGACAACCACACCTGACTCCAACCGGGAAACCCCATTCGCCCTTGCCTTTGGTGTTGAAGCAGTCATTCCAACGGAAATAAGGATACCGACGTTGCGGAAGAAGACATTTTCCCCAAACACCAAAGAAGAAAGATTCCGGGCAGAACTCAACCTCCTAGAAGAAAAAAAAAAGAAACCTCTGAGATCCGAGTCGCATCATACCGCTAAAGGGTAACACACTTCTACGATTCTCGGGTAAAGAGGGTCAGCTTCCAGCTTGGAGATTTGATACTAAGGGAAAATGAATTCCAAGGCAAAAAAAAGCCGAACTGGAAAATTAACCCTTGCGAAAGAAGACATTTCCCAAGACACCAAAGAAGAAAGACTCCGGGAAGAACTTGACCTCCTTGAAGAAAAAAAAGAAACCTCTGAGATCTGAGTGGCAGCATACCGCTAAAGGGTATTACACTTCTACGATTCTCGAGTAAAAGGGGTCAGCTTGCAGCTTGGAGATCTGATAATAAGGGAAAATGAATTCCAAGGCAACAAAAGCCGAACGGGAAAATTAACACCAAATTGGGAAGGCCCATGTGTAGTAAAGAAGATTGTTAGGACTAGGACCTACTATCTCGCTAGCATGGAAGGACGAGTCCTCGTTTAATTATACCATGTCAACACTTACTGCTATTACCAATGAAGAAAGTAAGTGATCAATGTTTTTGTAAAAAAGACTCGAATGAAATATCATCTACTCTCTCCCAACTCTCACAAAGTCCCTCTCGAGGGCCGAGTCCCCTGACTCACTTAAACTCCCACCAGAGGGCCGACTCCCCTGACTCGCACAAAGTCTCTCCCAAATCCCGAGTCCCCTACCTCGCGAAAAGTCCCTCTCGAGGGCCTTTTGGCTCACACAAAGTCCCTCTGAAGGGCCGAGTCCCTTGACTAGCTCAAGACCCTACTCAAGGGTCGAGCCCCCCTACTCGTATAAAGTCCCTCTCCACGGCCGAGTCTCTCGACTCGCTGGCCGAGTCTTCCGACTCGAATCCCGCTAAAACAAAGCAAGTCTATTGACTCGTTTAAAAGCCTTCACCTTCTCAAATTTCACCAAAGCAAGTCTATTGACTCACTTAAAGGCTCCCCGAGACCGAGCTCCTTGGCTCACACAACCCCCTCCCTTCCCTCCCTCCCCAGGCGAAGCTTCTCACCACTTAAAAGTCAAATCATGTTGCTTGCCGTAAACCCTCCTTAGGGCTCAAATTCAATCTGACGGCAGATATACAAAAGTCCGCTAAGCCACAAAAGGATGAAAATAAACGCCCCTGTGCAACAACGCCATGTGATGCTCTCTTAAATTTCAAATAAACTAGTGGAATACCCTCCTCAAGACCAGAGATTAGATATCTAACTCCCCATTGATTTACGATTTGAGAGTCATGAATGCATGCCAACTACGCTAAATAATCAAGGAGACTATATCCCTCCAACAAACCCAAGAAAACATAAAATAGGCATTCAAATAAAAGAGAAGTAGTAGCAAACTTCTCGCATAATACGCGGTGAAAATTTTCCTAAGGAAATCCCAAAGAACCACTCAAAAGAAAAAGAATTAGGTGGAGGTGCTGGGAACACAAAAAGGAAACCTACTGCAAAGAAGGAACTCTCAAAAATACCCCAAGGAAGAAGGCCCCTTGGCCCAACACCCTAACAAGATCCAGTTGACAATCGGGATGAAACCCAGACCTCCCTTTGCCCGCCCTATCTTCGCTTAAGAGCAACCTTTGATTAGAAGGTTAGATAAAAGTGTTCACCGCTATCAAGCTGACCATCTTTTCCAAAAATTTCCACCTGAAAGACTGCATCCCCAAGATAGGTGAAAATCAGGAACTCCCCTTCCACCAATCTATGATCCGTATGGAAATTCCTCCACCTGGTACCAAATCAAAGTTCGCATGAAGACCCATCCCTACAAAATACCACAGTCCATATGCAGCCGTTCGGGCCCCTAAGGCTCACGCGCTCTATTCTATGTGAATCCAGGCACCAAAAGAACGCAGTAGGAATCTTCAGATAACTAGAATTAATCTCGGGCTGGAACACAGTAAGGAAAGAATAGGGGAGGGAAAAAGCCATAGAAAGATGAAAAACTTAGAATAAGTCTACGTCAGTATATATAGGTACCTTCTTGCCCGCGTCAAGTCAATCACGAGGGCCAAACCCGATTCCCTAGGTTTTGGATATAAGAGCTGACAAGACGATACAACTTTTCAGCTAAGGTAGATAGATGCCAACGACGATAGGAAAACCGCCTCCTAGACTCGACACACTGTTTCCTAGGCTAGCCTAGCTTAACAATTGACCAACGCTTAGAAAAAGTCTTAATTAGGCCCGGATGGAAGACTTCCGAACCGAGAGAAATAACCACGGTCCGCTAGTTGACTCGAATTCGAAAGCGTAATCACACTCAAGGAGCAAAATGTAACTAGCGGGAATGAGCTTACTGGGTAAAAGAAAAGAGGAATAGACATAAGGATAAAACATCGAATCCATCCCCTTTCCTAGTTACCAATCGGAAAGACAAAATACATAAACAACAAGAGAATAGGATAACATTCATTCAAGATAACTAAAATGCATAAGGATATCACCATCCGACTTACAAGACATAAGAAAAAGAAATAAAATAGAAAACATCAACAACATAAGCACTTCATTCCAAGAATTGTTCACCCATTTCCTCGGCCCTCCTCCCTCTCGCTATCGCCATCATCACTAAGGATAGTGGTTTGGTGAAAAGAGCGGAAGCGTAAAAGGCCCATTCTTTCAAGCACTGATTTCTCCGATAAATTATCACCCGGAAATAATGAGTACCTCCCATGTACATGAAGGTCAAAAGATCCCCCACCTCTATGTGTTGGTCAACTAAAAAATCTTGCCATCCGTTCCTGGACAACATCTCCCCCAAGGCCTCGTCCTTGAACAAAGTAACATTCCATATATGTCCGCTAGGGCCCTCAAGAACCACACCACCAACATTAACTTCACTCAGGTGTTCATGAAATGTGGAGGGAATCTTCAGGCGGCTGATAGAACCCCTCAAACCGAATGATTTGTAGAAAGAAAGACAAAGAAGAAAATCCATAAAGTCCTACTTCTTCGCAACAATCAAAAGATAAAAACAAATATTCCACTCAAACTCACTTATATACTCACAATCTTTAAAACCATCCCAATTCCTACGGAACCAAAGACCCCTGAGAGACAACTTATAAAAGACAGATCTCTAAGAGACCCATGACGCCTTTGGGTACGAGCAAGTTTAATTACACCATATTCAAGAAGAACTTTAAAAGATGCCATTAAATGCGAAGCTATTATCAGCAGCAATGAAACGTAAAAAGAAATATAACGATTCAATTGATCTACACATAGAAAAACCCTCATCGGCCTAAACCCCACCTTCTAAAGCCGGGCCAATAAAAGAACGATCACAACTCTCTCCTTTCTTAAGTCCGACACAATTTCACTTGGAAAAGAGTATGAAGTTAATAGGATAAGCATAAAGCACAAGGGAGGAACAACTATTTGTTCCATTAATAACAAACAACCCTTACAAAATTTCACAAAATAAAGGAAGAATGAAATATAGGCTACATTATGGACACCCCTCCCTTTCCCCTTCAACCGCCTCGGCCTCATCATTCCCAAATCGAAATGGGCTTTGTGGAACATCCGCTTGCCCCGAGACTCGACTTGGCGGTTGTATCCTCGACCTCCACCTTGGCCCCCGCCGACGCCTTCTCCAACAACAACCGATTTACCCTCGCCCGGCACAGAAGAACAAAGACAAACCGATCAGACAAGTAAGAGCCGCACCATAGTAGGAAAACTAGAAGCCGAGAGGACCCCCACCCTCACCGGCACTCCGCCAGCTTGGACTTTCCCGCCAAGGCTATATAAGCCTTCACAGCATAAGGATAGTCCATATTCATGAGGTCTAGCGCCGAGCCTTGGCCAACAAGCCTTTAAATATGGAAAAGTCTCATACTCGCCATGCCTTTTGTCGACTCAAGCTCCTTAATCTCCACATGGAGACCTTCAAAAGCCTCACTCTTCTCCACCTGAGCCCTCTTCAGGTCATCTCGGACATGGTCAAAGAGTTCAACCTTCAACTTCAAATCTCCCTCCAGCTTGCCCTTCTCCGCCGAGAGAACCTCAACCTTTCCCTTTTGCTCGGCAACATCTTTCATAAGAACGATGACCCGGCCCTCGGAAGCTTGTGACATTTGTCTCGACAAACTTCAAATTTCTCCTAGACACCCACGGCTTCCAGCCAACCCGCCCCTCTTCTTTTTCACGGCTACAAGCTCTCCTTTGAGCTTCTCTTCCTCCTTGGCAACCTTGGAGACCTTGCCCATCGCTTCCTTATTCTCCTTCTTCTTCAATGCCTCGGATGCCACTCAAGGGCCGCAACCTTTTTCCTAAGGCCATTGATTTCCACGCCGCTTTGGTCTAAGACCTCCGCGACACGTTAAGTTAATTCAGACTGCATCTTCTTGAAGGAAGCGGCAAGCGCTGATCCGCCAAGAAGAAAGCATGGATCAAAACCACCACTATTAAGAAAAGAGGAAAGATGAAACATGAAAAGACAAACTAACGATACCGATCCGAGATGCATGGCTAGTCGCTACCCACCTCCTCATTCCCCAAGTTTTGCATCTTTATGGGGATCTCCTTTGAGCACATGGCGCCGCCATTCTCACCACCACGGAGGGATCATCAAAGAGCATAATCCAAGAGGGTCAAGACTTCTGGGGAGGAGACCTTTTTGAGACGTTACTCCCCCCTTTTCAGGCCTCGCAGTCCCTCCAGACGAGGGCTACGGGCGCAAGGCCCGATCCAACTTACCGCGGAACTCGGCCTCCGCCTATCCTACCCTCGCAAAAGAAGAGCCCCAAATTGTTTTAAATAGAGATATTAATGTAAATCCCCAACTAATCGCAAATTAAAAACCAAAGACCGCACGATACCCACCTGGCCTAGGGAGCTGACGCCCCCACTTTGTTTGGCCGCCTCGCCGGTAGTAATCTTGGCCGAGCCTGAGAGAGGCCGACATCTATCTATAGGTCGTAGGGATCCTCTGCCAGTCTCCCCACCTCCAAGACATCCATAAAAGCCTACCGCAACACCCTCGTCAAGTAGAAGTGGTAGGAGTCTCACTGAGGAGTAGGAAGAGGCGTGCTTCACATCCCAGAAGGCCTAGCCTTCTTGGATGTACGAATGGGCCACTCACCGCGTCGCAGGCTCCCTCACCCTTCCCCTCTCTTCGGGAGCTGCCATCCTGGGCCTTACCCTTGCCACCGCCACCAACCTCTCCTCTCTTTGAGGCCAGCCTTTTCTCTTTCTCGCCAACTTCACGGATGGACCCATCGCCTTTTCTCCCTTTATGGATAAGGGGTTAGATGACCCCCTCAAATTCAAATTTAGGAGGATCCTCAAAGAAGCCCAGGCATCTTTCATCGCCTCGCTTGCAAAAGAGAGAGAGTCCAGTCACCACATATACCTCCATCCCCTGTGATAAAAAAAAAAAAAAAAAATTAATCTAATCCTACCACCATCTACAAAAGATAACACTTCCAAAGGTTTTCCCACGTTGAATTGTGTCTTCATGAGACACCGTAAAACCTCTTTGAAAAGCTTGAACTTCTTCCTCCTCCTTTGTCATCCCTCATCACACATTATGTCTGTAAGGGGCTATGGGCCCACGCATCTGGGTTCTGGGAACATCCCACTCCTGACTTACTAGACACTAAAAAATTTACTCTTCCACCTCTTAATAGAAGAAGGAACCTTGGCCAAAACTTCTTCCCCCGAAAGCAAGCCGAGAAAAATACCAATAGATATCGTGCTCGTGGTTTAGGCTAAATAAGAGCCAAACAAGTGAAGAGTCGGTCGGACCTTATAATGGTTCAATACAATTACGAACCCACTAAGCAACCTCTAGGAATTTGGAGTTAATCGAGAGGGACACACACCATGGTACTCTAAGACCTCCTTAACAAACCGAAAGCAAAATGTAAGCCTAAGACCACCCAACAAAAGGCCATGATAAATTAAGTGCATCTACCCCTTCTAGGAAAACTTGCTCACTCTCCGCTGCTCGGTTCCCTACAAGTAAAAGAACTGACGGGGATCTCATAATGAGCGGCTAACCTATCAACACCCTCCTGGCGAAGAAGACTCACAAAGACTGTGGATCTCCCCCTCTCTACCTTCGAAGAACCAGGATGTACTCTTGGAATGACTGGAAGACCGCAGGGCTAGCTCGACGATGAAACAGGGGAAGACAAGTCCGGACGCCTAGACTCGCCTGGCACTGAGGTTGGAGGAAAAGAAGAGGAGCTGATAGGCTCACCGGATACCGAGGCAGATGGAGACACAGTTGGATCAATAGGTTCCCCAGGCGTAGGAGCAGGGAAAGGTGAAATAGAACCAAAAACAGTCACTGAAGAAGAAGCAGACGAAGCAGGAGGAGAAGGAAGAAGAGGAGCGGGAGACCTAGAATCCAAGGAAGGGATATCCATTACCTTAAAACGGAAGAACGTGAAGCAAAAGAGAGAATGTCGCAAAAGAACACCGGAGAACCAACTGCGGCGAGAGAATCACGATAACAAAGAAGACAAAGGCAAAACAGAACCCTCAGCCCCTTTTTCTTTTCAAAAACCCAAAACGCCACTCCCTCAGCAGTCGGATCTTCGTGGACATCACACATTGCCTCGCCAAAGTGGCACCCTATTAGATAGTTGCCACGTGGAAATATACACGCTGGTTGGATCGCCAAGGGCAATTCCGATCGATACGCCAGGCAACGCCTTATCGACCACTGACAGGTGAACTCTAAAAAAGCGGGCTCATCATTACCCTGCCTACCTCACGCCACGCTCATGCAGCCAAAACGTCTTGAAAACTGCTATACGAAACAAGAAACAACACATCGCAATTAATGCATTACAGTAGACGGTTTTGACGATTCAACCAACTAGAAGACAAAAACAGTTCGAGCGCGTCTGAGCCAAACGAGTCAAGACAGATTAAAAGCGATCGCTAGAAACAAGATCAGGGTCGGCCCAAGCGTAAATAACCGAACATAAACACGCCCGCCAAACAAGCACTCAGTTTAAAAATAACGTTTATTCACAAGAAGATCTGATATATAAGAAACACACAATAAACAAAAAACAAAGAGACAATAGAAATACGAAAGACAATACATAGCAACTATCCGACAAAATGAGGCAACCGACATTCTATGAGGATCCCACAGAAGACTCCGAGATTTTTGCCTCACCACCCTTACTATTGTCAACAACCACTGCTCTGTGTATAGGCTAGGCGGAGAGGGATGACTCTCTCAGATAACAATTCCTGCCAAAAATCTTCACCTTAAAATCCTGACCCCCCAAGTAAGTGGCGATTAGAAAATCCCTAGCCACCACACGATGGTCCATATGAAATTCCCTCCAGACTTGCCCAAACCTGATTTCGCCAGCATCTTCATCCATGAATAGCTCTACACTCCACACACAACCGCTCGGACCTTGAAGACGCACAATAAATGGTTCGAGCGCATCAAGGAATTTATAGAATCCTGAAGGTATCCTGAATTGATAAGAAGAGAGCTCAGGGAGAACGATCTTAAAAAAAGACTGATTACAATAAAAAGCCATTGAAAAACATATGACAAAGAATAAGAATATCAATCCCATCCCGGCTAATATAAATTGGTCATCCCGTGAAAACCACCATAAAGAGCACATTGAATGAGCTCTCAGTTCCGAGGCCTCGATTGTCACTCCTGGTACTTGGAAAATAACCATCCTAACATCCCCAAGGAAATAATTAATCTCCGGGAACTAAGAAAATGTCAATTCAAAGTCACCCCTTGACAGTACCAATGCTTTGCTTCCTCAGTTGAAAGATGACCGAGCAACGCTCACCCATCACTCAAACTCGCAGGCAAGAACACTTTTGGAGGGGGAGGGGGACTAATGATAACAATAAAAAGGGTCAACCACATGGCCGTATCTGGGCCACCAAGCCAGTTGATCTTACCCATACACGTGGTCACTACCCAGCCACTCACCCATCCCGCACATGTCTAATAAGCCCTAACGCCCCTAACAAGCCGACTCAAATCTCTACCCAGATCCCCCTCACTTTGAAAAAGATCAGGGCGAAAGTGAGAGCATGGGGAAAAACAAAGGTACGATGTTAAGGAGGCAGAATGACCTATGCCAGGATATAAGTACGGTTGATAAAGAACCCTGACACAAAAAGGGCGACCGCTAAAACTTGGATCCCGACTTAAAGGGTAAGAGAGCCCACTTGGCTCCCGACCTGATGGGAATGACAGCCCACTTGGCTCCCAACCGGACGGGTAAGATAGCTCACAGGATCCTGACATAGAAAGGGAGATCACCAAAACCGACCTAACGGAAAGGACAACCCACTTGGATCCTAACTTAACTAGAGAAAAAGTTATCCCTGACACCGAGGGGACGGGTCCGGAAAAGCCGACCCAACGTAGAGAAGAGCCCCCACCATATCCTCCCATCATGACGAGGATCACCTCAGCTAAGGCTATAAATATGAGAAGGCATCACTAGAAGAAGGTAAGTAAGAAAGGAAAGACAAAACTTAAAAATCTCTGACTAGATAAAGAACCCCTCTAACTTGATCGTCGAGGCTAAACCTGGGCATCAGGCCCACTCCGATCAGTTGTTCTTTTGTTCAAGTTTCTCGATCATCGAAAGGCGTTTGCGACTTTCCTCAGCAATTGCCAAGGTCCACACAAGCAAATACAAATTTAACCGTTGATCTTGAATTGGTGTCGATCTCTAGGTAAACACCGATTTTAGCCGCAACATATTACATAGTAAAATTTATGTAAAACGAGTTAATTTTCAGAAAAGACTCCACAAGTTAAAGGAAACAATGAAAACAATTTCAGAATATATACCTCAAGGATTCTCTACATGGAAATCAATCATCCATGGGGATGGTGCACCTTGACTAGTTAAAACAACCCTAAGCCTATTCATGTAAAAAGAAGACACTTAGCTTTGACCATTTATCACCTAGGATACTATCAATAGTTAATCATAAGTATTAAGTTAGAAGAATAATGATACATTACCTATATTGCGAGACATATGCAAGATAAGCTAATTGCTTCCAATTGAAGCTACTACAGTGCTACTAGGAAAACCATTACATAAAATCCGGGGATGCTTTCCTGTAATAAAATATGAAATAGAGTAAAAACTCAAGTATCTAAGATATTTAACTTAGGTCTTTCTTGAAGCTACTACTGGGAACAAATCTGATAGGAATAAGTTATTAATACATCAACACAAACCTCAACTCTCAAGTTGTTGCATATGAACCTGTAGTTGGATATTCATATTAAGAAAAAAAAAATGGAGATCATTAGCATTACTCAAGAAGATGAACAAGATAAATAATATGTTGATCCAAATTAAGGTAGAAACCCTAATTTCAGTCAACAATTGAATTTGTTTGTGTGATTTGGGGAAGAACATTAGTTGGAGATCAAGAGAGAAAAAAACCAAAAGGTAAAACACCAAATTTTACATGGAAAACCCCAAAAAATGGGGTAAAAACCAAGGATCTCCTTTGAAGAGGAGAAGAATCCACTATAGATGATCATTTTATAAAAGAAGATTTGGAGAGAGCTTGAAGAACACTCATGAAGAAGAGGAGAGGAGCCAAGTCACCAGAGAGGCAGGGCTTTGACATGGATTCAGAAGTTAACAATGACTGGGAGAGCTCCTTTATTTATAGGCGCCAAATTTGGAAGGTAGCTTGCGTGGCAAGTTTCTTTTATTTAATCACGTACTCGCCAGCTGGAAGCCAGCTCAGCTCCAGCTCAGCTTTCTTCTAGATGCTTCTAGATGCCAAGCTAGTGACAGTTCATCTTCTAACCGTCAATTCATCTAGAAGATTCAAGAAGCTATCAGGGGGTTTGATGTGGTTGCGCTCCTTTGCTTAAGAAACCATAATGGGCATTTCCGAGTAGGAGCCTTTTGGTGGGAGGAGTAAGATGCCAAGCTCATGGGGACTTGCATTGAACTGTAGGGAAAATTCTCTAGGGAATTTGGATGGAGAGGCTAAAGTACCTCGGATTGTTGAGGAAATATTGCCGAGTAGGTGAGCTACTTAGATTTGAATAGGGTGAGATTAAACTTGTCAGATGTTCTGAAATGCTTCCAAGTTGGTAAACACTAAGGCGACACGTATCCTCTCAATCTTAACCCTATCATCAGTCCCCCCTCAAGTATTCTTGCGTTGAGTTCAAGTGATGAACGAATAATTTTTGAGAATCGGTTAGCTCAAGAAGCTATGCATATAAGGAATTTATCAATATGTTTGGAATTTCCTTTGGTTTCCAGCAGTGTAGGAGATATTTGAACTTTTCTGTGCATTGTTCCGAGTTAACCCTGCATTGCTCCCATATTTTGTAATATTTTTCGAATAAATGGTTCATAAGTCTTGCAGTGCAAGCTTGAGTTTGAACAATAACGGCATTTAATGCGTGGCGCCCTTTAGTCTCCTTGCACTGTTCTACAGGTGTCGTCTTTGAAAAGGCGTGGCATTATTCGGGTTGGGTAATGATGGGCGCACCTACTCATGATCCACATGGAAAGAATCTAAGCAGTTTCCTCTAGCGCCTCTGCACCAACCGTCAGATGGGTAAGGGTACGTGTCTGGCCATGATCACGTTCCAAATTAAGAGTCGATAAGTATCTTAATTACCCTAAAATTCCATGCTGAGGGTTTTATCATTATTTATAACACCCTTATCCTTTCCAAGACCCAGGTGTCACACCACCCAGGTCAGGGAGTGAACCTCGGCCTAAGGTTGTATAAAGACATTAATTACTCATAATCAAACTATTATTAAGGGAAATATAAAATCAAGCACAATACTATTACAAACCATAAGTTCATAAAGCCTCACACAAGTTTAGATGGGAGTTAACATACTCCCCAAATCATACAACGAGAATATAGATAGATGACGCGGGCCAGGTGGTCAGAGCCAACTAAGGGAATCCAAACCCTAACTCCCACTCTTAGCAGAGCCATGACCCTGCTTACTACCTGCAAAAGATCATAACACAGGCTGAGCTACAGGAGCTCAGTGAGGGACTAACACTACTGTCCGGTTTACATATCTGTATGTCTTCATTTTCAAATAATAAAATATCAAAGATTTAAATACAAAGTCTGAACAATAATTAAAACATGGATAACTGCATGTTGATCATAATAAAAACCATGGCCATGTTCAATGAAAACATATAACATGCTCTTAATTAGTTCTTTAATCTTTTATAATCAGAACGAGAATTAATTTCCACATATATCCTGGCTGACCATATCATGCCAGTAGCCTTCCAGGTTGGACCGTATCAACAACCGTGGAGGTGACAAGCTATGGAAACAAATCCTCGTCTGTGGGAAATAAATTCCACAAATGTCCTAGCTGACTGTATCAAGCCAGTAGCCTTCCAGGTTGGACCATATCAACAACCGTGGAGGTGACAAACTATGGAATTAAATCCTCATCTTCTATCATATTAGTGTCATCTACACTTCTACTCTCATACAGCGGCACCAGAGTGGAATAAACCAACACTCAATATCTCTCCGGTCGAATCAACTCATCGACCGTGAGCTATAAGAGTATATACGTATACTAAGCACTCGAAGAGTACCGAAAGGGGGTTTTGTTTTCTTGAAATCAGAAGGGTTTGAAAACAGATAGTTGGACGAGTAAAAACAGAATCATATAAAACCACCCCTTCCCTACCTAGTACCGTACTCTCTGGCTCTATCAAAGAGCCACGTCTGGCGCAGACATGTATTCGAATATGATGCAATGCACTAATATGTCTATCATGGTAATTTCTAAAAATGTGCAATATTTTCACATGCTTTTCATAAACATAAATTCAAACTCCGAATAAATCGGCAAATCATGCCTGAAACCTGAAAAACATTTCATAACATGATATCTCCAAAGATCAATACGATCAAAATACAATAAATTGCGAAGATTTACAGTTGTGTTCCCTCATCTGAAGTCCTTAGCAACTTTCCTAAGTCCGGCTCGGTTCTGCTCAAACTCCCACGGGACCTCACCCTTTCCTAGAATCAACAATAGTACTAAATAAATACGAATTTCGTATTTTAGATAACTTAGTTCTATTGCTTTAGAATACGAAGATTTGAGAATACAGAAATCGTATTCTTTCTAAACTCTAACTTATACTCGTTAAAATACGATCAACTCATTAAACTATCTAAGCATGATTCTTAATTAATATCTAATACATGCTTCAAAAATTAATAAGAATACGGGAATCATATTCTTATCTTATACTTTAATTGGACTCATTAGAGTATTATAATTTCATCATCTAAACCAAATATGATTTCTCTGAACACGAACTTCGTGTCTCTAATAGATTTAAAATACGAAGTTGCCAATTTAAGGGATTTAACTTTTTCTTCAACTAAATCTTAATTTAAGAATCCCTAGTATGCTCCCTAAGAGAGATTAGGTGTTAAGCATGATCATGGAGATTTAAATCTAGTATTAATACTAAAATTTTCTACGAAAATTCGGCAGCACCTCCTCTATTTGGAGAGCCCCGAAATTATACAACCATACATACAATTAAATCTATCTCAATTATACAACATGCATTTCTTAGCCTCTAACTCATTCATATAATACTCCGTGAAGTTTATCAGTTTTCATGTCCCCTTAACCTTTGGTTGAAGATCACGTCGCCTTCGATCTTTGTCGGGCACCTACAGAACGATCCAAACCCATTAAATTCTCGACTAATCTCTCCTTATTCCATGATCCTTGCCACTAGATCTATGATTTCACATATCTGACACATACCGGTGATCAAATGAAAGAAGAGGGGAAGCAGCCTGTATCTATTCATCGAGGCGGCGGAGAGGCAAAGGAAAACTTTGCCGACGAGGAGAGGCAGCCGGCCTGGACTGCGCGCAGAGGTGGAACAGATCTACAGGACCACCGAGGGAGCTGGCCTCCCCGAAGTTGGCTGCGGCGGCACGCGAACAGAAGGGCGGCCTGGCAGCTTGAGCTGCGTGAGCTCGCAGCTGTGGGCGGCGGCGGCGGCCGCGCGCAGTGGCTCAAGGAGTCGTGGGGCCGTTGCAAGGAGCTCCTACGGCGACGAATCGGGCGGCTCGCGGCGGAACTGGCCGGAAAAGGGGACGCACGGGCGGCTGCTGGCTAAGCGCTCAGGCGGGAGGCGGCGTTGCGATCAAGCGGTGACCGGAGGGGGAGACGGGCGGCGCGTCACTGCGGCGGAGACGCGCGGTGTTGGGCGCCGGTTGCAGACGTAGCTCAGTCCGGTGGAGGGCGGCTGGGGGAAGGGCTGACCGGCGGTGAGCTTCACTCGAAGGGAGGGTGGCGCGAGTGATGGAGAGGGTCGAAGAAGAGCTTCTGAAGCTTTTCGAGAAAGAGAGGGAGATGAGAGTTTTTTACTCTCTCTCTCTTCTCATTAGTCAGATATATATGTAAATATTAGATATTTTAATTTAATTAATCATCTCATTAACTAATCTATTATAATAACTTATCTTGTTAAAAGTATTTAATTACTATGTTATTTCTAAAATATCTCCTACTAAATTCCGAACCACTCTTCGTGGATCTTATCTTGTTATTGTGTCGTAATAAGGCCAGCTAATAATATTAAGTGGCTCATTTCTATCTCCGACCCAGATCCGGGAATCCCGGGTCAGACGACCCCAGTGCACGTGCTCACTGTAGCATCACGGGTCATCTCTTCTCCCGACCCAGATCCGTGTTTCTCGGCCTTTAACTAAGCCAGATCTACTTTATCGAGACTCTAACTTTTATCCGATATTCCCACTTAATTAATCTAGATTAATTAACACTTAATACATTTCTCAATTAATTAAGCAGGATCCATATGTTCATCCACCTCCAACTATTTCATGTCTAATTGGCCTGACCCAATACGGCCTTCTCTGGCCCAATTCATTACGAGGCTGGATTTTTGGATTTATTAATTCCCGATTTTTCCTTAATTGGGTTTAAGGGTAGTTAATCTCTTTTATGTGCTAATTAATATCAGTAATTTTCTCCAGAAATTAATTTATTATTCACAAAGATTTTGGGGAGTTACATTATTCATATTCTTCTTCTTTCTCCTCTACTTCGTTCTGTTCGACGAAGTTAGGGTTTCCAGCTCTTTTCCCCCCCTCGTGTTGATCTCAGAAGTTTCTTTCCTTAGAGTTATGGCCTCCACTTCTTCTTATGTGCCTTCTCCAGTTAGTAGGGGGGGGGGGGGAGGGTCATAAACCCGATAGAAAAAAAACATCATTCTCGAGCGCTTTCCCAAATGTCCTTAAGGCCATTAAAATAGAGGTTTTAGCCAAGCATTATAGGATGGATATTCCCAGATTTTGTCACATGATTAGGACCCCTTCTATCTTTGATCATGCTAGCACTAGTAAGGAGGATAAGGTCACGGTTTATGTTGATGCTCTGTTGCGGGGGCTTAGACTCCCTTTTTCCACAATTTTCCTTGATATTTTTGAATCATTGAATGTATGCCCATCTCAATTGACTCTGAATTTTTGGAGGACTCTCTTTGGTTTCGTAATTGTGTTTCTCCACTGTGGAATTGAGCCCACTGTCACCAAATTTGAAACATTTTTTAAATTGAGTAGAGAATCGAATACCTATTAGTATTTCTTAGGAACTAGGCCGAAGAGGTAGTTCCTCGATTCTGTCTCAAACTCTATCAAAATTGGAAGGAAAAATTTTTCTTCGTCTCTAGGAAGAAAGGGTTGGGAGTCTTAACGGAATGGGGTACCCCTCGGACACATGTGTCGAGTAGGAGAAAACTTACTGACAGTAAAGAAGCTCTACTCGAGAAACTTCGTAAGTGTTCTAATATTCCTGTTGATGATTATTTAACCAACTGAATACTTCAACACAATGGTCTATACATAGCTCGGGGTCGGATTGGCATTTGTTAATTTTGTATCTGCTATCACTCACCAAGTATCTCTTCTACTAATAATGTCTTTTCTTCTCTATTGACAGGTGAAGCGATGCCTCCTGAAGATGCTACTAAAACTCTTCTAGCAAGAGTTCGGGATCTCACGGAGAAGGAGAAGGTGGCTCATTTGGAAAGGAAGAAAATATCTCAGACTGGGAGGCAGGAATCGAATGAGCCTGCTTCTGGGGATGCTGAAGGTCCCAATGAGGGAGCAAATACTGAGGCAGCGGCTCCTGAGATCCTGCGAGTGTAAACTGAGTCTTCTCCACAAAAAAGGGCTAGGGATCATGAAGGGCCCACCGAAGGGGAACATGTTCAGAAAGCTAGCAAGAATAGGAAGAAAACAGCTTCCAGAAAGATAAGTTGTCCAGAGAACACGGGGAGGGTACTTATTGTTTCTCCCATCTCCACTCGTATTTCTATTGAGGAAAATTTGGGGGACGAGGATATAGAAGTGGTCCCATTGGTCAGATTCAAAAGCAAGCTGACACGGTTGGGTGATGTTCCGAGTTCCTGTCCTTCTAGAACATCTACCGTTCACAATACAGGGGAGGAATCTTCTAGGCTTATCCCAAATGTGGTGGATATGCCTCCGGCTGAGAAGGAGCTCGATGATGATATCCAAATTATTGACGCTCATGAGGGTCTTGCAATGGAACCTTCAATCGTATTTGAGCCAGTGAGCCTTTCGAGTTCCTGAAGTGGCTCGGTCAACTATGGTCTCTCAAGCGAGTAACAACGGGGCTGAAGAGAGACAACCATCTCATCCTGCACAGGTTGGAGTGGCGAACCGAGTTCGCTACTCTTTGAGGGTTGATCCCTTCGAAGGAGTTCTGGTTAGAGATCCCGCAACCGCTTCCACTACTGTAACGTCAATTATGCCCGAGGAGTTAGAATCCAGACTTCGTCGGTTCGCTAGAAAGGATGTTGCTGATCTCATGCATTTGCAGGGATTTTCTGTAAGTGTTTCCTCTTTCATTATACAAGATGTTTACTGAGATGAGGCTAACTGTCATTTCTATAAAGGCTCTTTTTCTGAGTCATCGTGCTGCAAGCATGCTTGAAGAGGAGGAGTCTCGCTTGGCACTTTTTTCTCAAGTAATGGCTGAAAACAAGGACCTACGGATTTTTGTATCTCAAATTACTGACGAGCTGAAGCAAGTGACAGAGGAGAAGAACTTGGCTGTTCACGAGAAGACACAGGCTATGGGTTCTCTTGATCAATCCATTAAGAAGAGTCTGAAACATATGGAAGGGGAAACTAAGCTTAAGAACCAGGTCTATTCCCACAAGAGGGGAAATCAAAGACCTTAAACTTACTCTATCAGAGCTGGAGAAGATGAAGAAATCTATTTAGTCTAACTGCTCCATTGCCGAGAAGAATCTTGTAAAGGCGAAGAAGAAGGTTGAAAACTTATCTTCTGAGCTAAAATCAACACAAGAAATAATAGTCCTATTGGAGAAAGATAAAGGAGATCTTTCTTTTGTGTTACAGCCTGTAGATCCTATAGCGGCGGATATATCAGCCGCAATAGTTTTGTGTTACAGCCTCTAGATCCTATAGCGGCGGATATATCTGCCGCTATAAGGTCCATAAACCGCAATCGAGACCGGTAGCGGCGGATCTATCCGCCGCTAAAAGTTCCAATTACCAACTTATAGCGGCGGACATATCCGCCGCTATAGGTCGCCGTTAACGAGGTTACAGCGTTGAGACCTATAGCAGCAGATATATCTGCCGCTATAAGTCACAATCGACCCGCTACATTCATCTTTTTAGCGACGGATATATCCGCCGCAATAGGTGGATTATCAGCCCCTAAAAGTTATACCGACTGAGGTTTTAGTGGTAGACATTATGTGTGCGATATCCGCCGCTATATATAGATAGCGGCGGACAAATAACCTATAACGGTGGATATATCAGCCGCTATAGGTTATATTTCCTGTAGTGATGGTCGTCTTGCTATCAGTATTAATGTTATTTATCACTATCTTGACTACAGCCAGAAAAGTCAAACAATGTGATCATTTATAATGTTCTTCTAATGCAATATTAACAGAAAGGCATCAAGCTTGGGCTGGAATATTGGAAGAAGATGGGCTTGGTGTTCAAATTTCATAATGAAAAGAAATAAAAGAAATAAAAAAATAAAGTTCAGTAGATAGTAAAAGAAGTGCTATATGCTCAAGAAGAATGAATTTAATCACTTGGAAAGATTAAATAGTGAGCATCAGAGAAAAGTCTAAAGAAACTGATAATGAGGAAATGAAGTTTCTCTTGAAGATAACAATAATCCTCCAAATCATATGGAAAGCCAAGGAGATGCTGACAAGTTTGAGTGCCTTGAAACTAGACTTGTTGAAGATTTAGAGGTGGATTACGTGTATGAGATATAACTCCAACGCCTTCCTAGGAGAGTCTTAATATTCTCAATAATGAGTATGAAATCTTCTTGGAGTCTACGTTAATATTTCGGCCTTAATTAGAAAAGGATAACACTAGGTCTATGTTTAATGATAATTGGCGAAAGTATGAGCAAAAACAAGTCAAAGGAAGTGAATTTACTAGGAGCTATCATGAGTTGACGCATCCTAATTGCCAAGTTATTAGAGAGAAACGAAAACATATTTTAATTTTAGAATGAAACTTGGAGGAGCTGTGAAGGAAGGCCACAATGAAATTTGAAGGAATTGTGAAAGAAAGCCACAAAAAAAGGGTTGTTGTACATGCAAGAATGTTGACTTTCCAAGAGTTCCTTGGAGTTGTTTAAGTGTTCATATACATCATGGATTTAATGTTCATATATATATAGTATGGTGGCTGCAGTCTGCAGAAGCTATAAGACCCCATATATATGTTATTTTGAAGCTATGTGAAACTCATTAAGGAAAGAGAATTAGGATAGAGGGTCAGCTTGCTTTGGGATTTATCAAATGCATCTTGAAAATAAATAAAAAAACTCTATCATACACCTAAATTCTTGAGAAGTACAACCACTAAAAAAATAAAAAAAGGGAAGGCAATCATGGGTACCCACTAAGTCCATTCACAACTATTCCCACAGAGAATATCAAAGTGAACATTAGTGACTTCTTCAAAGCTTTTCATTGGATTTTAATATCGTTTCCTAAATCACAAGTTATATCAAATGCAATACTATTCCTCCAATTTGTACTATACCAAAAATATATATGATAAAAAAAAAGATATTAAATAATAAATTAATTAAATATTCAAATCACTAAAAGTAGACATCCCAATCCAGTGAAGCATACCGCTTGGAGCAGTACAAATTTCAAATGGCATACATCTCAAGGCGGCATGTATCTTGATGTGACAATGGGATGCGCATCTCGATGCAACCAATGAAGTGCAAATCTTGAATCAGCACGAGTCTCCAGCGACGATGGAACACTTATCTTGAGGCTGACTAATAAAATCCAAATCCTAAAGCGACAAATCTCGATTTGTTCAAGGAATACGATCTCAAGGCAAAATGATATGGTTCTCGAGGTGGTAATGAAACATTCATCTCGTATGGTCGATAAGAGATAAATACTAAAGGTGGCATAAATCTCAAAGCGGCAGCAAAGTCGACATCTTGAGGCAACGGCGAAGCATGTGTCCCAAGGTGGAAGTCGGCGTCATAAATAAATAAATAATATGCATATACCTTTATGGGATGATATTTAAATGTAACAAATTCTTATGTCATGTAATAAATGAATTATTTTATTCATTGCCTTTTACTTATACTTTTGCCCTTAATCGGAGGTTCCTAAGACTTTGTCTGGGGTAATTAATAATAGAGACTTGCCTCTATTAGGAATGGAAGAACCCACCAAACAAAATAAATAAATAAGATAAATAAATATTTGTGATTCGATATGTCGCTTAGTGTCTCTTCATAAACACGATGCCAGGTGGGTACGTATTTTCGATCCCACAATCCGTGCATCAATGTCTTACTTATGCTTAAACTAATCATATACATTGACCAATGCTTCTAAAATGTTGTCCAACACATAACGGGGCACGCTCATGCAAAACCTATATGAAATGTGTTTGTGATCAACTTAAGGTCAATAAAGCTTACTTTATAGCCTTGATGCAAATAACAATAATTAAAAAAAGAACTAAAATTGAAGAATTATGTAAACGTTTGGTTGTTTTGCAAGCTAGTGTGGGCATATGAAATATTTAGTAGGATCGAGGAAAGCATAGAAGTTTCCCCAAGCTAGGTTTTCACTCTAGTTCAATGCAAATTTAGATGTAAGTTCAGAATATTTAGCAACCATAACTTTGTTGATCACACGACTCACACGCTCACAAGATAACAGTAGTAGACTGAAGCATGCAATTCAAGATAAGATCATATTCTAAATAAGCAAGAAATAAGGGATTAAAAGATAAATTATACCTTGGCAAGTAATTTAGACTCGGTGAACTCCAAAGGATTGCAGATTGTATGGCGTGGTGCCTAGGCATCATGGACAAGTGCGTGGATGGCGTCGTAGACGAATGTACTGCTGGACGCAGTGGGCGCACATGCGCAAGGCGTTGTGGATATGTGCCTGTGCAGCAAATTCAAGCTTGTTTTCGCCCTAGAAGCAGCATATATCTCTCAAAACACAAAACATGAAAGTTGGAGAGGATTTTTTATGGAGCTCCAAAGCACCATTAATTACCTCAAATGAAGCTCAGATAAGAAAGTTATTATGCAGAGATGTTGAACATGTCCAAATTGCAAAGGATCACGGAGGTGAGAAAAGCTTCAAGGACAGGAAGAAGAAAGGAAGAAGAAAGAAAGATGGTCGACTATTAGGATGAAAAAGCACAAGAATAAAGAGAGAAACCCCCTTCTCTCACGGTTATCAAACCTGCAGCTTCACAAAGCATCTTTCTTTCATTCATAAAACACCAAAACCCTAACCCAAATGAGGGTTGGTATGTATAGGTTATAACAGCCAATTCCAATGGTAACTTTAACAAATATAGGTTTTATGGACAATTTTAAGGGAAATTATATTATTTGTTCCTAGCAATTCATTTTTCAGGTACATTTTAAAAAATAAAAAATTCCTAAACTGTCAATTTTTTTAGGCGGATCATAAAAATCTCCCTAAATGTAAATTTTCTAGCTAGGAAAATTATAAAAACTATCCTTAAAGGTTATCTTCTCGGTTTGATTGTAAAAACCATTCCTAATGCCGTTTTTGTTTTATTGGGTCGATTATAAAAGGTCTAATACCCAATTTAGTCCCTCTATTAAACCGATTTGTGACTTTAGGTCCCTCTATTATAATTTGAGTTTTTTTGTCCCTATATTTTCACAATTGAGAAATGTCAAGTCCCTCCCTTCGTCAACTTTAGAGGCTACACATGCTTTTTTAGTCCCTATACAAATGTCTTGAGGGACTTGACATTTCTCAATCGGGAAAGTATAGGGATGAAAAATGCTCGAATTATAATAGAGGGATCTAAAGTCACAAACCGATATAATAGAGGGACTAAATTAGGTATTACACCATTATAAAATACATCTCTAAATATTTTTCTTTTAGGATGAATTAGGGAACCACCACTAAATATTAAACTTTTGGGAGATTGATTATAAAAATCAATTTTTTTAAACAAAATTTATTAATTACCTGTAATTGTTAATTTTTGGGACATACCATTATTAAGATGACAATTAACAGTGCTTTGATATCATGCTTTTGCTGCCTAATTGGATTGTCTAGAAACGAAATACAACAAATAAATTCAAATAAACACCCAATATATTAGTAATCTACAAACTATACAAAATCATTCCTAAATAGCGTGATTTATTTTATTATATGTTCATTATATATATATATATATATATATATATATATATATATATATATATATATATATTATTCTAAATCAAACTTAAATTCGGTAGGCTGTTTGAGTGAATCTTAACATTGACATGATATATTTTCTTCTACTTTTATTTATAATATTTTTAGGGACATTTTTCATCCATTTTTTAAGGTTTTCTTTTATTATATAATGTGGATAAACCACATTCCTTTATTAATTAATGATGAAAAAAAACCACCAAGGGGACATAGGGGTTCATATTTGAACCGACAATAATTAGGGTTCGCGGTGGACCTGATGTTACAAAATGAGAAACACGAGGTAAAGCGTTGTGAACATCTCGATCCCAACATGCCCCGACGTATCCTGGTTCTCTGCTTGGTTCCTCCTCTTCAAAATCCGCTTCAGGTGGTCTTTGTGCTCGTTCCTCCCTGGCAATTAAAGCGAGGCTACGTTTGACAATGATGTGCATTTCTAGTTGTTGCTTCCTTGTGGAATGCAATGCGTCAAACCATGATAGAAAAAGGAAGTCTATGTAGCGAATTAAATTCTTGTAAACATGGTGTTTATCCTAAAAACACCGTTTGTTCCTTTCCAGCTAGAGACTCTAAGTGACGACCAGGACGAGCAAGTTTCAACCTTTATGGAGATCCTTCTCCATTTTTTTAGAGAGGGTGGCGCGACCCCACAGATCTTGTATCAGCTGGTTGGGGAGATACGAGTGACCCAAAAGGCCTCCATAGTGGGACTAGATCTCCCTCGAGTATTGGTATCAGAGCAGCACATGTTCAGTAGATTCATTCTCCCTGTTGCATAGGAAACATCTTGTTCTATCACCTCTCCAATATTGTCTCTTCATGAGGTTTTGGAGTGTGGGAAGCTTGTTATCCCATGCTAACCACGCAAAGAGCTTGACCTTCAGAGGATATTCCTGCTTCTAGAAAGAGGCGGGGAGAGGCTATCTCTCCCCATCATCTATTCTGAAGTGGTAGAAAGACTAAACCGAGAAGACCCGATTCAAAGTTGGTCTCTATTTTTGTTGGTCTTCTTGCTTCGTGCCATTATAGGCAAGTTGTTCCTGTATTTTCTACATCAACTCCTCTGCTCCAAGGGTCAATGGGACCAGCCTGAGGAGTGGGACACCTCCTTGTTGGTTACGCCGTACTTCCTTGATTGTGAGGTCTTCCTTTACTAGTGGGGTCTGGAGTTCTGGAAAGGATCTGTACGGGCTTTAGACATTGATCCAATTATCAATTCATAAGCTAGCTATCTCGCCCGACCCAACCATGATGACCATGTTAGTCATAGTGGGTTCAGTTTGTTCCGCTACCCCTCTCAAGATGTAGGATGACCGTGTTGGCGCTTTCTTATATGGGTTCAAATATGAGCCCTTGAAGTAGGCGTGTGCTATAATTCTTCGCAGATGCCCGCTTCCTCTCTCAATAGTCACCATTACCACTTGCTTTTAGGTTAATAATTCCCTATCCTCCAAGGTCCTTGGCGCACGGGAGTTTCTCCCATCTGACCTATCGATAGGCCTTTTAGTCCGGATTAACTCCCCGCCAGAGGAAGTCTGATAAGCGTTCAAATAATCATATTTTTATACAATTTTCATGTACATTTTTGCATGTGATTTGAAGCAATTATAGCCCACCAGTATTTAATTTGTGTTAATTTTCTTTTACAAGCTATTTGAGGGCATAATAGAGATATTTCGGAGGAGAGAAGACTTTTGAAGGTTTTTTGGGGGAAAATACACAAATGTTATAGCCACAAAGGGCCTACAAATGTTCCCAAGCTTTATGGCAGAGTTCCCCGAAGATTTGGAGTGAAAACGAGAATTTTATGACCCTCTTGAGAAGCATATGGGCAAGCAACGCGCCCGTGTGCACGGTAGCTACAGTGTTTTCAGAATATACTATAGTTGCAATAAAATCAGGATCAAAATTCAACTGAGAACTATACGGGCAGAGATATGCCCGTGTACTGTAGCTACAATAGTTTCAACAATGCTACAGTAAAAAATTAGAAGAATACATAGGCCCGCACGCGCCTTGTAGGTTCCCATGTAGGGCGTATTTGAGCCCGATTTTCATGATTTTTCAGCCCAGATTTGGCCAATACATACCCGGTACGTGTCATATACTTCTCTATGTTTCTATACCCTATAAATACTGATTTTTTAGGGAAGATGTCTTAGATATTATCGAACATCTTTTGAAGACCTTGGCGGCTAGGGTTTGGAGGCATCATCATCAAGCACTCTGACGGGCGAGGTTTGCAGGGAGATTCATCATCAACGGTCCAATCACCACCCAACAGTGGTGGGAACATCGGAGGGAGGTTTTTATTTGTTTATTTTGATGTTCTCTCACTTTTCTTATATTGGATTTGTGTTCCCCTTAGATGGAGAACTAATTTTCTAGATATTTGGGTATGATGAACCCTTGGGTTAATGTTTACTTTTGATATTAGATTTTAATGTTTAATTAGTTGTTTGTTTGTTTAATTTGAGATCTATTGAGTGTCATTCATTGAACTGTTAATCTACGTTGCGATAGTCGGGATTATCCAATCGTACCTTGCTGGAAGAAGCGAACGCCTCCCCGCTTAAGGGCATACCTCAATAGAGGGGATTGTGAGTTTGCCGATAGATCAGGCACTAACGAGAGACAATCCTTAATATGCTTTGTTTCCATAATCCTTCCCAGATTTAGATTCCATAAAAAGCCAATCAGTGATGACACTAAGTTAGTAATCGCCTTGAGAGAGAGATGAAAGCACTTAGGAATCCTTGTTCCGAATTATTGTAACCATTAATCTAAAAATACTTTCTCTATCTTTATGAAAAAATTAGGGGAATTCATTGCCTGAATATCCCCCTCTTATGATTGATAGCCCATACTATTCGACCCCATCGTTAGTGAGTTTTGATTCATAGTTTTCCCTAGTTTTAGAGGTTAGACTAGTTTAGACATAACCCAATTCAGATAGGCTAGATAATAGACAGACAGCTAGAATTAGTACTTCTCGGTCCCTGTGGCTCGATACCCGAGTTTTCCACAGTCCACTTTATTACTTGTGTATCCCGTACACTTGCGATAGTATTAGCAAGCACGATCAAAATCCCTACCAGGCTTCGGTCCTTGCGGGACCCGAATTAGGGACCTCGAGCGCTAAGTGGAGACGAACCCCACCCAAGTACAAGGCCTAAATAATCAAGAAGATATCAAGTAATAACCAAAAGTTCCAATAAAAATAATCAATATCCTCAGGATAATCACAGCGGAAATAAAAATAAATCATAAACCATATGCCCTACACAAGTCCTGGCCCTACCAGGGTCCTAAATAAAATGATCACATAGAAAACACAAGATAAAGAGATCCTCCGACCTCAGCAAAATCCCACCTCGACTCTCATGCGTCCCTGAGCTCGAGTCACCTACTCCTCAGGACCTGAAATGAGAGAAGGAAAGTGTAGTGAGCTTTCGAATAGAAAGCCCAGTAAGTACCCTGCAAGGATCTCAAAACACATGTAAGCAATATGAAACATGATATCAAAATCCAAGAATCTCAAGCAACGGGGCTACACCCCACACAAACAGATTCTAGGAGTCTACCACAATCATTTGCAAATCTGCATTTACTCCTACCCAACATTAGCCCTCGTGCCTCGAACCGATTTCCAAAAAATAGCTAAGCAACGATCCCCCTCAGACAAAGAATACGCCTGGGTCAGCACCGACCCTCCGAAGTATCTCGGTAAGCGCCACCTCTCCACGCGCCGACCCACGGTGAACCAACCCCACTAACAGGCAGGACAACCAGAGTATCGTCCCTCTGGCATGGCAAGCTGAAACGCCAGGGTGTCCCGTCCCTGAACGTTCCCCAAACCGGAGCCCCCACGCTCCACTGAATCGGGCAGAAGAACAAACTCAGTTGGCGCACACCTCCCAGCCAGAACACAAGACCATGTGCCCATGATCAAGTGTCGACCCACGGGTGGGTAAGCCCAACAGAGCATTCCAAACAAACAGGTAGTAACAACATTACCACAAGCACATCTATCACACACATACAAAGAAAGAGAGCAAAACAAACATGTATGTGCATGCATCCAAGAAAAACAGATACCACAAAAAAGATATGCTAACTAATAGCATTCATCAAAACAAGAAACCCAAACAATGGGTAGGAGCGAGGCAAGAGTAACTTACCTCTAAGCTCAATCCAATCAAACGACTCGTATCTGCCCCGACGAAACTCCACATTCCTCGTCGATATCGGACAGGGACTGCACGTGATCTCAAACTTGCTTGCCAGTGACGAGAGCTATCAGCGCTCCTACAGCTTCCTGGAGTCCTCAACCCGACGTCCTTCTTCTCTCCCCACCACCCCTCGTTCCATTGTTTCTCTCACAAGAAAACTCACCGCCTCTCAAAAATTTCATCTAGGGTTTGGACGGCATGGTCTCTTATATAGACCCATGAGACGATAAACACCGTTGAGACGTTCGGATAAGCCTCTCCCATCCGATTCGAGTTTATCTCTTAATTTAAACTTTCATTACAACGGTGTGGGCGCAACCGCGTGGCGTTGTCAGCCGAGTCCTAGCACTAGCCCACGCATTCTCATCCCAACGTGCATGATTTGTTAATCATCTTTGCAAAAAGACCCCTCAACTTCCCTTATTTACTAACAGATCTTTATTATTTTATTATTATTTTTTTTTCATCTCACGCGTTTGGACCAAAACATAGCTTCAGCTCATTAATGGCCGACAAAAGCTCCAGCGTATTAATGGCAGATTCCTTCACATTTTCTTTAAATTTATATATATACTATTATTTTATCTCCTTTTTTATTCCTACCATCTTATTAATTCTAATAACTTCAATTTGAGATATTTCATTAATTAACATAAAACAATCAAAATATTAATATAATAAAATATTTGGATTTTGCAATCATCTCCCCTTACAAAAATTTCATCCCCAAAATTTAAAATCAAACCTCCTAAAAACAAATCTCAAGCAAACAACTCCGGGTAGCGCTCCTTCAGGTCTTCTTCGCGCTCCCATGTCGCCTCTGGATCAGAATGATGGTTCCATCTCACCTTCACAAAAGGAATGACCCGGCTCCTCAACTGCTTTTCCTCTCTGTCCAAGATCTCCACCGGGCGTTCCTCATAAGACATGTCCTCCTGGATCTCAACTGGAACCTGTGGAATCACACGAGACGGATCTCGAATACATTTCTTCATCATGGAAATATGGAACACATCATGGACTGCGTGCATTCGTGGGTAGAGCCAATCTTTAGGCCACTGCTCCTATCTGCTCCAGAATCTCGAAGGGTCCAATATAGCGTGGAGCAAGCTTCTCACGCCTCCCAAACCTTACAACATCCTTCACAAGCGACACCTTCAAGAACACAACATCTCCCACCTGAAACTCCTGGACATTACGTTTTCGGTCTACATAACTCTTATGTCTGCTCTGAGCAGCCTTCAGTCTCTCTTTGATCACCCTGATAAAGTTTAGCTTCTCAAGTGTTTTCTCGGCCACCAGCTTTCTCTCACCCACATCTCCCCAACAAATCGATGTCCGACACTTCCTCCCATAGAATGCCTCATATGGAGCCATCTGAATGCTCGCCTGATAACTGTTGTTGTAGGCGAACTCCACCAAGCTCAGACGCTCATCCCAAGACCCCGTAAAGTCCAACGCACATGACCTCAATATATCCTCCAAATCTGGATAGTCCTCTCGACCGACTATCACCAGGTGAAAAGCCGCATTACTAAATGCCGGACTGTGCCTAGAGTCGCGTATGCGCACTCTCCCAAAACCTCGAGACAAATGGCGTGTCACGATCGGAAATGATCGACACCGCACTCCATGTAGCCCGACAACTGATCGATATACAGCTGGGCCAACCTCTCCAATGATGCCCTCGTCCTCAAAGGTATGAAATGCGTCGACTTAGTCAATCGGTCCACTATGACCCAGATTGACTCATTGCCCTTCTGAGTACGCGACAACCCTGTCACAAAATCCATATTGATATGCTCCCACTTCCACCGGATGGGTAAGGGTTGTAGTGTTCGGCTAGTTCTCGGTGCTCTGCCTTCACCAACTAACAAGTGACGCATCGAGCCACAAACTCTGCGACATCCCGCTTCATGTCTTTCCACCAGAAGTGGTCTTTCAATCCTCTATACATCTTGGTACCACCAGGATGAATCGCATAACATGAGTAATGGGCCTCCTCAAGAATTTCCTTCCTCAGCTTTGGGACATTGGGAACACAAACTCTGTCATCAAACCTAAGTGTACCATCCTCGTGCACTCTAAACCGTGTCAGCTCTCCTTGCCCAATCTGACCCCTAATCTCCTCCAGATCTGGATCCTGCCTCTGAGAATCTCTAATCCCAACACTAAGGGTCGTATGTGCAAGCTGGCCACACTAACATCCATATGTGGCAATGTAACCTCTAACTCTAGTCTCCTCATATCCTCCAACAAGGGCCTCTGAGACGTCAACAATGCGGCGACCCATAACCAGACCTCCTTCTCAAATCATCTGCCACCACGTTAGCCTTGCTTGGGTGGTAATGAACACGCAAGTCATAATCCTTGATCAGCTCTAACCATCGTCGTTGTCTCATATTCAAATTTCATTCTCGAGTAAAAATGTACTTGAGGCTCTTGTGGTCGCTTAGATCTCACATGGTACACCATAGAGGAAATGCCGCCAGATCTTCAAAGCAAACACGATCGCTGCAAGCTCCAGATCGTGTGTGGGGTAGTTCTCCTCGTAAGGCTTCAAATGACGAGAAGCATAAGCAATGACTCTCCCATCCTGCATCAACAAACACCCCAGGCCAGTCTTGCAAGCATCACTATAAACTGTGTACCCGCGCCCACTCTGTGGCAAAGCTAGGACCGGTGCGGATACCAACCTCTGCTTCAGCTCCAGGAAGCTCTTTTCACAAGCATCAGACCACACAAACTTAGTACCCTTTCTGGTCAATCTGGTCAGAGGTGCTGCCAACCGGGAAAAACTCTCAACAAACCGCCGATAATACCGGCTAATCCCAAGAAACTTCGGATCTCCCTAACTGTGGTCGGTCTCCTCCAATTGACGACTGCCTTAATCTTCTTGGGATACACTAAAACTCCAGCACCGCTGATCACATGCCCCAAGAAAGCCACACTATCCAGCCAAAACTCACACTTGGAGAACTTGGCGTACAACTGATGCTGCCTCAAAATCTCCAACACAGTCCTCAAGTGCTCCTCGTGTGTCTGGCGACTCCCTGAGTAAATCAATATGTCATCGATAAGGACCACCACGAGCTGGTCGAAGTACTGTCGAAAATCCTGGTTCATCATGTCCATAGATACTGCCGGGGCATTAGTAAGCCCAAATGGCATCACCCGAAACTCATAGTGCCTATATCTTGTACGGAAGGCACTCATAGGGATATCCTCCTCCCTGATCCGTACCTGGTGGTACCCAGATCTCAAATCAATCTTCTATAACACCTGTGCTCCCTGCAGCTGGTCCATGAGATCATCGATCCTAGGCAAAGGGTACTTATTCTTCACTGTCACCTTGTTCAACTCCCTGTAGTCGATGCACAACCTCATCGATCCATCCTTCTTCTTGACAAACAAAACCGACGCTCCCCAAGGTGAAATGCTGGGTCGAATAAAACCCTTCTCCAACAACTCCTCCAGCTACGTCTTCAACTCCTTCAGCTCCGCGGGTGTCATCCAGTATGGAGCTCTAGACATAGGAGCTGTACCCGAAATCAAATCAATAGAGAACTCCAACTCTCTCTCCGGGGGTAATCCTGGTAAATCACTTAGGAACACATCCGGGAACTCTCTCACTACTGGAACATCAGCTACCACGAGTCCACTCTCCTGCTTAGCCTCCGAGATCGAGGCCAAGTATCCCACACATCCACCATCATGTAACCTCCCAGCTACGAAGTCTTTGAAATCTCCCGAACTAAAGAACAACATTAGTTGCCCCGAAAGTAAACTCCTTGTCACCCGGCATCCAGAACAACACTCTCTTCCCGCGGTAATCCACCATTGCATACACTGAAGAGAGCCAATCCATCCCGAGGATCACATCGTAATCTCTCAAGTCCATCACATGCAAATCGGCGGGCATCTCTCACCCCTCAATCACTACTAGGCATGCTGGTGACATCTTTCTCACCAACCTGGTAGCTCCTATTGGGGTATCCACCCTTAATTCATATGACAACTCTACTGTAGGCAAGGAATACCTCCGTGCAAATAATACAGAAACAAAAGAATGCGTGGCACCCGGATCAAATAAAGTGCAGGCATAAAAAGAGCTAACTAAAATAGTACACCCAGCGGCGTCGGTGATGCACGAAGTCTCCTTAGTAGTCGTGGTAGACTAGATCCACTCGAGTCATAGGCCTCTGCTGCTGCTGGGGCTGGCTAGAAGTAGAAGGTTGTCCAACTATGCCCTTCCCCTTTTTGTCACCCCACTGTGGCCTTGGTGGTAATCTGACTGACTGCCTGGAAGCCCCGAAAGACTGTTGCTGGCCCTGGGCTCCTCCCCCTGTGCTCTGCCCTGACTGTCTCTGGGGACACTGTGCCTTCCTGTGCTCTAAGCTCCCACAGGTAAAGCATCCACCGGTGAGTCTCGGACACTGTGCTTTCTTATGTGGTCCCTTGCACTCATAGCATCTCACTGTGTGAAGCCCAAGATTCTTCTTATTATTTAGGAATCTATGTTTTTAGGTTTTAATTAAATATTTTGCAAGTTTGTTAGAGAATAAAGGAGAGTCTCCCAAGATTGGATTTGATTAGTTTATTATTGGAATAAAATTTAGTAATTAGATGATTACTTAATTGAATAAATTCCCCCAAACTCGGAATTAGTAGGAATTATATATATATATATATATATATATATATATATATATATATATATATATATATATATATTATGTTATTTCTATTTGCTTAAGGATATGAATAAATAAATACATAGTTATTGAGGTTTGAAGATTAAAAGAAATCGGATTAGATGGATATAATTTAATTAAGAAAAAAAACAAACACGTGGCTGGATGAAAAGTAAAGAAAAGATAAATTAATAAGATAAGATGTTCAGCATCCATTACTACATTGAGTAAAAATTCAAACGAATAAATTGGTTGGTCAGCAAGGTGGCTGGAGAATAAAAAACGCGTGGCTGGATTAAGGATAAAACAATAATAAGATAATATAAATATATATAATAGGCTGAAAGTTGGATATATAGTAGTTTTATTCTATATGAATGGTGAGATATTCTATATTTATATTTGTATTGAAATACGAATAGATAGTGAGATATAGAGAGAGAGAGATCTCTAACCCGATCTTCTCTGCCGATTACCGTGTCCGGCCAGCTGTGGGGGAAGATTAAACGAAGAGATAAGCCCTATCTCGTCGGGTAAATCATATCTGATAGCCTCCATGACTGCTATAAGAATGGGAAAGTTTTTAAACCCTAGTGTAGCCCCCAACCGAGACCCACATCGCCACCGCCATGAACGTCCACTTGGTGCCGTCCGACACAGGAGAGAGAGAATTCTGGAAGGCGCCGAGCACACCACTTGCCGGTAAGACCCTCTGAGAAACTCCAGAGAGTTATTCAATCCTGAGAATATGCCTGCGTACATGCCATGTTAATAATTTGATAGTAGAGAAACATGATTATGGTTAAGGTTTTAAGCAGTTCCATAAACAAACATCTGGAGTTATTGACCTAAATGCAAGTATGATCAGGTACAGGTTCGGAGAGTGAAGTTAACATTAGTTTTAATACTCCCTTTGGTTTGTATGATTTGGTCGTGATGGAGGTCTCAAACCCAATGTATATACACCATGAGTGATTTTGTTAGCTGTAAATTTATTATTAATTTGAAACGGTAATGGATTGTTGCCCACTTCTATTAATGGGGACAGACAAGATTAAGAAGGTTAACTAGATTGAATGAGAGGTTGGATTTGCTAGATCTAGGTTCATGCTTTAAACCAAAAGAGGTTTAGAATTTAGTTAAGTTCTCTTAAGTGACAAAACATAAATATGATTGATGGAATAATGGTTTATGGAAGTATTGGAGTTGTTGGTGCTTTCTCTGCCTGGAAGTTTATGAATCATAGTTGGCCTAAGTGGTGAGTTATGATGTGGGTCAGGTCTAAGGTTTAACAAAGATTAAGAGTTAACAGGTTACAACAGATGGGTGAGAGACAGTTGAAATGAGGTATAGGATAGATCTGGTTTTTGAGAAGAGTTCATGTTCATTTTGTGGATCGTGTTTATTAGTAAGGTAACAAGAGTTGTATGATTGATTACACCACTGAATTCCATTGCTAAGAATATGCTAAAGGGATCTAGGGTAGATAGTGGTCTGCTAGTGAAATAGAGAGGGTGGCCTAAACGCTTGGGGAGTTTGGGGGCTGTGATATGAATCATAGTGGAGAATGGTTGGGCCATGGTTTTGGGTTTTCTGAAATGTTATGATTTATCAGGAGTTAATTAGAGGATTTAGTGATGATGAATTGAGATCAGGTCTAGTCAAGTACAGGTAAGATAATGTGTCAAGATTAGTCAAGTTGAGAACCATGAATGGCTGCAGTCTGGCCGTCCCTTTCGAGGGACAGCTGGGCAGTCTGTGATTACCCGATAGAGATGTATAATATATCATTGGAAAGATGAGGAAAAGATCTTTCCAACGAGCCTTAGATCACCTCGATCGGGTTTCTGGATCAAAAGTTATGGGGTTTTCTTGGAACTGCATGATAGATTCAAGAATTCCAAAATAGTGTTATTATTAATATTAATGGATTGTTTTGGTGTCGCTACTGAGTTGTAGTTTTTGTTACCAGATATCGACCTGGAGTACTTAGTTGTTTCACGAGGGACATACCTTCTCCTCGATTCCCGCCCATCTTTGGGGTTTTCTTATGTATATTATTGCTATTTCTTTTAGTATGTTCTGTTGAACTTTTGTTTTTGAATGTATGCATGTACCTACAATTGATTGTTTTCCTTCTTTTGTATGTGCATGGTTGAGAGCTAGAGATAGAGTTTCATTTATTGCTTGTCTTGCTTGTTGGCCACGCTGTCCCGTGACCGACACTTGACCATGGGCACATGGTCTTGTGTGCTGGTCGGGTAAGTATGCTCCGGACGGGTTCGTTTTCCGGTTCAGTGGAGCAAATACTCAAGTGGAGCGTTCAGGGCTGAGGACACCCGGGCGTTCTGATAGTTCCTTGTCGGAGGGAGGATACTCTGGCAGTCCAACCTGTTAGTGGGACGGTACACTGACCGTGTCGACACGTAAGAAAGGTGGCGCTACCGAGGTACGACCGGAGGGTCGATTCCAGGAGAGGCTGGGTGCTGACCGGGAAAGTTTGCTGATATCGATTCTTGGAATTCTGTTCCAGGCTAGGAGTCTTTTCCTTGATGTATTCTTGATAGGCTCCTAGGTTCTTGATTGTGCGGGCATAGTCCCGGTTGGTTGCATTTATTAAATGCTTATTGTTTATCATGCTTATTGACTGGATTCGTTGAGATCCCTGCGGGGAACTTACTGAGCTTTCCTTTCGAAAGCTCATCCTTCTTGTCTTCATTTTCTTTTCAGGTTTAAAGGAATAGTGGATATAGATTTAGGAGCTACACGTAGAGGTTCGAAGACAACAAAAAAAATTTTGTGAGAAACATTGCATTTTGTTAGGACCCTTGTAGGGGCATAACTTGTGCTTATAAGTTTTAGTTTCCGCTGTGTAACGCATTATTATTAATGGGAATTTTGTTATCTGTTCTGAATTACTTAGGCCTTGTATCCGAGTTGGGCCCATCTCCACTTGGATACGGCCGATCTGCGACGCGTCTCGAGGTCCCGGATTCGTGTCCGGGCATGACACCGCTTCACGGCAATTGGCCGATGAACCACCGCCTCCAGATGAGGCTGAAGGCCCAGATTGTCTACTATACGGTCTGTACTTGTGGCTTGACTTCTTGTGTCCAGAACTCTTGCCGGAGAACTACCCTTGACGGTTCTGACTTTTACCTTGCTTCTCCTATGATTGCCCCTGTGTGCTGTTACAGCCTCAATGAACTTTGCCCAGGCCACCACATCACTGTATGTGGTGCACATGTGTCCAACAACAATATCCCTCAGTATTGAATGTAATCCCTCCACAAACCTCAGTACCTTGCTCTTCTCTATGGAGACAAGGTTAGGTGCAAACCGGGCCCGCCTGCCAAACTCTGCCTCATACTGATAAACTGTCCGATTGCCCTTAGTCAGATTCATCAGCTCTCTCTGCATCTGTAGTACCCTCCCTCATGAAAAGTATTTGGCGAGGAAGGCCTTCTTAAACTCATCCCAGGTTTAGAAAGGGTTTCCATTCCTGAGCCATACCTCCCCGAGGTACCAATCCTCAGTAGTTCCCAATATCAAATAGGCAACAGTCCTGATCATCTCTGCATCGTCGGTCTGATGAATCTCAAAACCCTTCTCAAGTTCTCTGATCCAGGCCTCTGCTGCCTGAGGGTCGGCAGTCCCCTCAAATGATCTAGGAGCAGGTCTCCTAATATACCTCTGGTGGCTGGTGCTGCAGACGATGATGTAGGCCGAGGTGGCGATGGTGGTGCCTGACGTTGCTGCCTCTGCTCCTGAATATACCCCATCATCTCTCTCATGAGATCTATTATGGAAGTAGGGGGTACCTCCCTCCTCGAATCTCGGCCCGCAAACTGTGGCCCAGCATTCCCTGGTTGAGAAAGCTGCTCCTGCTAAACTTCCACCTCTGCTTGGGGTGGGGGAACCTCCTCCGCATGGGGCATGTCCTACACTAGAGGCTGAAGCACATACCCAAGTCTGGGTCGTACCCGCCTGTTTCCCCAACTCACCATAATGCCTGCCAAGCAAATCACATGTCAGTTACTTGATTGAAATCCTGGTCTACCCGACCCAACACTCAATTAAAATTAATTGACTATGCCGCTAGGGCTACTAGGGTGTCAACTATCTGCTTTTCTCTGATACCACTTTAATCTGTCACGCCAGACCAGAATTCCGGGACCTCGAGCACGTAAACAAATCGGCCGTACCTAAGTGGAGACGAGCCCCACCCAACTACAAGACCTAAATAATCAAGAAGATATCATGTAATAACCCAAAGTTCCAATAAAAATAATCAATATCCTCAGGATAATCACACTGGAAATAAAAATAAATCATAAAGGTTCCATATGCCCTACGCAAGTCCAGGCCCTACCAGGGTCCTAAATAAAATAATCACACAGAAAATACAAGATAAAGAGATCCTCCGACCTCAGCAAAATCCCACCCCGACTCTCTTGCTTCCCTGAGCTCGAGTCACCTACTCCTCAGGACCTGAAATGAGAGAAGGAAAGTGTAGTGAGCTTTCGAATGGAAAGCCTAGTAAGTACCTTACAAGGATCTCAAAAGACATGTGAGCAATATGATGAAACATGATATCAAAATCCAAGAATCTCAAGCAACGGGGCTACACCCCACACAAACAGATCCTAGGAGTCTACCACAATCATCTGCAATAGTACGACTCCTATCCAGCATTAGCCCTCAGGCTTTGGAACTGATTTCCAAAAAAATAGCTCAAAGAACGATCCCTCGGCAAAGAACAAAGCCTCGGGCATACCGCGACCCTCCGATGCATTATCTTGGTAGCGCCACCTCTCCACGTGTCGACACGGCCAGTGAACCAACCCCACTGACAGGCAGAACAACTAGAGTATCGTCCCTCTGGCATGGCAAGCTGAAACGCCAGGGTGTCCCGTCCCTGAACGTTCCCTAAATCGGAGCCCCCATACTCTACTGAACCGGGCGGAAGAACAAACTCAGTTGGCGCACACCTCCCGGCCAGAACACAAGACCATGTGCCCATGATCAAGTATCGGCCCACGGGTGGGTAAGCCCAACAGAGCATTCCAAACAAACAGGTAGTAACAACACTACCACAAGCACATCAATCACACACATACGAGGAAAGAGAGCAAAGCAAACATGTATGTGCATGCATCCAAGAAAAACAGATACCACAAAAAAGATATGATAACTAATAGCATTCATCAAAACAAGAAACCCAAACAATAGGTAGGAGCGAGGCAAGAGTAACTTACCTCTGATCGCAATCCAATCAAAAGACTCGTATCTGCCCCGACGAAACTCTAAGCTCTTCGTCGATATTGGACAGGGACTGCGCGTGATCTCAAACTTGCTTGCCGGTGACGAGGGCTACCAGCGCTCCTACAGCTTCCTGGAGTCCTCATCCCGACGTCCTCCTTCTCTCCCCACCACCCCTCGTTCTACTGTTTCTCTCACAAGAAAACTCACCGCCTCTCAAAGATTTCATCTAGGGTTTGGAGGGCATGGGCTCTTATATAGACCCATGAGACGATAAACAAAGTTGAGACGTTCGGATAAGCCTCTCCCATCCGATTCGAGTTTATCTCTTAATTTAAACTTTCGTCACAACGGTGTGGGCGCAACCGTGTGGCGTTGTCAGCCGAGTCCTAGCACCAGCCCACACATTCTCATCCCAACGTGCATGATTTGTTAATCATCTTTGCAAAAAGACCCCTCAACTTCCCTTATTTACTAAAAGATCTTTATTATTTTATTTTATTTTTTCATCTCACGCGTTTGGACCAAAACATAGCTTCAGCTCATTAATGGGTGACAAAGGCTCCAGCGCATTAATGGCAGATTCCTTCACATTTTCTTTAAATTTATATATATACTATTATTTTATCTCCTTTTTTTTATTCCTAAACCCTCTTATTAATTCTAATAACTTCAATTTGAGAGGTTTCATTAATTAACATAAAACAATCAAATATTAATATAATAAAATATTTGGATTTTATAGATTCCTTCAATCTGGCTAATCACCCATTGGGGGAGCTTATACATGGCCATCTAGTGATTTGGGATCATCGAGAGGCCTCAGTTGAGGAGAGTGATTCGTCCCCCACCCCAGGGCATAAGTCTTCCTTTCCATGCCCATAGTCTGTTTCTCACTTTGTGGATGAGTGTATGCCAATCTACTTTCCTTGGTCTACTCCAAGACAACGGTATCCCCAAGTAGTTTATCAAAAATTGTTGCAAGCGACATCCCATTACTACGGCCAAGTCATTGGCATCGGGTTCTATAATACCGATGGGCACAATTACACTTTTGCGGTAGTTAATTCGGAGGCTCAAGAGTCCTTTGAAGAGACAGAAAATGAGCTTTAGAATTATGAAGTCCTCTGTCTCCGCAGAGATGATGATTAGGAGGTTATCGGCATAGATCAGGGTCGGTATCCGATCCCTATTACTGGTTCCTATCCCGAAGCCCCCAAAGAAGGCTGCCTGTACTGCTCGTGTGGTCATTTGGGTAAAGACCTTCATAGCTAGGATGAATAACATAGGGGAGAGTGGGTCTCCTTGTCGAAGTCACTGTTGATGTCGGACATATCCCATAGGGACTCCATTGATTAGTAATCTGGACTTTGATGATTGTTAAATTGACCGAATCAACCTAGTCCAGCATAGCCCAAAACGCCTAGCTTGTAGCATTTCTAATAGAAATTCCCAATCGACCGTGTAAAGGCCTTCTCAAAATCGATCTTCATTAAGACTCCCCCTTTCCTCTTCATTTGGTAAATAATCTCTTTTGTCGCCACTACATTGTCTTGTATACTCATACCTTGATGAAGGCTGTTTGGTTCTCATTTGACCAACTTAGTCGGTTGGCCAGTACCTTGGTGATGACTTTCACAGAATAGTTGAGCAGGCTTACCGGGCAGTAATCACTAATTGTGGATGCCTCGCTTGATTAAAAAATCAAAAAAATATGAGCCTAGTTTCGTTTTTCTAGGTTTGCCATGCCCAGATACAACTCCTAGAAGGTTTGTAAGATGTCCTCCTTTGCGAACCTCCATCCTTGTTTGTAGAGGGTCATAGGGAATCCATTTGGCCCTGTTTCCTTGTCCTCGTTCAGCTTCTGGATTTCTCTGTGGATTTCCGATTCCATGAAGGGGTTATTAAGCATAGATAGGTCCATCCGGGCTAGGATTGCGAATATCTCTGCCCAACCTGTAGATAATTGGTTTATTCATTTGCTCCCAAACAACCTCTTGAAATGCTCCATTACAATTGTCTCTATTTGATCTAAGTGGTTCCACACCTGCCCTTCCACTATTAGTTGATGAATACAGGGTGGCTTTTTCTCTGATTGGTGACTGAATAGAAGAATCGTGTGTTTCTATCCCCTTCTTGGAGGCAGGTGATGCATGAGCATTGACGCTAGTGTTCCTCTTCCAATTTGATAATGCTTTCATGTTCCTCCTTATTTGCTAGGAAGAGTGCCTCCTCCTTAGTTGAGAGAGGGTCTGTTCGGTGTAGTTTGAACAATAGCTTCTTGGCCTAGTTTGAACAAGTTTTATTTACAGAAAAGCTATATCTATATATATATATATATATATATATATATATATATATATATATATATATTTTGACAAACTAAAAATTATATTTCTTGTGGTGCATATATTTTGGTTAAGAGTTTTGTTCTTCTTTAAAGTAAATGTAAAAAGAAAACCTAAAAGTAAGTAGAAAACTCATAGAACCTCTTGGCGATATTGAAACTTTTAGAAAATTCTAGGTAGAATACCCAAATTGATCACTGTACTTTTTTCTCTCTAACCTTTTAATCCCTCTACTCAAAATTGGCAGAATTTAGTCCTTATACTTTCAAATTTGGGTAAATGTAGTCCAAAATCCAACCGACGTTAATTCTCCCATTTACTTATGCTGATGTGGCATTTTTGGGATTAAAATATTATTAAAAAAATAAAATTAATCTAAATCTCTCCTCTCTCTCTCCTCTCTCACTACAAGAAAACAGTCAAATTGCGACTGATATTAGCGAGGGAGAGATTTCATTGCAAATCAGCTAGGAGTTTGCGACGGATAAGTATTTAGCGAGGGAATAGCGAGGCTAAATACCCCGTTGCTAAAGCTACATGACAAGCTATTGTATTTAGCAAGGAAATAGCGAGGAATAAAAGCATCCGTTGCTAAAGTTGCGCGCGAAGATGTTGGCGCGCCCTTAGCGAGGTATTAGCGAGGGATTATCCCTCTAGCTAATCAGATAGGGACATTTTCCCTCGCTAATTTCATGGCATATCATTAAGGAATTATATTTTATTCAGTAGCGAGGGATATTAGCGCTAGCCAATTAGCGAGGCCAATTATCCCTAGCTAATATCATATGGTAGCCATCAAATTAGCTAGAGATATTTTCCTTAGCTAGTTAGCTAGGGATATTATCTCTAGCTAATAGCGTATGATATTATTATGCAATTTTATACTATGATAGAGAAATTATATTGTATGATATTAGCGAGGGAAAATATCCCTAGCTAACGTCATATGCTATACATCAAATTAGCTAGGGATATTTCCTTAGCAAGTTAGCTAGGGATATTATCCCTCGCTAAGAGCATACGATATCACTATAAGGAGAAATTATGTTATATGACATTAGCGAGAGATACTTTACATAGCTAATTAGCTAGGGACGATATCCCTAGCTAATTTGATGGCTATCACATGAGATTAGCTAGGGATAATTTACTTAGCTAATTAGCTATAGAAAGTAACCGTAGCTAATATCATATGATATCATATGATATCACTATGTAAGAAGAAATTATATTGTATGACATTAGCGAGGGACCCTTTGGATAGCTAATTAGCTAGGAACCATATCCCTAGCTAATATTATGGCTATCACATGAGATTAGCTAGGGATTATGGCCCCAGCTAATTAGCTATGGAAGTTATCCCTAGCTAATATCTATATATATCCATCAAATTAGCTAGGGATAATTTCCTTAGCTAGTTAGCTAGGGATATTATCCCTAGCTAATAGCATATGATATCACTATGTAAGGAGAAAGTATATTGTATGACATTCGCGAGGAACACGTGGCATAGCTAATTAGCAAGGGACAATATCCCTAGCTAATTTGGTGGCCATCACATGTAATTAGCTAGGGATTATTTCCCTAGCTAATTAGCTATGGAAATAAACCCTAGCTAATCTCATATGATAGCCATCAAACTAGCTATGGAAATAAACCCTAGCTAATCTCATCTGATAGCCATCTAATTAGCTAGGGAAATTTTCCTTAGTCATTCCTAGCTAAATGGCTAAGGAAAATTTCCCTAGCTAATTAGATGGCTAACAGATGAGATTAGCTAGGGTTTGTTTTTCTAGCTAATTTGATGGCTATCATATGATATTAGCGAGGAATAACATCCCTAGCTAAAGCTAATTTCATACAATATAATTCCCCTTTCATAGCATCATATATAGAGTTGCATAATGATATCATATGGTATTAGCGAGGTATTTAGCGAGGGACTTTTTCCCTCGCAAAATTATAAAACGATGATATTTTGCGAGGAAGTAGCGAGGGATTACAGTCCCTCGCAAATTAATTTATTTTTTTCGCGCCGAACTTTTCTAATTGGCGCCCTATCTCTTTCCGAATTAATCCCAAACCTAATTTCTCAATCTCTCGAGAACAGGCGCCGTCGGAGCAATTGCCACCACCGCCGCACTCTTTGCTTGCTACTTTCTATTCAACAACAACTTGAAGTTTCCTCGGAGGAGAAGATCAAGGGAAGCGTCAAGCAAGAGCGAGATGATGGGCTGATTCCCTGAAGGCGAGAGGTTCTTCGCTGCTTGCTCGAGAAGTTTGGGAACACCTCTACTGCAGCAACGTCTTGGGTTTATTGGTAGTTATCACTCTCTCATGAAACGAAAATCCCTAATTTAATTCTTATATAAAGTTCTAATTTGATTAATTCATTTCAAGTTTGTTTTCTTTACTTTTTCTCTCCAATGGTTGCTTCATCTTACTTCTCTGTACTGGGTTTATTGGTTATTTTTCTTCTCTAGTTGCAAAGTGATGTAATTTTTATAATAAAAACATCTTGATTGGAAGAAGATGTACATTTAAGAACATACATAAAACTGGATTTATTCTCTTTGAAGCTATGTGGTGTACGGAGTAGAGAGGGTGTGAAAAAATCTACTGGGACTTGTGTCAATTAAAAATTCATATATGAGCAGTAGTAAGATTAATCTTATCATTTTTTATAGAATTAATTCAATCATCATTAATTCCATGAATTCAATGTGTAATCAATCAAAATGATTTTAGTCTTGTTTTTGTTTCTGATTTCAGTGTATATACCATATACTGCGAGAAGAATGCAAGAATAAAAAATAAAAAAATAAAAAATTGAAGCTGTAAAATGATGATTCTTAATTTGTATGGTAGAAGAAAGTAGAACAATTGTGAGTACACAGCTATAATTTTCTTTAAAGTGTGTTTTGATAGTTGAATTGGTGGTTTTTGTGAGAAGGAACGTGCATGGGCTTAATTAGAAGCTATAACTTCTGGATGAGTGAGACAAAATCGAGCACTAATGGGTAACACACATGTGGAAACACATCTCACTTGATACATACTAATTAGTGGAGATCGATTATATATATTATATGCAGTAGTATAATTAATTCTAGAGGTGATTGATTGTTTTGTCTGGTTGATATTATTTTGTCTTGTATTGATCACTAAATCTAGAAATTAACATTAGGATTGTTTGGTTGATATTCTTTTGTCTTGTAGCATTTTTGAAAGGATAAGGTTGTTTTATAGCACCTGTGTGTGCCTGCTGCTGCCCTTCTTGAGGTAAACCTATCTTCTTTCTTTTCATGGTAAAATCTTTTGTAATTTCTCTTTTCTAGTTGCAAAGTGATGTTATTTTTATAATAAAAAGATATATGAAGAAAGGAAGAAGAAGAAACTATTGAAATCTATATTTATTATTAAGACACTTGCTGAAAATGGAAAATAAAAGGCAAGGATAATTATTATTTAGTGTTTCACAATTCAATGATTCATTAGAATGATCTTGAATCCAACCATACATATAATAAATCTAAATTGTTCACTCCACAAGATCTTGAGATATAATACAACCATACATATAAGAAATCTAAATTGTCCACAATCTAAGGTACCTACATTTCAAGATCATACAAGTTTAGAAAGAGTGCATGATCTCATCTCATGCATGACAAATGCTAGATTGATATTTATCATTGTTGAACAATTTGACTTTTAGCATTGTTTGTTAACTACTCGAGTATGCATGCATTGAGACTAATGGGAGCATCTTTTACATTTACTTTATATATACTAACCATACAATATATGTTGAAGTTCAATTGAATCAGGACCTTACAAAATTTGCACATCTTGTGAGAAGAACAAGAGGACAGCTAAAGCCTCTCAAGGATGATGATCCAGCTTCACTTGAACAAGTAAAAAATACTGCTTAATTTCATGACTTCAGTGAAACTTTAATTTTGCTTGTTCTGTGCCTTTTCATCTTATTATTGTATCATTTTTATAGATCATGAACTTGTTTTCCCTCAATCTCTCTCCATGAATCCATGAGACCTTAAGTAACTATCATAAATAGTTCTCATAATTCTCGAGGAGAAGGAGAGTGTGTGTGTATATATATATATATATATAACACTAACCCACGTGATTTTGATTTGTGAGTTATTCTTTAGCTACAGTTTGCTTCTTGGATGGATCAAACCAAGTTTGGTTGGCCGGACATAATCAAGCTAGTTCCATGCTTGATAGTTATATTAACGTAGGACATGAGTATGAGCTAGTTGTGTCCTAATTAGCTCATGACCTTTTCTAGGTGAGGAGGTTGCTTTTGTTTATTCTAGAAGATGTTGTCCTGTTTTTTGAGCACGATAAGGTTCATGTCCCTTGGTAGCACCTCGCCTATAATTGCTGTTGAAATCTCTGGCATTAAGGACAAGATTGATTATTTAATTATTTGCTCACATTTCTCAACTTGTTTTTCATGCATAGTAGTAATTAAGAATTATATCATTTAAGTAAAAAATGGTCCCTATATATGTCCACGAATTTTTTTCATACATATATATACAGCAACTTGAAAAGCATCAGATTCTCATACCTTTCACAAGAAAGAAGCAACCAAGCTCAGCACTTATTGTTCAGTGTATAAGCTTGGCAAGTGAGCATAAACAGAGAAAGTTATCCCCAGATTAACATCCAAATAAAAGATGTTCTAGATAATGATTTTTTATTTAAAAAATGACATTCAGGATGATGAATAATTTACGAAAAGAGAGGATGGGTTTATAAAAGGAAATTTTATAAGCGATAAGAACAATTTATACTATCCTACAAAAGTTCAAGAATCTAGAATCATTTGTAACTCTAAAATAACGAACAATTTATATCAGGGATTAGTCTCCATGAAATGATGAAATACATGCATTAAAGAAGGATGATGAATGTCTGAGCCTCAAAGTCCATTCCTCACAATCAAACTGAATGTTTTTCATTTATACTCTAGCAATGGACATAGAGCACAATATAAGCATAAAATAAGAAGATTTATGTCAGTTGGGTCCAAGATAGCACCATCATATTGGTTTTCATGCGTGGAAGCATGATAACTAGTTTCTATCTAATAAGTTTCATTGAATGCTCAGAAATTCCCATGGCTCCTTATTTCGCCTTCTTTTTATCTCCATGAATACATATTCCCTTTCGTCATTTCGCAAATTAAGGTACTGAAAAATGCAGCATATACTCCTATCAATGGGCTGACTACAGCTCCAAATATCAGAATATCGGAGTTTATTCCCATGCACTCTAACATTACCTGCTTGAGATTGTCTTCCCACTTAATTCCCTGTTTAAAGATTCACTTCAGAGATCATTGCCTCTGTTTCATCTCCACTGACACAGTGACTCTCACAAATGTTAGCTCAACATGATTATGTTGATTGATTGGACCTGCCTAATAAACAATTGTAACAATGAACTTTAATTGTCATTTCTTTTGGTACTGCAGAATGAAGATGTGAATTTACTTTTCGAGGATAATCATCGGTTTTCTCGGTCTTGTTGTTCATCAAGTCACTGAGGTTAGTAAGAAATTCATTCTGGTTTTGCTCTTATTTACATTGCTTCTCTTGTATGTTGAACCCGATCATGTCCATGAATGGTTCTTTCATACTTTGCAAAGAGATCGAGAAAGGGAGTTGCTTGCATATATATGTTCAATGGATATTAGAGAATGAAAAGTAGTAATGAAGAAATTAAGGTTTGAAGGCCGGCAATTCATGATCCTATTTACTGCTTCTTTGGTTCATATATTGCATATACAACATTGATGAAAATTAACTTTTAAAGAATTAAAATTTATACTTATATCTTGTCTCTTTTAAGGTAATCTTTATTCTTTACGAAAAGAAAAAACATTAAAATTTATTTCATTATTTTTTACTAGAGAAAATATAATAAGATATAGAAAGAGATGATCAGAGAAAATTGATTTTATAAAAAAAAAAATACAAAATACTCAAACATCAATTTTTTTTTCTAATTATTTAGATTTCTATTTTAAATGAAAAATATAAACTCATTTCTTTTGAGGGATCACTTGTAGAAAATGGAGATGGAGGCAGAGTGGTTATACAAGTCAATATTTAATGGTTTGTCCAACTATATATATATATATATAAAGTGATGATAATAACTAGTTGAATGATAAAAGAAATGCACTATTAATCCTAAACTAAATTCTGCCTAGTTATTTTGATTCTTTAAATACGAATGTTGGTTATAAAGATATTTTGGTGTTAACCCAAAAAAAATAAAATAATAAAAAAAAGATAATAGGCCATATACCATGCTTACTTTACAAGTTACCTCCGTGTAATATTAATTTTTCATTTTATTTTTAGTTCCAGGACAAAATAAATCTAAAAATTTTACTTCAAAGACTAATATAGCTAGTATATTTACTCCATAATAAAAATAGATAAAAATATCAATAATAGAAACCATATATGATGCACCCACAGTAATTTTTTGGATTCACTGTCTATTAATTCTTCATGATTCATGCCTTAGAAGAGGATCACTCTCTCATGTTTTCATCTAATGATCATGTATTAACCACTCAAATCTATATGAATAATATAATTATGTTCACCCAAATTTCAAAAAGTTAAACCTTTAATTTCTTGTTTAGTTTCCCTTGTTAAATCTATACATTTTTTGTCATAGAAATATTACATTAATGTTTTTCAAGGATTAACCTGCAAATGATTCTATGTAAAAGCCATCACCCAACTTTTTGCTTATTTGATGATATATACTGTCAATTATCATGACTTAAATCAACTCTTTCTTGATGATATATATGCACAAGTTCAGTAATCTGATCAGTTTACATTTGTCTAGCTTTTTATATGTGAGAGTATTAAGCTTGAAAGCAGAGTATCTATCTATACATGCATGGACTTGGTTAATTTCCTCAATTCCTTTTGCTTCTTTATATAATGTTGTGTCTGATTGGATATATATTGGAGGAGTTTGTATATATATATATATATATATATTTTTTGTTATCTTATATATATCCTAGTTTAGGTTTTAAGTATATATCTTGACTTGCATTCACGGGTCAAATGCTCCATTTATATAAGTGTCAATTATTTCACTTGTCTATATGAGTAAACAGAAATTTTATACATCACTAAACTATAAGTTGCTAATTTTATTTAATCTAACACATAACCCTTATTCCATCAAGGATTTGAATGGTCTTTATTAACGCTAACCTCAACAATGGTATTCATTTCCTATTGAAGTGGAGGATACACACAATTTATTAGTATTCTTTGGATAGAGAATTGTTTGTTTGTGAACTCAGAACCCTTTATAGTTAGGTAGATATTTGAATATATCTACAGAAAAAAAATGGTGGTTATTTCGGTCTCCAAACCAAATGAGCCATTTTGTGCGTCAAGAAAAGGCTCCTAATAAATGTGAAAATGTTAAACACGTTAATACCCGATTTCACATATTCATATTATATTATATTTTTTATGATAAATTTTCTTTATAATATATATATATATATATATATATATATATATATATATTTTTTTTTTAATTTGAAATAAATATTTTTATTAATTTAATCCATCTTTTTAAAAATTATTCTGAAAATAATATGAAATTTGTATTTTCTTAAATTTGTATTTTCTTAACCCTCCCATCATGTTTCATAATTGTTTTTTTAAGCTTATAATTCCATTACACTCTTGTTTTTTTTTTTTTAGCTTTGGCATGATTACTTTAATGATCTTGTGTTTGTGTTAGACAAATTTTCATTTGTGATTACTTTAATGACTTTGTTTTTTTTTTCTAATACATCTTAGGATGATGAATACCCCTGATAGATTTTGGATGTATGCTCGACGTCTTGCTCGAGGGGATATGAAACACGAGTTTTATGCCGGTGTCGAACAATTCCTTGAATTTGCCTGTAGTCAACCTAGATTCATGGATGGGTCGAACATAAGGTGTCCATGCAAAAAATGCAAGAACCGCGCATATAGGCATCCAGGGGAAGTAAGGATGCATCTATTGAGAAAGGGATTTGTTGAAAATTATTTTGAGTGGAGGTGTCACGGAGAACCAACCACTTTATCATCGAGTTCAATCTTCCAAACTAATGAATTCGTTGAAGAAGAATTGCAGGATATGAATCCATATAGACGGATGGTGTTAGATGTAGCTGGTCCTTCTTTTAATGAACAAACATCAGCATGGATGCAAGACCAAACTATTGGTGAAACTTCACCAACATATGTCGAAATGGAGGAATCTCCAAATCCACAAGCGGAACAATTTTATTCAATGTTGAATGCTGCTGATCAAGAATTATACCCTAGTTGTGACAATCATTCTGTGTTATCAGCGGTTGCTAGGATGTTGAACATAAAATCAGAGCATCACCTGTCAGAAAAGTGTTACGATCGACACATCAATTAATCTTGTGAGGCTTTACCCAAAGGAAATAGGATGGTGGAAAGTTTTTATGAGACGAAGAAGCTTGTTAAGGGCTTAGGATTGCCTTACGAGAAGATTAACTGTTGCAGGTTTGGTTGCATGATCTATTGGGGTGTAGATAGTGATCTTACAAGTTGCAAATTCTGTGGGAATGATAGATACAAAAGAAGAAGGGGATCTGGAAGACAAAAAAATGTAGCATACAAGGAAATGTTTTACTTTCCACTTACTGATAGGTTACGGAGGTTGTATGCATCTGAATCAACAGCAAAGTCAATGAGATGGCATGCCGAGCATATTACAAATCCCGGTGTAATGTATCACCCTTCAGATGCAGAAGCATGGAAGCATTTCAATGAAATTCACCAAGATTTTGCTAATGAGACTAGAAATGTAAGGTTGGGATTGTGTACTGATGGGTTTCAACCATTTGGTCAATCGGGACAACAATATTCATCATGGCCAGTTATAGTGACACCATACAATTTGCCTCCATCTATGTGCATGAAGGAGGTCTACATGTTTTTGACAATAATTGTGCCTGGTCCACATAACCCTAAGCAAAAAATAGATGTGTATTTACAGCCGTTAATTGCAGAATTGAATCAACTTTGGGAGATGGGGGTGCATACATATGATGTGTCTAGAAAACAAAATTTTCAAATGCGTGCAGCACTTCTTTGGACAATTAGTGACTCCCAGCGTACTCGATGTTATCTGGGTGGAGTACATCTGGTAAAATGGCATGTCCATACTGTATGGAAAATTCCAAGGGATTTACTTTGCCTAATGGGAAGAAATGTTCATGGATTGATAGCCATAGAAAATTCCTACCGGTTAACCACCCGTTCAGAAGAAATCGAAGAAATTTTAGAAAGGGGAAGACTGAGACAGCTGCACCTCCACCCATTCGAACAGGTGAGGAACTTATCGCTGATATTGAGACTAAAGGTTTCTTGAAGATGACAGAGTCTGGTTCTACTGAAGTCAATGATCGACTAGGTAAATCATATGGATGGAAGAAAAGAAGCATTTTTTGGGATTTACCTTATTGGTCAACTAATCTAATTAGACATAATTTGGATGTAATGCACATTGAGAAGAATGTGTTTGATAATGTTTTCAACACAGTGATGAATGTCAAAGGGAAGACAAAGGATAATGCACAGGCAAGACAAGATATGAGTAACATATGTAGTAGGCCTGAGTTGGAAATAAATCCACAAACGGGTAAGTTCCCCAAAGCTTGCTTTACCTTGGAAAAAGAGGAGAAAAGGGTATTGTTAGAGTGGCTAAAGAGCTTGAAATTCCCTGATGGGCATGTTTCCAATATGGGTCGATGTGTTGATATGAACAAGTATAAATTATTTGGTATGAAAAGCCATGATTGTCATGTGTTCATGCAACGTTTGCTTCCTATTGCATTTCGGGAGATGCTTCCAAACAATGTTTGGCAAGCACTAACCGAAGTTAAAAGCCGCTTTTTAAAGAACTAACATCGACAACAATCAAAGTAGAGGAGATGGAGAGATTAGAGGTTCTTATCCCAATTATATTGTGCAAACCGGAAAAATTTTCCCTCACGGTTTCTTTTGATTCAATGGAACATCTTAGATTCATCTCCCGTATGAAGCTAGAATTCTTTGGGCGGTCTGCAATATAGATGGATGTACCCTTTTGAAAGGTAATTTCTATAATCTTATAGCATTAGCTTCTAAAAATAACTATACATTTTGGCGATGTTAATTTCCATTATACTTCTATTTATGAGTGTAATGTAGGTACCTTAGACATCTTAAGAAGAATGTGAAGAACAAGGCACAAGTTGAAGGATCAATCGCTAACGCTTACATAGTTGAGGAGGCATCTAATTTTTGCAGTCATTATTTTGAGCCGCATGTAATGTGTAGAAATCGAGATGTTCCTCGAAACGATGATGGAGGAGAAGCCAACACATCTGAGGCAAGTCTTTCGATATTTATACATCCTGGTCGATTTTATGGCAAACCGAAGAAGCGGATCTTAGATGACAAGGAATATAGAGCTGCCCATATATACATACTTTTGAATTGTGATGAAGTTTCACCTTATGTTAGGTAAGATTGCATGTCCAATATCAATGATATGTAGATATTATTTACACAATACTTAATCATATATGATTTGATAAATGCAGTATGTTTGTCGACCAACTTCGCCGGATGACACCTGATATAAGTGATATGCAAATAGATCAAGAGCTTGATAATCAATTTGCTCAATGGTTCCAACAATATGTAAGTTAAACTGAAATGAGCATAAAATAAGTGAAATTCTAATTGGGATAAGTTAATGGCAATAAACTAAAGCATTTTGTGCCTTTTAAATTATAGATGCAAGCTAATCCGATGGAGAATATCATACTACGACAACTTTCGCAAGGGCCGTTAAGATCGGTGAAATCATACAGTGTATATTTTGTGAACGGCTACAAATTCCATACAGAATCTCATGCCTCTGGATCTCGCTCAATGAATAGTGGTGTGTGCATTAAAGGAACAAACTATAGTGACAACAGTGGTGACTTCTATGGTCGTTTAGAAGAAATATTATTGTTAGAGTACCCAGGATTACCAATCAAGAGTGTTACATTATTCAAGCGCAAATGGTATGATCCCAATCCAATATCGGGACTAAAGTACATCCATAATACAAGTTGGTTGATGTCAATATCGTAGAAAGTACACCAAGTATGAGCCATTTGTGTTAGCAATGCAAGCAACAGGTATATTATGTATCATATCCAAGCATGAGAAGGGGCAATAATGATTGGTTGGCGGTTTGCAAGGTAGCTCGAGATCGATATTCGAGTCACCTAAAGAGGCCAAAAATTTAAAAGTGGCATTTCAAGAAGATGTGGTTGAATCACATGAAATTGATGTCAGTCTTATGAATGAGGAAGTTCAAAACCTCCATCATCCAAGTGGTGAAAATATAGAACTTGAGGAAGATGAAGATAGTGAAATATCAGAAGAACCTGATTGGGAATCCACGTCAGGAGACGAAACTGATAAAGATGATGATGAAGATCATGAGGAAAGAAGTGATAGTGAATAGGCTTACATTATACTTCTATTATTTCTTAGTATGGATGTTTGTTTTTTTTGTGTACTTGAAAAAGATAACTCAAAGTATGTTGAGTGTTAAAACTTTCCAAATTGAAGGCAATGTTGACAATTTATGTTGATTTGTAGCCTTAATATAATTTTTCATTCATCGCTTTGAATACTACGGTGAATTGGAACAAATTTATGCTTATAATCATATTGAGGGCTCTTCTTTGTGTAAGGGCGAATAATGTTTAAAAAAAAATACAATAAGTAGATTTTCTTGCCACGACTTACAAGAGAATCAACATTTATTTAAATTTATTTAAATATTCTTCTAAAATCTATTTGTCATACTTCTTGCAATAATCATAGTTTTAAATTGTTGATACATTGATTTTGTTCGTAGGTGTTAAAAAAACAGTTAATATTGTTAATAACATTCATTTTGCGTTTCATTTTAGTTAATATGGCGCGAGGGCGGGACATTAGGGGTGGAGCTAGTCGTAGTGCCGGAGGGAGGGGACGAGGTGCACGACATGATCCATTACCACCCATTCCGAATGCATCACCGTGTCTTCCCACTATTACACCACCAGAGGTGATGCGTCCGGTACCTGTTCCATCACTTGCTTCAGGGAATGTACCTTTACCGTCTGAGGATGCGCCGATTATTGGATTATCTCACCAGGGTGATTCTCAAGCACAAGCAAGTGTAAATGGGGAAGAACATCTAACATCTGTTGACCCTACTGACTCAGGTGACCCTTTAGGCAGAAACCGTAGGCGGATCACAGTTGATCGTGGGATGTGAGTATACAAAACTTCAACTATTTCTTTGTTGGTATATATTGTTTTTACCAATTACATTTTGATTATTTATTAATGAACATTATTCTTTTTGTTTCCTGATTGATTCCATCCTCCAGATGCTTTCGCAATTGATCCATATTTCGGAGAGATTTGATGGCGAGGGGCTAGGTGGGTCTTAGTCTCAAATGAGACCAAAGAATTTTACTTTGAGGAGTTCAAGGTAAGCCTAAGTTGCTATTAACAAATTATTATTGTCTTGTGTGTAAACTTGTAATGTATCATTAAAAATTATTTGCTATGATCACGAAATATTTTTTCTTGGGATGCACAAATTGACAACTTTGTCAAGGAGGCTTGGTTGACAAAGACATCTACAAGGTACCGGAGATATGATTTGTAAGTTGAAGATGAAGACAAACCGAACGGTATATGTTCATGATTCTGTGTGGACCAAGTGGAAAGAGGCGGAGGACACCCAATTTGTGCGCATGTCCCAAAGTAAAATGCAAAAAATAGACGTGGTGGACTTGATGATGGCCCATGTTCCTCTACCCACAATGGAGGCTCCATCTCCCATTCTGAGCATGGGAAAAGATTGGTAAGGTTTTTTTTATATGGGTTAAATTTGTATAAATGCATCTTAAGTTGTGTATACTTGTTATTTGAGTATATTTTCTTCATTTGACCTATATAAGTGTTGTTTTGTAGGAGCAACAATATAGTCGTCCCCCGACACCCTTTGAGGTCTTTAGGCGCACACACACAAAGAAGGGGGATGGTGAAACATTTACGAGTGATAAAGCACGCATTGTTCATGTGAGTCATTATTTCTTTTGTTTTGTATGTGTAATTTTTTACGGCGATTTGGTGTAAAGGTGTTTATGTTAAGAGTTTGTCATGATGTTATCTTTAGCATGTTATATGATTGTAACCTTTAGCATTTATCTTTTTTTTTTAAGTAAGAAATATTGTTGTTATATGATTATTTAGAATGGTAAATTTATATATTGTTGACTTGAGTTTCCTTACTATCTACCAATCATGTCTTTATTGATTGTGATATGAGGAATAGGAGGGATCATTTGATGTGTAATATTAATGCTTGTTTTTTCTCCGATTGTCTTATAGCATACTTGTTCTAATGGAACTAAGCTTAGTTGTTAGTCTTGATTTTTAATTACTTTTTGTGAAACATGTTTTAGTAATTGTTGGTTTTGTTCTATAGATTTTGGTTGTTGTAAGTGATTTACTTGAATGCAATATATAGTTTGAAGAATTAGCTTTCAGAAAAACCAATCATAATTACTTGTGATTTGATATAGAATATTTGTGATTTGATATACCACATAACATGTTGTAATTAGTTTTTCTTACGTTTACAGTGCACATTAACACCATATTAATTGAATTATTACATTCTTTTCTTAGGATCGATCACGTCACTTTGGTGGAGGAGAAGCAGTTGAGGGACAATGGATGAAAATAGCTTATATTATGAGGGCCTTGGGTGGGATAAAGAAGAAGAATGTCTTTGGTTTGGGAGGAATGGCCGGCTACTACTATCAAGATGCATCCTCTTGACATATGTCATGCATCAAACTTGCACAATGCTAGAGATGTCGGTCACCAGGTAAAAGCTGCTATCTCATCTATAAAGCAAAGGGTAGATGAGATGGTTGATGAGAGGATACAGCAACGAGAGGTGGAGATTCGTGCATCTGTCAGAGAGGAGTTTGAGGGGCGACTTGAGATGGAGCAGCGGCGGTTGGAGATACAACGGAAGTTTGAGAGCAAATCACGAAGATGTTAGAGAGCCGCCAGTCTTCTGACCGCTAGGTCCATTTACCATTTGATAGGACTTGGGAGAGCGTTTCATGTTGATATTCATATTTTGTATTGGCTATTTTGATGTGCATCTTATAACATGTATATATATATATATATATTATCTAATATTACGATGTGCAACATACATCTTAGTAGATCATTGTGGTAAATATATATGCTTGTATTACAATGGAGTGATAATTTTCTCTATTATGAATTTACAAATGGTATTTAAAATTGTACTACAGGGGATCATTAAATAAAAAATATATATTGATGGTAAATGTAATTATTAGCGAGGGAATAGCTAGGAAATAGCGAGGGAATAATTTTTAAAAAAAATTGGCTCACGACAAATAATCTCTGGCTAAATAGCTAGTGAAAATCTAGAATAGCTAGGGAACAACGAGGGAATTATTTTTTAAAAAATAGCTATGAACGAGTTGCCCTAGCTAAATAGCTAGGGAAACACCCTAGCTAAGTCCTCGCCAATAGGAAAATTCAGCGAGGGAATATAGCTAGCGAATAGCGAGGAAGTGTTTTCTCTCGCTATATAGCTACAACAAAATCCCTCGCTACATCCTAGCAAATTAATGAAAAAGAGTGATATGGCGAGGAGAGTTTAGCGAGGGATAGCGAGGGAACTAAGTTCCCTTGCTAACTGGCTAGGAAGACTTTCTGTCGCAAATCCCTCGCTGAACTTCAGCGAGGGCCACTTTCCTCGCTAAATATTTGCTAGGATCAAAATGGCTACGGAAAAATTTCCCTCGCTATTTCGTAGCTAATTTAATTTAGCGAGGGAAATGCATAATTTAGCTAGGGATTTTTCCCTAGCTATTTTCCAGTTTTCTTGTAGTGTCTGTCCGCGCTCTCTCTCCTCTCCATACCCACGTCGACACTTCTCCGCCCTCCGCCTCATCCCCTCCAAACGCACCGCCTGAGCCCACTCCTCCCTCATCGCCCGAGTGTGAATCTTAACGCCAGTGAGCTGCCGGATTCGCAGGTCGGTGGCGCGAACGCGTTGGCGACGAGCAAACATATGGTTTGCGTGTGGGTCCGGTCAGGTCTCTTGCCGCATGTGCTGGAGCTACGTGTCTCGCCGATCGGGACGGGCATTATGGGCTACACATGGGAAAAACGGTCCGATTCAGGAACGACTTTTCCTCCAAACCATCTGTATGCATGGATGTTCCTTAAATGACCCCCATAGTATACTTTTTGGCTAATTCTCATGGATTGATCTCGATAAGCATGACACTGCGAGGAACCACATTTTACTTTGTTTGCTTGCACTTGGCTTCGAACGAGAAGGACAGCGATGAGCTTTAGAGAAACTCGGACATGTCCAGATCTTGAAGAGAACCAGGTTCCCACAATCGCGGTGATGTTCACAATCTCCAGAGACCATCTTGGAACATGAGTGAGTTTATCATCATCATCATCATAATCATTATCATTATCAGTTCTCTCAGTTTGTCACTCAAACTTTATTCAAAGTACTATAAAAGCTCAACAAGTGTTTGATCTTCTAACTTTACGTGCAGTAAAGTTATATGGCTTAGGGATCTTAATTACCATCTTACAACCAGTAGGAATGATACCCACGAACAACTTGTTTAGAGGAATGATTGGCAAGCACTCTTGGAGAAGGATCAGGTGAGCATGCATGATGTTTATATGGCTAGACTTGGTACTGTCAGTGACTTGTGGTTTTACTTAAGTGATTGAATGATCGATGGTGTGTTTGCAGCTACGGATAGAATAGAAGGTTGGGCGTGTTTTCACAGAGTGCAAAGAAGGGAGGATATACTTCCTCCCAACTTACAAGTACCTTGCTAACTCTGATAACTATGTTGTCAACGCTGCAAAGTCTAGAGAGATCACGCTCAACCCTGCCTGGTGAGCCAAATCATACCCCAAAATGGCTTGCATTATCAAGCTGTTATATTATATATAGTGTTACGGAGATATTTGGTAAAACACGTGTCACCTACCTAAATGGCCACTTGTCTCACGCACAGGGCCGCATCCCTCTGGCCACGTGGCGATATCACCAAATATTCTAGAGAAATTTCGTTCGGCAAATTAATAAGAATGAGGGTTCAACTATAAACAAATCCATCGGAATTATAACAACCTTTTTATCCAGAAACTATCTCATAAGGGGCTCATAGCCAACTAGGGAAGAAAATATCTAATGCATCTACAGTAAGTAGATCTTATCCACTTGCCTCTACAGTGGGCAGATATTTTCTACTTACCTACATAGTACCTACACAGTAGGCACACGAGGCAAATATTTTCTTACCGCCTCGTGAGATATTTACTCACCGCCTTACTCACCGCCATTCCCACCGCCTTTCAGGATATTTTCCTAAACCGCCTTTAATTTGCTATAAATGAAGAACAATGATAGAAGAAAGGAATCTGAAAAAACTTACACAAAGAATTAACCGATGTCTAAGACTTCTTTCTCACAAGTTTTCTGATTTAACTATCGGAGTTAAATTCGGGCAAAAAGGCCCAATTCCGATCGCTTCCTTTTCCCTCTTACAGATTCCTTCAACTATCTCGAAACAGCAAGACAATTCCGATCGGATTAACGATCGCCTCCACATATCCATCCAGAGTATACGGTATTCCAGAGCGTCTTATATTCAAAACCTGAAGTAAGTGTCCACATCAGTTATAAATCTCAACCGTTTGTCAAAGGCAGAGACCGGATCACGAGGCAACAACATTCAAAGCGTAAGGCGGACCAGTTTTTGGCATCAACAGTTTGGCGCCGTCCGTGGGGACCCTTACAAAAAGCTAAATGATTACTACCAGAAGGTCTAAACAAATTCAAGAACAAGGAGCGCCTAGTAATACCGAAATACCCGGTGAAATCCGGAGAGATTGGGAGAATCCGTTGGAAAGTCCACCCATCTTACCGCCATCAACAATTAGAGCGGTTGGCCAAGGCTGTTCACATTTTTTCCCATCCACCGCTTCCACCCACACAAATTCCACCAAATATGTCGACAGCCCTAGCCAATTCCGGACGTAGAGGGAGGACAAGGACCCGTACTCATGGAGAAAGAAGAGAGAGGACCGCCTTCTCTGCCAGTTTGGAACCTCCCTCCGTTCGACGTCGAGAACAGGCTACCACAAGAACAGAGCGGAATAGTCCGTCTGTCCCAACTGTCGACAGAAGAACACAGCAACAGGGTCCCTCTCGGGGAAACCAGAAGTCCGAACGACTTGTTCTCACTACACGCTCTCCTTTTATCAAAGAAATATTGGATGAACAAGTCCCTGACAGTTTTTGACCGCCTGCAATGACCGCATATGAAGGCAAAACCGATCCATCCTGTCACCTGAAGTCCTTCCGATCAAAGATGTTGCTCTCTGGAATTACGGATGCTCGTATGTGCCGAGCTTTTCCCGCTACCTTAGAGGGAAAAGCGCTAGACTGGTTTGTTGATCTTCCGTCTAGCACAATTTCATCTTTTCAAGTTTTAGCAGATAGCTTTCTAGCTTAGTTTGCTAATTATTCAAAGCAAAAGAAAACCCCATCTACCCTTCTGCGCGTTAAGCAATGAGGGGGTGAAACACTTCAAGCCTACCTCAATCGTTACATAGATGAAGCGGCAAATGTTGCGGACCTTGTTCCACGAATGGCCGTAACCTTTTTGATGGAGGGTTTGCTAGACTCTCCTTTCCGTTTTTCCCTCACTTTGGACCCACTTAAAACCATCCCCGCCCTCATGGTCCACGCCCAAAAGTATATCAATTCTGGCGAAATTTATACGGGTTGGGATGAAGAGGCTCGCCGCATCCTTACGGAAATCCAGAAGGACAGAAAACATCAAAGTTTTAACAGGAGGTCTATAGAAATCCGAAGGGAAGGAGGATCATGTAGGGACAATAAAAGTGAAGCTAAATGTCTGGAATCTTCAACATGTCCTCAGCGACATATGCTACAGCCAAGAGAACCCCCAAAAGAAGGGAAAATAATCAGATATGATCATCACACCCCACTAAATAAAACCCGAAGCCATATCCTTATGCAAATCCAGGATCAAAAAATTTTGACAAGGCCAGAACCTGCAAGAAATCCGAATGACAAAAACATAGGAAGCGATATTGCAAATTTGATCAAGCTAGAGGACATGACATAGAAAAGTGTACTCATTTGATGAATGCTATAGAAGATGTCGTTAGAAGGGGACAACTGGAGCAGTATATCAACATTGATGTTCAAGAGGAACCTGAGACTTCACAGCCTGAAGGAGCAAAAGGAGAGATGGTCGGATTTATTAATGGTGGTCCTGGTTGTGGTGGTGAAAGTTTCGCCTCTCGGAAAAGCTATGCCCGAATGGTAGGAGTAGCATAGGAGACAGAAGTGCGATAAAGAAGGTCTCGGCCTATGACTCCCATCATTTTTTATGATAATGATGTCAGCAGGGTTCTCCACCCTCATGACGACACCTTAGTCATTGTCATCATGGTCTCCAGCTTCCAAATGAAACGAGTCATGATAGACAATGGAAGTTCAGTAGATATTCTCTTTTGGAGCACCTTCGAAAGAATGAGGTATGATGCAGACTACTTACTCCCCGTAAAATCATCTTTGGTGGGATTTTCCGGAGGAGTGATACAACAGGAAGGAATGATCACATTACCAATTATAGTAGGAAATTCGCCAAGATCATCAACAGTGACAACAAATTTTCTGGTTGTGCGCTGTACATCAAGTTATAATGTGATTCTTGGTAGGCCAACCCTCAACTCCTTAAAAGCAATAATTCTACTTATCATCTTCTCCTCAAATTTCCGACCGAAAGTGGCAGTGGAGAAGTAAGAAGGGATCAACCCTTGGCACGACAATGTTATGCCTCAACTCTTAAAGGAACAACTCAAAATAAAGGCAAAACGAGAGCTTCAGAGGCCATGTTGGTTAGCAGAATAGCGGAGCAAGAAGATAAGGAACTCCGACCTACACCAGTTAAAGAATTGCTTATAGTTCCTCTGGATTCAACTAGATTGGAGCGTATCGTACGAATTGGTGCGGATTTGACAACAGCGCAGCAAGAAAACCTCATGGTGATGCTAAGGACAAATTCTGATCTCTTCTCTTGGTCCTCAGAGGACATGCTAGGCGTAAAACGTGATGTCATTGAACACCGCCTTAGCATAGATCAGTCGTTCAAACCTGTCAAACAGAAAAGGAGGAATTCCGTCCCAGAAAGGCAGAAGGCTGCGGAAGAAGAAGTATCAACCCTTTTGATGGCAGGATTTATCCGAGAAGTGAACTATCCAGACTGGTTGGCTAATGTGGTTCTAGTCAAAAAACCATCCGAAAAATGGAGAATGTGCGTCGATTTTACGGACTTAAATAAAGCTTGTCCGAAAGATTCGTTTCCTCTACCTTCAATTGATGATTTAGTTGATTCCACGGTAGGGCATGAGATGCTAAGTTTCTTGGATGCCTTCTCTGGCTACAATAAAATCCGAATGGCCAAAGACGATGAAGAAAAAACGTCCTTTATTACTAGCAAGGGAACTTACTGCTATAAGGTGATGTCATTTGGTCTCAAGAATGCCGGAGCCACTTTTCAAAGGCTCATAAGTACAGTATTCAAAAAGCAGATTGGCAGAAATGTTGAAGCTTATGTGGATGACATTTTGGTAAAGAGTCGAAAAACAGACGAGCATCTATCGGATTTACAAGAGGCCTTTCAGTCGCTTCGGACTTACAATATACGCCTAAATCCGAACAAGTGTGCCTTTGGTGTCCGATCAGGAAAATTTCTAGGATTTATATTGACTCAAAGAGGAATAGAAGCAAATCCAGAAAAGATCAAAGCCATTCTTGACATGGAATCACCCAAAAGCCTTCAAGAAGTACAACGGCTTAATGGACGCCTGGCAGCTCTCGGAAGATTTATCTCTAAAGCCGGAGAGAAAAATCTCCCACTCTTCCAAACCTTGCGTAAAGCACAAAAAATGGAGTGGACAGAAGCGTGTGAAAAAGCTTTCCAGGGACTTAAAGATTATCTCCGATCGCCTCAGTTATTAGCCAAGCCGCAAGTAGGAGAAGAGCTCTATATTTATTTAGCCGCTACTCCTCGACCGGTTAGCGCCGTCCTATTAAGAGAAGATAAGGGAACTCAGAAGCCTGTTTATTATACAAGCAAGATCCTTAAGGATGCTAAGTCAAAGTATCTGCCACTTGAAAAGCTAGCTTTCGCCCTTATCACGACCTCACGGAGATTGAGGCCTTATTTTCAAGCTCACAAAATTACTGTATTGACTGACCAGCCCCTAAAACAGGTTCTTCACAAGCCTGAAAATTCCGAACGCCTAGCCAAGTGGGTAATAGAGTTGGGTGAATTTGATCTCACTTATAAACCCCGAATGGCAATCAAGGCTCAAGTACTAGCAGATTTCATCGCGGAATTAACCATTCCCATGAATGAAGATACAATTCCGTCACAAGATCCAGAAGAGAGCTCTACCCCATGGTCTCTATATGTAATGGATCAGAATGTAAGAAAAGTCAGTAAGGTTTAGGTCCTTTATTCTCCCTCTAAGTGGAAAATTTCAACAGTTCTTAAGTTCCAATTCCGGGCGACTAACAATGAGGCCGAATATGAAGCCCTCGTCGCAGGATTGCATTTCGCCCGGGGGCTCGGAATTCAACATCTGCATGTATATTCCGACTCACAAGTAGTCGTTGGCGATATACTGGGAAGTTTTGAAGCAAAGGAGGAGAATATGATCAAGTACCAGGCAGTAGTAAAGAGAATAGTTCCATGCTTCGCTCATTTCCAGATTGAAAAAATCTGTCGAGCACAAAATGAAGAGGCAGACGCTTTATCTAAGAAAGCCACTGCACCTAATGGAGATACAGAACCCTCTTTCAACCTACATTACCTTCCAGCAAAAACTATTGAAGGGCTGGTAGGAGAGGTACAAAGTACAGAAGAAGAGCCATGTTGGATTGCTCTCATCAGAAACTACCTACAAGGTGGACCTGCACCATCCAACAAGGCAGAGGCCAAACGGATTTCTTACAAAGCCACCCAGTACAGTATGATTGGCGAACACCTATACAAGCGGTCCTATACGCAACCCTTCTTGAGATGCTTACTTCCCAGAGAAGCCAACTACGTCCTTCAAGAAATTCATGAAGGCATCGGAGGAGATCATATAAGAGGCAAGGCCTTGAGTTATAATGTCCTGCGACAAGGCTACTATTGGCCAACATTAACTCAAGATGCGGTGGCGTTCACTCGAAAATGTGACGCCTGCCAACGGCATTCCAAGATCCAAAGACAACCGCCAACAATGCTTACGCCAATTATCAGTCCTCGACCATTTGCAGTTTGGGGAATTGATCTTCTGGGGCCATTTCCTATTTCAACTCGACAAATGAAATTTTTGATAGTTGCTATCGATTATTTTACTAAATGGGTAGAAGTTGAGCCCCTAGCCAAGATCGCGGAGAATGCTTGTCAAGGATTCTTATGGAGAACGGTTATCTGTCGGTTCGGAATTTCGGTCGCCTTCATCTCTGATAATGGGCGACAATTTGATAACAAGGCTTTCAAAAGCTTTTGTTCCGAGCTCGGAATTGAATCCAGATTAACTTCTGTAATGCATCCTTAAGCCAACGGTCAAGTAGAAGGGACAAATCGCACCCTGCTCCAGACTCTTAAAACCCGGGTGTCCAAAAATGGAACTAATTGGGTTGAGGAAATTCCGAGCGCTCTCTGGGCTTACCGAACAACTACAAGAACCCCCACAGGGGAAACTCCGTTCTCTCTTACTTATGGGGCAAAAGCAGTCATCCCTGCGGAAATATGAATGCCTACCTTACGGACACAACAAACTTTCTCATCAGAAGAAAATGAGAAGAATCTTCGAGCGGAACTTGATCTACTTGAAGAGCGAAGAGAAGCTGCAGAAACAAGGGCAGCAATCTATCGCCAAAGGGTAAAAAGGTTCTACGACACAACGGTAAAACAAGTCTTCTTCCAAATCGGTGATCTGGTCTTAAGAGAAAATGAGTTCCAGGGAAACAAAAGCCGAACGGGGAAGCTAACTCCTAACTGGGAAGGCCCTTACGTCATACAGAAGATTGTCCGAGCGGGTACTTATTATCTGGTCAATATGGAAGGGAAGACGCTCAAACGCCCATTTCATGCTGAACACTTACGACGCTACTATCAATGAATTTTGTAGCAGTCTCCTAAATGTTTCGTGAAATAAAACTTCAAGTTATGTTTAGAAATTCTCAATAAAGATGAGGTGAAAATCCCATCCCACAAAGATGAGGTGAAAATCCCATCCCTAAAATATGAGGCGAAAAAATTATCCTACAAGGATAAGAAACAACTCTCATCCAGCAACAAGGGGCAAAAATCACGATCGAAATATGAGGCAACAATCTCATTCACAAGGACAAAAATCTTATTCAGCAAAGCAAAGTCCCATGATTGGGCCAAGAAGAGAAGAACTCCCCATGAAGCTTAACTTACAAGTCAAAAAGAAGGACTTGGCGAAGGATTTCTTAAATGGTTAAAAAAAAAAAAACCATGACTCGGAAATAAATCTTCACCAAATAAAGGTTTGCATTTCATTCATATAAGTGGAAGTTACATTCAAAATGTTGAAATCTTCACAAAACCATTTCATAAAAAATCCCTAAGAACTAGGGCCCTACTGGCATTGAGCTGCTTCTGAGGAAGGTTGAGTCGGAAATTCAGCTGAGACTGGAGCAGGGGCAGGGGCCTCTGGAGTCTTTATAATCTGCTGCTCCTTTAGCTCCGTAAATTTCTTTAAGACTCCAGCAAGCCCCATAGACAAAACTTCCGTAGGAGGAATATGGTGACCCACTTGTTGTACTAACGAATATATGCGTGTGGCCCCATCCTTCGCTCGTGCCCTAAGCCGAGTGACCTCCTTCTCCAACATTTCCGCTCGCTCTCTTAAGTCTTTCATTTCTTGCGAGTCGGATTTAGGAGCTTTTTGTTGGGAAGCTAGATCTTCTTTCAGCATGTCATGCTCCCCTTTTACTTCCTCCAGCTCAGTCTGGATGGCGGTAAGCTCAGCAACCTTCAACTTCAACTCCCACTAGGCTTCAGCTCGCTCAACTTGAGCCGATTTAAGTTCCTCTTTCAAACCGCTGGATTTGTCTTGTAGTGCCTTGATGTTCCCCTCAGCGGTACGAAGAGAGCCCTCAGAATTAATCAGCTTGTCCGTTACATCATTCTTCTCTTTCTCCATGGCGACCATTTGTCGAAGCAGCTTTACCTTTTCTTGCTCATAGGCGTGGATAGCGGCAATCCGTTCCTTCTCCTTTTCCTCTAATGCCGCCACCCTAGAGCTTAGTTGGGCTATCTCCGCCCTACTCGCCTCCATCTTTGTCAAGTCTTCTTGACAAATATTACCGACTCGGTCCGCCCATTGAGCAGTCTATAGAAATAAAAAGTATTATAGGCGATGATAATGAACAAAGGAATAAAAGGAGTACAAGTATAGGTGTTACCATCATGGCCGAGCGGAAAAGTTGTTGAATAGCCTCTTCCCTTCCAGCCTCTCGAAGTCTGGTAGAGAATGGTTCAGGCCTCATGGCCATCAAAACGTTCTTCACAGACGCAGCATCCCGAAAAGGGATATCCTTTGAAGGCACTTCCTTTCTTTGAGGCGCTGGTCCTTTCAGAACTAAATCTATCCCCTTTAGCTTGTCCAGGAGAATCGCTTCTCCTGCCTCCACCTATAAAACAAACTTAAGTCAAAAAGTCTTAGCGGAACAATAGATAACTCTAAGAAGTAGACTCTCACCTCCCTAAGGAGGATATCCTCTGGCCGACTAGAAGAGGGGCCCTCGGAAATTGGCGTTAAAGCCGGGCGAACCTCTTGCTGAGGCGAATTCGCCTGTTCTCCTGTAATTCCGGGACCCGATGTGTCCTCGGAATTCTTTCTCTTCGTCCTCCTCTCCTTGGAGGACCCTACAGCAGGATCGCCTTTAACCCTCTTCTTCGGAGAGGCGACATCCTTTCTCTTCTTTTTCTTTTTCTCCTCCTTAGAAGTATCAACACCTTTGCTGGATGTTACCTCTTTCTTCTTCCGCCCATGAGGAAATGGCAGATGAACCTCACCTTCGAAAGAGGCCAAGATGCCCCTAGCGAGATCCAAATCCTCATCCTCCATCGGATTTCCTGCAAGGATAAAATCCGAAGCATGTTAGATATCACTACTCAAACCTAAACTAAGCTAGATGCACAAATAAATCCCACCGGTAGCTATTACTAAACGACACCTAAGGAGATTTTCCTTGGTCAAGAAGGCATCCATATAAACCCTGGACATCCCCGTCATTGACTTAAAGAGAACCTCCTCTTCTTTTGTCATCTCCTCACAAGCAATATCCGTGCGGGGAACCTCCCACTTGGTTCGGACATCCCACTCGGATTTACTTCTGACAAAGAAGAATTTACTCTTCCATCGCTTAATGGAAGTAGGGACTTTACCTAAAAACTTCCTCTCGGGACGAGTCGAGAAGTAGTACCAATCGGCATTAGACTCTAAACATAGACTAAACAACATGCGAAACCAACGGACAGTCGGATTTACCCCATAGTTCTTAGACACCATAACAAAACCGTTGAGCAATCTCCAAGAATTCGGAGTTAACTGTAAAGGACACAAACGATATTATTCCAGAATTGCTTAGCAAAGTTTGAAAAATGAATTCTAAGGCTACCCAACAACGCATCTTGGTAGATGGCTATCTCCCCCTCCCTAGGAGAACTCCCCCTCTCCCCAGAACATGGAACCCTAACCTCAAACAAAGAGAGATCTATTTCATATTTCTCTACCAAACTGTCAACATCCTTCTGCCTAAGGAGGCTTATGAAGGTATCAGACCCCCTACCCATTGCTCTAGAAGCGGGATGAATCCTCAAACCCTGGACCAGAACATCCTCAGACCCACCAGAAATCGCGACAGAAGCCATAGGTCTAGACGGAAAGGGGATCGAAAGTGGTTGAGAAGTAGCAGGTTCATGAGATTCACGAGAAGAACTAGAGGAAGAGGAGGCGCTAGAGTCGCTAGCCATTACCTTAGAAGAAAAAAAGGAGATGAAAAAACACAGAAAACAGAGCTCTCCGGAGAAGAAGAAATTTTGGGAAGAAGACACTATTCGATAAACCTTCTCCGCCTTTACAGCGTATATGTAAAGGAGAGATGAACCCCTGACCATTGGATCCCCAAGTTACATCCCGATCGAACCGTTGAACCAAAGGTCCTCAAATCCGAACTGTTCAAATAACCATCATTATTTCTCCTTAAACGATTCAAAATTCCATCTACGTCAGCATACCAAACGCCGCCTGACAAGCATAGGTAGCCGCACCCATCATGATGTCGACAACGCGCACGCCACGCACGTCGCGCCATCTTCGCCCTTTAATGTGAAACAGTATGAGAAACACGTGTCTTCTCAGGGAATAACAGGCACTGTACAATGTAAAAAATAGAGCCAACACCATGAAAGACAAAATACATATCCCAACATAGGATCGCCAATGATTATTTCTTGAAGATATCAAAGAATTTATAAGCAAAACGACAAACTTTATTTATTCATGTTACAAAGATAGTTGCAAAACAAAAAAAAAAAAAAAAAAAAAAAAAAAAAAAAGCCCTAGCAAAAAATATTTTCCGTCTTAATTCTTTAGTCAACAGTCCACGGATCCATCTGAGGACTCGCTCAGATAAGATTCGGAGGAGATGCACGGACTTCCACAACCGTAGCTGTCCTCGTCATCGCTAGGAAACCCCGGCAAAGCACGTGGGCGAAGATTGGGGTCCACTTCTTTGCGGCATGGCATGAATCACTTCCGAATATTTCAACTTCGAAGCGCATGCCCCCTGCATAAGTAAAAACTAGAAGATCCCCCGCCTCAACATTATGATCAACATGAAAGATTTCCCACCCTTCCTCAAAACAGATCTCACCTAAATCTGTGTCAACAACCAACAGAGACTGCCATGCGCAGCCGTTCGGACTTATCAAATGAACGACTCCAGTCCTCAAGCCCTCTAGATGCTCACAAAAAGAGGTTGGAATTCGCAAATGACGAGAAGACTGAGTGAAAGTGAAAAATTTGAAGAAGGACAAACGTTGAGCCATTATACAAAGATACAAAGATAAATAGAATGAATAAAAAATACTACCCATACAAGCTTCTTAAATAGAAAAACCTATTGACACTGTAGGCGAAAATTCCGGAGAAAAATCTACCTCGATTCAAAACAATGAAAAGACAACACAGCAAATGTCAGTCGCCTATTAAAAGCACGTGCGCCTTATCATCCTAGAGACAAAATCTACACCCACATAGACATGCCAACTAAGGAAGATACTTGTTCTCGAACCAAGCGAAGAGTACGCTTAGCTTACTCCTCACTCAGATTTTTCGAACAAGTACACTTTGGGGGACTACTATTACGGAGATATTTGATAAAACATGTGTCACCTACCTAAATGGCCACTTGTCTCACTCACAGGGCCGCATCCCTCTGGCCACGTGGCGATATCACCAAATATTTTAGCTAAATTCCGTTCGGCAAATAAGAATGAGGGTTCAACTATAAACAAATCCGTAGGAATTATAGCAACCTTTTTATCCAGAAACTGTCTCATAAGGGGCTCATATCCACCTAGGGAAGAAAATATCTAACGCCTCTACAGTAAGTAGATCTTATCCACTTGCCTCTACAGTGGGCAGATATTTTCTACTTACCTACATAGTACCTACACAGTAGGCACACGAGGCAGATATTTTCTTACCGCCTCGTGAGATATTTACTCACCGCCTTACTCATCGCCTTTCCCACCGCCTTTCAGGATATTTTCCTAAATAGCCTTTAATTTGCTATAAAAGAAGAACAATGATAGAAGAAAGGGATCTGAAAAAACTTACACAAAGAATTAACCTATGTCTAAGACTTCTTTCTCACAAGTTTTCAGATTTAACCATCGGAGTTAAATCCGGGCAGAAAGACCCAATTTCGATCGCTTCCTTTTCCCTCTTATAGATTCCTTCAACTATCTCGAAATAGCAGGACAATTCCGATCGGATTAACGATCGCCTCCACATATCCATCCAGAGTATACGGTATTTCAGAGCGTCTTATATTCAGCACCTGAAGTAAGTGTCCACATCAGTTATAAATCTCAACCGTTTGTCAAAGGCTGAGACCGGATCACGAGGCAACAACATTCAAAGCGTGAGGCGGACTAGTTTTTGGCATCAACATATAGTATTTGTTGGGTAAGATAATGAACATTTTCATTATAAGTATATTGCAATACTATTCTTTTGGGAAGAAGAACATGGGATTAAATCACTTGTTTAAGTGATAAGTTGATGACCGATGGTGTGTTTTAGAATTTGAAACCCAAAAGTCAAAACTCAAAAGTGCAAGTCCTTATCCAATCCTCACCTAAAAAAAACTATTATAAATACACCCAGATTGAACGAAAGCATGTAAAGAGCCATGCATGCAAACATGAAAACATGCTTGCTAGTCATCATCCTCTTCTCTATAACCCTTCTCATCATCTCCACCTCCGCAAGAAGCCTAACCCTAAACTCAACCTCTCTTGTCTCCTCTCCAGAACTACCCTACACTCCGAGCTCTATTGAAACCAATGGCCAGAACTTCACCAAGGTCTGTGGCCCTAAACAGTTTGCTAGTATGGGACTCTTCATGGAGGACTATGCCTATATACTGTGACTCGTCCCTACCCTACGGCGCCTGCGTAAAGGACTCTATCAACCAGATGATGCTGAGAGAGAAATTCATGAACCTCGGCGACAAGACGCAAGGCGTCGGGTGCATTGGACTTCTGAGCTACTACTGTTGGTCGGAGGCACTGCATGGCATTGCTTGGGTCGGCCAAGACACTCACTTCTCTGATATTGTCAAGAGTGCCACCTTGTTTCCCATGTGTAGCCCATAATGCCCGTCCTGATCGGCGAGATAAGTAGCTCCAACACGTGCGGCAAGAGACTCGACCGGAACCACACGCAGAGGAACATGCATACCATTTGCTTGCTTGTCGCCAAAGCGTTCCCGCCATCGGCCTGCGAATCCGGCAGCTCACTGGCGTTGAGATTCGCACTCGGGCGATGACGGAGGAGTGGGCTCGGGCGGTGCGTTTGGAGGGGATGAGGTGGAGGGCGGAGGAGGGTCGGCGTGGGTACAGAGAGGAGAGAGAGGGAGAGAGAGGGAGAGGAGAGAGAGGAGATATTTAGATTAATTTTATTATTATTTTTTATTTTTTTAATAATATTTTAATCCAAAAAAATGCCACATCAGCATAAGTAAACGGGAGATTTAACGTCGGTTGGATTTTGGACTACATTTACCCAAATTTAAAAGTATAAGGACTAAATTCTTCCAATTTTGAGTAGAGGGACTAAAAGGTTAGAGAGAGAAAAGTACAGATCAATTAGGGTATTCTACCAAAATTCTATGAGGTGCTCTGTTGGGTGGTTCAGATTGTTTCAGGGTTTGGGTTTTTGGATATGTTTTTTAAACAAATTTAAAATAAAATGATAAAAAAGTCCTTCATGAACTTTCAATTTTCTAAAAGACCCGAATAATTGATTTTCACATCTATATAAAAAAAAAATCCTAGGGTTTTAATTTCTGGCTAATTTGTGAAAATTATTTTTGACCTCATCAGTTACGTATTAGGAGAAGGAGGACTTATGAGATTGCCATCGTTCGGATGCAGGCGTGTGGATCGATTCCAAGTACTTGGCGTGCAACAAGATTGAAAGGATGGACCAACAAACTCTTTTCTTAAAGTTAGGGTTTTATTAGGTACGTGGGAGGTATCTAGAATTTCACTTTAGTTCTAACCCTAAAATATATTATAGATATATAAATCTCATATGTAATTTTGAAAAGAAGGGTTTTAAATGTATATTGCTAAAAAGATTATTGCTGGTAATGAACTACTACCTCACACACATCAAATATTAAAAAATGAGATGACCTTCCTCTATTCTTTCTTTATGAATCCTCATTAAGTATGGTATTGACCTTCTTCTTATTGCTAATATCATAAGATTCAAGAAAATTAATAAAGCAAAAGTGTTATCCATCTCTTCTTCTTTTGCCATGCATGATGCTGTTAGTGTCTCTCTATGTTGCTGCCATAAAGAAACCTTTTGCTTTTTCACTCAATTTCATGCGTCTTCTACTTCTATCCCAAGTTTCTTCTCTTGCTTTTTTATTATTATGATTTTTTTTAAAACTTTTCTTTGTGGTGCTCGTCTTGCTTCTTAATTCATTATATTTGAAAAATTTACACATATGTCTCAACACAAATAAGATTTTTTTTTTTTTTTTTTAATTTTTTGTTGACAAAGACGACAAGAGCCCCCACATGAGAATTCAAAAGCGTGCCACGTGTTAACCTACTAGGCTTGGATGTTGTTGGTACATACATAAGATCATTAAAAAAGATGTTTCATTAAATTTATTTCTAATATCCAAAATATGATAAATATTCCTATAAATGCTTATGCTTGCATCAACATTTAACCATATATTTTTTTTTTAAATAATAGTTTTAAGGGCAAATTATCTTAAGGTCCCTCCTAGGTCAACACCCCCCCTCCCCCCCACCCCCCACCCCCCACCCCCCACCCCAAAGAAAAAATTATAAACAAAACCCCCCAAGGACCTCTAGGCAAATAGTTCACTATTCAAGAGATGAATAGTGAATTATCTATAGTTTTAATTTGGTTGTTGGCCAACAAAGAAGCAAAGATTTATTCAAAATTTCAATATCATCAAACAAGGATATAAACTTCGTCATACGACCTTGCATGTCGATCGTATCTGATAAACACCGCTTCGAGTGGGTGTGTACTCGAGTGAGGAAGAGGGAGAGGAGAAAGGAGGAAGACGAAGAGAAGCTCACTGTAATATTCCTTGATGAAAAAGAAAAGTTACAAATAGCCTTAGTATTTAAAAGCAACTAGGTATAGAACATCAAGCGATCAAGTTGTTAGAGTGGCATTTCGAGGATCCGCTTCGAAAAGCTCGAGCTCAGCTCAGAATTTCGAGCTTTCGAGATGAGCTCGAGCTTCAATTTCGAGCTCGAAATGAATTTCGAGTCGAGCTCGATCGAACTGGGCTCGAAAGCTTGAATTTTAATATTAATATATTAATGTATAATATAAATATTAATAAAAAATTAAAAAAAATCAATAAATATTAATAAATATTATAATATATGAATAAAATATGAAATATTCAGTATTGATATATAATATATAATATAAAAAAATTAATTTATAAATAAGTTTTTAATTTCAAACTAAATACGAGATTTCAAAATTATAATTGAATTCTTAATTTCAAGCTTTCGAAATTAACATCGAGCCGAGCTCAAGCAAACTTATTCGAGTTAATTTCGAGCTCGAGCTCGAACTATGCTATTTCGATTCGAATTAGAGCCGGGTCCAACCCGATCAAGCTCAGCCTATTTACAACCTTACCTGGGTAGTGCTCACGACTAACAGAAAGCATTAAATCGCTAATTAATGATAAAGGTTGCATGAAAACGGAAATAAAGTAAAGCTATGTCGAGCTTTGCTTCACGCCACGTCCTTCTCAGTGCTTACGCCTCATAATACCACAACCATGTTGAACGCGCCCGCACTCGGGTCCAGGTTGGTTTGATTTTTAGTCTCTGCTTCTCGACTCCACTCGTAACTTCCGGAGTTGCTTTGGCCGCGCTCAGTTTGAATGGAAAGGTCGTATCACTTGGTTTCAAAATAAATAAATTCTAACCACAATAAGCAAAGCTAGTTTATTATATGTCAATTATGATCCAACAAACCATAAATGTGGAATTTAGCTCAAAGTTTCATTGTTTGGTAAATAATTGAAAGTATCTCAGATATGCAATTTTTTTTTTATATATAAAAAAATACAGAGCAATTATGTGTTGATAAAAAAGTGTACATTTTATCTTATTTTATAGGAATATATACGTAATCATTTCAACTTCAAATTGTTAAGAGGTATAAAATGTAAGAGAATATATTCAAGATTCAATTGATATTCTGTAGCACATTCCAATATCTATACACCAAAGTATTGGGAGGGTGGACTTCTCTGACACACCATATGGTATGATGCTTTCTTAATTCATACTCCTCTATGTTCCTCCATCTTATATTCCATGTTATGCCCCATTTTCTTACATCATAGAATCAGTCCAATAGCCTTCTTTCTGGAAAGAAAGTCACATGTAACGTTTGAGAAACTAAACCAAGATCCGATGCCCACATTAAAGTTCAAAACATACATATTGAGACTGTTAATATAATATAAAGTGGATCATTTGCATATTCCTCCAATGACCAATCATTAATAGCCTTAGCTTTCTTCATAGAAAATGAAGACCAAATTTCAATTTATCATGGTTTATTTTATTCATTGTAGTACTAATGGGACCGAAGGAAGAGAATTAAACTTTGTTGATATTTGTCAGAAATTCTGAATTTTGGCTTACTGATCACTTGTTACTTTTTCTATGAAACTTTTAAATCAATTATATCAATTATATCAATTTCATTTTTTCCCCCTTGTAATTTTCAAAAATTAAAAGGTTTTTGGTTAAGCGAAGTTGTAGCTTTTGTGGATTGCATCCTTGAAGGAGAAGGCGTGGCAAGAGTAGTCATGATCACATGGCATTCATATGATGATATGGCCATGTTTCCTTAAAATTGTTTAGAAGCATGAAGTCAGCTTTGGTGATTAAAGGGAGGACTAATTGATTTATTAACATTAAAAAGGAAAGGTAACAACCAAGCTTACCCAAACACCATGTGATTTTAGCAGCTTTTGCCACACAACTCTTGAGGCTTGTGAGATCTGGCTTTAGATCATGAGACCTTCCTTGTGTTTAATTATATACATAAAGGAAACCCATCTTCTTTCATATCTATGTTTCTCTTTTAGTTTCCATAATTAATTTTGTTTTTTCTAATTCTTTTATGAGATATATTTCACAATAAAAATCTTTTAAATATTCACTGTACTACCAAAAAAAATACATAAACTATAGTGGCCGAAATTTTCCCTTATTATATGTTATGCCGTTATTAATATAATGTAGTGGCAGATATAAAATTCACCAATAAATCCTCCATTACTAAATGTTTAGCAGCAGATAAGATGATCTATAGAGATGGACAAATTCGACGCTATAGTATGCAATAGCACCAAATGACGGATTGTGTGATTCGTGGATAATTTATAGCAGTGGATTTTAATATTCGCCCCTAATTATCATCACAATAACATAATTAATGATGGATTTCAGTCACAAGGCAATTTAAAATGGGTTTTATTATCAACAGTTAATTATAGTTGAAAATTTTTGTAGTGCTTATTATGTCTGGGGAGCTTTGTAGCGCCCCAGTGATCCGATTATTTCACCAAATAGCATGGGCTGCCCATTTTATTGGGTTAGGGGAGAAGATTTTTAAAACAAATTGAAAGAGAACATTTTTTTTTTTTTTTGATAAAAGTAGATAAATCACATTCATTGATTATCATAAAGATCCCTAGTTGAACCATTGTTATAAGTAATTTCGGAATCCTAGTGAACCGAAAAAACACTGCCGTAAAATTGTCAAGCTTGACAAGTTTGTGCAAGAAGATTGACAAGTATCTCCAGAGCGCAGGAACTCAACGCAGATAGCCGTAACTATCGCACTCCGAAGCTGCATTAAGGTTGTTTTCCCCGGGAGTATTCTATGCCATATGGATAGGTGCATGCAAAGTGGGATACGAGTATCAGCCTGACTCTATGGAGAGGCCCTTGCGACCCTTTTGACTAGTAGGACACATTGCCGTTAGGGTAAGCTATTGCTTCCACCTTTTTTATTATCTCTGTGCCAAATTACTTCACCTCAGTGTTGTTGTTTTGTTGGTTTTTTCAATCACCCCCTTTTTTTATCCTTTCCCGGTAGGGCATCCCTATTAGATCCAACTTTTCCGGCTGGTAGGGCATCCCTTTGGGATCCGACTTTCCTTTTTTTTTATCCGATAGGGCATCCCTATAGGATCCTACTTTCCGGGTTAATTCCCCCCCTCCCCCCCTTTTTAGCTACAGAGAATCGTCCCGATGTTTAAAAGCTCACTTGTACCCCTAACCTTGTGTCATCCCCTATGTCTCCAAGGCCACTCGTCTTCTTGGGAGGATCAACCCCTCATGTATCCCAAGACGCACACATCATATGGATAAGGCATAGACACTCTTGTGGGGAAGTCTGAACTTAATATAGTTTCCGAGGGCTTTAGTTTGGGCTATCCAGAAGGGTCCCTGGTAGTTGGAGCCCCTCATGTAGTTTCCTCATCGCTGAAGTCTCCTCCTGTTGGCTGGAGCGCCAATATGTCTCTGGTGGTTGCTAGGCTGCGCTTTGCGATGGTTTGCATCATCTGGAGCTTCTGTTTCATTGAGTCATGGGCCACCTCAAACCAGGAGAGTAGGAGGTAGTCCGTCTACCGGATCAGGTCCTTGTAAACACGCTTTTTATCTTGGAAGCATCCCCGATTACGCTTAAGCCATAGGTTCCAAATGATGGCCATGGAAGTGAGGTCCCAGCTCATACGGGTTCCCTTCTCCATTTGTCTGGAGAGGTTTGCTTCCCCCATAGATCTTGTTTCTTTGATGGGGGGAGGATCGTATGTCTAAAGAAGAGGGAGGTGTAGTGTTCCCAGATTCCAGATGCGTAGTGACATCTGAGCAGCAGGTGTTTAGTGGTTTCGTCCTCCCTGTCGTAAAGGTAACATTTAACTTTATATTTTTAGTGCTTGGCTAGAGAATTTACTGTGCTATCGGGTACTAGCTAGCATGAGAGTGTAAAAAAGACAGCTTCATCAAAACATCAAGATGTTCTTTCCTAAAATTACTTGTCCCATTGATGGGGGCAAATGTTTGATTTTGGTTGGAAAGGAAATCCAATAAATATTAATACAGTGATTCGAACTCCCAACTATTAAAAAATAAAATTTAAAATTATTTAGATTAGCAATTCTATCGTTGATTTTAATAATAAATATTCTATATTAAAAAATAACATTAAAAATAGTTATTAATTTGAAGAATGCTATCTGTGGATATGATAAGACTTATAAACAAAAAATACCTTCCATGCTAAATAAATAATGGTTATCCTCATATTAGAAAATCTATTTCCAAGAATTATTATCTAGAAATATCATTATTATTTATGAACATATGTAAAAAGTAATTTTAAACCTAAAAATAAACTGAATAATCAATTTTTTCAAAAAAGAACATTATAGGATAACAGTTCTAAATCTCTCTTAAGTCGAGTTGATAAATAATTGAGTCAATCGATTTTGATTCAATAAAAGCTTGAACTCGGCTTAAAATTAAGTTAAACGAATTGATCTCGTGCCTTATTTCTTTTTGAGCTTAAAATTCATTTCAAACAACTGATTAGTGTGAAGTCATGGAGCCATGGATTTGTCATCCATTGATGTGAAGTCTTGGTTCAAAAAGAATTTGAGTTACGAGCTTGGTTGAGACCATTATTTCAAATTTAAGAGGAGATTACACAGGTGTTGAACTATAGGACAATAAATTTCCTAATCAAATATCTAGGCATGACACTTTCGGGCGGCAAGCAGAAAATCAGGGGAAGACTGGAATCTTGGAAAGGAAAATTACTATCATTGGGAGGAAGGCTTACCCAACTGAACTCCGTCATATTTACAATTCCAATCCACTAGATGGCGGCATATCGACTCCCTGAATGAGTAATCAAAAAAATAAACTCCATTAGGAAAGACTTTCTATGGAGAGGGGTGGACAAAGAAGCATGAGGCTATCACCTAGTCCATTGGGAGAGATTATATAGACCAAAGGAAAACAGAGGATGGGAATTCTAAACCTCCAAAGATTCAATAAAGCTCTGCTGGGAAAATTGTGGTGGAGGATCCTCATAGAGAGTGTGTGGGGATGCACGCTAGATGATATTTCAAGAGGTCTATGCAAAAGAGGATACATCGATCCCTTCAAAGCGAGCCCCGAGAGAGAGCTTCATCATTCTGGAATGGGATATGCTTGGAAGTCCTCCTGATAATGTTAAACATGCGAACCATCCCTCGAGCAGTGCATTCCACGAATCTATGGATGGATCGTCCATGTTATGTCTTCCCCAGGCTGTATGAGTTAGTCATCCCAAGATAGTTGTCCATCTAGGAGGGAAGATGTAACCTACAAAAGGGTGACTTATCGCTGATCAAACCCGGGCCCCTAACAATCAAAGACGCTGAAGGCCTTGAACTGATAAAATTGGCAATAAGCAACACAAACTCAGACGCACCGAACGCAAGGGAATGGATCCTCACAACAAACAAGGTCTTCTCGGTTAAAACTCTACCATTTCAGAGCTAATGGAGAAATTAGGTGCGACCTGGGGAATAGGTTCTCGAAACAACCATGCCCCTAAAAATTAAATTATTCACATGATTGCTAAGGGAAGATCAGATTCTCACACTTGATAACTTACATAAAAGGAAATGGAGAGGAGACCGAACCAAAAGCTATCTATGTGAAAATGAGGATGAATCGGTTCAACACATGCTCATTTCATTCCCCTATGTAACACGCATATGGAACTACTACAAGAGTATGCTTGGGATAAGAATAGAGGTAAATGACCCGAGAGATCTTTGGGTGGCTAAGGCCAACTCTTGTAGGGTAGACCAAACCCTACGAGGATGGTAGGACCTTGTTGTTATGACAATTACATGGAATATTTGGTGTAAAAGGAAAAGGTGATGTTTCCATGACAAACAACGTGTTTTCTTAAGAATCATTCACCGATATTTTTTTTTCTCATACTCTCTTAGTTTGATGTAGCTTCAATTGTTAAGTGGCCGAAACTGGAGGCGACAACAAGTCTAGTTAAGCACACCCTGGAATTCACAGTCGACTCCCCTGGGCAAGACGACGAGGGCAAAGATGCCCTCGAGGATGATCCACCAGCTGCTCAAGGAAGGCCATGAGTTGGGATGCAGAGATACCAATTCGTCAGGAGAAAGGGCCAACATGATTGATGCATTCATATCCCCTGATTGAGACTTGTGCTTTGTAACCTACTTTTATTATCAATTATCATAAATAAAATGTGGTTTATCCACTTTATCGAAAATAATAATAATAATAATAATAAATAAATTTGAGAGGAGATTGAGCCAAGCTCAGCTAAATCAAAGCACATGCAAGCTCATAATAGCTCTACTATTATTGATAAGCATCATGGATTTATAGGCGAGAAGAAAATCTAATAATCTCCTGAGACATTTTAGATAGAATTTCTTTCTCGTTCGTACTCGTATGTATATTATACTCCCCTTTTTCTTTTCTCAATGAACCATGAGGTGAATAATTAATAAATTCAATGAATCCACAAAATGGTTTTATTAGGAATTATCATTCTTTTTTTTATTTATTTTTTTTGACAAAGGAGACAAGAGCCCCCTCCTTGTGAGGTATGTCAGGGGCGGGCAGTGCGGCCCCTGGCACGCATGCCCTCATCTTGTGGTCGTGGGGGTTCGTTTTGGATTTGTTTTAACTATCTACACCCTACACAAGGGACCCGATACCAAAAAGCCAAGAGGCCGTTGGTAGGAATTATTATAAATGTTATATATTATAAAATAACATTAAAAATAGTTATTAATTTGAAGAATGCTATCTGTGGATATTATTAGACTTTAAAAAAAAATGGCTTCCATGCTAATTAAATAAATAATGGTTATCCTCATTTTAGAAAATCTATTTCAAAGAATTATTATCTAGAAATATCATTGTTATTTATGAACATATGTAAAAAGTAATTTTAAACCTAAAAAAAACTGAATAATCAATTTTTTCCAAAAAGAACATTAGAGGATAACAGTTCTAAATCACTCTTAAGTCGAGTTAATAAATAATTGAGTCACTCAAATTTGATTCAATGAAAGCTTGAACTCAGCTTAAAATTAAGTTAAACGAATTGATCTCGTGCCTTATTTCTTTTTGAGCCTAAAATTCATTTCAAACGACTGATTAATGTGAAGTCATGGAGCCATGGCTTTGCCATTGTCCTCCGTCCATTGATGTGAAGTCTTGGTTCAAAAAGAATATGAGTTAACGAGCCTGGTTGAGACCATCATTTCAAATTTGTGAGTAGATTACAGTCTTTGAACTATAGGGGCGACAAAGTTCCCAATCAAATATCTGGGCATGACACTTTCTGAAGCGGTCAAAATCGTGGAAAGACCAAATCTTGGAAAGGAAAATTACTATCATTGGGAGGAAGGCTTACCCTATTGAGCTCCGTCATATTTACAATTCCAATCCACTGGATGGAAGCATACGGACTCCCTGTATGAGTAATAAAAAAAATAGACTCCATTAGGAAAGACTTTCTATGAAGAGGGGTGGACAAAGAAGCACGAGGCTATCACCTAGTCCATTGGGAGAGATTATGCAGACCCAAGGAAACTAGAGGATGGGAATTCTAAACCTTTGAAGCTTCAATGGAGCTCTGCTTGGAAAATTATGGGGGAGGATCCTCACAGAGAGTGTGGGGATTTGCTAGATGATATTTCAAGAGGTCTATGCAAGAAGAGGATACATCAACCCCTTCAAACAGACCCTAGGGAGAGCTTCATCATTCTGGAATGGGATATGCCTGGAAGTCCTCCCAATAATGTTAAACATGCGAACCATCCCTCGAGCAGGGCATTCCACGAATCTATGGATGGATCATTGGTGGGAATGGCACTCGCCATGTTGTGTCTTCCCCAGGCTGTATGAGTTAGTCATCCCAAGACACCTGTCCATCTAGGAGGCAAGATGTAAGCTACAAAAGGGCGATTTATTGCTGATCAAACCCGGGCCCTTAACAATCAAAGACGCTGAAGGCCTTGAACTGATAAAATTGGCTATACGCAACACAAACTCAGATGCACCGGATGCAAGGGAATGGATCCTCACAACAAACAAGGTCTTCTCGGTTAAAACTCTACCATTTCAGAGCTAATGGCGAAATAAGGTGCGACCTAGGGAATTGGTTCTGGAAACAACCATGCCCCCTAAAATTAAATTATTCACATGACTACCAAGGGAAGATCGAATTCTCATACTTGATAACTTACATAAAAGGAAATGGAGAGGAGACCGAACCAAATGCTATCTATGTGAAAATGAGGATGAATCGGTTCAACACATGCTCATTTCATTCCCCTATGTAACACGCATATGGAACTACTACAAGAGTGTGCTTGGGATAAGAATAGAGGTAAATGACCCGAGAGCTCTTTGGGGGGCTAAGGCCAACTCTTGTAGGGTGGACCAAACACTACGAGGAGGGTAGGACCTTGCTTGTATTGCAATTACTTGGAATATTTGGTGTGAAAGGAAAAGGTGATGTTTCCATGACAAAGAAAGCGTTTTCTTAAGAATCATTCGCGATATTTCTTTACTTATACTCTTTTGGTTTGATGTAGCTTCAATTGTTAAGCGGCCAAAGCTGGAGGCGACAACAAGTCTTGTTAAGCACACCCTGGAATTCACAGCCGACTCCCCTGGGCAAGACGAAAAGGGGAGAGATGCCTTCGAGGATGATCCACCAGCTGCTCAAGGAAAACCATGAGGAGGGACGCAGAGATACCAATTCATCAAGAGAAAGGGCTAACATGATTGATGCATTCGTATCCCCTGATTGAGACTTGTGCTTTGTAACCTACTTTTATTATCAATTATCATAAATAAAATTTGGTTTATCTACTTTATCAAAATAAAAAAAATAAAAAAATAAAAAAAAATTGAGAGGAGATTGAGCCAAGCTCAGCTAAATCAAAGCACAAGCTCATAATAGCTCTACTCTTAATGATAAGCATCATGGATTTATAGGAGAGAAGAAAATCTAATAATCTCCTACATTTTAGACATAGAATTTCTCTCTGTCGTGCCCGTATGTATATTATACTCTCCTTTTTCTTTTCTCAATGAACCATGAGGTGAATAATTAATAAATTCAATGAATCCACAAAATGGTTTTATTAGGAATTATCATTCCTTATTTATTTATTTATTTATTTTTTTGACAAAGGCGACAAGTGCCCCCTCTCTGTGAGGTATGTCAAGGGCGGGCAGTGCAGCTCCTTGCATGCACACCCTCATCTTATGATCGTGGGGGTTTGATTCTTGGTTTTTTTTAACCATCTACACCTTACACAAGGGACCCGATACCAAAAGCCAAGAGGCCGTTGGTAGGAATTATCATTCTTTAGTTGATTTTAAATGGAGAACAATATTAATTATCTAAATAATCTATAGCCATTTACTTACATTGGAAAAAGAAAAATAAAAATAGCATCAATTTTTAGTTATCATGTTCAAAATTTGAGTCTCCCACTCTCTCTTATATATTTATATATATACACACAAACATAAATATTATGTTAGTTTCTCTGATTCTAAGATAATTACTTTCACCAATATTAACTAACATTCCTAATGAGGGAATGTTTGTTCCCACCTCTTACCTAGCATTTCTGTATATGAGACATTCCATCTTACTTTCTATCTTAAAATGAAGACCATAAACATATGTACAAATTTTTAAATTTTACTGAAAAAATATCATGTAATAAATATCTAGAAATAATTTAATTTTTCGATTGCCTTGTTCCCATTTACAGGAACAAATCTAGAAAAGTTTGGTAATTTTTTATTGAGATTTCAATAAAAAAGGTTTTGATTCCAGGTTATATTTTGTTACAGGTTGGAGCGTTCTTGAGTTGAACATAACCTTTGCAATAAAAGAAAATAAAATAATTTTCACGAGCAGAGATTTTATATATGTAGAAATAAAATCTAAAGTTTAGTTCCATTTTTCTTTTATTTTATAATAAATCAGCCAAATATTTTATGATAACCTCTTTATTTATTTATTTTTTTTTAAAAAAAAACTCAAGTTTCAAGTGTGTATCTTAGAAGGGAATTAAATAGGGACAGTTCAAAGCATAGAATAAGGCCGAGAGATATTAAGATTGAATTATATTATTAAAAAGAAAGAGCTATATATGTATACAAATCTTAAATATTTAGTTACACAAATTAAAAGGTTTTACTCATGTTAAATTAAAATTTGATAATGTATTTATTTATTTATTTTATATGCCCGAATTGACCGGTAATTAAGGGTAGGGGTTTGAAGGGACCAGAATGCACCCCACCAAGTGAGCATGAACTAAAGTGTTAGGTGCTCAAATTAAGATAAAAAACGGAGCAACATGGTCACACACAGCTAACCCAAAATTAAGGCTGTCTTTAACTCCACATTTCCTTATTCTCTTCTCATCACAATAAATCATTTTGCATTCCTTCTCTGCATCCACTATTTTTAACTCCTTTTCACTACCCTCGGCTGGCTCTCCATATAATTCTTCCATCTCTTCTTTCCTGTAAAACACTCATCATCACCTCCATCTCATCTTTCTTTCTCCCTCATCTTTTCCACTCCTTAAAACAACCATATATCTTCTCTCTACAACTCCTCCATCTCCATCTACACTGATCACCTCTCAATTCCCTAAACCACCACTCATTCATTCATTCATTGAAATGGCCTCCAAATTCAATGCCAATGGATCCCCATCGAATATAATATCCATTCCGATATCTTTGATCATTGAAAAGAAGGGTGGAGCTGGAGAAGGTCATTCATACCAGGAGTGCAGCACGCCCAAGTCTGAAGAGGCTAAGCTAAAGACACCATTAGTTTGCCCTCCAGCGCCGAGGAAACCACGTCCCGCTAAGAGGAAGCTCATCTTACAGCAACAAGGATTCTACCCGGTTCCCGCTGATCTGGCCTCAGTCTTCCTTCCTCTCCTATTCCTGCCCAACAAGAGGATCCGAGCTTTGCCTGGCGCTACCTTATAATTCTTACATCTTCTTAATTAGTTTCTCCTTCTTTTTCCATGTGAATGATATGATAAACCATAATGTTTTATCTTTTAGTCTGTTTTGATAATTCACAAACTAGTATGTATACTCTTTCTCTTTGTTATCTATCAGCCATTTAATTTGCTGATACCTTATACAAGCAAAAAAGTCCATGAAAAATGCATCATGTAATATATGTGTCTTAATTAGTTTCAGAGAGTTCTATCATTCAGCAGAGACTTTCTTTGATGGAGAACAATATATTTTCAGATTATATATATTAAGATTATTAAGTTGTTGATTTATATATGAGTAATATCTGAGATAAAATGGAGGTTATGTTTTAGTTGGGAGAGATCTAACATATAGATATATATTTAAGGTGTTGAGATTTGGTACTGTACTGGTCTGTAATTGGAGAGGATGAACACATGGTTAGCATTTGAGAGTTGGTTGCATTACACGGTGGCATATAGGTTGTGCATGTGGTGGATGGTCCCACACCAAAAATCAGCTTGCATTACCTACTATTGCTTTCCTACCAAGCTAACTACATATATATATATATATATATATATGGATATGGAGACTTCTCTTTTGCCTTTCAGCCTTTCGGTGTGCCACGCCACTCTAACTCTTTTTTAATTCTTTCACCTGTCTTCCCATTTCAAAGCTCTTCAGAGTAAGGACATATGATCCGCGATAATGGAATTTATTTCCATTTTTCTTTACTAACTTTTAAAGGATTATATTTATAAAGAATGACACAAATTCCTAATATAATATGCAAATATTGAAAATAAAACTCAATGATATAGGTCGAATTTAATACAGTGGGTTTTACTTGCTACTTGATAAAAAAGTGCGAAATTGCATATTAGCGCTCACACCTCATATATTTTTTAAAATTTTATTTTACTTGCTACACATTTAATTTTTCTCATTAAAGGATAAACATTTGAGTAAAACATACGTATACCTTTTTTCATGCTTATATTTACGGAGGGGACATGAGTAAATTACTATTTTTAATCCCTAAATTATAAAGTCAAAAATAGATAATCTCATCAACAATTCATGATAAGTTACATTCAAACAAAAAACCTCATGAAATAATTCATGCTAATTTGATGTTTAAATGTAAAAATGAATGATTCTTAGGGTTGTCATCCTTTGTTGGAGGTAAAGTACGACCTTGGAGGGGTGATCCATAGAGTCCTGCGGCCATCCAAAGAAGGTGAAAGCTCTCCAAGGGGATAAGATCCAATTCTTATTGTTCTATCTTCAATTTTATCCCTTCTGTATATCTATTCATGGATGTTTTGATTGAATATTTCGAATGTACGATGATGAAAACCATGATTTGTGGTTAGAACTTTGGTTCTAGGTTGTATAGCCTTGTGGACATGAATATCAATATTAATCTTTGATTTGTATGGATTGTTTGTTATGTTCAATGTGCTTGTGACATGATTCTTATTTAATAATTAGTCAAAAGGCAATGGTATATGTTTAGCTATACTCGCAAGAAAGTGTTTAGTATAGATGAGTCATGTATCACAAGGTGGAAGTTAGGTTCGACCAGAATTCTATGACATAGTCGTAGTAGCCCCACGGTCAGGGTATCTTACTAGGGTCAGTAACGCCTCACTCTACACATAGACATATGTGTTAGACACCACAGATGTATTTCCTATATGTTGATGCCAAAAACTGGTCCACCTCACGCTTTGGCTATTATGGCCTCGTGATCTGGTCTCAGCCTTCGACAAACAGTTGAAATATATAGTTGGTGTGGACGCTTACTTCAACTTCTGAACGGAGAACATGAAGGGTGCTTTGGAAATCCGTTCGAAATTACCCTGGCTTTCCTTTCCTTTGGGATGAATCTGTAAGAGGGAGAAAAAGGGCGGTCGGAATTGGGCCTTTCTCGCCTTGATTCAAACTCAGATGCTTAAGTCGGAAAAGCTGTAAGAAGGCGGTCTTAGACATGAGTTAGCTCTTTTGTGTGGTGATTTATTCTGCTCCCCCTCTTTTTCTATTATCGCTCTTCTTTTATAGCAATTTAAAGGCGGTTTAGGAAAGGCGGTGGAATGAGGCGGTGAATGAGAAACTATCGTCTAAGGCGGTAAGAGAATATCTTCCAAGGCGGTAAGAAAATATCTGCCTACTGTGTAGGTGCTACGTAGGTAAGTAGAAAATATCTACCTACCGTGTAGGTACCACGTGTGTGAGTAGAAAATATCACGCCCTCTTGTAGAGGCAAGTGGATAAGATCTATTTATCAGAAGTTAGATACGGTCTTACCCAGCTGGTTATCACCTTCTTACTTCTTGTATAATTCCGACGGACTTTCTGCAGGGGTGAGCACTCCTTATTTGCCGGACAGAATTTATGCTAATGACTTTGGTGGTGACTGACTGTCTTGTGGCTAAAAGAAATGTAACCCTTTATGACAGGTGGCCAATTAGGCAGGCGACACGTATTTTACCAAGTATTTCCGTAACACTAGTCCCCCCCAGAGTGTACTTGTTCAAAAAATCTGAGCGAGGAGTGAGTCAAATTGCACTTTTCGCTTGGTTCGAGAACAAGTATCTTCTTTAGCTGGCGTGTCTATGTGGGTGTAGGCTTCTTTCTAGGTACATGTGTTTTAATAGGTAACCAACACTTGTTGTGTTGTCTTTTTGTTGTCATGAATCGAGGTAGATTTTTCTCCGAAATTTTCGTCTATAGTGTCACCAAGTTTTGCTATTTAAGGAGCTAGCATGGATAGTGTTTTTATCCATTCTGCTGCTATCTTTGCGCTTTGGTAAAATGGATCAGCGTTTGTCCTTTTTTATGTTTTTTACTTTTACCCAGTGTTCTCGTCACTTACGAATTCTAAGTTCGTTTCATGAACATTTATCGGAATTAAGGACTAGGGTTATCCAATTGGTAAGTCCGAACGGCTGTGTATGGCCATCAATGCTGGTTGTTGATAGGGGATTGGGTGAGATAAGCATTGAGGAAGGGTGGGAAACCTTCCATTTTGACCATGACGTAGAGGCAGGGGATCTTCTAATTATCACTTTAGCTATTACTTATGCAGGGGATGTGCGCTTTGAAGTTGAAATGTTTGGGAGCGACTCCTGCCGTAGAGAAGTGGGCCCCAATCTTCGCCCACACACTTTGCCGGGATTTCCTAGCGATAACGAGGACAACGATGGTTGTGAAAGTCCGTGCGTCTCCTCTGAATCTTATCTGGGCGGGTCCTTGGACGGATCTGTGGATTGTTAACTGGGGAATTCCGACGGATAACATGTTTACCAGGGTTCGCCATGCTGCTTTGTTGTGTGCTTTTTTTTTTAATACTACCGTCGTTGTAATATGAATAAAGTTTATGAATTTGCTCTTAAAGTCTTCGATTTCTTCAAGAAGAAATGTTCACTGGTGATCCTATGTTGGGATGTGCGCGTTTTGTCTCTTATGATGTGGGCTTTACGCAACGCCTGTTATTCCCTAAGATGACACGTGCCTCCCATACTATTTAGCATTAAAGGGAGATAGTGGCGTGATATGCGCGGTGTGCGCGTTTGTCAACATCATGATAAGCGCGGTTTTCTATGTGTCAGGCGGCATTTGGTATGCTGACGTGGACGGGTTTTTGATTTGTTTGAGGAAAAGTGATGATGGATATCTGAACGGTCCAGATTTAGGAACCCTTGGTTAAACGGTTCGATTGGGATGTAGCTCCGGGATCTAACGGCCAGGGATTTACCCTCTTTACATAAAAGTAGAATCGTACAGGCAAAAAAGGGCTTCACTCCAAAAGTCGAATTGCTTTTTTTGAAAACTTCTTCTTCTCCAGCGAGACTTGGTCTTAAGCTTTCTGTGTCTTTTTCTTGTCCTTTTCTCTGCTAAGGTAATGGCTAGCGCTACCTCTTCTTCCTCTAGTTCTTCTCACGGGTCTTTGATCCCTTCTTCGTCCATCCCCACAGTCTCCGTCGTGATTCCAGTTGAACCTAGGGATATTCCAGTCCAGGGTTCACGGGTTCATCCTGCTTCTAGGGCCATGGGTAGGGGGTCTGGTACGTTCATAAGTCTTCTTGGGCAGAAGGATGTAGATGACCTAGCAGAGAAATATGAGATAGATCTTTCCCTATTTGAGGTTAGGGTTCCTTGTTCTGGGGAGAGGGCGAGTTCTCCCAGGGAAGGAGAGATAACTATCTATCAAGATGCGTTATCGGGTGGCCTTAGACTTCCTTTTTCTGATTTTGCTAAGGCGATTCTAGAGGAATATCATCTGTGTCCTTCACAGCTGACTCCGAATTCTTGGAGGTTACTGAAAGGTTTTGTCATTGTTTTCAAAAATTACGGAGTAAGTCCGACCGTCCGTTGGTTCTGTATGTTATTTAGCCTATGTTTAGAGTCTAATGCCGATTGGTATTACTTCTCGGCTAGTTCTGGAAGAAAGTTTTTAGGGAATGTGCCTTCTTCCATTAAGCGGTGGAAGAGTAAATTTTTCTTTGTCAAAAATAAATCCGAGTGGGATGTCCGAACCAAGTGGGATACTCCCCGAACGGATATCGTTTGTGAGGAAATGACAAAAGAAGAGGAGGCTCTTCTTAAGTCAATGACGGGGCTATCCAAAGTTTATATGGATGAGTTCTTGACCAAGGAAAACCTCGTTAAATGTCATTTAATAGTATCTGCTGGTAGGATTTATTCGTATATCTATCTTAGTTTAATCTTGAATGGCGATATCCAACATGATTCAGAATTTTATTTTGCAGAAAGTCCGATGGAGGATGAGGACTTGAGCTACGTTAAGGGCCTCCTGGCTTCCTATGAAGGTGAAGTTCATCCACCTTTACCTCGTGGGCGGAAGAAGAAGGAAGCGGCCTCTAGTAAAGGTGTTGATACCTCCAAGGAGGAGAAAAAGAAGAGGAAGAGAAAAGAGGTCGATTCTTCCAAGAAAGGGGGCAAAGGCGACCCCGCTACAGGGTCCTCACGGGAGAGGAGGACGAAGAGGAAGAATTCTGAGGACGCATCAGTTCCTGGAATTATGATTGAAAGGGTGAGTTCACCTGTGGAAGAGGCTCGTCCGGCTTTATCGCCAATTTCCGAAGGGCCCTCTTCTAGTCAACTAGAAGATATCCTCCTCAAGGAGGTAAGGAGTTACTTCTTAAGGGTATCATTGTTCTACAGTACTTTTTTAACTTAGGTTTTGTTTCTGGAGGCGGGAGAAGCGGCCCTCTTGGATAAACCGAGAGTGGCGCACTCCGCTTTTAAGAGGACCCAAGCAACTCAAGGGAAGGAGTTGCCCTCAAGACATCCCTTTTCGGATGTTGCTTACGTGAAAAATGTTTTGATGGCCATGCGCCCCAATGTGACTCTCTCTACTAAGCTACGGGGAGCCGGGAGGGAAGAGGCCACTTGCCAGCTTTTCCGATCGGTCATGCTGGTAAGGACCGTTCTCGCATTTCTTTTTCTCCTAAACTTGGTATCATTTATAACTCCTTTGTTATTTCGTAGACTACGCATTGGGTGGATCGAGTCGGCAATCTTTGTCAAGAGGACTTGGCAAAGATGGAAGCAAGTAGGGCAGAATTTGCCCAACTAAACTCTAAGGTGGAGGCCTTGGAGGAAAAAGAAAAGAAGCAGCTCGCTATTATCCATACTTTTGAGAAGAATAAAGCCGAGCGGCTTCAACAGTTGGCCGCTATAGAAAAAGAGAAAAATGACTTAACGGCCAAGTTGGCGAGTTCCGAGGGCTCTCTTCAGGCTGCTAAGGAGGATATCAAAAGACTACAGGACGATTCTAGCAGTTTGAAGGAGGAACTTAAATTTTCTCAAGATGAGCGCACTGACGCCCAATGGAGTCTAAAGTTGAAGGTTGCGGAACTCAAGGGGGAGCGTGACACACTCAAGGAAGACTTGGCTTCCAGACAGAGGACCCCTAAATCCGACTCGCAAGAGATGAAAGACCTAATTGATCGAGCGGATAAGTTGGAGAAAGAGGTCGCTCGGCTTAGGGCGAAAGCCAAAGAAGGGGCCACCCGCATTTATTCTGTAGTGCAGCAGGTGGGTCACCATGTTCCTCCTGCGGACGTTTTATCTATGGGGCTCGCTGGAGTCTTGAAGAAATTTATGGAGCTAAAAGAGTTGCAACTTATAAAGACTCCAGAGGCTCCTGTCCCAGCCCCTTCCGAACCTCCAACCCAAGTTCCTCCAGAAGCGGCTGACCGCCCTGAGGGCCCTAGTTCTTAGGGATTTTTTTTTTTTTTTTTTAGGACATGTTCTTGTAAACACCTAGTTATTTTGGAATGTAATTTCAATTTGTATGAATGAAACACAAACCTTTTTCTTTGTGAAGATTTATTTCCGAGAGATGGTTTTAACCATTTTAAGAAGTCCTTCGCCAGGTCTTTTTTCCTTCATTTGGCTTGTAAGTCAAGCTTCATAGCAGGTTCTTTTCTTCTTAGTCCAATCTAGGGACTTTGATTTGTTGAGTAAGATCGTAAGATCCTTGCCATTGTAAATGAGATTGTTGCCTCATATTTCGATCGGGATTTTTGCCTCTTGTTTTTGGATGAGAGTTATCGTTTATCCTCGTAGGATAATTCTGACTCCTCTTTTAGGAATGGGATTTTCACCTCATTTTTGTGGAATGGGATTTTCACCTCATTTTTGTAGAAAGGGCTTAAGCTTTATTTCATGGAACATTTAGGAGACGATTACAGGATTCACTGATAGTAGCGTCGCAAGTGTTCAGCATGAAATGGACGCTTGAGTATTTTCCCTTCCATATTTACCAGATAATAGGTGCCATAGGACAATTCTTACGTATGACGTAAGGGCCTTCCTAATTAGGAGTTAGCTTCCCCTGCTCGGCTTTTGTTTCCTCGAACTCATTTCTCTTAAGACCAGGTCACATTTGGAAGAAGACTCTTTTTACCCTTGTGTCATAGAACCTTTTTACTCTTTTGGCGTATAGATGGGTCGCCTTTGTTTCTGCAACTTCTCTTCGCTCTTCAAGTAAGTCAAGTTCTGCTTGGAGATTCTTCTCATTTTCTTCTGATGAGAAGATTTGCTGTGTCCGCAGGGTAGGCATTCCTATTTCTCGCAGTGGTCGACAAATGCCTTCGCCCCCATAAGTAAGTGAGAGAGAACGGAGTTTCTCCTATAGGGGCTCTTGTGGTTATCCCGCTGGTAGCCTGCAGGACGCCGAATTTCTTCAACCCAGTTAGTTCCTTTTCTAGAGACCCGGGTTTTGAGAGCTTGGAGCAAGGTGCGATTGGTTACCTCTACCTGACCGTTGGCTTGGGGATGTGTCACAGAAGTTAACCTGGATTCGATTCCGAGCCCTGAACAAAAGCTTTTGAAAGCCTTGTTATCAAATTGTCGCCCATTATCAGAAATGAAGGAGACCGGAAATCTGAATCAACAGATAACCGTTCGCCATAAGAACCCCTGATAAGCTTTCTCCGTGATTTTGGCCAAGGGCTCAACTTCTACCCATTTGGTGAAGTAATCGATAGCCACTATCAAAACCTTCATTTGTCGAATCGAAGTGGGAAATGGCCCTAGGAGATCAACTCCCCAGATAGCAAACGAGCGAGGGCTAATAATTGGCGTGAGCAGTGTTGGTAGTCGTCTTTGAATCTTGGAATGCCGCTATGTGCATCACATTTTCGCTTAACGCCACCGCATCCCGAAGTTAACGCTTCGCCGCATTAGCCCCTGCCAGCAGACTTTGTAACTTAAGGCTTTGCCTCCTATATGCCCCCCTCCAATACCTTCATGAATTTCTTGAAGGATATAGTTTGCTTCTGTGGGACGCAGGCACAGTAAGAAGGGTTGCGTATAGGACCTCTTGTATAGATCTTCGCCAATGATGGTGTATTGAGCGGATTTGTAAGAGATCCGTCTGGCTTCTGTCTTGTTGGATGGTATAGGTCCACCTTGCAAGTAGTTTATGATGGGATCCATCCAACTTGACTCTTCTGCCATACTTTGTACTTCTCCTTCTAATCCCTCAATAGTTTTTGTGGGCAGGTACTGTAGGTTGAAGGGAGATTCTCGTGACGCCCATGGCGTGGTGGCTTTTAGATAAAGCGCCCGCTTCTTCATTTTGTGCTCTCGCATGATTTTTTCAATTTGGAAATGAGCGTAGTGGGGACTATCTTCTTTACCACCGCTTGGTATTTGACCATGTTCTCCTCCTTTGCTTCAAAGTTGCCCAACGCGTGTGGCTAATCTAACTAGCCGCGGAGTCGGAATATACGTGTAGGCGTTGAATTCGAGCCCTCGCCAAACGCAATCCCGATGAGGGGCTTCATATTCGGCCTCGTTGTTGGTTGCTCGGAATTGGAACTTAAGAACTGCCAATTTTCCACTCTGGAAGGAGAATAAAGGATCGAAGCCGGGCTCCGACCTTTCTTCTTCGCTGATCCATCAACATATAAGGACCTTGGGATGCTAGGACTTTCTTCCGATATTCTCAAGTGACTTCATCCTCATTTGCGGGAATGCTCAATTCCACAATAAAATCTGCCAGAACATGAGCCTTGATTGCCGTACGGGGTTTATAGGCGAGATCAAACTCACCCAACTCTATCACCCATTTGGCTAGACGTCCAGAATTTTCAGGCTTATGGAGGATTTGCTTTAAGGGCTGATCCGTTAACACCGTAACTTTGTGGGCTTGAAAGTAAGGCCTTAATCTTCATGCGGATGTGATGAGAGCGAAAGCCAACTTTTCAAGCGGTAGATATCTTGATTCCGCATTGTTTAGGATCTTGCTTGTGTAATAGACTGGTTTCTGAACTCCTTTGTCTTCCCTCAAAAGTACTGCACTGACCGCTCGAGGAGCAGCAACCAAGTAGACGTAGAGCTCTTCCCCTACTTGTGGCTTAGCTAGCAACTGAGGCGATAGGAGATAATCTTTGAGTTCTTCAAAGGCTTTCTCACATTCTTCTGTCCACTCCATTTTTGGTGCTTTTCGCAAGGCTTGGAAGCGTGGGAGGTTTTTCTCTCCGGCTTTAAAGATAAATCTCCCCAGAGCTGTTAGGCGTCCGTTAAGACGTTGTATCTCTTGAAGGCTTTTGGGTGATCCCATGTCAAGGATGGCTTTGACCTTTTCCGAATTTGCTTCTATTCCTCTTTGGGTCAATATAAATCCGAGAAACTTCCCTGATCGGACACCAAAAGCACATTTGTTCAGATTCAAGCGCATGTTGTAAGTCCGTAGTGACTGAAAGGCATCTTGTAAATCTGAGAGGTGTTTGTCGGCTTTTCGGCTCTTCACCAGAATGTCATCCACATAAGCTTCAACATTTCTGCCAAGTTGTTCTTTGAAAACCGTATTCATGAGCCTCTCGAAGGTGGCTCCGACGTTCTTTAAACCGAACGACATTACCTTATAGCAATAAGTTCCTGTGCTTGTAATGAAGGATGTTTTTTCTTCTTCATCTTTGGCCATTCGGATTTGATTGTAGGCTGAGAAGGCATATAAAAAACTCAGCATTTCGTGTCCCGCTGTGGAATCAACCAAGCCATCAATTGAAGGTAGAGGGAATGAGTCTTTGGGATAAGCTTTATTTAGGTTCGTGAAATCTACGCACATCCTCCATTTTCCTGATGGCTTTTTTACTAGAACCACATTGGCCAACCATTCTGGATAGTGCACTTCTCGGATAAGCCCGGCCTTTAAAAGGGTTGATACTTCTTCTTCTGTGGCCTTCTGCCTCTCTTGTACGGAATTTCTCTGTTTCTGTTTGACAGGCTTGAACGACTGATCTTTGTTGAGGCGGTGCTCAATGACATCACGTTTTACGCCTGGCATATCTTCTGATGACCAGGCGAAGAGATTAGAATTGGTCCTTAGTACCACCATGAGATTTTCTTGTTGTACTGTTGTTAGATCCGCACCAATCGGCACTGTGCGTTCTATCCCAGTTGTATCTAGAGGAACCGTAAGCAATTCTTCAACTGGTGTGGGCCGAACTTCTTCATCTTCCCGTTCGGCTATTTTGTTGATCAACATAGCTTCCGAAATTTTTGTTTTGCCTCTGTCTAAAGCTTTTCCTTTGAGGGTTGCAACATAACATTGCCGCGCCAAGCGTTGATCTCCTCTTACCTCTCCACTACCAGTCTCCGTCAGAAATTTGAGGAGAAAATGGTAAGTAGAAATTATGTTCTTCGTGGCGTTGAGGGTTGGCCTCGCTAAGAATAACGCTGTAACTTGAAGCACAGCTTGTAATTAGGAAATTTGTTGTCACCGCTGATGGTCTAGGCGACTTTCCTATCAGAATTGGCAAAGAGATCATTCCTTTTGGTACAGACACCCTCCTAAAACCCTATTAAGGATGATTTTACGGAAGCAAATTATCTCGCATCATATCTCATTCGCTCAAGGCACTCCGTAAGAGAATCGCCAACCGAACTTCCAATCGCCTATCGTAACCCTCTTCATTTGGAAACTGGAAACCATGACGGCAATGACTAAGGTGTCGTCATGGGGGTGGCGAACCCTGCTGACGTCGTTATCATAAAAAATGATTGGAGTCGTAGGCCGTGATCTTCTTTGTGGCGTTTCCGTTTCCTGCGCATCCCCCACCATTCATGCATAGCTTTTCCGAGAGGCGGAGCTTTCACCTCCACACCCAGGACCACCACTGATAAATCCGACCATCTCCCCTTTTTCTTCTTCTTCTGGCTGTGAAATTTCGGGCCCCTCTTGGATATCAATGTTGATATACTGCTCCAATTGTCCCCTTCTAACGACATCTTCAATGGCGTTCATCAAATGGGTACATTTTTCCGTGTCATGTCCTTTAGTTTGATGAAACTTGCAATATCTTTTACTATTCCTTTGCCGCCGATTCTTTCGCGGTGTTTTGGGCCATGTCAAGAGTTGTTGGTCCCGGATTTGCATGAGAATATGGCTTCCGTCCGATTTAGTGGGGTATGGTGGTCGATTCGACAATTTTTCTTCTTTTGAAGATTCTCTAGGTTCGCTGACACACATGTCATTTGAAGGCGTGTTGAGGTTTCCTGTCCTCCCTTACTGTCCCTGCGTGGCCCGCCTTCTTTTCGTATTTTCTGGGGCCTTCTGTTGATATTTTGATGGGTTTTTCCCTTCCGGAGTTCAACAGGGGCACGCCGAGCCTCTTCTTCCCAACCCGTATAGATTTCATCAGAATTGATGTATTTCTGGGCATGGATCATGAGGGCGCGGATGGTTTTTGGTGGATCCAAGGTGAGGGAAAAACAAAAAGGAGATTCTAGCAAACCCTCCATCGTGAAGGTTACAGACCTACGCCGAATAAGATCCGAACGCTTGTCGCTTCATCTATGAAACGGTTTAAATAGGCTTGGAGTGTTTCCCCCCCTCGTTGCTTAACACGCAGAAGGGTAGATGGAGTTTTATTTTGCTTTGAGTAATTAGCAAAATAAGCTAGAAAGCTATCGGCTAGAACTTGAAACGAAGGAATCGTGTTAGATGGAAGATCCACAAACCAGTCTTGCGCTTTTCCCTCTAAAGTGGCGGGAAAAGCTCAAGACATACGAAAGGCCGGTGAATTCCGTAAAGAAGCATCTTCGATCGGAAATACCTCAAGTGGCGAGATGGATCAGTTTTTCCCTCGTATGCAATCATTGCAGGTGGTCGAAAACTGTCAGGAACTTGTTCTTCCAATATTTCCTTGATGAAAGGCGAGCATATGTTAAAAACATGCCATTCGGATCTCTTGTTTCCTCAAGGATCGCCTGCCGTTGCATTCTTCTACATGGTTGGAGCGATAGGCTATTACGGTCACCTTGTCCGCCTCCTTCTCATATATGCGTTACATTTCTTGTGGCGGCTTTTACCGACGTCGAAGCGGAGGGTTCGAGCTAGCAGAGAAGGCGCTCTCTCTTCTGCTTCCATGAGTGCGAGTCCTTGTCCTCCTCTCGCTTCTGGAATTGGTCGGTGCGGTTAGTACACTTGGTGGAACTTGTGCGGGAGGAAGTAACGGATGGGTTAATGTATGCACGCTTGAGCTAACCGCTCCAATTCTTTGCCGCATGTTAAGGTAAAACTCCGGGATGGGTTCTCGGGGTGGGGCGGTAGGATTTTCCGATGGAGATAAGATAGGTGGATTATTCAACGGAATCTCCTCATGCCCACGGACTTCGCCGGGTCCTTCGGGATTACTTGGCGCTCCTTGTTCTTGAATCCGTTTTGACCTTCTGGTAGTAATCATTTAGCTTTTTGTAAGGGTCCCCACGGACGGCGCCAAACTGTTGATGCCAAAAAGTGGTCCACCTCACGCTTTGGCTATTATGGCCTCGTAATCTGGTCTCAGCCTTCGACAAACGGTTGAAATTTATAGTTGGTGTGGACGCTTACTTCAACTTCTGAACGGAGAACATGGAGGGTGCTTTGGAAATCCGTTCGGAATTACCCTGGCTTTCCATTCCTTTGGGATGAATCTGTAAGAGGGAGAAAAAGGGCGGTCGGAATTGGGCCTTTCTGCCCGGATTCAGCTCCGATGCTTAAGTCAGGAAAACTGTAAGAAGGCGGTCTTAGACATGAGTTAGCTCTTTTGTGTGGTGATTTATTCTGCTCCCCCTCTTTTTCTATTATCGCTCTTCTTTTATAGCAATTTAAAGGCGGTTTAGGAAAGGCGGTGGAGTGAGGCGGTGAATGAGAAACTATCGTCTAAGGCGGTAAGAGAATATCTTCCAAGGCGGTAAGAAAATATCTGCCTACTGTGTAGGTGCTACGTAGGTAAGTAGAAAATATCTACCTACCGCCAGTAGGTACCACGCGTGTGTGAGTAGAAAAATATCACGCCTCTTTGTAGAGGCAAGTGGATAAGATCTATTTACTGTAGAGGCGTTAGATACGGTCTTACCCAGCTGGTTATCACCTTCTTACTTCTTGTATAATTCCGACGGACTTTCTGCAGGGGTGAGCACTCCTTATTTGCCGGACGGAATTTATGCTAATTACTTTGGTGGTGACTGACTATCTTGTGGCTAAAAGAAATGTAACCCTTTATGATAGGTGGCCATTTAGGCAGGCGACACGTGTTTTACCAAGTATTTCCGTAACACTATACATAGGAAATCATTATATGTGCGTTTGCACATAAAGTCCTGGCCATCGAGTACCACTAAATTTGTAACACCCATCTCGCTAATCAGACAGATGTCACACCAGTTGGGCTGGGTGTGCACCCAGCCCATAAGCTGTGCAAATTAAGCCTGAAATTAAGAAGCATGTACTCCAAATAAGGTTCATATGACATAGCATAGCCGGTTACATACCGGGAGTCATATTCAAATAAAGGTCATAGTGGAGTACAACACACAGAGTTATGGGCAACTACGACCCCAAATACAATGTAAAAGAACATACTAGAGTTTAATACAACCCAATGAAATTAAACATAGAAACATGTACGCCAGAGCCAGCTAGACCTCGATCCCTGCTCAAGAGATGAGCTACTATCCCGATCCAAGTCTAGATCCTATAACAGAAAAACAGTATAGAAAGGGGCTGAGCTATACAAGCTCAGTGAGTATAGACTACTCCGCCAGGTATTATACATACATGTCATCTGTACTAAAATACTGGAACATAAGCAATGCAAGTCTAAATCATGAAGGTCAACATAGTTATCTTTAATCTTGATAAGAATGCTAATACGATCAAAAATTCATGGATAAACACATAAGCAGTCCTATATCATATCAAGCATATAGTAAGTATGTATATGGGATGGCCTCATATCATACAAGCGTGCACCCCTAGTTAAAATGTCTCCGTAAGGACTCCAACAATCACCAGGAACAGAGGCATACATCTACATGATCCTGATGCCGGGAACAGAGGCATACATCGATATGAACCCTACCGACGCACTGTGAGGCATACATCTACATGTGTACGTCAAGCGAGCATCTCGTATCGATACGGGATCTCTCAAGAGACAGGAAGGGGTTTTTATAAAAGAACGACTTTAGGAAACATTTTTAGTTTTAAAAAAAAACGATTGAAAACAAATCCCCTTCCTTAGCCCGGTCTCATCAACTAAAATATCTAGGCTCTATCCTGAGCCCTCCCGCTAGGTCCCCTATACATAACTAACTAAGGTGCAGCTTATGATACATAGAATAATATTTAACTACCTCTTAGGGTTTCCTTAATCATATCTCATGTTCTTTAAAGTTGAATCAAGTATACAAGCATGAAAATACTATGCAAGTATAACGATAAATTCATCGATATACACAAACCGAAATAAACTCATAAAAATACGATAAAGCTGAAATCCCGATAAATACATGAATTAACACTAGATCTACGGTGAAGTCCCCTCACCTTAAGTCCTTGCAAATACCTAGGAATCGCTCGGTCTTTCAGCGGTTTCTATTGGACCTTTTCCCTTTCCTAGAATCAATAAGAGTACTAATTAAATACAGAGTCCGTATTTTCCATAACTTCGTCCTATAGCTTAAGAATACGAAGATTTATGAATACTATTCCGTATTCTTAACTTAGACTCCTATTTAACTCAAAGGAGCATATAAGGGACATTAAACTCATACGACCATGTTTTCATACTTAACAAGTATAACATGTCTTTAAATCCTTGGATTACTCTTAAGCATGCTTAATTAGTCTACATTAATCAATCTAAAGCATGTGTCCCTTAAGCATGATAATCATGGAAACTAATTATACTGTTACGGATATATTTGGTAAGACAGATGTCAGTGACCTAGGGACCACCTGTCACACACAGGACCGTGTGTTCTCAGCCACGTAGCATCTTTGGCCACGTGGCAATATCACCAAATAACCTTGCACAATTCCGTTCGGCAATAACGTGAGGAATAAATCCTGCGAATAAGTCCGTCGGAATTATAATTATGACATGTTCTCTTATACAAAGGCATTGCAAAGGAAGGCGAGAAGTAAAATATCTAACGCTCCTCTGATAGAAGTAGGCCTTATCCACTTACTACAAGTAGGATATTTACCCTACTTGCCTACAGAGCACCTACACGCTAAGCAGATATTTTCCTACCGCCTTAGAAGATATTCACCTAGCCCACCGCCTTACCCCACCGCCTTGCAAGATATTTGCTTAAACCGCCTCTCACTTGCTATAAAAGGAGAGGAAGGACAATAAGGAAAGGGACCGAAAAATACTCACTACACATTACACAAAGCATTTCCTAGAACATCTTACCCTGATTTCTGACTTAAGCATTGGAGTTAAATCCGGGCAGAAAGGCCCAATTCCGATTATTTCTCCTCCTCTTCACAGGTCTATCAGTGGATAATTCCGGACGGAATTGCTGAGTGCCCTCCGCGTCTCCCTGTTCGCAAGCAGAAGTAAGCGTCCACACCAACTATAAATATTAACTGTTTGTCAAAGGCTGAGACCAGATCACGAGGCCACAGTAGCCAAAGAGTGAGGTGGATCAGTTTTTGGCATCAACATATACATAAGCATGTTAATATGATCGCTAATAGAGAATTTATGCTTAGGGATTTCCAAAAAAATCGGGCAGCACCTACTCTATTTAGAGGGCCCTGAAAATTATACAAACAATCACATTAGTTATAATACAAGTGAGACCATGCTTCTACATCATCATTCAAGCCCTCAATCTCTCTAATCCCTCCTCAATCCCTCTCTAATCACAACCCTATTATGAATATAACATCAAAATTTATTCATCACCATAGGTTCATTCAATCATGCATCTAAATCAAGGGTTTTCCCCCAAATCTAAAATTTTAGGGCTTTACTTGAAGGGAGCTGTTCGTCGGCGTAGGGCTGCTGTTGGGCTGTGAGACAACGACCGGCGAGAGAGAGATCGCGAGAGAGGGGCTGGCGGTGCTGGTCCTTGCTGGAACTTGGCCTGTGGCTGGCTCGGAATGGTGGTCACGGTCGGAAGGCGACAGTGAGGGCGAGTACGCCGAGGGCGGTGCTTCGTGCTCGGGAAAAGGCTGGCTGCCTGCACTGCGTGGAGTTGGCCTGTGTGGCGTGGGTCGGGCGGCGGAGGCTCGGGCGGCCGTGGTGCAAGGCGTGCGTCGGAGGAGAGGGCCGGCAGAGGCGGCTCCGGGCGGCTACGGGCCCAAGTAGGGCGCTCGGTGGCTCGCGAGAGAGAAAGGGAGAACAGGAGACAGAAGCACGAGTGTTTCTCTCAATTGGGTTTTAAATTTTCTAGCTTAACACCTAAGTCTCCTATATACTTTCATATATAAATTAAATAATATTAATCTTTATTATTTATTTCCCATGATTGCCATTATCTTTAATCTTTTCATTAAACTAACTTATCATTCCAATAATGCCACATGGGTCCAATTAATTAACTTATCCCAATCTTTATGTCACATCATCCTTTGTTAATATTATCTTTTAATAATTCACCGACCCTGATCCGGAAATCTCGGGTCAATGATTCTAGTCATCAGAGGCGTACAGTAGCCTCACGGGTCTGTCCCTCATCAAACCAGATCCGCGAATACCGGCTTTTGACTCGCCTGATCTACTTTATCGGAACTCGAAGATTTGTTTGATTCTCCTACTCAATTAATCCTTATTAATTAACAATAATGAAATCTCCATTAAAATTTATCGAGGTTATCTTTATCGTCCACCTCCAACTATTCCATGTGTAAGCGGCCTGGCACATTAGTTGCGAGGCTGGATTTAAATTTATTATTCCTCGATTTTTCCTTTAATTGGGCTTTAAAATAAATAATTAATTTCCTGTGCTAATTAATCTCATTAATTGTCAAAATTTTCTGATTTATTCTCCTAGAAAATTCGGGGCGTTACAAAATTGCCCTTGTCCTCTAATATAGAAATCTAGTACAAATCTTAGATGACAATCACTATCTTGTCTACAATGCATACAACCCTAGATCCTTATCAAAGAGTGATTCCCCCATTCTCTTTGTAAAATTTTTATTGTTTTCTACATTTTAGAATAGTTTAGGCCAAACCCCTTGCTTCAACTAACTGTGTATGGACATAGTACTTATTGTGGGGAAAAATGGTCGGTACACGTGGCATTATCTAGTTCCATAAGGAGGATGGGACCACGCATTAAATTGTCCCTCTCCTAGGAGACCGCGTGGAGATTCCCCCACTATTCGCCTGTAGAGGAGCGCACACCTGCGATAGTGTTAGACAAGTGCACCCGTACTAACGACGCTCACGGTTAGCGGCCTAGGGAGAAAGGCCCTAGCAAGGCCATACAAGCCCTGGTGTCTAAGGTGACACTTATGACTATAACTAACCACCTGATAGCGACTTAAGAGGTATAAAGGCGAAAAAAAAGAGAAATAAAGGTGACTAAGGCACTCAAGGAACTCATCCCCTACCTTAAGACTTCTCCTCCTCCCCCGCTCTCCTATGCAACTCCTTATCTTTCTACACTTTATGTAAAATCTGCAAAATTTATGAATTAATTAAATCTTTATTTGTCTTTTAATCGTGTTGGTTGAATTTTAAGTAAATGAAGCGTTCAATTGCAAAAAAAAGTACCACAAAATATCAAGGAAGTATGTTAGCAAAGAATTAAATTGGGAATATATATATATATACACACACACAGAAGTGTTACAGTCAGGCCGGCCGCACTTGCGGCGGGCCCGACATGTGACTACTACAATGGTCAGTCCCGGGCCCTCGGCTAGGCTGAGCCGTTGTCTCACATCGGTGGCCGCGCAAGTGCCTACCGACTGTAACACTTCTATATATATATAATTCTGATAAGGTAAGGCCGGCCGGAAACACTGTTCATTTGCGGTCGCATCCCATTTGGCTACCTGGAGCATGTTTGAAGGATTTCCAACCATATAGATGGAAAGAACATCGAAAAATAAGGTTGCATGTCAATTTTCATACAATTTGGGAAGGTGTAGGGTCTTCATCTTAACGGGTGAAAATTTATAGAAATCTTACCGGTTTATAATTTCACCGTTTAAGATGAAGACCCTACACCTTCCCAAATTGTATGAAAATTGACATACTAGCTTTTTTTTCGATGTTTTTTTCATCCATATGGTTGAAAATCCTTAAAACATTGTGTAAATGGGCTAAAATTGGGCGAGTGCACTTGCACAATGTTACGGTTGGCCGCACCATATCAGCCCTATATATATATATATATATATATATATATATATATATATATATATATATATTGTTACGGAAATATTTGGTAAAACACGCGTCGCCTTCCTAAAGGGCCACCTGTCATACACAGGGCTACGTTTCGCTTGGCCACAGACGGTCAGTCACCACCAGGTTCGTTAGTATCAATTCCGTACGGCAAATAAAGAGGGCTCACCCCTACAAAAAGTCCGTCGGAATTATACACGAAGCAAGAAGGTGATAACCATCTGGACAAGAGCATATCCAACGCCTCTACAGTAAGTAGATCTTATCCACTTACCCCTACAGTAGGTAGATATTTTCTACTTACACACGAGGTACCTACACGGTAGGTAGATATTTTCTACCTACCTACGTAGCACCTACATAGTAGGCAGATATTTTCTTACCGCCTTAGAAGATATTTTCTCATTTACCGCCTTACTCCACCGCCTTTCCTAAACCACCTTTAAATGACTATAAAAGAAGAGCGACAATGAAGAAAGGGGGGGATCGGAAAAAGTCACCACAAAAAGAGATAACTCATGTCTTAAACCGCCTTCTTACAAATTTTCTAACTTAGGCATCGGAGCTGAATCCGGGTAGAAAGGCCCAATTCCGACCACTGTTTTCCCCCTTTTATAGGTTCATCCCAAAGGAAAGCTAAGGCAATTCCGAGCGGATTTTAATAGGATAATTCCGAACGGATCTCCAAAGCATTCTCCATGTTCCTCATTCAGAAGCTGAAGTAATCGTCCACACAAACTATCAATTTTAACTGTTTGTTGAAGGCTGAGACCAGATCACGAGGCCACAGTAGGCAAGGCGTGAGGTGGACCAGTTTTTGGCATCAACAGTTTGGCGCCGTTCGTGGGGACCCTTACAAAAAGCCAAATGATTACTACCAGAAGGTCAAAACGGATCCAAGAACAAGGAGCACCAAGTAACCCTGAAGAACCTGGAGAAGTCCGAGGACACGAGGAGATTCCGTTGAATAATCCACCTATCTTACCTCCATCGGAAAATCCTCCCGCCCCACCCCAAGAACCCATCCCGGAGTTTTACCTCAACATGCAGCAGCAGTTGGAACAGTTAACTCAAGCTGTTCATGCTTTAACTCATCCACCAGTTCCTCCCACACAAATTCCACCAAGTGTGCCAACAATCCCACCAGCCAATTTCGAAAGCAGAGGGAGGACAAGTACTCGCACCCATGGAGAAAGAAGAGAGAGAATCGCTTTCTTTGCTAGCTCATAACCCCCCTCCGTTCGACGTCGAGAACAAGCTGCAACAAGAACTGAACAGCATACAAGAGTGGAGCGGACAAGGACCGAACGGAATAGCCCATCTGTTCCAACGGCCGAGTAAGAACACAAATGATGTGGTCCTTCCCGGGGAAACAAGAAATCCGAACGGCACGTTCTCAGCATGTGTTCACCTTTTATCAAGGAAATATTGGAGGAACAAGTTCCTGATAATTTCAGACCACCTGCTATGACTGCATATGAAGGCAGAACCGATCCGTCTCGTCACCTGAAGTCTTTCCGATCGAAGATTCTTCTCACAGGAATTACCGACGCTCGTATGTGTCGAGCTTTTCCCGCCACCTTAGAGGGAAAAGCGCAAGACTGGTTTGTCGATCTTCCATCTAGCACAGTTCCTTCTTTTCAAATTCTAGCAGATCGCTTTCTAGCTTACTTTGCTAATTACTCAAAACAAAAGAAAACCCCATCTACCCTTCTCAAGTTAAGCAAATGTAGAGGGGACACGCTCGTGCCTATTTAAATCGTTACATAGGACGCAGAAGCGGCTAACGCTATGGACCTCCTTCAGCCGAATGGTCGCGGACCTTTTTAATGGAAGGACTGCGAGAATCCCATTTTCGTTTTTCCCTCACCCTAGATCCACCAAAGACCATCCCCGCCCTTATGATCCATGCACAAAAGTACATCAATTCCGATGAGATCTACACGGGTTGGGAGGAAGAAGCTCGACGCGAACCGGTGGAAATTCAAAGAGGAAAATCCTACCAAAATGTCAAGAGAAGGCCTCCGGTCATACGAAAGGAGGGAGGGTCACGCAGGTACAGTAAGGGTGGAAATAGAGGTCTGGAAACCCCAATACGCCCTCAACGGCATGTACTACAGCCTAGAGAACCCTCAAAGGAAAGTAAAATTGTCAGATATGACCACCATACCCCACTAAATCAAACTAGAAGCCATATCCTTATGCAAATCAAAGAGCAAAAGCTCCTGACATGGCCAGAGTCTGCAAAAAATCCCGAACGGCAAAAGAACAGTAAGACATATTGTCAGTTTCATCAATCTAAGAGACACGATACGGAGAAATGTACCCATTTGATGAACGCTATAGAAGATGTCGTTCGAAGAGGGCAACTGGAGCAATATATCAACCTTGAGATTCAAGAGGAACCTGACATTCCACAACCTGAAGAAGAAGAAGGAGAAATAGTGGGGTTCATTAGTGGTGGACCCGGTTGTGGTGGTGAAAGTTTCGCCTCTCGGAAAAATTACGCCCGAATGATAAGAGTTGCGCAGGAAACAGAAACACCTCAAAGGAGGTCTCGACCTATGACTCCCATCATCTTTTATGATAACGATGTCAGCAGGGTTCGCCACCCCCATGATGATGCTCTAGTCATTGCCATCATGGTTTCCAACTTCCAAATGAAGAGAGTTCTGATAGACAGTGGAAGTTCAGTTGACATTCTATTTTGGAGTGCTTTCGAGAGAATGAGATATGATGCGGATAACTTGCTCCCCGTAAAATCATCCTTAGTAGGATTTTTCGGAGGAGTTATACTGATCGTAAGGAATGATCTCCTTGCCAGTTATGGTAGGAAAATCGCCAAGATCATCAACAGTGACAACAAACTTTCTGGTTGTACGCTGTGCTTCAAGCTACAATGTTATTCTTGGTAGGCCAACCCTCAACGCCTTGAAAGCCGTAATTTCTACCTACCATCTTCTCCTAAAATTTCCAAACCGAAAGTAGCAAATGAGAAGTAAGAGGAGACCAACCTTTAGCACGACAGTGCTATATTGCAACCCTTAAAGGAAAAGTCGTAAACAGGGGCAAAACAAAAGTTTCGGAAGCCATGCTGGTCAATAGAATAGCCGAGCAGGAAGATGAGGAATTCCGACCAATACCAGTTGAAGAATTGCTTACAGTTCCTCTAGATACAACCAGGATGGAACGTACAGTGCGAATTTGACAAGAGTACAGCAAGAAAATCTCATGGTGGTACTAAGGACAAATTCTGACCTTTCGTCAGTCATCAAGATATGCCGTGTGTGAAACGCAACTTCATCGAACAATCACCTCAACATAGATCAATCATTCAAGCCTATCAAGCGAGAAAAGGAGAAATTCGAGCACCGGAAAGGCCGAGAAGGCGCGAGAGGAAGAAGTATCAACCCTCTTGAAGGCCGGATTTATCCGAGAGGTGAACTATCCGCATCGCTAGCTAATGTGGTTCTTGTAAAAAAGCCGTCCGGAAAATGGAGAATGTGCGTAGATTTTACGGACCTAAACAAAGCTTGTCCAAAAGATTCGTTCCCCCTACCTTCCATCGATGGTTTAGTTGATTCTACGATGAGGCATGAGATGTTGAGTTTCTTAGACGCCTTCTCAGGCTACAATCAAATCCGAATGGCCGAAAAAGACGAAGAAAATGCATGCTTCATTACAAGCACTGGGGCTTATTGCTATAAAGTAATGCCGTTCGGATTAAAGAACGCAGTGGCCACCTTCCAGAGACTTATAAATACAGTCTCTTCAAAGAGCAAATCGGCAGGAATGTTGAAGCTTACGTGGATGATATTTTGGTAAAAAGCCAAAAAGCCAACGAACATCTACCGGATTTACAAGAGGCCTTTCTATCCCTTCGGACTTACAACATGCGCTTAAATCCGAATAAGTGTTCTTTCGGTGTCCGCTCAGGGAAATTTCTGGGGTTTGTATTGACACAAAGAGGAATAGAGGCAAATCCGGAAAAAATCAAAGCCATTCTTGATATGAAGTCACCAAAAACTCTTTAAGAAATACAGTGGCTTAACGGATGCCTAGCGGCTCTGGGAAGGTTCATTTCTAAAGCCGGCGAGAAGAACCTCCCACTTTTTCAAGCCTTACGAAAAGCGCCAAAAATGGAGTGGACAGAAGAATGTGAGAAAGCCTTTCAAGGACTTAAAGATTATCTCCGATTGCCTCAGCTGCTAGTTAAGCCGCAAGTAGGGAAAGAGCTCTACATCTACCTGGCCGCTGCTCCTCGAGCGGTCAGCGTCGTTCTTTTAAGAGAAGACAAGGGAGTTCAGAAACCAGTTTATTACACAAGTAAGATCCTTAACGACGCGGAGTCGAGGTATCTGCAACTTGAAAAGTTGGCTTTCGCCCTCATCACATCCGCACGAAGATTGAGGCCCTATTTCCAAGCTCACAAAATCACTGTGGTAACTGATCAACGACTAAGGCAAGTTCTCCATAAACCTGAAAATTCCGGACGTCTAGCCAAGTGGGTAATAGAATTTGGTGAGTTCGATCTCACTTATAAACCCCGAACGGCCATCAAGGCTCAAGTGCTAGCAGACTTTATAGCAGAGTTAACCATGCCCACAAGTGGAGATGAGATCCCACCAAAGAAATCCGAGAAGAAAACCCTAGCATCCCATGGCTCCTATATGTCGATGGATCAGTGACGGAAGAAAAGTCGTGGGCGGTTTCGTCCTTTGTTCTCCCTCTAAGTGGAAGATTGCAACGGTACTCAAGTTTCGATTCCGAGCAACGAATAATGAAGCCGAATACGAAGCCCTAATCCCAGGATCAAGCACTTGGCGGGGACTCGTAATTCAAAGATTCTGCATGTATATTCCGACTCACAGTTGGTCGTGAACCACACCTTGGGTAGTTTCGAAGTAAAAGAGGAAAACATGGTCAAATACCAAGCTGTGGTAAAGAAAATAGTTTCATACTTCGTTTACTTCCAGATTGAAAGGCCACGACATCCAACGGAAATACAGAATCCTCTTTTAACCTACAGTACCTTCCCACAAGGACTATTGAAAGGCTCGTAGAGGAAGTGCAAAATACGGCGGAAGAGACGAGTTGGATTGATCCCATTAGAAACTACCTGCAAGGTGGACCTCCACCATCCAACAAAACGGAAGCCAGACGAATTTCATATAGATCTGCTCAATACACCATTATTGGCGAAAACCTATACAACAGGTCCTATACACAACCCTTCTTACGATGCGTACATCCCAAAGAAGCCAACTATATTCTGCAAGAGATTCACGAGGGCATCGGAGGAGGTCATATAGGAGGCAAAGCCTTGAGTTACAAAGTCCTGCGACAAGGCTATTATTGGCCAACATTAACTCAAGATGCATTGGCATTTGCCCGTAAATGTGATGCCTGCCAACAGCATTCCAAGATTCAAAGACGACCACCTACGCTTCTTACACCAATTATCAGCCCTCGACCATTTGCTATCTGGGGGGTTGACCTTCTAGGGCCATTTCCTACTTCAACTCGACAGATGAAATTTCTAATAGTTGCTATAGACTACTTCACCAAATGGGTAGAGGTTGAGCCCTTGGCCAAGATCACGGAAAAAACATGTCAAGGATTCTTATGGCGAACGGTTATCTGTCGATTCGGAATTCCAGTTGCCTTCATTTCTGATAATGGGCGACAATTTGATAACAAGGCTTTCGCTTTTGTTCCGAGCTCGAAATTGAATCCAGATTAACTTCTGTAACGCATCCTCAAACCAATGGCCAGGTAGAGGTGACAAACCGTACCTTGCTCCAGACTCTGAAAACCCGGGTGTCCAAAAATGGAACTAATTGGGTGGAAGAAATTCCGAGCACCCTTTGGGCCTACAGGACAACTGCAAGAACTCCCACAGGGGAAAGCCCATTTTCTCTTACTTACGGGGCCGAAGCCGTCATTCCCGCAGAAATAGGAATGCCTACCTTGCTAACACAACAGACTTTCTCATTAGAAGAAAATGAGAAAAATCTCCGAGCGGAACTTGATCTACTCGAAGAACGAAGAATAATGGCGGAAACAAAGGCGGCTATCTATCGCCAAAGAGTGAAAAGGTTCTACGACACAAGGGTGAAAAGTGTCTTCTTCCAAATCGGTGATCTGGTCCTGAGAGAAAATGAATTCCAAGGAAATAAAAGCCGAACGGGGAAGCTAACTCCTAACTGGGAAGACCCTTACGTCATTCAGAGAATCGTGCGAGCAGGCACTTACTATCTAGGAAAAACGCTCAAACGCCCATTTCATGCTGAACACCTACGACGCTACTATCAGTAAAAACTGTAGAAGTCTCTTAAATGTCTCATGGAATAAAGGGTCAAGTCTTTTCCATTCTATACAAAAATGAGGTGAAAATCCCATTCTACACAAAATGGGTGAAAATCCCATCCCACCAAGATGAGGTGAAAATCCCATCCCACCAAGATGAGGTGAAAATCCCATCCCTAGGAGATGAGTCGGAATTATCCTACAAGGATAAGCGACCTCTCATCTAGAAACAAGGGGCAAAAATCCCGATCGAAATGTGAGGCAACAATCTCATTCACGAAGGCCAGGATCTTACTCGATAAATCAAAGTCCTATGACAAAACTAAAGAAGAACCTGCTTTAAGGTTCTTAATGATTAAGGATAATCAATACTCGGAAATAAATCTTCATCAACATCAAGGTTTGTATTTCACTTCACTTTATATTACACTTCATATAAGTAGAAATTACATTCCAAAATGACTAAAGTATCTAGAAGAACAAAAAAAAAAAAAAAAAAAAAAACCTAAGAACTAGGGCCCTCGGGACATTCGGCCACTGCTGGAGGAACTTGAGATGGTAAGCAGGAGCCTCTGGGGTCTCAATAATTTGTTGCTCTTTTAGCTCCGTGAATTTCTTCAAGACTCCAGCCAACCCCATGGACAAAACTTCAGTAGGAGGGATATGGTGGCCCACCTGCTGTACCACTGAATAGATGCGGGTGTCCCCTTCTTTAGCTCTCGTCCTAAGCCGGGCAACCTCCTTCTCTAACTTATCCGCTCGCTCTACTAAATCCTTGACTTCTTGCGAGTCGGATTTAGGAGTTGTCAGTCGGGAAGCTAAGTCTTCTTTAAGTGTGTCGCGCTCCCCCTTTAGCTCTTCCAACTCCGCCGAACAACGAGAAGTTCAGATTTTTTATCTTCAGATTCCACCGGGCTTCAAATTTTGTCCATCTCGGAAAGTGCATTTGAGCTCTTTTCTCCAAACCGCTAAAATTGTCTTGTAGCTTTTAAGGTTCTCCCCAAGAGTAAGAAGAGAACCCTCGAAATGGACAACTTGGCCGCCAAATAGTCCTTCTCTTTCCCACAACAAATTTAGTTGTTGAAGTCAGCTCGGCTTTTTCCTCTCAAAAGCATGGATAATAGCTTAGTGCTCCTTCTCCTTTTCCTCTAAAGCCGCCACCTTAGAGGTTAGTTGGGCAATTTCCACCCTATCCGCTTCCATCTTTGCCAAGTCCTCTTGACAAAGATTGCCGACTCGGTCCGCCCAGTGTGCAGCCTACAAAATAAACGAGTTATCGACGTTAATACCGAACTAGAAAGGACTAGAAAGTAAAATAAGAATAGCTCTTACCAACATGACCGAACGGAATAATTGGGAGGTGGTCTCTTCCCTTCCAGCCCTTCGAAGTTTGGAAGAGAACTGTCAGGGCCTCATGGCCGTCAAGACAGTTTTTACGGTAGCGGCGTCTCGGAAAGGGATGTCCTCAGAGGGCAACTCCTTCCCTTGAGTTGCCGATCCCCTCAAAACCGAGTCTACTACCCTCAGCTTATCCAGAGAGCCGCTTCTCAAGGCTCCGCCTATATGAACTGGGCTAAGTGAAACATACTCTTAAAAGGGATATTATAAATATGTTCTCACCTCTACGAGAAGGATATCTTCCGGCCGACTAGAAGAAGGATCTTCTGAAATTGGCGACAAAGCCGCGTACTTCTTACGACGGGCTTTCTCCTCGGAGGCGATGTCGCCGTTTCGCCATTACCCAGGACCCGATGCGTCCTCAGAATTCTTTCTCTTTGTCCTCCTCTCCCGTGAGGACCCTGCACCGGGGTCACTTTTAACCCCCTTCTTGGAAGAGTCAGTCTCTTTTCTCTTCCTTTTCTTTTTCACCTCTTTGGAAGTATCAGCACCTTTGCTAGATGCCACTTCTTTCTTTTTCCGCCCACGAGCTAAGGGCGGATAAACTTCACCTTCGAAAGAAGCCAGGAGACCCTTAACATAGCTCAAATCTTCGTCTTCCATCGGATTTTCTGCAAAATAAATTCCGAATAAGGTTAGACATCACAAGCCAAAATCAAACTAAATTGGTTACGCGAGTGAGTCCTACCAGTAGACACTATTAAACGACATTTAACGAGGTTTTCCTTGGTCAAAAACTTATCCATGTAAACTTTGGATAGCCCCGTCATTGACTTAAGAAGATTTCCCTCTTCTTTCGTCATCTCCTCACAAGTAATGTCAGCGCGGGGAACCTCCCACCTTGTTCGAATACCCCACTTGGATTTACATCTAGCAAAGAAAAACTTACTCTTCCATCGCTTAATGGAATAGGGAACTTTCCCTAGAAACTTTCTCTCAGAGCGAGCCGAGAAATAATACCAATCGGCATTAGACTCCAAACAAAGACTAAACAACAGGCGGAACCAACGGACAGTCGGATTTACCCCATTATTCTTAAAAACCATAACAAATCCGTTGAGCAGCCTCCAAGAGTTCGGAGTCAACTGCGAAGGACACAAACGATACTCCTCTAGGATCGCCTTAGTAAAATCAGGAAGAGGAAGCCTAAGTTCGCCGCAAAGAACGATCCCGATAAAATGTAGCCTATCTCCCTCCCTCGGGAGCACTCGCCTTCCCCTGAACAAGGAACCCTAACCTCAAACAGAGAGAGGTTTATCTCATATTTCTCCACCAGGTTATCTACATCCTTCTGCCCTAAAAGACTTATGAACATATCCGACCCTCTACCCATTGCCCTAGAGGCAGGGTGAACCCGCGAACTCTGAACCGGAACTTCCCCAAGTTCGCGCGGAATCGCGACAGAAACCGTAGGGGTGGACGGAGAAGGAATCAAGGACTCATGAGAAGAACTAGAGGAGGAAGATGCAGCACTAGCCATTACCTTAGGAAAAGAAAAAGATAAGAAAAACGCAGAAAGCTCAAAACCAGGGCTCGCCCGAGAAGAAGAAATCTGAAGAAGAAGACGCGATTCGACTTTCGAAACAAACTTTTTCTGCCTGTACTATTTCGCTTATATACAAAGGCAACAAATCCCTGGCGGTTAGATCTCAGGGTCGCATTCCGATCAAAACCGTTGAACCAAGGGTCCACAAATCTGGACCGTTCAGATATCTAATTATCACTTTTCCTCAAACAAATCAAAATTCCGCCCACGTCAGCAATACCAAACGCCGCCTGACACATAGAGAAACGCGCCCATCATGATGTTGACAAACGCGCACGCCGCGCATGTCGCATTATCACCCCCCTCTTTAATGCTAAATAGTAAAAGAGACACATGGCGTCTCAGGGAATAACAAGCATAGTGTAGAGCCCGCACCATAAGGGACAAAACGCACACATCCCAATATAGGATCACCAGTGATCATTTTCTCTTGAAGAAATCGAAAACTTTATGAGCAAATTAATAAACTTTATTCATTTACAACGGCGATAGTATTACAAAACACACAACCAAGCAACAGAACAAACAAACATCTCCTCCGCCGGAATTCCCTAGTTAACAATCCTCGGATCCGTCTGAGGACCCACTCCGATAAGACTCAGGAGAGACACACGGACTTCCACACCCGTCGCTGTCCTCATTATCACTAGGAAATCCCGGCAAAGCGCGCGGGCGAAGATAAGGACCCACTTCTCTACAGCAGGAGTCGCTCCCAAACATTTCAACTTCAAAGTTCACATCCCCTGCGTGAGTAATAGCTAAAGTGATAATTAGAAGATCCCCTGCCTCTATGTCATGATCAACATGGAAGGCTTCCCATCCTTCCTCAATGCTTACCTCACCCGTTCCCCTATCAATAACCAGCATGGATGGTCACACACGTACCGCTCGACTTACCAATTGGACAATCCCAAACCAAGTATTCGATAAGTGTTCATGAAACGAAATTGGAACTCGTAAGCGACGAGAACACTGGGTGAAAGTAAAAAACTTAAAAAAGGACAAACGCTGAGCCATTTTACCAAAACGCAAGGATGCTGGATGAACACATTATCCACGCTAGCCTCTTATATAGTAAAACTTGGTAACACTATAGGCGAAAATTCCGGAGAAAAATCTACCTCGATTCAAGACAACACAGTAAGTGTCGGTTACCTATTAAAAAAATATGTATCTAGAAAAAAAAACCTACACCCACATAGACACGCCAGTTAAGGCAGATACTTGTTCTCGAACCAACCGAAAAGTGCAAATTGACTCACTCCTCGGGCCGCATTTTTCAACAAGTACATTCCAAAGTGGGGTCTAGCGTTACTGGAAATATTTGGTAAAACACGCGTCGCCTTCCTAAAGGGCCACCGTCATACATGTGGCTACGCTTCGCTTGGCCACAGTGATCTGTCACACCACTGTGTTCAAGTTAGTATCAATTCCGTACGGCAAATAAAGAGGGCTCACCCCTACAAAAAGTCTGTCGGAATTATACACGAAGCAAGAAGGTGATAACCATCTGGACAAGAGCGTATCCAACGCCTCTACAGTAAGAACTTATCCACTTACCCCTACAGTAGGTAGATATTTCCTACTTACACGCGAGGTACCTACACGGTAGGTAGATATTTTCTACCTACCTACGTAGCACCTACATAGTAGGAAAATATTTTCTTACCGCCTTAGAAGATATTTTCTCATCTACCGCCTTACTCCACCACCTTTCCTAAACCGCCTTTAAATGACTATAAAAGGAGAGCGACAATGAAGAAATGGGGTGATCGGAAAAGACACCACAAAAAGAGCTAACTCATGTCTAAAACCGCCTTCTTACAAATTTTCTGACTTAGGCATCTGAGTCAATCCGCGTAAAGGCCCAATCTCCGACTAATCGCTTTCCCCCTTTTATAGGTTCATCTCAAAGGAAAGCTAAGGCAATTCCGAGCGGATTTTCATAGGATAATTCCGAACGGATCTCCAAAGCATTCTCTGGGTTCCTCATTCAGAAGCTGAAGTAATCGTCCACACCAATTATCAATTTCAACTGTTTGTTGAAGGCTGAGACCAGATCATGAGGCCACAGTAGCCAAGGCGTGAGGTGGACCAGTTTTTGGCATCAACATATACATATATATATATATATATACAGCAGTGATAACATGCGGCCGGCTGGATCACTATTCAAATCCTGCCGGCCGCATGTTAATACCCCTAGAGTATGTTTGAAAGGTTTTTTTTTGGTATGGATGGGAAGATCTGCTAAAAATAAGCTACCCTGTCAATTTTCATACAATTTGGTAACCGTTTGGTCCTCCCACTTAACGGTTGAAATTCTCGAGATTTTAGATTCCTATAAATTTTTATCCGTTAAGATGAAGACCCTACAAGTTCCGAAATTGTATGAAAATTGACAGGCTAACTTATTTTTCGATGATCTTCCCATCCATACGTTAAAAATCCTTGAAACATGCTCCAGGGGGCCAAATCCGGCGCGACCGCAAATGAACAGTGTTGCGGCCGGCCGGATGGCATCAGTGCTATATATATATATATATATATATATATATATATATATATATATATGCAGTCGTGTTACTATGCGACCGGCCTTAATATTGTGCATTTACGGTCGCCTCCCATTTGGTCATTTGGAGACTGTTTTAAGGATTTCCAACCGTATGGATAGAAAGAACATAAAAAAGTAAACTAGCATGTCGATTTTCATACAATTTGGCGAGGTGATGATAATTCATCTTAACGGTTGAAATTCTGAACCGTTAAGATTTCTATAAAATTTCTATAAAATTTCAACCGTTGAGATGAATGATCGTCATCTCACCAAATTATATGAAAATAGACATGCTAGCTTATTTTTTTGATGTTCTTTCCATCCGTACTGTTGGAATCCTTAAAACACTCTCCAAATGGCTAATAAGATAACATGTTGATTTTCAAAAAATTTGGTGAGGTAATTAGTATTCATCTTAAAGGGTGAAATTTTATAGAAATCTTATCGGTTTTAAGATGAATGATCATCACCTCCCTAAATTGTATGAAAATCAACATGTTATCTTACTTTTCGATATTCTTTCCATCCATACGATTGGACTTGGAGAAAATACTCTTTAAATGCATCAAAATGAGGCGACCGTAAATAAATTGTGATAAGGCCGGCCGGACTGTATCATTACTCTATATATATATATATAAAGAAAGGCCTCTTCTCTAAACCCTAGTCGCTTGTGAGATTTATTTTTTGTTTCTATCTGTCACGGTCGTGTCCTTTCTTTCTTTTTTCGCCTTTATCTCTCGATCTCTGGTTTATTGATTAAGGGTTTATCAATCAGTCATGGATGATCCTTCCATAACAAGGTACATCAAAAGTGGTGTGAACGATAGAATGCTTTCCAAGGCCAATTTGGACGCTCATGTTGCTTGGAGAAATCACGAGGTTAGTAGCCGAGTCGATACTAATGGTATAATCTTGACATATTTTTGTTTTGGGGTGATTGGTCTTGTTTATAAATGTTTTGAATCATCTAAGATTGAGAGTGGTGCTTCATCTTCGAGATACACTTGTTGGTTTTTAGAGAAATAGATTTTGGTTGATGGGTAGTATATGTTTGAAAAATATTTTTAAATTGATGAAAAGTTTTCAAGGAATTGGATCCTTCTCCCTAGCATTCTATGCTATATTAATTTATTCTTCACCTAACCTCAGAAGGATAATAAATGTTACCTTTTATATATGTATGTTAATCTCATGCAACATATATTAGATACGGATTTTCATTATGCAACATGTGTTTCCATAGGAAGTTAAATGCTTTTCCTTTTTGGGTTATTAAACAAGTGTTGAAATTTGACCTAAACAAATTATTGCAAATCAGATATAGTAAATCAACCAAAAAGAGTAAAACTAGTTCTTTAATCTTTATTTGTCATGTACGGATAGTTTTGGGACAAATATAGATCTTTCCAAATATTTTAAAATAGAATAAAGGCTTCTTACATATTTGAAATATATTTTTGGTCTATTCTATAGTAATAGTTTTGAGTTATGGTAACACCCATCTCCAATTAGGGGACATGTATCACACCAGCTAGGTTAGGGAGTGAAACCTTGAGCCTAAGGTTGTGTAATCTAAGAATTAAATCATAATCGAACACTAATATTATGAAAACATAAAGTCAAATCCAACAATAGTACAATTCTTAAAGTTATACAACACTAGTCTCCATAGGAGTTTATAATTCTCCTCAAATCAAACACACCAAATTCAAATACAACATAAGCGAGTTGACGGTCAGAGCCAACTAAGGGTAGATAGGACCTGTCCTCCACTCTAGACATGATCGTGTACCTGTCTACTACCTGCAAAATCCCACACAACAAGAGGGTGAGCTACAAGAGCTCATTGAGGTACGAACATTACTGTCAGGTATAAACATACTTGTAAGTCATCGACAAATAGGAATTTAAAGTAAACTACAAATATAAACTGGACAGTAATAAAGTATGAAGATAAATACAGTTTATAAACATGAGAGTCAATGCATTATCTTCAATTGATTTACAAGAATCATGCTAACATCAATAGAAAGCCAAAGATATGCACATATGAGTTTCTTTAGTCATTTATCATCGGTATCGAAAATGATTTCCATAATTGTCCTGGCTGACCAATCAAAGCAAGTAGCCAACACGGTTGGACCAATCAACAACCGAAACGTTGAAAATATGTAAAATCAAATCATAGTCATTAATCATATTAATGTCAGCTACACCCCTACTTCCATACTACGGAACCAGAGTGGAAATGAGTGGACCAATCAACACCTGATAGCTCTCAGGTAGGACCAATAAACAACCATTGAGCTATAGTATATATATGTATACTAGGCACCCGACGGTTACGGAAAGGGGGTTTTAATTCTTTGAAAACATAAGGGTTTAAAAACAGATAGTTTGGACTAAAATCAAAGTTTATAAAAAACCTCCCCTTCCCTACCTAGCATCGTAATCTCTAGCTTTGTCATAGAGCCACCACTAGTGCAAGCAAGTATGTGGGTACGGTGCAGTGCATTAATATTTCTATCAATCTCTCATTTTTATTTCTGAAAGGTTTATGAGCTTATCGCATGCTTTTCTAAAACATGTTTCAAATTCCAACAGCTATCAATAAAAACTATGCATGTAATACTCAGCATTTCATGATAATTAATAAACTCATATCTTTAATTCTCAAATAAATAAGAACAATGAGAATACGGTAAGAATACGAGAAATTTCGAGTTGTGTTCCCTCACATGTGTTTTAGTAGTTTCTAAGGCTGGCTAGGTCCTTCAGCAGCAGCGGCCTTGCCTTTGCCTTTCACTTTTCCTTAAAATAAAAAATATGGTATTTCAGGAATATGAAAATCGTATTCTTATCTTATACTCTAATTAGACTAGTTAGATTACGATGATTTAATTAAGTTAAATAGAGCATGATTTCTCTTAAAATGAAATTTGTATTTCTAAAGAATGAAAATACGGAATTACTCCAATAGAGGATTTAGCTCTCTTCGTCCTAAGTTCAATTTAAAAGCTTCTAACATGCGCCTTGAAAGTGATTAAATGCTAAGCATGATCATGGGAGAATAATCAACTATTAATATTTATGAATTTCAACGAAAATTTGACAAAGACTCTCCTCTATTTTGAGGGCCCCAAATTATACAAACATTCACCATATCTCATAATTCATTCATTCAACAATACCCCCAAATAATTTCTATATCTCTACATCACCAATAACTCAATCCTTTCCTCTATAACTCAGCCACACCTAATTAAATTTATCAAACGCCACCAAAACCATTAGAATCCAACTTAATTAGTCAGTTCAAAAGAAGTTGTTGAGACTTGACAATGGATCTATCTTCTCAAATTTTCACCACTGGATCCGTCCAGAATCCATGTGTTTCCGCCCACAAATGAGCTTCGTTCGTCGCTACGCTCAGGGAGGAACAACGTGGCTATGCGTGAGAGAGAGAGAGAGAGAGAGAGAGAGAGAGAGAGAGGAAGAGGAGAGAAAGAGAGAGTACTAGCTGTTGGAAATCTCACCGAGGAAAAGGGAAAGAGGCCTTCAATACTTGAAGTTCATCCTCGTCGGAGTTCTCAAGAGCGGAGGAACTCGCCGCAGCCTCCGCAAATGAAAGCGTGGGAGCAGGAGCAAGCGGAACTAGATGTGATGCGTGCCGGGCTGTGGGCCAGATTACTGCAAGAAGGCGCATCCACCACCTTACCACACGGAGGGGTGATGGAGAAGGCGGATAGCCCCGTCTCACAAAGAATGTGCCGCAAGCATATGGAGGGGTGCCGCTGAGCTCGTGTCAGCGCGTGGGTGAGGGGGGGAAGGGAGGAAGCTGCAGGGCCTCGCCTGAGCTCAGTGGTTGTCGATGGAGAGAAGAAGGCGCGGTAAGGGCTTAGCCAAGAGGGAAGTACGGGAGAGAGATGAGAATGAGAGAAATGAACTCAGACTTTCATATCTATTTCTCTCTCTCTCTCTCTCTCTCTCTCTCTCTCTCTCTCTCTCTCTCTTAGGTTCTATAAAAAGCCTAAAGTGTTTTACTTTTAAAAAGAAATAATATTTTAATCAAAATACTATTTTAATCAAATGTTGTAGGATCATGAGTGATCCCTTTTTCCCGACCAGATCTGTTTCTTTCGGATCTGGATCATTATGATTAATTTATTAATTTATTATTTAATTAATTCCTTCTTCACTTTCTGTTTGTGAATCACGTGCACACTGTAACTTCACGGGTCGCATTTACTAGCCCGACCTAGATCCATATTTTTCGGCTTTTGACTTGGCCAGATCTACTTTATCGGGACCCCAACTTTTGTCCCGTATCTCCCACTTAGTTAATCAAGATTAATTAATATTTAATAAATTCCTCAATAATTGACCAGGATTATCCTCACGATCCACCTCCAACTATTTCAAGTCTAAATGGCCTGACCCAATATGACCTCCTCTTGCCCAAATAGTTGTGAGGCTGGATTTTAGATTCATTAATTCCTTATCTTCCCTTAATTGAGATTTTAAAGTAATTAATTCATTTTATGTGCTAATTAATCTCGTTGAAATTTTCAGAAATTTTTTTATTATTTATTTAAAAATTTCGCGGTGTTATAGTTGTGGCTATAGATTTGGTTTGGACCTTAACTGACATATATTTATAGTTCTGGGAAATGCATGGAATGAGGTTTAGATGAATGGGTTGAGCCAATTAAGTGGGCATTATAAATAATAACATTAGATACGGGTGAGTGTTCTTGTGACCACATACGCTTACTGATATAGATTCTATTTTTAGATACCGACGTAGAGCGCAGATCCATGTCAAGAGGGACACAAATTGATCTGGTAGATCCTTGATACATGTAAGTATCTCTGCCTAGTACCCCTATCATTGAATAATTTTTGATTCCATAGTTGGGTAAGTTATTCTGTCCTAGTTCCTACTCACTGATCAATATTTGTTACTTTTGCTATTGCTATATTCTAGCATGCTTTCTTGATGATCTCAATCATTACTTTGTTGACTGTACACACATGCTTGTTATCTTGATTTGTTGGATTGTTCCATGATTGTGTGTGTATGATTGGTATCTGTGTGATGATGTTTACTGAATATACCCATCCGTTGATCGGCACGTGGCCTTGGGCACACGTGATCCTGTGCTCTATCTAGGTAGGTATATGTCAGCTTCTCCATATGTTGTTGTATGTTCATGCTCGCTGAGCAAACCCACCTGTCGACGAAGACAAGATCCATGGAAACATGATGTGCTTATGGGCTGGTTGGGTAGGTGTGCGTCAGTTGAGTTCTATGCTAGAGGGACCGAGGACACCTTGGCATCCTAGTAGTCTATGCTAGAGGGAGGATACTCTAGTTGTCCATTCCATCAGTGGGATGATACGTTGACTTTGTCGACACGTACGAGAGGTGGCTGATGGGATTTCCGCAAGTGCACGGGTCGTGATCAAGTAGTAGAGTGAACTATGAGAGTCGAGTGTCGAACCTACAGGGAATAGATTGCTAGTGTGAACTAAGCTTCTATTATCTAGTCTTGTAAAAGATTTGGTGGTTTATGAATCTAAATCTCTAAGGAATTGAAAGATTGGAAACAAACTTTGTAAATCTAGAATTAATTGAGAGAAAACTATAGCATGAGAAGGAAATACTTGGGCATGAGTCCCCTTTGGATTTAAATCTAAAGATACATAAAGAAATCTATAAAGATGATTGGAGATGCTTGTGCAAAGGGTTTCTAAATTATATCCAATCCCTCTCCCGAGGCGATTGGATAACTAATCTCCTAGGATTGTCTTAAGCTTAAGGGAACCTATGTCTTCGAAGAGTTGTGGGATTGGATCGTATTAAAGAGTCTCTCTCCTTCTAGTACCCGAATCTCAGCGTACTCATAACCCTCTCTAATGGAGCATGTTCCTAATAGAAGGAGGCGCTAGCTCTAGCCCTTGTATCGCACCCAAGTAATCTCTCCGGGCATCCCGCAACGTAGAGCGATTACAATCAATACAAAACATCCAATAGACATTCAAGCATACATCCAATCAATCAAAACATAGAAATCAATATGTCATTAATGCAATATCCAAAGGTTTCTAATACCAAAGTATCTATAAGATTAGTTCCTCATAAATAGAGAACTCCAATCTAAATCAACAAGAATACAATCAAAACTTGACATGATAAATGATACCGTTGACAGCTTTGCAAGTTTGATCTCCTTCTCTATCTCCTTCCTTCTCTCTCTCTCTCCAAGATTGGGGGAGAAGGCCCCCAATCCCTAATCTCAAGGAAAATCTCCTCCAAAGCTAACCCCTCTCTCCTAAACCTTAAAACCTCCTATTTTTACCTCAGCTTAGGGTTTTAGGAGTGAAAATTACGCTCATACCTCTGCATGGGTCTGCAGTAAAAAGGGAGGGTTATGACATACGGGCTCGTATACGGCCGTATACTAGCCCGTATGAAGCTTAGTGCCCAGTATATGGCCATATGACAACCAGTATACTATGCAGGTGTGAGTATATGGCATTATAACACCCGATATGAATTTATACGGGGTGTATGCCATCCAGGAGGGTTGATGTGCAGGCCGTTCACTCTCGCCAGTAGCATACGGCCGTATGCCTTCCCGTTTACTTCAAAATAGGGTTGGATCGACCTCTTTTCACCTCGAAATGCTTTCTTTCTCCCGGAGTGGCTTCTATATGCCCTGTTCAACAAATATGAAGCTTTTAAAGTATTGGAGGGCTATAATTCATCAAAATAGCATTCAAGACATATAGAAAAATGATATAAAAATTTGCTCATTTGAACGCTCATCAAATATCTCCACACTTAAACATTTGCTTGTCTTCAAGCAAATAAAACAATTAAAACAAAAGAATTGATGAGTGTTCAACCTCCGGCTATAAAATAATTGGTTCTACCCTATTCCAAGCTCACAATTCAAAGATGCATTCTCCTATTTCCATACCGGGACCTAGATTTTATCTTGTGTTTTGGTTCCCCACGACCCTAGATGAATATTTTCACTCCACATACCATGTTTAAAAGTCGTAGCAAGATAAGCGTTCCCTCAATTGTCTCTAGAAGATTCTTGAGGCCCTAAGCTCAAGACAACCAACCCTCTATTGTGTAAATAGTGGACAAGTTCAAGAAACTTCAAGTTATGTACAAACAAAACCCTTTTTTTGATAGGGCATCCCTAATGGATCCGACTTTCCCATCCTAAAGATCATTATAGAGTGTAGCCCCTCTTTTCTTCAGGGTGCACATGCTGTTTAGGCACCAGAGGACCCGAGTACTAGAAGAGTTAGAACTCTACCTAGATGTGTTCATACTTTGAAGTGATCTTCGAATTGAGAAACACCCTAATTAGAGGTCAGGACCCCAAACTACTTCATCACAACAAGTAGCGAAACACTGTCTTTATTTTTGTAGCGGTGCACATGCTATGTTATTCTTCTCTTACTTGTCCACTAGGTTAAATTATGAAAGGTGGGATGCTCAAATAGTGCCATGGATCCTCTTGGAGGCATTGAGAGTAATGCTTATCAATTAAGGTCAATAAAACATGGCAATGGGTTATCTATTGTCACTAGAGAGTTTGAATTCCACAAGGATTGTCTCTAGATGTCCATAGCATGTCATAAGAAAATTTGAAAAAAAAAAATTTTGGTGATAAGATGGCACACTAAGAATAGAGTGAATCAATACATTCTCTAACAACGACATCATCGGCGCATGCCAAAAAATGCTCTTGTATAAAAAGTTTTGCAATAAATTCGACAAGTCTATTAGCTACCTATCGGTAACATCCCAGAATTTTCTAAGTCAATTTCAGTAAATTTTCGAAATGTTAAATGAGGTTAATTAACTTAAAACAAATTAATTAACATTAATCTCAAGTTAAAGAAAATTAGAATAAAATGGACCGAAATCCATTCTCGCAACTATAGGGCCGAGAGAGGCCTTAATGGGCCAGGCCAGAGTTAGATAGAATAGTTGGAGATGGATGGTCAGCCGAGTTAGATTAATTGAATCAAAGATTAATTAAATATTAATTAATCCAGATTAATTAAGTAAGAATATCGGACAAAAGTTAGAGTCCCGATAAAGTAGATCTGGCCGAGTCAAAAGCCGAGATTCGCGGATCTGGGTCGGGAGAAAAAGACGACCCGTGATGCTACAAATGTCATCAGGTCGTCGACCGGATTCCTGGATCTAGGATCTAGGTGGAGAATTATTGATAGAATAATATTTTTCTTAAATAGTGATGGGACATAAAGTAAAGGATAATATATTAGTAAATTCCTTTTTAAAAGATAAAATTATTTTAATTAATGAAATATTATATATATATATATATATATATATATATATATATATATATATATATATATATATATATAATAAAATAATAAAATAAATTAAAAAGTAAAAGTAAAAGAAAAAGAAAAGAAAAAGAAAAAGAAAAAGAAAAAAATAAAAAAAAAGAAAAATATCTCTGTCTTTAAGAAAGACAGAGACGCGAGAGAGAGAGAGAAACAAATCTCTCTCTCCCTCGATCTCTCTCTCGTTCCCCTCTCTCCCTCTTTCTCTCTTTCTCATTTGTGAGATCGCTTCCCCCCCCCCCTTCTGTGAGCTCACCGCCGGCGAGCCGCCACTCACCACCACACTCACTCAGCCCGCCTCCCCACTCGACGCCGCCGGAGGACGCGCCGACACTCTGACCAAGATCGCCTCTCAGCGAGCCGACCAGCCTTCTTCAGCTTACTTCCTCAAGCACTGCACTGCAGTCCGCCAGCCCTAAGAGTGAAATTTTGGGAAGAAATTGCATGATTAACTTATAGATTATATGATGTGGAGTAGGGATTAAGGGCATGGTGTTAGTTAACACATTAAATGTGAAATGGTGTAATTAATTGATGATTCAGTTGTAGAATTGATGCCATGAATTAGGTGTTGATGTGCATAGATGTATATGACTTATTTTGTATTGAGGTTGTGAATGTTTGTAGAGAATTTCGGAGCCCTAAAAACAGAGGAGACTCTGCCGAAATTTCGTTAGATCTCATGCCGGGCTGTCTCTTTCCGGGATGAATTCAGCCCCCAATGCTTCCCCGAACGGGGAGTATGTTATATCGTTAGATAGGTCATCGAGAGACCTTCGTAACGAATACTTGATTGACCCGATCGGGCTTCCGGATCGGAAGTTATAAAGAGTCCAAGCGGACTATGCTAAACCTTTAGTGGGGCAACCCGTAATTTCCATTCTTTATAGATACGAAAATCATGCTTCAAGTGTACTTAATAGAATCTATCATATTCTACTAGGTGAAGTAAATTTACGGAATGAGGATACGGTTTCCGTATTTCTAAAGAAAGCCGTATTTTGATCTCTAGGACAAGAAAGGGGCAAAGGTCAGGTCATCGCCACAAGAGTCTACTCAAGCCTAGGGATCTACTATACTGAGGTGAGGGAAATCTACCTGTACAGTTTGCTAGTTTTACCGTATTTTTATACAACACAGTTTTCAGTTTTAAAAGCGTGAACTATGGGTTTCATAACAGTTTATAGAGTTTTATAACCATTTCATGCTTAGTAATCAAGAATGTGAGAAGAGAACAAGCATAGATACGTAAAGACTACATTCTATTGAAAATACTTGTATAGACTGAAAGTGGCTCGTGAAGAGCCGTGAGAGTACGACGCTGAGTTATGAGAGGGGTGATTTAATTCTCTTTTCAAAAATAGCGCACTATCCTGTGTTTACTTCCTTTTTATAAAATCAAAACCCCTTTCCATCCCTTTTGGGATGCTTTCGATTATGACGTATATATACTCAACCTCGCGATTATATATACTCGTTGGTTTCGGCCATGCGATTGAAGTAGATGTGTAGTCGAGAATAGTCTTGTGTATCCCGGATGATGCCGCTGCTCGCCTTCTAGAGATAGAGATCATCTCGTAGAGAAAGAGGGCACAGTGCATGCATTACCTGTGGGAATGTCGGTTTCATATTTGATTCACAAGACAGAGAAATGTAAACTTCGGATATGCATTTTTAAGAGAATACACTGATCAACGCTTACTTGCGCAGATTCGTAATGCTTTCGTGATTTTTAATTCAAGTATTTTCTATTCGTGTTTACACGCCAGCTTTTACTCTACAAATTTTATTATTTTATACGGTACGCTTATACCCGAAGTTGTTTCTCGCCACCGAGCTCCAAAGAGCTCGGCCCTCTTCTTGACACTGTTTTCGCAGGTCGTTAGACAGGAGTACTTCTAGCAGGTCGTCTGATCACGAGTTAATGATGATGCCCCGTAGCTGGCTCTGACTCCGTGTCTAGTTTATGTTTATTTTGTTTTCGAGTGTTGTGAGACATTAAGATTAAGACAATGTTTATTTGGCTTTGTATTAAATTCAGATTGAGTTGGTGTTTTTAGTTATTTAGTTTGTTTATTACCTTCCGCTTGTTGTTATTTTCCCAGTTAATTAGCAGATTACAGCCTTAGGTTTAGGGTTCATTCCCTAAACCTGGCTGGTGTGACACCTGGGTCCTGAAAAGGATAAGGGTGTTACACTATCTCCACACTTAGAAATTTGCAATGACTCTATAAGTGGATAGGTAGCTACCCATCTCCACACTTAGAATGGTGCATTGTCCTAAAGGCATGCAATCAAGCTCAAATAAAATAGAGAAAAAGGATAAAAGCATGGAGAAAGGTAAACTGAGACTTCCTCAGTGAGATGATGATATCCCTTTGAAGTTAAGGGTTTGATCGTGTATAATTTTTCCTGGATGTCACTTATTCATGCGTAAATCTACAAAGGAAGAGAGATTATCATAGCTCTTAGACAAATCAAGAGAGTAACCACTATGAAATAAACAATAAAGGACGAGATGAGCAGGGAGAACCCTTGCTACAAGTACACAAATAATAAAAGTCTGAAAATATAATAAAATAAACATAAGTGTAGATGAAATGTCTCAATCGTCCATGTGTGGCTGCTCATCGAATGCTGGTGCTGCTGGTGAAGTGGGTAATGAAGAAGGGTCCATGGGTGCCCGTGGTGGTGCCATAATTGCTCTAATAATTGCCATGACTGTGAATGCGCTAGTGAGTGTAATAATTTTATCATCCTCTTCATCGTCTTCAATGAGTGGGCGTGGGTCTTCCATTCGAGGTGGTGTTGATGGTGAGGCAACCCGAAAATGTTGATGAGGGAGTAACAATGGTACCCTCACGCGCAGGTTGTTCTGGGCCATGGAGTGTTTGTTCTTTTGAAAGTTAGCCTTCACATGCAAAAAGAATACTTAAGAACATATTAGTGCATTGAAAGATGGAGGAGATATAGGTGCACAATTAAAAGCATAAGAGTCCTTATACGGCCGTATGGTAGGCCGTATACCCATGGATTTTTCTTGCTGTGAATGTGGGGGAGTATATGGCCCAGTATATGGCCATATAAACCCTAATATAGTGGAACCCGGGCTGTATATAGGCCAATATACGGCCTTATATATGCCCGTATGAACCTGGAAATTTGAGTTTATGCAAAGTACCCTTTATACGGGCCAGTATACGGCCATATAAATCCCCGTATGGTCTTCAGGGGTGTCCATATGGCCTGTATACGGCCGTATACATGCCCGTATGAATCTGGGTTGGCTTGTGAAGCCAACTTTTGGCCATTCTTGGTTCTTATGGCATAACCTAATAGAAATTTTCAATATGGAGCTCATGAAGGTGAAGCTAGCATGATGAGTCTAATGATGCAAATGCGGAGGTCGAGACATATCATCATGTTATTCCAAACAACTCTAACTAACACAAAACAAGACTTTCCAAGACTTGGGTTACCTCCCAAGAAGTGCTTGTTTAACGTCACGAGCTTGACGTATCTCGAGTTACCTTATGGTTCATACATATGAAAGCATCCATCAGCTCTTCCAGTAAAGCACTTACCAAACAAAATCATGCCCAAGTTATCATAGATAGAACAAGTTTTTGCTTTTATACCTGGGTCATCCTCATATGGTGCTTGAGCTGGAGGAATAGTGGTTACCCCCTTTTTCTTCACCTTTCTCAAAGTACATCCACTAGCGATGAGTGCTAGCTCCTTCGACTTTGTCTTTTGCTTTGCCTTCGGGGAGAACCTTGATGTTGTGGAGATTTTTAGAAGCTCTTTTGGACCCTCATTCAGTTCTTCCACAAATTGGCACATCGGGTCAGCTTGTAGCAGGTCTTCCATGCACTCGGCGGTTATTTTATCAATATCATTAATATTATAGGACGTGTCATCATGATCCATGGTGTGTTGCATGGCTTCTGGGAGCTTGAACACTACTTCTTGATCCCCTACTCGAAGTGCTAATTCCGTGAGCATAGTCTTCCAAGGCTTGGCCTTGGCTAAGAAAGGACGGCCGAGTATAATTGGTACATCAACATTTTCATCCACATCGAGAAGTACAAAGTTGACAGAGAAAACAAACTGATTAATCTAGATGAGCACATCTTTGGCTAGCCCCTTGGGCTGTCTCACGGATCTATCAGCGAGCAGAAGTGTCATCCCTGTTGGCTTTGGTTCAGCAAGACCAAACTTCATGTATAATTTGTATGGCATCATATTGATGCTCGTACCTGATTCCGCCAATGCCTTCTTTGTGATCCCTTCACCAAGTATGCAAGGGACGACGAAGCTTCCGGGGTCTTTTAGTTTCTTGGGAAGCGCTTGTTGTGACACCGAGGAGCATTGAGCATTTAATATGACGACACTCACATCTTCCAATTTTTTCTTGTTGGATAGGAGCTCCTTCATGAACTTAGCATATTTGGGCATTTGGGATAAGACCTCTACCAACGGTAAACTGATGTGTAATTGCTTCACCATGCTCATGAATTTTACAAATTGAACATCCTCTTTATCCTTCCTCAGTCTTTTCGGATATGGGATTTGAGGTTGATATGCGTGCACGGGTAGCTGCTCTACCACCTTTTCCTTCTCTTTTTGATGCTCATTAGAATTTCCCATCAGTTCTACTTCTTCAACCTCCACGGTGCTCTCGACTGGGGGTGTTGCAACGGGTGACTCCACTTGTTTGCCACTCCTTAGAGTAATGGCTTTGCAATGCTCTTGAGGGTTTTCTTCGGTATTCCCCGGGAGGCTACCTTGTGGTCTCTCCACTATATTCCTGGTCATTTGTCCCATTTGATTCTCCAAACCTTGGAATGAAGCTTGCAAATTCCTGATTGCCATGCTAGTGTCCTGTATGAACTTAGCTAGTTGATCTTCCAGGCTGGGCTTCTTCTCTTGCGGTGGCCTCGGAGTTGGTTGAAATCCCGAGGGATATTGCCCCACTTGAGGGTTTCCATATGATAGGAGTGGGTTGTTCCATTTTGGGAGGTATGGCCGATGCTGACCCTCCGACATTCTTGGTGCATTTCCCATGTACGGCACTTGCTCCACAGGGGTTGTTTCGGTGCTTGCAATTGGAAATCTTGCTACTTCATGCCCTTCCCCACACGTGCTGCAAAACATCAATGAAATAGGGGTCGAATTGCTGCCGGGCTGAGCTTGGTTTTTGAATATGAGGAGGTCAATTTTCTTGGTTAATGTATCTAGCTTCTCGGCGAGAGCGGTGTCTATGGTAGAGGCTTCATCCAATGATCCCACAACTTTGACCAGTTTGTCCCTTGTAGACCAATGAGCCTCATTTCCGGCCATGTCTTCAAATATCTTTTCGGGCTCTTCTGGATACTTGTTACTAAACGACCATCCTGCAGCACAATAACCAAGTTGTCTATTGACGTTGTCCAACTCGTTATAAAAGGTGCAAACTTTGTTACAAGGGTCTAGACCATGTTGTGGACAACAATGAAGTAGCTCTCTAAACCTTTCATAAGGTTCAGAAAATGTCTCAGCCCCATTTTGCTTGAATTAATTGATCTCGGACCGGAGTCTTGCGGCCTTGCTTGGTGGGAACTAGCGGCCAAGGAATTTTTCAAGCATGTCGGCCCATGTGTGAATGGAACCAGGGGTAAGTAAAGCGAGCCAACTATAAGCTCCCCCTCTCAAACTCAATGCTAAGAGTCGCAATCTAACGGTTTCATCGGAGACCCAATTAGGTTTGGATATGTTGCAAATCTGAAGATACTTTGCAATGTGTGCACGAGGGTCTTCATCCGGTCTCCCGCCAAATTTAGCTGAATTTTGGAGCATATTCATCGTGGTGTTCTTGATCTCAAAGGTGTTGATGTTGACATTTGTGGTGGTGGATGCTGAATTCTTCCCCAGTGTATTAAGATCTCTCATACTCAGCCAATGTACGCCTTCTTTCGGTCATGATGGGCACTTCTTCAGTGTTCGTGCCAATTTCAACTGTGACTGAGTTTTCTAACTCTGAAGAGGGGCTTGGAGGTGGCACCTCTATCTCTCTCAACCTTCGGTGTAGGGTTTTTTCAATCTCACTATCTTCCTCAAGTAGTTCCTTGTTTTTCTTGGGAGTCATGCAAAGAATTCCTCGCAAGTAGAGATTAAGGATTAAAAAGTAGGTATCAAAGAAATCAAAAAAAAAGAAAAGAAAATAAAACAGGAAAATAAATGACTAAAATAAAAAAATCCTAGCCTAACTAGTAATTCCACTCCCCAGCAACGGCGCCAACAACTTAATGGGATATCCGCAAGTGCACGGGTCGTGATTAAGTAGTAGAGTGAACTATGAGAGTCGAGTGTCGAACCCACAGGGAATAGATTACTAGTGTAAACTAAACTTCTATTATCTAGTCTTGTCAAAGATTTTGTGGTTTTTGAATTTAAATCTAAGGTATTGAAAGATTGGAAACAAACTTTGTAAATCGAGAATTAATTGAGAGAAAACTATAGCATGAGAAGGAGATACTTTGGCATGAGTCCCCTTTGGATTTAAATCAAAAGATACATAAAGAAATCTATAAAAATGATTGGAGATGCTTGTGCCAAGGGTTCCTAAATTGTATCCAATCCCTCTCCCGAGGCGATTGGATAACTAATCTCCTAGGATTGTCTTAAGCTTAAGGGAACCTATGTCTTGGAAGAGTTGTGTGATTGGATCGTAATAAAGAGTCTCTCTCCTTCTAGTACCCGAATCTTAGAGTACAAACAACCCTCTCTAATGGAGCATGTTCCTAATAGAAAGAGGCGCTAGCTCTAGCCCTTGTATCGTACCCAAGTAATCTCTCCGGGCATCCGCAACGTAGAGATATTACAATCAATACAAAATATCTAATAGACATTCAAGCATACATCCAATCAATCAAAACATAGAAATCAATATGTCATTAATGCAATATCCAAAGGTTTCTAATACCCAAGTATCTATAAGATTAGATTTCCATAAATAGAGAACTCCAATCTAAATTAACAAGAATACAATCAAAACTTCACATGATAGATGATACTGTTGACAGCTTTGCAAGTTTGATCTCCTTCTCTATCTCCTTCCTTCTATCTCTCTCTCCAAGATTGTGGGAGAAGACCCCCAATCCTTAATCTCAATGAAAATCTCCTCCAAAGCCAACCCCTCTCTCCTAAACCCTAAAACCTCCTATTTATAACTCAACTTAGGGTATTAGGAGTGAAAATTACGCTCATACCTCTACGTGGGTCCACAGTAAAAAGGGAGTGTTATGACATACGGGCTCGTATACGGCCGTATACTAGCCCGTATGAAGCTCAGTGCCCAGTATATGGCCATATAATAGCCAATTTACTATGCAGGTATGAGTATACGGCTTAGTATACTCTCGTATAACACCTTGTATGAATTTATACAGGGTGTATGCCATCCAGGAGGGTTGATGTGTAGGCCGTTCACTCTCGCCAGTAGCATACGGCTGTATGCCTTCCCGTTTACTTCAAAATAGCGTTGGATCGGCCTCTTTTTCACCTCGAAATGCTTCTTTTCTTCTGGAGTGGATTCTATATGCCCTGTTCAACAAATATGAAGCTTTTAAAGTACCGAAGGGCTATAATTCTTCAAAATGGCATGCAAGACACATAGGAAAATGATATGAAAATATGTTCATTTGAATGCTCATCTGTGGCACTACCGACTTCTAACCGGATTGTCGCTTCCTGCTGAGGATGATGATGCTGACCGGAGGATATTTGAGAGTCTATTATTTGATTACTCTATCAGAGCTTGAGGCTGTAGTTGTGTTTAGGAGTCTCTACCGTTTATAATTCCTTGTGGTAGGTTTAAGACTCCTAGATGGTCGATAGTGCCAGGCGAGGTCCCCACTTGCTTGATTTAGTCATGTTTATTGATCTGTTTTACTTGTTATTTACTCATCTCTTGTTTATTACATGACTTCCTTGTGATCCTTGCTAGGGTAGTTACTAAGCTTTCCCTTCGAAAGCTCACACACTTGTTCTCACTCATTTTCAGATCATAAGGAGTATCTTACTCGGACTCAGAAGTGACACATGGGTGGGAGATCCTTTGTTGAGGTTCGAGAATCTCTTATCTTATTTGTGATTGATAGTATGTTATGTAGGATGTTTTGTAGGGCCTTGACATTTGTAGGTTTCTTGTACCCTTATTTTATCAGTGTAGGAGGTTTTGTAGGGCCTTGACAAACCCGTTATGTAGGATGTTTTGTAGGGCCTTGACATTTATCCGTTGTAGACTCTGATCAATTTTATTATGTTTATTTGGATTTTCCACTATTTATCATTGGCACGTTCATAATTACCTAGGCTTTGTATCAGAGTGGGGTGCGTCTTTACTTGGGTACGGCCAATCTGCTCACGTGCTCGAGGCCCGGGATCTGGGGTCGGGGCGTAACAGATTAAAGTGCTATCAGAGAACTGAGATAAAGGATACCTTAGTTGCCATAGTAACCAAGTCAAGTAGGTAGAACTGAGTGTTGGGTTGGGTAGGCAAAGTCTCTAGAATACTAGAATGATATTTTGCTATTTGGTAGTGAAAATATCTGGAGACGGGTATTGTGATCGCAGATATTTCCAGTTGGCTTCATCTGAGGAGGTGGAGTTCGTGCGGGCGAACTCTATACAGTCGAGGACAAAGGAACAATTTGTACTTGAGGAGGACTTCCGATCTGAGGTGCGGATAGCTATTAAAGTAATTAATTGTTGTATAGATAGGATACAGGCCATCATAGTGCTTACGTTCCAGAGACAAATGGAGGCAGGCCTGAGGAGTCCCCGGTATGTGAGCAGAGCCCAAGACTATCGTAGAAGTCTCGCTGATTGACTTGGAGTCAGAGTTGGAGGCTCTTCATCAAGGTGTAGTAGCAGGGTGAGGTGCCGTGTTGTGGAGGATATGAACATCATGGACAGTTTGTCAGCGCTTGCCCAACATATACTTGAGCTGTGAGAGCGAGTATCACCTCATGATGTACTGCCTTGTGCTGGATTAAGATAGAGGACCTACAGGATTTGGGGGATTCCTACCACCGGAGGATAATGCATAGGACACGTACAACCCGGCGTCGCTATAGGGATAGATTAAGTCATTTTATTATGCTTTGTTAGCATTTATCCAGAAAATATAGTAGTCTTATAAGCCATTTGTGTTGTACGAACTACTTATTCTATGTTGGACGGTGCTTTGATTAATAATAATCAGTTTTCCTACTACCTTCATGCGTGTTGTGTTTTGAACTAAACTCTACTGGTATCTAGAAGCTATCATGATGAGAGGTGGAGGCCGACGAGGACGCCCTCGTCGAATGGAGGAACTTCAGCCTCCGATTGAGGAGGTACCCCCGCCACTAGAGGACATAGAGGTAAAGCAGGAGCTGCCTACTCAGTTGGATGCTACGGGATCGCAAGCAGCGGGCCCAAACTTAAGTGGGAGGTATCCCCTATTACCATGATAGAGCTGATGAGAGAGATGATAGATCTCATCTAGGATCAGAGGCACCACAAGCAGCAGGTACCACCCCCACCTGCCGCGCTAGCCATGATTAAGGGTCTGCTTGGGGAGATCTGGAGGCCTTCTCCCCAACCATTTGAGGGAGCTATCGACCCTCAGTCTGAAAAGTTATAGATTAGAGAGTTAGAGAATGCCTTTAAGGTCTTCCAGGCTAGAGATCCTGAAAGAGTGAGGACAACTTCCTATTTACTGCAAGGCAGCATAGAGGACTGGTACCTCGGGGAGGTACGGCTTAGGAAGGGAGTACCCTTCAACACCTAGGAGGAATTGAAGAAGGCCATTTATGCAAAGTACTTCTCCCAGGGGTGACTTCTACAGATGGAGCAGCAGTTCATTTATCTCACTCAGGGTGGGATGATGGTCAAGCAGTATGAGGCTGAATTCGACTGACTGGCTTGATTTGTTCCTGATTTGATGCCGACAAATACTGTTAGAGTGAGGAGACTTAAGGCCAGCTGCTGGCTTTCACTTAAGAAGTTGTGGCCGGATTCATGTGCACAAGTTATTCTGAGGTGGTGGATAGGGCCAAGTACATTGACACATCTAGCCAAGGTGACTCATAGGGGCCACCACAGAAGGACAAGAAGGATAAAGGACGGGAGCAACGGTGGGCCACGGGTTAGAATTCACAGGGGAGTTAATCATTTGTCAAAAGTTTCAGACTGTTGAGATCAGAGTGTAGGGCGTGACTATATAGCAGAGCTTCTTCCTCACAAACCTAATATAGAGTTAGGGGATCGATAGTCAGTGCCTCCCATCCTATCTGATATGATGTCCTAGTTGTGGAGAACCGCATCTACAGGTAAAGTGCAAATGCACATCTAGCACGAGCTACTGGCTGATTTGTACGTGATGGACATGAACTATTACGATGTGCTTTTCTTGATGCATTGGCTCTCTTATGTGTATGTGGTAGTGGATTGTCGTGGGAAGAGAGTACACTTCAGGATGCCGGACGATAAGGAGTTCACTTGCAGTGGTAGTTAGGGACTACTCTCTCGTTCGGGAGATTTTGGCTATTCAGGCTAGAAGGTTACTCCATAGCATATGTGTGGGGTATTTGGCCATGATCTCAGAGGCTAAGTAGGGGAGTGGCCCCATAGTCGCAGACGTTCCAGTGGTGAATGAGTATCTATATGTGTTCCCTCGAGACCTACCAGGATTACCCCTAGAAAGAGGGTTGGAATTCTCTATTGACCTGGTTCGTGGTACGATTCCTGTATCAAGGGGCCCGTATAGTATGACGCCCGCAGAGCTAAAAGACCTGAAGACCTAGTTGGAGGGGTTATTGGAGAAGGGTTTCATTCAACAGAGTATGTAACCTTTGGGAGCTCCAATGTTGTTCGTCAAGAAGAAGGATGGGTTATTGAGGCTTTGCATCGACTACATGGAGTTAAACATGGTGATAGTCAAGAATAAATACACATTGCAGAGGATTGATAACCTCATGGATTAGGTATAGGGAGCCCAAGTGTTCTCCAAGATTCAATTGAGATCTGGGTATCATCAGGTATGGATCAGAAGGGAGGACATCCTGAAGCATGTCTTTCGGACTTGTTAAAGACACTACGAGTTCTTGGTGATGTCGTCAGGGCTTACCAATACCCCGGCAGTGTACATGGATTTGATGAATCGGGTGTTTCGGCAGTATCTAGATCGGTTTGTAGTAGTCTCTTCATTGATGATATACTTATCTATTCTCATAGTCGCCAAGCACACACGGAGCATTTGAGGATAGTATTGGATAAGTTGAGGCAGTATCAGCTATATGCCAAGTTCTCCAAGTGTGAGTTTTGGATGGATAGTGTGACCTTATTGGGGTATGTCATTAGTGGTTCTGGAGTATCAGTGGACCCCAAGAAGATAGAGGTAGTAGTTGATTGGAAGAGACTGACCACCTTTAGGGAGATACGGAGCTTCTTGGGCTTAGCCGGTTACTATTGAAGGTTTATTGAGGGCTTCTCCTGATTGGCAGCACCCTTGACAAGACTAACCCAGAAGGGTGCTCGGTTTGTTTGGATCGAGGCATGTGAGAAAAGCTTCCTGGAATTGAAGCACAGATTAGTATCCGTACCAGTTCTTGCTTTACCACATAGTAGACACGGGTACACATCTACAGTGATACTTATAAAATAGGCGTCTGTTTTGATGCGTGATGTGGGAGTCATTGCCTATGCTTCATGTCAGCTAAAGCCATATGAGGAGAACTACCCCACACATAATTTGGAGCTTGCAACAATCATGTTTGTATTGAAGATCTGGCGACATTTCCTTTACGGTATACCATGTGAGACATACACTGATCACAAGAGCCTCAAGTACATCTTCACTTAGAAAGAACTAAACATGAGACATCGATGATGGTTGGATTTAATCAAGGATTATGAACTGAGAATCCATTACCACCTGGGCAAGGCTAACGTGGTGGCAGATACACTAAGCATAAAGTCTAACTACAGAGTTACCGCAATTTTGACTTCTCAGAGGCCCTTGTTGGAGGATATGAGGAGATTGGATCTGGAGATCATATTGCCAGATATGGAGGTTAGCTTGGCCAGTTTATACAAACGGTCTACAGTGTTTGAGAGGATCTGGGATACTTAGTTGTAGGACCCAAATTTAGAGGAGATCCGCGGTCAGGTCGAGCAGGGAGTACCGACACGATTTCAGATCCATGAGGATGGTATACTCAAGTATGATGATCAGTTCTGTGTGCCCAACATCCAAGAATTGAAGAAGGAGATCTAGAGGAAGCTCATTACTCAAGTTATGCGATCCATCCCAGAGGCACCAAGATGTATAGATGATTAAAGGACCACTTCTGGTAGAAAAGGCATGAAGCGAGAGGTTGCTGAGTTTGTCGTACAGTGCCTTACATGTCATATGGTAAAGGTAGAGCATCAGAGGCCAGCTTGGAAGTTGCAGCCCTTACCCATTCCAAAGTGGAAGTGGAACAATATCAACATGGATTTTGTGACAGGGCTACCTCATACCTAGAAGGAGCATGAGTCAGCTTGGGTGATAGTAGATCGACTGACTAAGTTAGCCCGCTTCATTCCTCTGAGGACAGGCACCCCATTAGAGCAGGTCGCATATATATGCATAGATGAGATAGTCCGACTATATGGGGTACCAGTGTCGATTACCTCAGATCGTGACACAAGGTTTATCTTGAGATTTGCGGAGAATCCGCACACAGCCTTGGGTACCCATCTGGTATTCAGCATAGCATTTCACTCTAATTAGACAAACTGATAGTGAGAGACGAGTACTATTTAGATCTTAGATGACAGGCTGAGGGCATATGCCTTGAACTTCACAAACTCGTGAGACAAACGCCTGAGCCTAGCAGAGTTCACTTGCAGCAACAGCTACCGGACGAGCATAGAGATGGTACCATATGAGGAACTTAACTGGGAAAGTGCCGATTATCGATATATTGGCGTAATGTGGGAGAGTGGAAGCTTGAAAAACCAGAGTTCGTCCTACAGACTGAGAATTAAGTCAGGATGATCTGAGAGAGGTTGAAGGTTGCTCAGAGCCACCAGAAGAGTTATACTGACCAGCGCTACTCTGAGCTGCAGTTCCAGGTTGGTGACTCAGTGTTCTTGAAAGTGTCACCAATGAAGGGATTTGTGAGGTTTAGGAAGAGTGGGAAGTTCGACCCATGCTACATTGGACCCTTTGAGATCCTAGAAGGGGGTAAGAGCTGTGGCTTACAAATTGGCTTTACCTTCGGACCTTGCTCAGGTCCATGATGTGTTTCATGTCTCCATCATGATGAAATGCATGCCCGATCCATCTCACGAGATCTAACAGATCCCGATAACGGTTCACGAGGATATGCCCTATGAGGAGCATCCAATGGAGATCTTAGACCGCAAGGAACAACCGTTGAGGAACCTAGCCATCCCTTTTTTCAAGGTGAGATAACCACTCTGACTGGAAAGCGACATGGGAACGGGAAGATGACTAAGGAAGTGTTACCCAGAAATGCTTAGCACTAGTTGATATATTGAGGGACCATATGAAAATTTTGGGGACGAAATTCTCTTAAGGGGGGGGGGGGGGATTGTAAAATGTGCACAATTTATGAATTAATTATGTTGATGCCAAAAACTGGTCCACCTCATGATGCCTCGTGATCTGGTCTCAGCCCTTGACAAACGGTTGAAATTTATAGTTGGTGTTAACGCTTACTTCAGCTTCTGAGCAGGGAATACGGAGAGTGTCTTGGAATTCCAATCGGAATTATCAGCTCTTCTCTTTGGGGTGAACCTGTAAAAAGGAGAAGGGAGTGATCGGAGTTGGGCCTTTCTGCCCGGATTTAACTCCGATGCTTAAGTCAGAAAGCTGGCGAGGAGGAAGTCTTAGACATAAGTTAGTTGATTTTTCTTATCCCCTTCTTTCTATCATTGCTCCTCTTTTATAGCAACTTAAAGGCGGTTTAGGAAAGGCGGTGGGTAAGGCGGTAAGTAAGGCGGTAAGTAAGGCGGTGAGTAAATATCTCCTAAGGCGGTAAGAAAATATCTGCCTACTGCGTAGGTGCTACGTAGGTAAGTAGAAAATATTTGCCTACTGTAGAGGCAAATAGATAAAGATCTACTTACTGCAGAGGCGTTAGATATTTTCTTCCCTAGGTGGCTATAATCACCTTATGAGACCCTCACGCCTTGTGGATAAGAAGGTTGCTATAATTCCGACGGACTTGTTTGTAGGATTGAACCCTCATTTTTATTTGCAGAACAAAATTATACTAGGATATTTGGTGATATTGCCGCGCGGCCAAAGGGACACAGTCCTGTGTATGACAGGTGGCCATTTAGGTGGATGACACACGTCTTACCAAATATATCCATAATACTAGTCCCCCCCAAATTTTCTTGTTCGAAAAATCTGAGCGAGGGGTGAGTTAATTGCACTTTTCGCTTGGTTCAAGAACAAGTATCTTTCTTAGTTGGCATGTCTATGTAGGTGTAGACTTTTTCTAAGGTACATGTGCTTTTAATAGGTGACCGACGTTTACTGTGTCGTTGTTTTAATCGAGGTAGATTTTTCTCCGGAATTTTCGCCTATGGTGTCACTAAGTTTTTTCTATTTAAGGAGCTTGTAGGGGTAGTGTTTTATTCAAAAATCTTTGTAGCTTTGTATAATGGCTCAGTGTTTGTCTTTCTATAAATTTTTCACTTTCACTCAGTGTTCCTGTCATTTGCGAATTCCAAGTTCTTTTTATGAACATCTAGCGGAGTTAAGGACTGGGGTTATCCATTTGGTAAGTCCAAACGGCTGTGTATGGCCATCCATTCTGCTTATTGACAGGGGCGTAGGTGAGATAAGTATTGAGGAAGGGTGGGAAGCCTTCCACGTTGATCATGATGTAGAGGCGGGGGATCTTTTAATTATTACTTATGCAGGGGGTGTGCGCTTCGAAGTTGAAATGTTCGGAAGCGACTCCTGTCGTAGAGAAGTGGGCCCCCATCTTCGCCCGCGTGTTGTGCCGTGGTTTCCTAGTGATAACGAGGACAGCGACGGTTGTGGAAGTCCGTGCGTCTCCTCTGAATCTTATCCGAGCGGGTCCTCGGATGGATCCGTGGATTGTTAGCTAGGGAATTCCGATGAAAAATATATTCACTAGGGCTTGTCATGTTGTTTTTGTCGTGTGTGTTTTAAATGCCACTATCGTTGTAACATGAAATAAAGTTTATCATTTTGTTCATAAAGTCTTTGATTTCTTCAGGAAGAATGATCCCTGGTGATCCTATGTTGGGATGTGTGTATTTGTCTTTTATGATGTTGGTCTTATGGTACAGCGCCCATTACTCCCTAGAGAGACACGTGTCTCTCGCACTGTTTCGCATTAAAGGGAGAAGATGGCGTGACATGCGCGACGTGCGCTTTGTCAACAACATGATGGGCGCGGCTTCCTATGTGTGTCAAGCAGCGTTTGGTATGCTGACGTGGATGGAATTTTTGGAGAAGTAATGATGGCTATCTGAACTGTCTGGATTTGGGGACCTTTGGTTCAACGGTTTGATCGGGACGTGACTTTGAGATCTTACGGGAAGGGATTCATCTCTTTTGTATATAGGCGAAGTTGTACAAGTGGAAAAGGTTTTATGTCAAAAGTTAAACGTGTCTTCTTCTTAAAACTTCTCCTTCTCCGGCGAACCCTTGTCTTAGGATTTCTGTGTTTTTCTAATCTCTTTCTCTTCTAAGGTAATGGCTAGTGACGCTACATCTTCCTCTGGTTCTTCTTATGAATCTCATAAAGCTGCTGTTTCCCAACCCCTTTCGATCCCTTCTCCGTCCGAACCTGTAGTTTCTGTCGTAGTTTCAGGCGAGTCTAGGGAGGCTCCAGTCCATGGTTTAATTCATCCCGCTTTTAGGGCTATGGGTAGGGGGGTCTGGTACCTTCATAAGCCTCCTTGGGCAGAAGGATGTAGATAGTTTGATAGAGAAATATGAGATAGATTCTTCTCTTTTTGAGGTTAGGGTTCCCTGTTCCGGGGAAAGGGCGAGTTCTCCTAGGGAGGGGGAGATAGCCATCTATCAGGATACGTTATTGGGCGGCCTTAGGCTTCCTTTTTCTGATTTTGCTAAGGCGATTTTGGAAGAGTATCGTTTGTGTCCTTCACAGCTAACTCCGAACTCTTGGAAGTTGCTCAACGGTTTTGTTATTGTCTTTAATAATTACGGGGTAAATCCGACCGTTCGTTGGTTTCGTATGTTGTTTAGTCTTTGTTTAGAGTCTAATGCCGACTGGTATCATTTCTCGGCTCGTTCCGGGAGAAAGTTTCTAGGGAAAGTCCCCTCCTCCATTAAGCGATGGAAGAGTAAGTTTTTCTTCGTCAAAATTAAATCCGAGTGGGATGTCCGAACCAAGTGGGAGGTTCCCCGCACGGATATTACTTGTGAGGAGATGACGAAAGAAGAGGAGGTTCTTCTTAAGTCCATGACCGGAATATCCAAAGTTTACATGGATGAGTTCTTGACCAAGGAAAACCTCCTTAAATGTCGTTTAATAGTATCTGCCGGTAGGATTTATTCGTGTATCTAACTTAGTTTAGTCTTGAATCACGATATCTAACTTGCTTCGGAATTTATTTTTACAGGAAATCCGATGGAGGACGAGGATTTGAGTTACGTTAAGGGCATCTTGGCCTCCTTCGAAGGTGAAGTGCATCCGCCCTTGCCTCGTGGGCGAAAGAAGAAGGAGGTGGCGTCTAGCGCAGGCGCTGATGCTTCCAAGGAGGAGAAGAAGAAAAGGAAGAGAAAAGACGTTGACTCTTCCAAAAAGAGGGTCAAGCGTGATCCTGCTTCTAGGTCCTCCCAAGAGAGGAGGACAAAGAGAAAGAATTCTGAGGATGTATCGGGTCCCGGAATTATAAGAGAACAGGCGAAGTCGCCTCAGGAAGAAGTCGGCCTGGCTTTTTCGCCAATTTCAGAGGGCCCTTCTTCCAGTCGGCCAGAGGATATCCTCCTTATGGAGGTGAGAATCTACTTCTTAAGAGTATCTATGGTTTTACTAAGGATTTTTAACTTTAGGCTTGTTTTATAGGCGGAGGCAGGAGAAGCGGCCCTCTTGGACAAACTGAGGGTGGCAGACTTAGCCCGAAAGGGACGGACAACTCAACGAAAGGAATTACCTTCCGAGGATATTCCTTTTCGAGATGCCAGGTCCGTAAAGAATGTTTTGATGGCCATGAGGCCCGAACAGCTCTCCACGAAACTCCGAAGGGCTGGGAGGGAAGAGGCCACTTACCAACTTCTCCGCTCGGCCATACTGGTAAAAATTATTCTTGTATTTCTCCTACTTACTAATTCCGCATTATCGTTTTTAACTCAATTATTATTCTATAGACTGCTCAATGGGTGGATCGAGTTGGCAATTTGCCCAATTAAGTTCTAGGGTGGCGGTCTTGGGGGGAAAAGAGAAGGAACAGCTCGCGGTTATCCGCGCCCTTGAGCAAGATAAGGCCGAAGCGCTTCAAATGGGTTAGCGCTATGGAAAATGAGAAAGATGATTTAGCGGCCATGCTGGCTATTTCCGAGGGCTCTCTTCATATTGTTGAGGAGAATATTAAAAAGTTACAGGATGACTCCGGCAGTTTGAAAGAGGAACTTAAATCAACTCAAGAGGAGCGAGGTGAAGCCCGTTGGGATCTAAAGCTAAAGGTTGCTGAACTTGCCGCCATTCAGGCCGAGTTAGAGGAACTCAAAGGGGAGCGCGACACACTTAAGGAAGACTTGGCTTCCAGACAGAAGACCCCTAAATCTGACTCGCAAGAAATGAAAGACTTAATTGAACGAGCAGATAAGTTAGAGAAAGAGGTCGCTCGGCTTAGGGCGAAGGCAAAAGAGGGGGCCACTCGCATATATTCCGTCTTTGCGGCCGGGTGGGTCATCACGTTTCTCCGGCAGAAGTGTTAAAGATGGGGCTTGGTGGAGTCTTGAAGAGGTTCGCGGAATTGAAGGAGCAACAAGTTATAAAGATTCCTGAGGCCCACATACAGTCCCTTCTCAACCTTCTCACTAAGATTCCCTCCGGATCACCCTAAGGCCCTAGTTCTTAGGGTTTTTCACATTCTTATGAAATGTTCTTGTCTTGTAAATACTTAGTCATTTTGGAATGTAATTTCTATTTACATGAATGAAATACAAACCTTTTCTTAGGTGTAGATTTATTTCCGAGTCATGGTTATTTTTAACCAGTAAGAAGTCTTTCGAGGAGTCCTTCATAAAGCCTGTCTTTCTTCATCTAGCTTGTAAATTAAGCTTCATAGCCGGTTCTTCTCTTTTTTGGTCCAGTCATGGGACTTTGATTTGTTGAGTAAGATCCCGGCCTAAATGAGATTGTTGCGTCATGTTTCTGGATGAGAATTATCGTTTATCCTTGTAGGATAATTCCGACTCATCTTTTAGGAATGGGATTTTTACCTCATTTTTGTAGAATGAGATTTTCACCTAATTTTTGTACAATGGGATTTTCACCTCATTTTCATTTGGGAAAGACTTAAGCTTTATTTCATGAAACATTTAAGAGACGGCTACAGGATTTACTGATAGTAGCGTCGCAGGTGTTCAGTATGAAATGGACGCTTGAGCGTTTTTCCTTCCATATTCACCAGATAATATATAGGTGCCCACTCGGATAATTCTCTGTATGACGTAAGGGCCTTCCCAATTAGGAGTTAGCTTCCCCGTTCGGCTTTTGTTTCCCTGGAACTCATTTTCTCTTAAGACCAGATCACCGATTCGGAAGAAGACTCTTTTCACCCTTGTGTCATAGAACCTTTTTACTCTTTGGCGATAGATGGCTACCTCTGTTTCTGCAGTTTCTCTTCGCTCTTCCAGTAAATCGAGTTCCGCTCGGAGATTCGTCTCATTTTCTTCTGATGAGAAAGTTTGTTAAGTCCGCAGGGTAGGCATTCCTATTTCTGCAGGGATGACAGCTTCTGCCCCATAAGTAAGAGAGAATGGAGTTTCTCCTGTGGGGGTTCTTGTGGTTGTCCTATAAGCCCAAAGTGTAGTCGGAATTTCTTCAACCCAGTTAGTTCCATTTTTGGAGTCCCGGGTTTTGAGAGCTTGGAGAAGGGTGCGATTTGTCACTTCTACTTGGCCATTGGCTTGAGGATGTGTTACGGAAGTTAACCTGGATTCAATTCCGAGCTCGGAACAAAAGCTTTTGAAAGCCTTGTTATCAAATTGTCGCCCATTATCGGAAATGAGGCGACCGGAATTCCGAATCGACAGATAACAGTTCGCCACAAGAATCCCTGACAAGCTTTCTCTGTGATCTTGGCCAAGGGCTCAACTTCTACCCATTTGGTGAAGTAATCGATAGCCACTATCAAAAACTTCATTTGTCGAGTCGATGTTAGCAAACGGGCGAGGGCTGATAATTGGCGTGAGTAGTGTTGGTGGTCGTCTTTGAATCTTGGAATGCCGTTGGCAAGCATCACATTTTCGGGCGAACGCCACCGCATCTTGAGTTAATGTTGGCCAGTAATAGCCTTGTCGCAGGACTTTGTAACTCAAGGCTTTGCCTCCTATATGCCCCCCTCCAATACCTTTATGGATTTCTTGAAGGATATACTTGGCTTCTGTGAGACGCAAGCACCGTAAGAAGGGTTGCGCATAGGACCTCTTGTATAGATTTTCCCCAATGATAGTGTACTGAGAGGATTTGTAAGAAATCCGTCTGGCATCCGTCTTGTTGAATGGTGTAGGTCCACCTTGCAGGTAATTTCTAATGGGATCAATCCAACTTGACTCTTCTGCTGCACTTTGTACTTCTCCTTCTAATCCTTCAATAGTTTTTGTGGGAAGATATTGTAGGTTGAAAGAGGATTCTGTATCTCCATTGGGTGCAGTGGCTTTTTTAGATAAGGCATCAGCTTCTTCATTTTGTGCTCGACAGATTTTTTCGATCTGGAAATGAGCCAAGCATGGAACTATTTTTTTCACCACTGCCTTGTATTTAATCATGTTCTCCTCCTTCGCTTCAAAATTGCCCAATGTGTGGCTCACGACTAGCTGTGAGTCAGAATATACATGCAGATGTTGAATTTCGAGCCCCCGGGCAAAATGCAATCCTGCGATGAGGGCTTCATATTCGGCTTTATTATTGGTCGCTCGGAATTGGAACTTGAGCACTGTTGCAATTTTCCATTTAGAAGGAGAATAAAGGACGAAGCCAGCTCTTGACTTTTCTTCAGTTGCTGATCCATCAACATATAAGGACCATGGGATGCTTAGGCTTTCTTCAGGGTCCTGTGACGGGAGTTCATCCCCCTTCGTGGGAATGGTCAACTCCACGATAAAATCTGCTAGCACATGAGCCTTGATTGCCGTTCGGGGTTTATAAGTGAGATCAAACTCACCCAATTCTATATCACCCACGGCTAAGCGTCCAGGAATTTTGGGGCTTATGGAGGACTTGCTTTAAAAATTTGGTCGGTCAATCACAGATTACTTTGTGAGCCTGAAAATATGGCCTCAATCTACGTGCGAATGTGACAGGAGCGAAAGCCAATTTTTCAAGTGGTAGGTACCTTGACTCCGTGTCGTTAAGGATCTTACTTGTCTAATAGACTGGCTTCTGAACTCCAATGTCTTCTCACAAAAGAACTGCACTGACCCAGCGAGGAGCAGTGGCCAAGTAGATGTAGAGTTCTTCCCCTACTTGCGGCTTAGCTAGCAATTGAGGCGATTGGAGATAATCTTTAAGCTCCTGAAAGGCTTTCTCACATTCTTCTGTCCACTACATTTTTGGTGCTTTTCGCAAGGCTTGGAAGAGTAGGAGGTTTTTCTCTCCGGCTTTAGAGATAAATCGCCCAAGAGTTGCTAGGCGTCCATTAAGCCGTTGTACCTCTTGAAGACTTTTAGGTAATCCCATATCAAGGATGGTTTTGACCTTTTCTAGATTTGCTTCTATTCCTCTTTGAGTCAATATAAATCCGAGAAATTTCCCTGATCGGACACCAAAAGCACACTTGTTCGGATTTAGGCGCATGTTATAAGTCCGAAGCGGCTGAAAGGCCTCTTGTAAATTCCTCAAGTGTTCATCGGCTTTTCGGCTTTTCACCAGGATGTCATCCACATAAGCTTCCACATTTCGGCCAATTTGCTCCTTGAAGACTGTATTTATGAGCCTCTGGAAGGTGGCTCCGGCATTCTTTAGACAGAATGACATTACCTTATAGCAATAAGTTCCTTTGTTTGTGATGAAGGATGTTTTTCTTCATCGTCTTTAGCCATTCGGATTTGATTGTAGCCTGAGAAGGCATCTAAGAAACTCAGGATCTCATGCCCCGCCGTAGAATCAACCAAACTATCAATTGAAGGTAGAGGGAATGAATCTTTTGGACAAGCTTTATTTAGGTCCGTGAAATCCACGCACATTCTCCATTTTTCGGACTGCTTTTTTACTAGAACCACATTAGCCAACCAGTTAGGATAGTTCACCTCTCGGATGAATCCAGCCTTCAAAAGGGTCGATACTTCTTCTTCTGCAGCCTTTTGCCTTTCTGGGGCGGAATTCCTCCTTTATTGATTGGCAGAGGCTTGAGCGAGTGATCTCTGGCCAGAGCGGTGTTCAATGACATCACGCTTTACGCCTGGCATGTCTTCTGATGACCAGGCGAAGAGATAAGAATTTGTTCTTAGTACTGTCATGGGACTTTCTTGTTGTGCTATTGTCAAATTCGCACCAATACGCACAGTACGCTCCCCTCTAGTTGTAGCTAGGGGAACTGTAAGCAATTCCTCAACTGGTGTGGGGCGGAGTTTTTCATCTTCCCGTTCGGCTATTTTGTTGATCAACACGGGTTCTGAAACTCTTGTTTTGCCTTTATTTAGAACTTTTCCTTTGAGAGTTGAAACATAACATTGTCATGCCAAGGGTTGATCCCCTCTTACTTCTCCACTGCAACTCTCGGTCGAAAATTTAAGGAGAAGATGGTAAGTGGAAATTATTGCTTTCAAGGCTTTGAGGGTTGGCCTACCAAGAATCACATTGTAAGTTGAAGCACAGCGTACAACTAGAAAGTTTGTTGTCACTGTTGATGATCTTAGCGAATTACCTACTGTAACTGGTAATGTGATCATTCCTTCTGATTGTACCACCCCTCCGGAAAATCCCACTAAAGATGATTTTACGGGGAGCAAGTTGTCTGCATCGTACCTAATTCTTTCGAAGGCACTCCAAAAAAGAATGTCCACGGAACTTCTACTGTCTACCAGAACTCTTTTCATTTGGAAGCTGGAAACCATGATGGCGATGACTAAGGCGTCGTCATGAGGGTGGCGAACCTTGCTGACATCGTTGTCATAAAAATGATGGGGGAGATATGCCGAGACCTTCTTTGTGGCGCTTATGTTTCCTGCGCAACTCCCACCATTCGGGCATAGCTTTTTCGAGAGGCGGAACTTTCACCACCACACCCAGGACCACCGCTAATAAATCCGACCATCTCCCCTTTTTCTTCTTCAAGCTGTGAAGTTTCAGGCTCCTCTTGGACCTCAATGTTGATATACTGCCCCAATTGTCCCCTTCTAACGACATTTTCTATCACGTTCATCAAATGGGTGCATTTTTCTGTGTCATGTCCTCTAGCATGATGAAACTTGCAATATCTTTTGTTGTTCTTTTGTCGTTCGGGATTCTTTGCAGGTTCTGGCCATGTCAAGAGTTGTTGATCCTGGATTTGCATAAGAATATGGCTTCGGGTCTGATTTAGTGGGGTATGGTGATCGTATCTGACAATTTTCCCTTCTTTTGCAGATTCTCTAGGTTGTAGCATATGTCGCTGTGGGCGTGTTGAAGTTTCCAGACCTCTCTTCTCATCCTTAAGGTCCTTGCGTGATCCTCCCTCCTTTCGGATTTCTGTGGGCCTTCTATTGACATTTTGATGGGCTTTTCCCTTCTGGATTTCCGCAGAAACACGTCGAGCCTCTTCTTCGGTAGTATAAATTTCATCGTAATTGATATACTTTTGGGCATGGACCATGAGGCGGGGATGGTTTTGGCCCGGATCCAAAGTGAGGGAAAAGAGAAAGAGGATTCTAGCAAACCCTCCATAAGGATAGTTCTGACCATGCGGCGGGATAAGGTCCTTGACATTTGCGGCTTCATCTATGAAATGGTTTAAATAAGCTTGGAGTGTTTCACCCCTTGTTGCTTAGCGGCTCATAAGGGTAGGCGGAGTTTTCTTTTGCTTTGAGTAATTAGCAAAATAAGCTAAAAGCGATCTGCTAGAACTTGAAAAGAAGGAATGCGTGCTAGATGGAAGATCGACAAACCCGGTCTTGCGCTTTTCCCTCTAAAGTAGTGGGAAAAGCTTTCGGTACCTCTGGCGTCACAGCGTAATTCACGAAAGAAAGCATCTTGATCGGAAGGACTTTAGGTGACGAGAAGGATCGGTTTGCCCTCGCCGCATATACAATCATAGCGGGGGTGGAAACTATCGGGGAACTTCGCTCCTCCAATATTTCCTTGATAAAGGGGCCGATATATTGAGAACATGCTGCTCGGTTTACGTCTTACCGAGGAGGGTCTTGTCCCCGTGTTTTTGTCAATGATAGGGGCGGATGGACTATTCCGTTACTGTTCTTGTCCGCTCCGTTCTTGTATCTTTATTACATTGCATTAGGTGTGGCGGCTTGCTCTCGGCGTCGAGCGGAGGAGGTTCTGAACTAGGCGAGAAGGCGGTTCTCTCCCTTCTTTCTCCATGAGTGCAGTCCTTGTCCTCCCTCTGCTTTCGGAATTGGCTAGATGGTACATTTGGCACATTTGGTGGAGTTCGTGTGGGATGAAGTGACGGATGAGTCAAAGTATGAACAGCTTGAGCTAACTGCTCTAATTGCTGCTGCATGTTAAGATAAAATTCCGGGACGGGTCCCTGGGATAACATGGCTGGATTTTTCGATGGAGGTAAGATGGATGGGTTTTCCGATGGAGGCAAGATGGGTGAGTTTTCCAATGGATTCTCCTCATCTCTCCGGATTTCACCGCGTACGTCGGTATTACTAGGTGCTCCTTGTTCTTGGATTCGTTTTGATCTTCTGGTAGTAATCATTTGGCTTTTTGTAAGGGTCCCCACGGACGGCGCCAAACTGTTAATGTCAAAAACTGGTCCATCTCACGCTTTGGCTACTGTTGCCTTGTCGTGATCTGGTCTCAGTCTTTGACAAACGGTTGAAATTTATAGTTGGTGTGGACACTTACTTGATTCTGAGCGAGGGGAACACTGAGAGTGAATCTCGTGAATTCGATCGTAATTATCGACTCTTAAACTTTGGGGTGAATGCGTAAAAGGAGAAGGGAGTGATCGGAGTTGGGCCTTTCTGCCCAGATTTAACTCCGATGCTTAAGTCAGAAAGCTAGTGAGAAGGAAGTCTTAGACATAAGTTAGTTTATTTTTCTTATCCCCTTCTTTCTATCATTGCTCATCTTTTATAGCAACTTAAAGGCGGTTTAGGAAAGGCGGTGGGTAAGGCGGTAAGTAAGGCGGTAAGTAAGGCGGTGAGTAAATATCTCCTAAGGCGGTAAGAAAATATCTGCCTACTGTGTAGGTGCTACGTAGGTAAGTAGAAAATATCTGCCTACTGCAGAGGCAAGTGGATAAGATCTATTTACTGTAGAGGTGTTAGATATTTTCTTTCCTAGGTGGCTATAAGCACCTCATGAGACCCTCACGCCTTGTGGATAAGAAGGTTGCTATAATTCCGACGGACTTGTTTGTAGTATTGAACCCTCATTTTTATTTGCCGAACGGAATTATACTAGGATATTTGGTGATATTACCGCGCGGCCAAAGGGACACAGTCCTGTGTATGACAGGTGGCCATTTAGGTCGATGACACGCGTCTTACCAAATATATCCGTAACAAATTATATCTTTATTTGCCTTTTAATCGTGTTAGTTGAATTTTAAGTAAATGAAGTATTCAATTGCAAAGAGAGTACCACTAAATATCAAGGAAGTATGTTAGCAAAAGAATTAAATTGGTAATATATATATATAGGTTAACTAATGGGATACAGATGAAAGTCTATAGAATCTATAGATATGAGTTGAATGCATTCTTTAGTTAAACCATAAATATATATATATATATATATATATATATATATATATATATATATATATATATATATAGTCATGATAGAGTCCAACAAGCCTTATCACTATTTATTTACATTCGCCTCATTTTGAGGCATTTGGAGCGTATTTTTTTTCCAAATCCAACCATATGGATGGAAAGAATATCTAAAAATAAGATAACATGTCTATTTTCATACAATTTAGGGAGATGGCGATCATTCGTCTTAAAAGGTGAAATTATGAGCCGATAATATTTATATAAAATTTTACCCTTTGAGATGAATACTCATCACCTCACCAAATTATATGAAAATTGATATGTGATCTTATTTTTCGATGTTCTTTCCATCCATATGGTTGGATTTGGAAAAAATACTTCCAAATGCCTCAGAATAAGGTGACCTTACTTGCACAGTGATGCGGCCGGGCTGACTGTATCAGAATTATATATATATATATATATTGTGGAAAAGATATAGTAAGACAAACCAGAATACTGTGCAAACAAGGTCATCTCCCATTTGGCCATTTGCAGAGTATTTTAAGGATTTTCAACCTTATGGATGGAAAGAAAATAAAAAATAAGCTAGCATGTCGATTTTCATACAATTGGGTGAGTTGATGTTCATTCATCTTAACGGTTGAAATTTTATAGAAATCATAACGGTTCAGAATTTCAACCATTAATATGAATGATCATCACCTCACCAAAATTGTATGAAAATCGACATGCTAGCTTAGTTTTGGATATTCTTTCTATCCATACGGTTGAAAATCCTTAAAACACTCTCTAAATGGCCAAAGGGGAGACGACCATAAATACACAGTGTTAAGGTAGGTTGTATAGTAACACTACTATATATATATATATATATATATATATATATATATATATATATATATATATATATATATATATATATATATATATATATTAAGGCCGGCTGTGTTACTGTGAAGGTAAGGTCGCATCGTTTTGAGGCATTTGGAGCATATGTTCATCCAAATCCAACCATATGGATGGAAAGAACATTGAAAAATAAGATAGCATGTCGATTTTCATACAATTTGGTAATGTGATTAGTATTTATCTTAAAGGGTGAATTTTTATAGAAATTTTTTCAGTTCAGAATTTCACCCTTTAAGATGAATAATCATCACGTCCCCAAATGGTAGGAAAATCGACATGTTTTTTTTTCGTTGTTATTTCCATCCATACTGTTGTATTTGGAAAAAAAATACTCTCCAAATGCCTCAAAATGTCTGGACAAATAAATAAATAGTGTATATAGCCGGTAAATGATCAGATCATGATTGTATATATGTATATATATACAATGCAGGATTAATTGGTAGCATATGTTTGAAAAATATTTTTAAATTGATGAAAAGTTTTCAAGGAATTGGTTCCTTCTCCTTGGCATTCTATGCCATATTAATATATTCTTCGCCCAACGTCAGGAGGATAATAAATGTTATCTTTTATATATGTTTGTTAATCTCATGCTTCACATATTAGACATGGATTAACATTATGCAACATATGTTTTAATAGGACGTTAGATGATTCTCATTTTTGGGTTATTAAACAAATGTTGAAATTTGGTCCAAACAAATTATTGCAAATGAGATATAACAAATCTGCCAAAAAGAGTAGAACTAGTTCTTTAATCTTTATTTGTCATGTATATATAGTTTTTGGACAAATGTAGATCTTTGCAAATATTTTTTAATTAGAATAAAGACTTTTTACATATTTGAAATATATTTTTGGTCTAGTCTATAGTAAATGGTTTTAAGTTGTGGCTATAGATTTGGTTTGAACCTTAACTGGCATATATTTATAGTTCAGGGAAATGCATAGAATGAGGTTTAGATGAATGGTTCGAGCCAATTAAGTGACACCATTAGATAGGGATGAGTCTGCTCGTGACCACATACACGTATTGATATAGATTCTATTACCAGATACCGACGTAGAGCGTGGAGCCATGTAAGAGGGACACAGATTGATTGTGTAGATCCTTCATATAGGTTAAGTACCTCTGCCTAGTACCCCTATCATTGGATTATTTTTGATTCCATACTTGGGTAAGTTACTCTTGCCTTGTTCCTTGATAAGTGTTTTAATGACCATATTCTTGTACCATTTTGTTGCATATATAGCATGGAAATCAGATTAATTACAGCTGTTGATGCCGAAAACCAGTCAGTCTCACGCTTTGGTTGCTGTTGCCTTGTGATCTGGTCTCAGCCTTTCGACAAACGGTTGAAATTTGTAATTGATGTGGACACTTACTTCAGGTTTTGAATATTGGATGTCTTGGAATGCCGGGTGTTCTGGAGGAATTTTGGGGAGGCGATCGGATCGATGAGGATGATCGGAATTGTCCCCTTTTTGTTTCTGGATATCTTGACGAGTCTGTAAAATGGAGAGGGGAGCGATCGGAATTTGGCCTTTCTGTCCGGATTTAACTCCAATGATTAAGTCGGAAATCTTGTGAGGAAAAAGAGGGTTTGGTGAATTTTAGACTTCTTGGGTACTGGTTAATTGATTGTTCAAGTTCCCTTTTCTTACTATAGTTATTCTTCGTTTATAGAAAAGTTGAAGGTGGTTTAGGAAAATATCTGGATGAAGACGGTTGTGGAAATATATCGTGAGGCGGTGAGAAAATATCTCGTGAGGCGGTCTTGAGGCGGTGAGAAAATATCTGCCTACTGTGTAGGTAAGTAGAAAATATCTACCTATTGTAGAGGTAAGTGGATAATATCTACTTACTGTAGAGGCGTTAGATATTTTCTTCCTTAGGAAATTACGTGGCTATGAGCACCTCATGATTCGGATAAGAAGGTTTTGGGTTTGCTTAATTCTGAGCTGATTTGTTTGTAGAGTTGAAAGATAACAAATGCCTCATTCTCAATTACCGAGCGGAATTTCGCTAGAAAAGTAGTAACAGAAGATTTGATATTAGGTGGTATTGCCACGTGGCCAGAGGGATGTGGCCCCATGCTTAACACGTGGCCATTTGGGTAGGTGACACGTGTATTGCCAAATATTTTCGTAACATTAGTCCCCCCAAAGTGTACTTGTTCGAAAAATCTGAGTGACGAGTGAACTAGGCGCACTTTTCGCTTGGTTCGAGAACAAGTATTTTCCTTAGTTGGCAAGTCTATATAGGTGTAGATATTTGTCTCTAGGATGGTAAGGCGCACATGCTTTTAATAGGCGACTGACACTTGTTTCTTTTAGCTAATTCTTTGTTTTGTCTTTTTGTTGTTTTGAATCGAGGTATGAATACACTGAATCTTTCTCCGGAATTTTCGCCTATAGTGTCAATAGGTTTTTCTATTTAAGGAGCTTGTATGGATAGTGTTCCTTATTCATTCTGTTCTTATCTATGTACAATGGCTCTTCTTCAGCGTTTATCTTTTTTCAAGTTTTTCACTTTTACTCTTTCTACTCGTCATTTACGAATTCCAGTTTCTTTTTATGAACACCTAGAGGGATTGAGGACTGGAGTTGTTCACTTGGTGAGTCCGAACGGCTGCATATGGCAGTCTCTTCTGGTTATTGATGAGGACACAAGTGAGATTTGTTTTGAGGATGGGTGGGAGATCTTTCATGTTGATCACGATGTTGAGGCGAGAGATCTTTTAGTCATTACCTATGCAGGGGGCACACGTTTCGAATTTGAAATATTCGGAAGTGACTCCTGCCGTAAAGAAGTGGACCCTAATCTTCGCCTACGCGTTTTGCCGGGGTTTCCTAGTGATGACGAGGATAGCGACGGTTGTGGAAGTCCGTGCATCTCTTCCAAATTTTGTCAGAGCGGGTCATCGGATGGATCCATTGGATCCATTAACTAGGAAAATTCTGATGGACAATAGTGTTTATTACGGTTCGGGTTTAATGTAACTGTTTTTGTCATAAATAAATAAAGTTCGTCATTTTGTTTATAACTTCTTTGATTTCTTCAAGGAATGATCGCTGGTGATCCTATGTTGGGATGTGTGTTTTGTCTTTTATGCTATTAGCTCTTTTTTATGTTTATGCAGTACGCCTATTATTCCACAGGGAGACACGTGTTTTCTGCTGTTTTAGCATTAAAGGGAGAAGGTGTGGCCTTACGTGCGCTGGCGTCGCGCTTTGTCAACTTTATCATGATGAAGCGCTGACTACCCACATGTGTGTCGGGCGTTTGGTATCTTTAGCGTTTGGTATCTTGGCGTTTAAGATGGAATTTTGAACCGTTTATAATAATGGTCATCCGAGCGGTCCGGATTTGGAGATGTTTGGTTCCAGCAGTTCGATCGGGATGTAGTTTTGGGATCTAACGGCGGGGTTCATGTCCCTTTCATATAACAAGGCGAAAAGGTTTATTTCAAAATCGAATAGTGTTTTCTTGGACTTTCTTCTTGAACTCTCTTCTTCTCCCAGAGCTCACTGTTTGTCAATTTTACGTGTTTTTCACCTCTTTCTCTTCTAAGGTAATGGCTAGTGTATCTTCTTCCTCTAGTTCTTCTCATGAATCTCATGAATCTCATGAATCGCTACTTCCCAACCATCACGATCCATTCTCCGTCACGAACCCATAGTTTACATGCGATTTCAAAGGCGGGAACTCTGGGATGCTCCGGTCTAGGGTTTGAGGATTCATCCCGCTTCTAAAGCGATGGGTAGAGGGTCTGACACCTTCATAAGCCTCCTTGAGTAGAAGGATGTCGATAGTTTAGTAGATAAATATGAAATAGATCGTTCTTTGTTTGAGGTTAGGGTTCCATGTTCTGGGGAGAGGGCAAGTTCTCCTAGGGAGGGGGAGATAGCCATCTACCAAGATCTTACTGTTAGGCGATCTTAGGATTCCTTTTTCTAGTTTTGCCAAGGCTATCTTAGAAGAATATCGTTTGTGTCCTTCGCAATTAACTCCGAACTATTGGAGATTGCTCAATGGCTTTGTCATTGTGTTTGGCAATTATAGGGTAAATTCGACTGTTTGTTGGTTCCGCATGTTATTCAGTTTACACCTAGAGTCTAATGCCGACTGGTATTACTTTCCGGCTCATTCCGGGAGGAAGTTTCTAGGTAAAGTCCCTACTTCCACTAAACGATGGAAGAGTAAGTTCTTCTTTGTCAAAAGTAAATCCGAGTGGGATGTCCGAACCAAGTGGGAGATTCCCCGAATGGATATCGCTTGTGAGGAGATGACAAAGGAAGAAGAAGTTCTCTTTAAGTCAATGGCGGGGATTTCTGGGGTTTACATGGATACTTTCTTGACCAAGGAAAATCTTCTTAATTGTTATTTAATAGTAGCTACTGGTACGGTTTATTTATGCATCTAACTTAGTTTAGTCATGAGCCGCGATATCTAACATGCTTCGGAATTTATCCTTGTAGGAAATCCGATGGAGGATGATGATTTGGATCTTGCTAGGGGCATCTTGGCCTCTTTCGAGGGTGAAGTTCATCCGCCCTTACCTCGTGGGCGAAAGAAGAAGGAAGGGACATCCAACAAAAGTGCTGATACTTCCAAGGAAGAAAAGAAGAAGAGGAAAAGAAAAGATGTCACTTCTCCGAAGGAGAGGGTCAAAAGCGACCTCGTCGTAGGGTCCTCCCAGGAGAGGAGGATGAAGAAAAAGAATTCTAAGGACGCGTCAGGTCCCGGAATTACTGGAGAACAGAGAATTCGCCTTAGCCAAAGATTCTATCGGCTTTAGCTCCAATTCCAGAGGGCCCCTCCCCTAGTCGGCCTGAGGATATCCTCATTAGGGAGGTGAGAGTATACTTCTGAAGGTTATATATTGTTCCACTAAGAATTTTTGACTTAAGTTTATTTTATAGGTGGAGGCAGGAGAAGCAGTTCTCCTGGATAAGCTAAGGGAGGTAGACTTAGTTCTCAAAGGACCGGCAATTCAACTGTAGGAATTGCCTTCAGAGGATATCCCTTTTCGGGATGCCGCGTCCGTGAAGAACGTTTTGATGGCCCTGAGGCCCGAACAGCTCTCTACCAAACTTCGAGGTTTGGAAGGGGAAGAGGCTACTCATGACTTTTCCGTTCGGTTATGATGGTAAAAACTATACTCGTGCTTCTTTTTACCCCTTGTTGATTATTATAAACATAATTCATTTTTATTTCCGTAAAAGCTTTCAATGGTAGGATCGAAGTTAGCAATCTTTGTCAAGAAGACTTGATAAAGATGGAGGCGAGTAGGGCTGAGATTGCCCAACTAAGCTCTAGGGTGGCGGTATTAGAGGAAAAAGAGAAGAAACAGCTTGCCGTTATTCACACCCATGAGCAAGATAAGGCCAAACGGGTTCAACAGTTGGCTGCCATGGAGAAAGAGAAGAATGATTTGGCAGCCAAGCTTGTTAATTCCGAGGGCTCTCTTCTTACTGCTGAAGGGAATATCAAGAAATTACAAGATGAATCCAGCAGTTTGAAAGAGGAACTAAAATCCGCTCAAGGGAAATTTGAAGCGATGGGAGTTAAAGTTGAAGGTTCTTTGAAATTTGGCCCGTCACGAAGTTGGAGGATGTTAAAGGGGAGCATGGTGGCGCTAAAGGAAGATCTAACTTCTAGACAAAAGGCTCCTAAATCCGACTACTTAAGAAATGAAAGATTTAAGAGAACGGCGGAAAAGTTGGAAAAGGAGGTCACTTTCGGCTTTAGGGCGCTGAAAGCGAAAAGAATGGGCCACACGCATATATTCGTTAGTGCAACAGGTGGGTAACCTTGTTCCTCCTGTGGAAGTTTTATCGATGGGGCTTGCTGGAGTCTTAAAGAAGTTTACAGAACTGAAGGAGCAGCAAATTATAAAGGCTCCAGAGGCCCCTGCCCCAGCCTCATCTGAAATGCCGACTCAAGCTTCCCAGGAAGCAGTTGAACACCAAGAAGGCCCTAGTACTTAGGGATTTTTATGAGATATTTTTGTAGATATTCAAGTGTTTTGAATGTAGCTTTTATTCATGGGAATGAAATACAAACCTTTATTTTGGTGAAAATTTATTTCCGAGTCATGATTACTTGTAACCATTTAAGAAATCCTTCGCAAAGACTTTCTTCTTTTTGCATTTGGCTTGTAAGTTAAGCTTCGTGGCGAGTTCTTTTCTTCTTAGTCTACTCGTGGGACTTTAATTTGCTGAATAAGATCCTTGTCTTTGTGAATGAGATTGTTGCCTCATATTTCGATCGGGATTTTTTCCCCATACTCTTGATGGAAATTGTCTCTTATCCTTGTAGGATAATTTTTTGTCTCGTCTTATAAGGACGAGAGATTTTTTGTCTCATCTTTTAGGGATGGGATTTTCACCTCATCTTCATTTGGAATTTCTGAACAGAAATTTAGGTTTTATTTCATGAAACATTGAGGAGGCTACTTTCTGAGGGAATTCATTAATAGTAAGCGTCGCGAGTAGTGTTCAAAGTACATGAAATGGACGCTTGAGCATTTTTCCTTCCATATTGACGAGATAATAAGTGCCCGCTCGGACAATCTTCTGTATGACGTAAGGGCCTTCCCAGTTAGGAGTTAGCTTCTCAGTTCGGCTTTGGTTTCCCTGGAATTCGTTTTCTCTTAAAACCAGATCGCCGATTTGGAAGAAGACTCTTTTTACCCTTGTGTCGTAGAACCTTTTTACTCTTTTGCGATAGATTGCTGCCTTTGTTTCCGCAACTTCTCTTCGCTCTTCCAGTAGGTCAAGTTCCGGTCGGAGATTCTTCTCATTTTCTTTTGATGAAAAAGTTTTTTATGTTCGTAAGGTAGGCATTCCTATTTCTGCAGGGATGGCGGCTTCTGCTCCATAAGTAAGAGAGAATGGAGTCTCCCCTGTGGGGGTTCTTGTAGTTGTTTGATAGGCCCAAAGAGCGCTCGGAATTTCCTCAACCTAATTAGTTCCATTTTTATACACCCGGGTTTTGAGAGCTTGGAGCAAGGTGCAATTCGTTACTTCTACTTGGCCGTTGGCTTGAGGATGCGTCACAGAAGTTAGTCTGGATTCAATTCCGAACTCAGAACAAAAACTTTTGAAAGCCTTGTTATCAAATTGTGGCCCATTATCAGTGATGAAGGCGACCGGAATTCCGAATCGGCAGATAACAGTTCACCATAAGAATCCTTGACAAGCCTTCTCCGTGATCTTGGCCAAGGGCTCAACTTCTACCCATTTTGTGAAATAATCGATAGCAACTATCAAAAATTTCATTTGTCGAATGGAAGTAGGAAATGGCCCTAGAAGATCAACTCCCCAAATAGCAAACGGTCGAGGACTGACAATTGGCGTAAGCAGTGTTGGCGGTCATTTTTGAATCTTGGAATGCCGTTGGCAGGCATCACATTTTCGAGCGAACCCCACTGCATCTTGAGTTAAGGTTGGCCAATAATGGCCTTGTCGAAGGACTTTATAACTCAAGGCCTTGCCTCCTATATGATCTCCTCCAATGGCTTCATGAATTTCTTGAAGGATATAATTGACTTCTGTGGGGCGTAAGCATCTCAAAAAGGGTTATGTATAGGACCGTTTATACAAATGTTCGTTAATCATATTATACTGAGCGGCTTTGTAAGAAATCTGTCTGGCTTCGGTCTTGTTGGATGGTGCAGGTCCATCTTGCAGGTAGCTTCTGATGGGTTCAATCCAACATGACTCTTCTTCTGAACTTTGTATTTCTCCCTCCACCCCTTCAATAGTTTTTGCTGGAAGGTACTGTAGATTGAAAGAGAGTTCTGTATCTCTATTAAGTGTGGTGGCTTTCTTAGATAAAGCGTCCGCCTCTTCATTTTGTGCACGACGGATTTTTTCAATATTGAAATGAGTGAAGTATGGGACTATTCTTTTCACTACTGCCTGATACTTGACCATATTCTCCTCATTTGCTTCAAAACTGCCCAATGTATGGCCAACGACTAGTTGTGAGTCGTAATATACATGTAGATGCTAAATTCCGAGCCCCCGGGCCAAATGTAACCCTGCGATGAGGGCTTCATATTCGGCCTCATTGTTAGTCGCTTGGAATTGGAACTTAAGAACTGTTGAAATTTTCCACTTGGAGGTAGAATAAAGGACGAAACCTGCCCCTGATTTTTCTTCGGTTGCTGATCCGTCGACATATAAGGACCATGAGGCAATAGAGCTTTCTTACGGATCACGTCGGATTACATCTCCATTCATGGGAATGGTTAATTCTGCGATGAAATCTGCTAGTACTTGAGCCTTGACCGCCGTTCGTGGCTTATAAGTTAGATCAAACTCACCCAATTCTATTACCCACTTGGCTAAGCGTCCGGAATTTTCAGGTTTATGAAGAACTTGTTTTAGGGGCTGGTTAGTCAACACAATAACTTTGTGAGCTTGAAAATAAGGCCTCAATCTCCGTGCGGATGTATAATGGCGAAAGCTAGCTTTTCGAGTGGCAGATACCTTGACTCAGCGTCGTTACGGATCTTACTTGTATATTAGATAGGCTTCTGAATTCCCTTATCTTCTCTTAACAGAACTGCACTGACCGCTCGAGGAGCAGCGGCTAAATAGTTATAAAGCTCCTCTCCTGCTTGTGGTTTGGCTAGCAACTGGGGCGATCAGAGATAAACTTTAAGCCCCTGGAAAGCTTTTTCACATTCTTCTGTCCACTCCATCTTTTGCGGCTTACGCAAGGCTTAAAAGAGTGGAAGGTTTTTCTCTCCAGCTTTAGAGATAAATCTTCCGAGAGCTGCTAGGCATCCATTAAGCCGTTGTACTTCTTTAAGGCTTTTGGGTGATCCCATGTCAAGAATGGCTTTGATCTTTTCTGGATTTGCATCTATTCCTCTTTGAGTCAGTATAAATCCTAGAAATTTTTCTGATCGGACACCAAATGCACACTTGTTTGGATTTAGGCGCATATTGTAAGTTCGAAGTGACTGAAAGGCTTCCTGTAAATCCGAAAGATGATCTTCGGTTTTTTGACTTTTTACCAAGATGTCATCTACATAGGCTTCGACATTTCTACCAATTTGTTCTTTGAATACTGTACTTATGAGCCTTTGGAAAGTGGCTCTGGCATTCTTTAGACCAAACGACATCACCTTATAGCATAAGTTCCCTTGTTAGTAATAAAGGACGTTTTTTCTTCGTCGTCTTTGGCCATTCGGATTTGATTGTAGCCTGAGAAGGCATCTAAGAAACTAAGCATTTCATGCCCTACCGTAGAGTCAACCAAGTCATCAATTGAAGATAGAGGAAACGAATCTTTCGGACAAGCTTTATTTAGGTCCGTAAAATCCACGCACATTCTCCATTTCCCGGACGGCTTTTTGACCAGAACCACATTAGCCAACCAGTCAAGATAGTTCACCTCTCGGATAAATCCTGCTTTCAAAAGGGTTGACACTTCTTCTTCTGCGGCCTTCTGCCTTTCTGGGGCTGAATTTCTCCTTTTCTGTTTAACAGGTTTGAACGACTGATCTATGTTGAGGTGGTGTTCAATGACATCACGTTTTACGCCCGGCATGTCCTCTGAGGACCAGGCAAAAAGATCAGAATTCGTCCTTAGTATTGCCATGAGGTTCTTTTGCTATACTGTTGTCAAATCCGCACCAATCCATAATGCGCTCCAATCTAGTCGTATCGGAGGAATGATAAGCAACTCCTCAAGCTGGGGTTGGTGGAGTTCTTTATCTTCTTGTTACGCTATTACATAACCAACATGGCCTCTGAAGCTCTTGTTTTGCCTTTATTTTGAGTTGTTCTTTTGAGGGTTGAGGCGTAACATTGTCGTGCCAAGGGTTGATCCCCTCTTACTTCTCCGCTGCCACTCTCGGTCGGAATTTTTAGGAGAAGATGATAAGTAGAAATTACTGCTTTTAAGGCGTTGAGGATTGGCCTACCAAGAATCACATTGTAACTTGATGCACAGCGTACGACTAGAAAATTTGTTGTCACTGTTAATGATCCTGGCGAATTTCCTACCGTAACTGATAAAGAGATCATTCCTTTTGGTTGTACCACTCCTCCAGAAAATCCCACTAAAGATGATTTTAAGGGGAGTAAGTTGTCCGCATCGTACCTCATTTTTTCAAAGGCACTCCAAAAGAGTATATCCACTGAACTTCCACTGTCTATTAGGACTCTTTTCATTTGGAAGCTGGAGACCATGATGGCAATGACTAAGGTATCGTCATGAGGGTGGCGAACCCTGCTGACATCGTTATCATAAAAAATGATAGGAGCCATAGGCCGAGACCTTCTTTATGAGACTTCTGTCTCTTGTGCAACTCCTACAATTCGGGCATAGCTTTTCCGAGAGGTGGAACTTTCACCACCACAACCAGGACCACCACTAATAAATCCGACCATCTCCCCTTTATCTCCTTCAGGTTGTGAAGTTTCAGGTCCCTCTTGAATATCAAGGTTAATGTATTGCTCCAGTTGTCCTCTTCTAACGACATCTAATATAGCGTTCATCAAATGTGTACACTTTTCTGTGTCATGTCCTCTAGCTTGATGAAACTTGCAATATCTCTTACTATTCTTTTGTCGTTCGGGATTCTTTGCAGGTTCTGGCCGCGTCAAAATTTTTTGATCATGGATTTGCATAAGGATATGGCTTCTGGTTTGGTTTAGTGGGGTATGGTGATCATATCTGACTATTTTCCCTTCTTTTGGGGATTCTCTAGGTTGTAGCATGTGTCGCAGAGGACGTGTTGAAGATTCTAAACCTTTATTTTCACTACTATTATCCCTACGTGATCCTCCTTCCCTTCGGATTTCTGTGGGCCTCCTGTTGAAACTCTGATGTTTTCTTTCTTTTTGGATTTCCGTAGGGATGCGGCGAGCCTCTTCATCCCAACCAGTATAAATTTTGTCAGAATTGATATACTTTTGGGCGTGGATCATGAGGGCAGGGATGGTTTTTTGTTTATCCAAAGTGAGGGAAAAAAGGAAAGGAGAGTCTAGCAAACCCTCCATCAAGAAGGTTACGGCCATTCGCAGAACAAGGTCCGCAATATTTGCCGCTTAATCTATGAAACGATTGAGGTAGGCTTGGAGTGTTTCACCCCCTCGTTGCTTAACGCGCAGAAGAGTAGATGGGGTTTTCTTTTGCTTTGAATAATTAGCAAAATAAGCTAGAAAGCGGTCTGCTAAAACTTGAAAAGAAGAAATTGTGCTAGACGGAAGATCAACAAACCAGTCTTGCGCTTTTCCCTCTAAGGTGGCGTGAAAAGCTCGGCACATACGGGCATCAGTGATTCCAGAGAGCAGCATCTTTGATCGGAAAGACTTCAGGTGATAGGACGGATCGGTTTTGCCCTCATATGTAGTCATAGCAGGTGGTCGAAAAACTGTCAGGAACTTGCTCATCCAGTATTTCCTTGATAAAAGGAGAGCATATAGTGAGAAAATGCCGTTCGGACTTCTGGTTTCCTCGAGAGGGGCCCTGCCATTTGTGTTCTTACAGCCGACAGCGGTTGGAGCAGTACGGACTATTCCGTTACATTCTTGTAGTAGCTTGCTCTCGGCGTCGAAAGCGTAGGGGGCGTTCAAGGCTGGCGGAGAAGGCGGTCCCCTCTCTTCTTTCTTCATGGGTGCGGGTCCTTGTCCTCCCTCTGCTTTCGGAATTAGCTAATGGGGCTCTCGGCATCTTTGGTGGAATTTGTGTGGGTGGGAGTGGTGGATGGGTCAAAGTATGAACAGCTTGAGCCAACTGCTCTAGTTGTTTCTGCATATTGAGATAAAAATCTGGGACGGGTCCCTAGGATACCATGGGTGGATTTTCCGATGGAGGTAAGATGGTTGGATTTTCCGGTGAATTCCCCCTATTTTAATATTGTCAGGCGCTCCTTGTTCTTGGATTCGTTTAGATTTTCTGGTAGTAAGGTCCCCACAGACGGCGCCAAACTGTTGATGCCAAAAACCGGTCCGTCTCGCGCTTTGGTTGATGTTGCCTCATGATCTGGTCTCAGCCTTTCGACAAACGGTTGAAATTTGTAATTGATGTGGACACTTACTTCAGGTTTTGAATATTGGATGTCTTGGAATGCCGGGTGTTCTGGAGGAATTTTGGGGAGGCGATCAGATCGATGAGGATGATCATAATTGTCCTCTTTTTGTTTCTGGATATCTGGACGAGTCTGTAAAAAGGAGAGGGGAGCGATCGGAATTAGGCCTTTCTGCCCGGATTTAACTACGATGATTAAGTAAGAAATCTTGTGAGAAAAAAAGAGGGTTTGGTGAATTTTTAGACTTCTTGGGTACAGGTTAAATGATTGTTCAAGTTCCCTTTTCTTACTATAGTTGTTCTTCTTTTATAGAAAAATTGAAGGCGGTTTAGGAAAATATTTGGATGAAGGCGGTTGTGGAAATATCTCGTTAGGCGGTGAGAAAATATCTCGTGAGGCGGTCGAGAGGCGGTGAGAAAATAGCTGCCTACTGTGTAGGTAAGTAGAAAATATCTGCCTACTGTAGAGGCAAGTGGATAATATCTACTTACTGTAGAGGCGTTAGATATTTTCTTCCTTAGGAAATTACGTGGCCATGAGCACCTCAAGTTTCGGATAAGAAGGTTTTGGGTTTGCTTAATTATGAGCGGATTTGTTTGTAGAGTTGAAAGATAACAAATTCCTCATTCTCAATTACCGAGCAGAATTTCGCTAGAAAAGCAGTAACATAAGATTTGATATTAGGTGGTATTGCCACGTGGCCAGAGGGATGTGGCCCAGTGCTTAACACGTGGCCATTTGAGTAGGTGACACGTGTTTTGTCAAATATTTCCGTAACACAATACTTGATTCATGTTTATTTTACTCATCATAATACACCAGAGATGATTTAAGAACATCTACAAAATCTGAAACAATTTCGAGCAAGTTTGAGGAAAACAAGCTGAATTATACTAGCAGACGGTATTGTTTGGAACATAGACGGGACTACCTGGTAAGAGAAGAGCTCGAACTCACACCTTCAAATAGCCAGAAAAGTAGACGGGCTCAGAGATGACCGCATGATGACCCGCAAATCCCAATTCTTATACCAAATGGTCTCGTGGGGTGTAATGCACGGAGCTGTCTACCTTTGAAGATCCACTAGGAAGCCAGTTGGCGGAACGGTCTACCCTTGGAAAATTATCAAGAAGCCCACAGACGGGACCATGTGCTACCCAGAAGGAACCGTCAGGCATGAACCCAGCTGAATGGTTAAGTCATTTCAAAATGAATACATATCTCTTCAGAATCGTGGGGACATATAAATAGAGGGACCTAGGGTTTAGAAAGACATCTTTGGTTCTAGAGACACCCAAGGGGGACTCTCCCATTGATCCACCATTATCTTCTACATCTAGGGCTTCACCACGAGCTTGGAGGAGAGCGCGAAGATACCCTTCAACCTTCCTAACGGCGGAGCTTGGAAGGTGCCAGGTCTACGGTAATCTCACAATACCGACAGTGGAGGGAGATTTTAGTTTCTTTATGAATACTTTTGTCTTCATTATTGTTTTCTATTTGTCTTCTTCTTCATTAGAAGGCTAACTTCCTAGGTATTCGTACTTGTGGACCCCTTGGACCAATGTTTAATATTTGATGTTGAATATTAATGTTAGTAGTTGCATACTTTATTGAGATTTATAGTCAGTCATTTGTTGCATTGTTGATTTACGTTGTGATAGCCCTGATCATTCAATCCGTCAGACTAGGGGAAGAAGAGATCGCCTCACCATGTGCAGGAAAATCCTAATAGAGGGGATTGTGTATGCGCCGAGAGATCTGGCATTTAAGAGTTGGAATCCCTAGTATTCTTTCCCACAGTCCTTCCAAGTCAAAGGTTCCCTAAAACATCACTCAGTGAGGGTACTAAGATTAATAATTCGACTCGAGAGAGGGAGTGAAAAGATTCGAGGAATCCTTGGTCCAGTTAGTTGCAACTACTGACATTAATATTCCTCACTTATCTTGTGGAGAGTCCAAGGGGGAAACATCGCTCGGATACCCCTCTCTTGATTTATTGCCTTTCGACTCATCACATTTTATCTTATTCTTGTTTTCTAGGTTTAGATAATATTAGCAACCATCAACACCAATTCTTGTCCATATTGTTCATAGACGATTAGTAGTTTTAAATTCTAGTCCCCGAGGATCGATACCCAACTCTTCAAAGTCCACTGTATTACTTTTCTAATCCGTGAACGTGCAAATCACACATTAGGCTTATCATTCCTACTCAGTGATGAGTATTTGTTGGTTTTGCTATTGCTATATTCTCGCATGCTTTCTCGATGAACTCGATCATTACTTTATTGATTATACACACATGCATCATATCTTGGTTTGTTGGATTATTCCATGATTGTGTGTGTATGATTGGTATCTGTGTGATGGTGTTTACTTAGCATACATGTCCATTTATCGGCACGTGGTCGTGGGCACACGTGAGCCTGTGCTCCTTTCGGGTAGGTATGTGTTAGTTTCTCCATCAGTTGTTGTATCTTCGTGCTCGCTGAGCATACCCACCTGTGGATCGGGACAAGATCCATGAAAATATGATGTGCTTGTGGGGTTGGCTGGGCAGGTGTGCGTTAGTTGAGTTCTATTCTTCGTCCGGGTGTAATGGAGCGAGGCTCCTATAGGACGTTCAGGGCCGAGAACACCTTGGCGTCCTGGTACTCCATGCTAGAGGGAGGACACTCTAGTTGTCCAGCCTATCACTGGGATGATACGTTGACCGTGTCGATACGTACGAGAGGTGGCACTACCAAGTTTTGACCGGATAGTTGCTTCTAGCTAAGGCTGATGATGCTGACCGCGGGATATTTTAGAGTCTTTTCTTGGATTACTCTATCAGAGCTTGAGGCTGTAGTTGTGTTTACAAGACTCTACCGTTGATAATTCCTTGTAGTAGGTTTGAGACTCCCAGACTTTTGATAGTGCGGGGTGAGGTCCCCACTTGCATGTTTTAGTCATATTTATTGATCTTCTTTACTTGTTATTGTCTTATCTCTAATTTATTACATGAATTCCTTGTGATCCCTGTGGGGGTGCTTACTGCCCTTTCCCTTCGAAAGCTCACACACTTGTTCTCACTATTTTTTAGATCATGAGGAGTAGCTGACTTGAACTTAGGAGCGACACGTGGGTGGGAGATCCTTTGTTGAGGTTCGAGAACCTCTTATCTTATTTGTGAGTGAGAGTATGTTATGTAGGACCCTTATTTGGCCTTGATATTTGTAGGATGCATGTACCCTAATTTATCTTCCATTGTAGACTTTGATCAATTTTATTATGTTTATTTGGATTTTAAACTGTTTATCTTTGGTATGTTTATAATTGCCTAGGCCTTGTATCTGAGTGGGATATGTCTCTACTTGGGTATAATCGATCTGTTCATGTGCTCGAGGCCCGGGATGTGGGGTTGGGGTGTAAAACTTTATCTCCTTCTCCCCCTCATACTCCAATTATCTCTCAGTGACTTGAGAGTCAGAGGGACCAGGGAGAAGCTCCGAACTTCCCTTGCTGAAAGAGAGACCCCAGCGATCGGTGTTGCACTACCTCTTGGTACAAGGACTCCTGGAGGTCGGTATTAAGCTCTTAATATTCCCGATCCTACAACCTCGGTCTCTATCTTTTCAGTTGGATTCAGAGAGGCATGCGTATCCCGAAGACCTACCCATTTTGAGCATCAATAAAACCATTGTAGTATAGCAATCAATTACTTCTGAGTTCCACTTCTTGCCGATATGACATTAGAACTCACATTTTTACTTTAATGATATGTACACTTGCATGAGTGTATATACATGCTCAATACCAGCCAAGTCCATGGTACCTTTACAACATCCTAAACATAACATTTTACCATTACTAAACTGTTGATGCTGAAATGGATAGCAGGTTGAGAAACTACTTCTCGCTGAGAATTCAACTGTGAGTAGAGTGTTGTGAGAGTAAAGGTAGTTTGGGACACGGGCTTCCGCCAGTCGCCGGTGGTCCGATAGCCGTGAGGGACCGAGGCCGCTTGCTAGACAAGCTGCCTCTCTCTGCAAAATAAAGATGTCTAAAGGCTTCTTCTCGCTAGACCCTCAGACCCTCAAGTTAGTTTTGTCGAGAGTTTGTATATGGGAGAGAAAGAGTTAGACCATGGACGAAGAAAGATCTCCATTTTTTTTACTTGGGTAGCCGCCCTTGAGCCACATGTCATACTGGCTCTCCCTTGGCTAATCACCAAGTTTCGCCCCGAACCAACTATTATGGTGGGTATTCTTTCTGCTGGACGCAATGCTTGCTATATGTGGTGCTTGCCTCTGGTGACAAGATAGCACCTATGCACCATTTGAGGGATGGGAAGGGGATCTCCCGCTCCTTCCTTGTTCCAGCCGACCCCCAGCGAGGTACTCTCGATTTATGAAATGAAAAGAAGGATTCCCCCTTAACATTTTCCCCCAGGCTATCAACCCAACGTGTTTCCCTTTGGCGCGGTTGATAAGTTAGTCTCTGAGTGGACAAATCGAATTGGGAAACCTGGTAGGCCGCTTTGGTTGAGGGTTTAGCTTGTGCTTGACCTCAGGTTATATCCATAGCACAGCGCGACCTTATCCATTTTGGCTACCTTTTAGCAGGCCCCTCCCTCCGGCCCGATTTCCCGTCTGGTATCAGAGAATATCCTAGGTTCGCCATCTCAGGACATTCCATCGCTGTGCGGGTGTGAGATGGGGATCAGATCCGTTGTGGGGATCTGTGTCGTTGTTAATGGGATACATCAAAACAGTGTTGGGCGCCCTTTCCTAGAATTCCTTAGGAAGGCGTGGGCGATCACAACAGTCCACATGGCCACCATCCAGAGTGTTGTTCTGCAGGTCGTGGGATTCTCACCTACCAGGGTATGGTGGCGACACACCTCCCTTTTTTGCCGTTTGAACTCCTTTTAGGTTTTTCCTCTTGGGAGTGCGGGGACCCCCATTCTTGGTAGCAACTTCTAAAGGCATCAATTATGACAGCGGAGCTTGGCGTTTCTGGCGTGGACCCCGCCTCCTTCATTAGTTAGATAAAGGAGTTAGACTTCCTCAAGCTCGCGAAGCCCTTTTGGGTTTCTTCTCTCTTCGTGTTTCGGCGGCTGGGCCCTGAGGAGAGGGTGTATTATCCTGGTAAGGGGAGATTACCCTATACCAGGAGTCCTTCCATTCAGGGTTTCGACTCCCAATACCAAGGTTCTCCTGAGGGTTTTCAACACCTTCTGGATAAGCCCAGGCTAGGTGCACCCGAACGGGCTGCCGACACTTTGTGTCCTGGCCATTCTTTTCAAAAGGATAGGGATGGAGATTATCCCATAGTGGGTGTAAATACTTTTCCAATTTAAGAGGAACCCCAAAGCCGCGAGCAGCTTGATACACTAGGAATCCTTGGAGTGGAAGAAACCCTTTTTCGGCTACCTACCCTTGAAATGGGACAAGTAGAGGTCTTACTTGCTCTTTGTTTCCTGCGGCGGTGAATGGGACGTATCTTTGAAATGAGGTTCTCCTCTTCTAGGCCCTGACTTTGACTTGAGCTTGACAGATGACGAGATGAGGCAAAAAGAGGCCCTCATAGCTTGTGCCCCTCTTGATCTCTGGAAGGCATTTTTCGAGCCGGATCTTGTGGTGGCGGGACTTTCTCGAGAGGGTAAGTGTCTCCTTCCTTTCCCCTTCCTCTTGGAGGGCGCTTGTCTTATCCTGTTTTCGCCTTGCTTGTAGGAACTTTTCCCAGTAAGTCCTTCCTTATGAAGATGGCAATGGGTGGCTTATAGAGGCCCACGATTTGGACTCTAGGAGCGCCGACCTTGCTAAAGTCTAAGAGTTTTGAAGGGAGTGGTGTAGGTAGTGAGAAAAGACCCAGGCTCATCGCTGATTCCCCACCACAGGCATCTCAGTCTCCCGTGTTCTGTTGTCTGGTGGTGGAGGTTCCCTTGGTGGCCGTGACGGATCCTCCTAAGAGTATTCTGAATACCCGACCCCCTTTTCCTGCTGTAGGCCACTCGGAGGTGGGTTTCCCAGGGCCCATTGATGAGGCGAGACCTGGGGTATCATCTTCTATTGAGGCTCCTATTCGGCTCGGGGTACTCACCGGGGTTCTGCCTCCAACTTTGCTATTTATTGAAGTCCCCTCCGTTATGGTAGTCTTTCTGAACGTCCACGCAGGTCGTGCGAAAGCCACGCTTGGCTCTCTCACTCAGGGAAATTTGGCGCACCACACCATAATGGCCAGAGTGTGGGTGCGTTTAGACCTTAGCGTTCTTTCGCCCACCCTTTGGCCCTACAAACGATGCCATGAGGAGAGTCCAGGAGGAGCTGCGCTAGAGGAGGGTGTTGATCGAGAACATGGAGAAGACGTGAAGAAGTTCCTCGGTCACTAGGTACTAAAATTTTCTTTACCGCCCCCACGTAGGGTGAGCGTCTTACTTACCCATTTACAATAATTTCCTTGCATAGGCCACCATTGCGGGGGAGATCCGCGGCTACGTGGGGGTTCTCTGGTCCGAGGTGGACACCTTCCAGTGGGAGTTTTCCATGGAGTGCGAGCTTCTGCAGAGGCTGTCAACGCATTGTCTAAGTGCCTCCGAGATTGCGAGGCTGAGATAGGGCGAGAAGGGGCACGTACATTCCTTGGAACTGGCCAGGAGGCACGAGGTTGAGAGGTACAAGGGTTCCTTCGCCTTTTCTGAGACACTCGTCAACTACCGGACAGAGGCCGTAGCGAGGTTTAAGGCATCAGCCGAGTTCAAGCTCCCCCTCAATGAGGCGGCCTTGGCTGGCTCGCGGGGGAGCTTTGAGGTCCTCAAGGGTCTCCTCCGCCGCAACCCTGCCATGGACCTTCTGGAGATTAGCTACGGTGAGGTAGTGGATCTTATTCGTGATCAAGGGGCCGAATTCGGAGGAATCGTGTGGCTGGAAGGTGACACGGGGTCGGCATACACATGAGGTGGATTGGGACGGCTCAAGAGAGGATGTGGGGTCTGGCCTTCTTCCGAGTGGATCCCAGGGGGTTCGGACACTAGATTGGCCAGGTTGCCCCCCGGTTAATAAGCTTAGGCGTTACCCATGTTTTTTACTTTTGGCCCAGTATGGGCGTGCAAATATAAAGGATGCTTTTAGTCTTTTCTATTAAAGGGATGTGTACCCAATCTTTCCCTTTGCCTCTTCCAAATGCTTTTTGATCTCCTCGTTTGTCGCACCAACCCACAAGGGGTTTTGTGCTTCATTTGACCAAGTCGATAGGGGCTCCTGGGATATTGGGACGAGTAACGTCCCTCCTGGTTTCTTTCCCTAAGAATGGGGCGGGCTTCCCGTTGGCATTAACTTCGCCATACAAGGTGGCTCTTCGCCTACGTCCCTTTTTGCCTATAAAAGGCTATGGGAGGTGGTCTCATTCCTTCCATTTTCCTTCAGCTTTGTCACTAGCTTCGCATGGAGTCTACGCTTCCCCGTCTGAATAGGTCCTTGTTCCATCCTCCGAAGTGAGTTTTCTAGGATCGGTCGATGGGTCTGGTGGTCTCTCCAAATGTGGTTTTCCCATGAAGCCGTGCTGGATCCAAATCTCGAAGAACAGAAGAGAGAGAGCCGTCTTCCAGCCATGGGCTTAGCCAAAGTCCTTCCCATGGGGTGTCCTCCGGGGACTTCTTGGGTGATGCTTTTGTCTTTTCATTTGGGAGCACGTGCCGGTTTTACCTCCACCAAGGTTGAGATGTGATATAGCCACCTTGACTAAGGTGGGGTCAGCAGTATCCTAGCAAGCGTTGCGGAGGAGGCATTTGTCCACTGCCCATGGTGTCGTCGCTCGGGCAGAAATTTTTATTCCCGACATGAGCTTGTGAGGTTGAATGCATGCTTAGGCTGTCTCCCCGCACCCAGTCGGAGCAAGCCTTCAATCCCTTCAGCTTCAAAAACTTGCGCCGGGAGGGCGGGGGATGGGGGGCTAGTCATTAGCTTTAGAGACCTTTCTCGTTTAGGGTGCTACAACTTGTAACCCTTTAGAGACCTTTATCGTTTTTTTTTAAAACCCCATTTCATGGGATGAATAAGAATTTCTTGTTTCGTCTTTATCTTCATCTCTCTTTGCCATAGTTTATGCGCCAGCACTCCTGTGGGCCGCTTTTTCCTTTTCATCACTTGCTTTTTGGGGGTCTCCTCCCTTTTTAGAGGCGTTCCCTTAGCCTCCCCCCCTCTCCCTCCTCTTTAGAGGACTGCTGGCCGGAGCCGTGGCGGTGAGATAGCCACGTAGACGGGGTGACGTTTTCGAAGGCAGATTTGAGAGACGTCATTATTTCAGCAGCGCTTGGGGAACCACTATCCTTTTTCGGGAACTATTACGTTTCCTAGGGAGGGTTGTGCTATGCGTCAACCATTGATAGGTCGTGCCCCCTAGGTTCCTTGGGGCTGTTGCCTCCACCCTACCTTTAAAGCCCCTAGCTTGGCGGCTCCCTCTGCTAGATCAAATCCTTTTGAATTCTCTCTTGTAAGTGTCAGCGAGCGTAAATTGAGGGCTTTGGAGAGGTACTTTGGCAGCCATTATCGCGTTTCAAGGTAGTGAGGAGAGGGAACCACTGGGTCCGGTAGACTGACTGTTGCTTCCTCCTTCTCCCTGCCCTCCGATCGGGAGGAACCCTTCACAGTTTCCCCGGTGATCACTCATTCTCCATAATCCTGTCCCCATCGGATAGCGCCTGCCCTACAAACCCGCCTTTAGTCGCTAGAGGTTGTGCTGTGAGGAGCTAGAGCGGTTGGGTGCCGAGTTGTAGAGAACGAGGGCAGAAGTGGTTCTGCGCAACCTTGAAATCCGGTGGCTCAAGGGGACGTACTCGCGCAAGCTGGAGGCTTTAAGGTTGAAGAAGGCATAGTTACAACAGTGATTGTAGGTGGCAATTGGATCTGCGATTGTGGCCGAAGAGGAAAGCGGGAACTAAGGGGAAGCGTATCAGGGGTTGAGAGCGTACCAAGAAAGCTTAGAGGTGGTTGCTTAGGCGGGCACTTACGAAGGCTTTAGGATTTGCTAGGAGGTCACTCACCTTTTCTTGGACGTGCCTCTCGACTTATTGACTCTCCATCTGGCGCTCCAGTACCTTCCCCGCAACCCACCTTCCTTTTAGTCATTAGGCTTTGTTTTCTCCTGTGTACCTCCTTTGTAATATTTTAATGAAATGAAGGTTTTTGTTACCTTCTTGCCTTTTTGAACCTCCAGGGAGACCACGGACATGAAGAGGTCCAGGATTCTATCGCGCAGGTTGCTCGGCCCTAAAGAGGAGCAATTGAAGACTCCGGAACCCCAGAGGTCCGTGATCGTGGCACGTGGGGTGCCTGTCCATAAAGAGTAACTGTCAGAGACTCTGGACCCGCAAAGGTCTTTGGTCATGGCACGCATGATGCCCGACCCTAGAGAGGAATCGTTGGATACTTTGGATCTGTAGAGGTCCATGATCGTTATATGCGTTGTGCTCGGCCCTATAGAGGAGCTGTTAGAGACTCCGGACCCATAAAGGTCCGTGATCATGGCACGGAGGGTGCTCTGCCTTGAAGTGGAAGGGTTGGAGACTCTGGACCCAAAGAGGTCCGTCATCGTGGCATGTGGGGTGCCTGACCTTGAAGAGGAGCCGTTGGGAGCCAAATTGGTGCGAGAGGAAGCTTCCACGGGAGCAAAGGCCTTAATTTCATTCGAGAGTCAAGAAGGTACAACTAAGGGTAGTATTTCTTGAGATGCTCAAAATTGAATTGCCGGATGTGTTTTATCTAGTCCGAATCGGCTAACCAATATATGCCAAGGCGGACTACTCCCGTGATGACATACAACCATTCCCAAATGGGCGTAGTTTTGCGAACCGACCTTCATTACCCCGAAACTTGTTCCTCCTCAAGACCAGATCCTCTATTTGGAAGGTGACTTCACGCTCGCTTGTTGTTGCTTATCCTCTAAGAGATCAAGTTCAGCCCAGAGGCCTTTCTCGTTGTTCACCGGTTTGAAGCTTCGTGTCCGGAGGGTTGGCACTAGGACTTCGGCTGGGATGACCGCCTTCATCCCATAGGTTAGGCAGAAGGGTATCCCTCCAGTAGGGTTGCGGCTATTTGTCCGGTACGCCAAGAGGAAGTTGGGAAGGTTGTCTACCTTGATGGACTTGGCTCTCTTTGCCCGGGTCTTGAGACTCTGCAGGAGAGTGCGGTTGGTGACCTCTGCCTGCCCATTTTCCTAAGGATGGGTCACCTATGTGAGTCTAGCTTCTATGCCGAGCCTTTCACAAATGTCTCGATGTCCTTAGCAGTCGAACTGCCTCCCGTAGTCGGAAATGAAGGCTACGGGGATACCAAAAAGGAAGTCCATTCTACTTCCACCCATTTTGTGAAGTAGTCTATGGTAACGATGGGGAGCTTCAGCGGCCTGACCTCAATAGGGAAAGGACTGAGGATGTTTACTCTACAAATGACAAAGGGTTTTGTGTTAGCGATGGAGGCAAGGAGCCTCAAGGGTTATCGTTATACCCGGGAGTGCAGCTGGCAGGCCTTGCAGCTCTTCACGAGGGATTCCGCATCCTCGGCTATAGTAGGCCAAAATTATCCTTGCCGTAGTGCTTTATGGGCTAGATCTCTTGTCGTCGGATTACTACCACACGTTCTTCATGGATCTCGTGGAGCACAAGGGCTACCTCTGTTGGTCTCAGGAACATCAGGAATGGTGTGGTGTACAACCTTTTATACAGTTGGCCTTCAAGAAGAGTGAACCTTACCGATTTGTTCATTATTTTGCTAGCCTCCTTTTGATCCGCCGGAAGCGCGACCCTATCAACGCTCTCTGATGGGGTCTATCCAGTATGGCTCCTCATGGATCTCAAACACCTTTCGGGGTTCCGACTCATCGATTCTCATTCCCGGGAGTTGCTGGAATTTGACCGAGTGTAAGTCAACTCCCTGTGAAAAGGCAAGCTTTGACAAGGCATCCGCTTCGTTGTTCTTTGACCGCGATATCTTTGTAACCTGGAAATGGTGAAACTGGGAGGTCAGCTTTTCTACCGCTCCCTTATATGCGGCCATGTTCTCTTCCCTGGATTCGTACCCTTTCTTCAGGTGCCCGACTACCAGCTGTGATTCGGTGTATGTGTGTAGGCAATTCATATCGAGTCCTATCCCCAACTTCATGCCGCCAATCAAGGCTTCATATCCAGCCTAGTTATTGGTGGCTTTGAAGTCGAATTTGAGGGCAGTTGTAGCCTTCCATCCACTCAGAGACTTCAACACTAGCCCGACCCCTAAGCTACTCCATGTGGAGGAGCTACTGGTTTGCACAAAATCTGCCAAGGCCTACGCCTTAATTATTGTCGAGGTTGGTATGCGAGGTTGAATTTGCTGAGCTCGAAGGCCCACCTCAATAGGCTTCCAAAGGCCTTCGGCTTCTGTAGGATTTGTCTTAAGGGTTGGTCCATGAAGACTGTGATTCAATGCTCTTGGAAGTAGTCTCATAACCTCTGGGCAGAAGTGACCAGGGCGTAGACCAACTTCTCGATGGGTAGGTATCTCGACTCCGGTTTGTTTAGAACATGGTTGGTGCAGTAGACCGGGTATTAAACCTCGGCTTGAGGTGCGAGAATGTCTTGCAGTCTTTTATCCATTCCACTTTCGAAGCCTTACAGAGGGCTCTGAAGAATGGGAGGCTTTTCTCCCCAGATCTCGCGATGAAGCGGCCTAAGGCCGCCAGTCTCCTGTTTAGCCTTTTGATTTTGCGGATGGTCTTTGGGGAGCTCATCTTAAGCACTACCCAGATTTGATCCTGGACGGCTTCAATTCCACACTGGGTCAATATGAAACTGAGGAATTTTTCAGACCTGACTCAGAACACGCATTTGCTGGAGGTTTCATGCAGGTCGGCGATGTGGTCACTAGACTTCTAGCTGTTGACCATCATGTCGTCCACATACACTTCTACGTTCCTTCCTAGTTGGTTTTGAAAGATTTTCGTCACCAACATTTGGAAAAGTCAGCCCAAGGCTTTGAGGTCATTTGAAAGCATAACGCGGGAGCAATAGGTTCCTTTCTCCATGATGAAGGACATCTTTTCTTCGTCCAACTTGGCAATCCTTATCTGGTTGTAGCCATAGAATGCATCGAGGAAGTTGTACATTTCGTGGCCTACGATGGAGTCCACTATCTTATCTATCGTTGGCATATATCTTGCATGCATTTTTTTCACAAAGATTTTAAAGGAATTCAAAAATCAGCCTAAAGAAACCCATCTCCACACTTAAAGATTTTCAATGCATCTAAAATTAGATGGATGGCTGCCTATCTCCAAGCTTAAAGATGTACATTGTCCTCAATGTACACAATGAAGTACGAAAAGTATACAATATGCAATAAAGACAAAGAGAATGGGCAAACTGAAACTTCCACGATTCATTGATGATGATTCCATGTTTGATTTGAAATCGGGGTGGATATTCTTGACGACTAATATATTCATGCTCTAAATCCTTCGAGACCTGAAGTGACCAAAAGAGCTCAAGAGTACCATCATTTTATTAAAAAGACTAAAACAACCTAAAAACTACTGAGAAACAAAAATAAGAAAGTTATTCCTAAAACCTTTGGTTGCCTCCCAAGACGCGCTTGTTTAGCATCACTAGCTTAACGTACCATGTTCTTACCTCATCGAGGCTTGAAAAAAGTGTGTTCCTCCCGGCTACACCTTGTATATCTACTACCAAAAAACAAGATACATACCTGCCGGGGTAGTGCTTTTTTAGAGATTTCAGCCCAGTTACCATTAGGCCTCCATGGAAATAATTTGTCCCTGGAATTGTTCAATCATGGCTTGGGCGGATCCTCAGATTGAACCATCCTCCTCGCTTCTATTATAATCTCGGATATGTCTCCTCTGTGCTTTCTGTTATGGTCAGCTTCGAGGTATAGGATTTCTTCAAGTGTCTTCTTCTTTGCTCTTTCTTCATCCTTTCTATACCACTATATTCTTCCACCACTTGTTCCCTTTTGCCCATTTCTTCATCAGTGTACTTTCCATGTGGGACTTGTACTACTTGTTCACTACTACTTTGTTCATCAAAAGTCAAAATTTGTTTAAAAAGTTCTCCCACTTGACTCTCAAGCTTCTAAAGAGAGGCTTTAATGTCTTCTAATTTAGTGTCTTTTTATAACATGTTTTTCGCTAACATCTCATCGGTATTAAATCTCCTTTTTTGTGGTTGCTCATACTAAGAACTTGGAGGACAATTGTGCCACTGCTCTTGAGGTGGAGAATATGGAATAAATCCTAGTTGAGGGCACCCCCATTGTTGTTCATATTGATAGTTTGAATAGTTTGGATACCCTCCCCAATATGAATGATATGCATTGTTGTATAGATTGCTTAGAGTTGGTGTATTGCTTATATGTTTGTCGACCTGTGCTAAAAGAGCATCAACTGAAGCTTCTAGAGCTAACCTTGAGGCATTCTTAGTGTAAATTCCTTGCATGTTGCACTAACAATGGTACCTCGCACAGAAGATATGACGGAAAAAAAGTCAAATATATATATATATATTATTTTTTTTATAAATCAAAGAAAAATAAAAACAAATTATTTACTAAAGTAATAAACTTCTAGGGTTCCTAGTAGTCTCAGTCCCAGCCAACGGCACCAAAAACTTGATGTGTAAAATCCGCAAGTGTAGGGGTTGTATCAAGTAATAGACCGGACTCTTGAAAAGTCAGGTATCGATCCTCAGGGAAAAAGGAAATACTAGTAATAACTATTCATCTATTATCTAGTCGATCCAAAGGAGGGTGTTTGTGAACTAAATCTAAATTAGAGAAATTAACAAGACTAGTTATGGAGATAGGAATTAACCTTGATGACAATCAATGATGAGAAGGGGATACTTGGGTAATGAATCCCCCTTAGATTTTACTCTATAGGATAGGTGAACATTTCTATGTTGATGATTGATAGGGTTTGGACCAAGGGTTCCTAAGGTGTACTAAATCCCTTTCTCGAGGCGATCAATACCTAATTCCATCAATTGCATTATGATTTGGGGAACCTATACCTTAGAAAGATTATGGGAGTATGTCATATTAAGGGCTCGCTCTCCTTAGTACCCGAGCTCTTGGTGTACTCACAATCTCCTCTATTGGGTTGGTCTGCACACGGAGAGGCGCTTGCTTCTTCCACCGTATGGACTACGATAATCTCTCCGACCTCTCGGAACGTAGAGAGACTAACATAACAATGAAAACATCCAATAGAATCACAAAACTAAACCAATCATTCAAACATAGAAATCAACACCTCATTAATGCATAATCTAAGGGTTCATCATACACAAGTATCTTCAAAATTAGTTCCCCATGAATGGAGAACAACAATCCAAAAACAAAGAGAATGCAAGTCAAAAGAATCACAATGATCAACATCATTACATACGCCGTTGGTGGCTCTATTGATTTCCTCTTCAATGCGTTACTTCTCTCTCTATAATTGGGAGGTGGGGATCCCTATCTCTAATCCAAGGCTTTTCTTCAAAGCTCTAATCATTCGTATTTATACTTCCTCCAAGGAATTTGGAGTGATATTTTACCATTTTGCCCCTACCTAGGTCCACAAGATAAGGGAGGATGACGTCGTATGGCCATTCATACAGCCGTATGCGTCGACTTGCATTCCATATGAGCCCGCATATACTTATATTTCTATCACATTTGCGTACACTTATCCAGTTGTTTAGCATCACCTCCTCTATTTTTGTGCTCCTATTGGTTTGTTTTGTGATTGAGCAAGTAAAATAGGTACCCAGAATTTAAGGAATGAGACGAGGAAAACCAGAACAAAACAAGCTAAAAAAGACACTCACAGAGATGTGCATGACCTCAGTAGAGACGTGCATGGCCATGCACCTTTCGGACTTCAAAACGCTTGAAGATCAAGACATGGGATTTTGCACGGGCGTGCATTAGATGCACACACCCGTGGCAAATTAAATCTAAAGTCTATATAAGCCGCAGAGGACACAGATTTCAGGGACTTTTGGTAGACTGGTCTGCGGTGGGTGTTTTGAGTTACGGCTAGGGCTTCAGAGAAGACCGAAGGTGGAGTAGACATCGAGCAAGGGAATCCCTATGTTTTCAATTATGTCTTCTCTGGTATCTATGTTATGGTTTCCATTAGCATGAGAGGCTAAACCTCTTCGGTGTTGCCTCGGACACATGAACCCTAGGATTATTTGTTGATTGAATTCTTTTATTTATTGGCTTTCCTTTATTGATGATTCTAGTGAGTCTCTGCTTGATTTATGTGATTGTATTTTACATGAGCCATGGTCATATACTTCGTTATATTCTAGCGAGGTACATATGTGCTTAGGGTTTTGACTTGTATATCTCTTTATGCATAGATCTATATACCTCTTAGTTAGATTATAACTAGGCATAAGTAATGAGTTCGATTTGCATACCGAGAGATCGGATGTGCATCTAGATGGTGCAATTATCGACCTTCCAAGAATTAACCAATAGATAGCCAATACTTAGAATTCTATTATTAACAAAGGAATCCCAGGAGGAATGTGATCTGAGGTGCCACGTTTATCTTTGACTGCTCATAATCTACCAATTGTCCATATTAGTTCCTTGTTTAGGACACAACAAGATTTTCAATTACTTCCATTACCCTTCGACTGAAGCCCTTCTAAAAGAGACGGCAACAACAGAATCTTGGGTGGAAGTCAATCAACAAGAACCGATGGAGGCCCTAACCCAATCCATATCGAATTTCTCGAGGCTGAACTTGGATGGCATCGGCTCAAGCATCGTCCCACACCAGGTCACATGCCACAACTTTGAACTAAAGGCCCATGTCATCCAGATGGTTAAACAGTCGTGTTAGTTCGATAACTTTTAAGATGAGGACCCATACGCACCTTTGTCAAGTTTCCTCAAGATCATCGATACAATCTCGATAAATGGAGTATTCTCAGACTTCATATGCCTCAGGTTGTTTCCTTTCTCAATCAGGTAAAATAGTGGCTGACTTCCCTACCTCAAGGCTTAATCACAACGTGGACACTGTTGGCCGAGAAATTTCTAAAGAAATATTTTTGACTGGCTAAAATAATGAAGCTATGGAGTGATATCTCTTCCTTCTAACCATTGGAGAAGGAAATATTATATGAGACATGGGAGGGATACAAAGAGATGCTCAAAAGAAGTCCACACATGGGATAGAAGATTGGATGCAAGTCCAAACCTTTTACGATGGGCTGAATGTTGCTACAAAGCAGATGTTCGACACAACTGTAGATGGTTTACTGTGCAGTAAAGACCCAGACTCAACTAGGGAGCTAATAGATGAGATGGCCAAAAATGGATATCAATGGAGTTCTGAGAGGACAAAAACAAGCAAGGTGGCCGTAGTCCAGAATATAGATGCGATAACAACTCGTGCAGTCACAGTAGAGGCCCTCAGCAAGAAAACAGATAACATCAGTCTCCAACAACAAATATCGGTGATGATATACAGTAGATGTGGGAGTATGATTGGAGAAGGGAAAGCCGAACAAGTGGAATAAGTTGATTTTGTTGGAAGATCACATAACAATTCATACAGCTTCACCTACAACCCTGGATTGAAGAACCACCCTAACTTCTCCTACGGCAACTCAGTGCAACCAAGGACGAAGCCACCTTAAGGAAGTAAACTCCCACCTGAAGGACATTATCCACAAGCACAATAAAGGAAGTTGGCGAGCTTAGAGAGCCTGATCGCATAGTACATTCAAACAAACGAAGCACGGGCGATTAGACATAGGGAGATAGCGAGAAAACATCAGGCATCCTTATAGAATCTCAAGCATCAAGTTGCCCATATATCAAAATCATTGGCAGAAAGACTAGCAAGTACCCTCCCAAGCAATACAGAGGTCAACCCGAGGGAATCTGTCAAGGCCATCACCCTCAGAAGTGGAACAGAGCTAGCACCATCACATGCCAAGGAATCAGGAGAGACACTCATTGCACCTCCCGAGGAGGATAACGCAAAAACCAACGACAAGGCAGCCATGTGCAAGACAAAAGGAGTACCTATAGTGCTTGTGTATAAACCAAAGATACCTTACCCAACAAAATTGAAGAAGGACCAACAAGATGACCAGTTCAAAAAAATTTTGGACGTCTTCAGGGCACTACAAATCAATGTGCCTTTCATGGAAGCACTTGCTCAGATGTTGCGATATGTGAAATTTTTAAAGGAACTACTCACTAACAAAAGGAAGTTAGAAGAAGTGTCAATGGCAACCTTGAATGAAGAGTGTTCACTAGCTCTCACCAACAAACTCCCAAGGAAGGAAAATAACCCAGAAGGTTCCATAATTCCCTGCACAATTGGAGAATTAGTGGATGAACAGGCCTTAGCTAACATTAGAGCGAGCATCAATCTCATGCCATACAAGACATTCCAGAAGCTAAGAATCGGAGAGCCAAAACCAACAAAGGTGACACTCTTGATGGTAGACCGATCAATCTGACACCCTCGTGTGGTAGTTGAGGATGTACCGGGAAAGGTTGATAAGTTATCTTTCTCATGGACTTCTATTTCATGGATTTTGATGATCAAGTTGAGGTGCCACTTATCTGGGGAAGACCTTTCCTGAAGACCGCACAAGCACTTTTCGATATCAAAAATGGTTGAATGACCTTGAGGGTTGGAGAAGAACCAGTTGTCTTCAAACTTAAGGATGCTATGCGACATCCAATGGAACTGAACGACACTTGTTATTGCATCAATCACATTAATGATTGTGTGTCTGAATTTGTGCTGGATGAACTACTGAAGGACAAACTAGAGGACTTATTCAAGGATGCACCACTTTGGGAAGAACCTGTTGAGGAACCGAAAGCCGAGGGATAAGGAAAGCCGATAACTCGAGCAGTAAAAAGGAGAGCGTGGTTGTGAAAAATTTAGGAATAGTGGAAGAAATGATGCTCCCCCTCCGGCAGTTCAACAATAGGGCCCACTCAAGAGAAATTCCTGTAAGTGTGAATTTATCACTTCCTTAAGTATACAAATTGCGGGACGTGATCCTCTTGGCAGAGAAGCTGAGAGTGCCCATCTTTTCGAGTCTTACTGAACTTAACAGGTATGTCATGCTAGTCACGTTAAACAAGCTTTTCTTGGGAGGAAACCCAAGTTAGGTTAGTTTTCTAGTCATCATCTTAGGCTTTAGTAGAGGTACAACTTTGGCAAATTATCAAGTTTGATGATATTCTCAACAATTTTGTGATTCCTTAGTATCTGACAAATAATTCTTTGTCTCTGGAATAATTAGTCACAATCACATAGGTGGAGGATTCAAAATATAGAAAAAACAATGAGGCGAATCTGAGAGATGCACGGGTCTATGCATGCCTATGCACCTCTTAGGAAATATGCATGGCTGTCTAGAGGTCTTGCATGGGCGTGCAACGTTGAGAAGTGAACATCATGAAGAACAGTGAGATGCACGACCAAATGCACGATCGTGCATCCAAACATGCATCAATTAAGAAACCCAAGATACAAATAGCTGAATTGTACACAACCGCGCAAGGCACTTGCATGGGTATGCATCACATGTGTCAAATAAACAAAGAAGCCGCGATCGGGCATCCAAGGGTCAATGAGGAAGAAAAATTCAGTGGTTTTAAACCCTATCGCTACCGCGTCCTCACAAACCATATCCTCCATCCCCGCCTCTCCCTCTTCGACCATATCACGCGTGCATCTCCTTCTTCATTATCACCATCTATCACCAGCAAGCCTGCACCCACTCTTCATCATGCCACCAAAGAAAGCATCCAAGGAGCAGCCCAGAAGAAAGATACAATGAGGAAAAGGGAGCTCAACTCCCAGCTCTCTTCCTCCACCACTAGCCTGCTGAAGTTGACGTTCACGGCGTTGATTGTAACACCAATCTCCTTTTCTGTGGACAAGTATCACACTAGCCAGGTCAAGGGAATGAACCCTAAACCTAAGGCTGTAAAACAGGTAATCAACAACAATCAAGTATAAGTGGAAGCTAATAAAGCAAGCTTATTATAACATAAACTCCAAACTTTAAATATTGTTTAGTACAACATTAAATAAAATACAATCTTGGACTTAAGGGTCTCAAATACACTCATAAAATAACATAAACATAACTAAGATACAAAGAGTAAGAGCCGTCTACAGGGAATCACCATATGGTCTCGCGATTAGATAAACTCTATTTGGTCTCCTCTCTATCACATGCATAAAAAATATCATGAGAAATGGGATGAGCTACTAGAGCTCAGTGATCTGGGAACAGTATTGTTGGGTAAAATATACCCGTATAAATAAATAAAACTGTAAGAACTGAAGCATAAAATATGCATATAACATAATTGAAATTAAATACTGAAAAATGAAATAAATACTGAGCAAATAATATAATGGTCAATGCATTATCTTCAATCTGTTTTAATCATGTCAAATGCATAAAAATCTAATGTATACATATAACTCATAATCTGTTTCTCTGTATTGTGAATGATTTCCGAAATTACCCCCTGTGAATCCCACCAAATGTCTCTATGGTGGATCTCTAATAGCTACCGGGAAGTGGGTAATAAGGAGTCATCTGATCATTACAATACTATCATCTCTAACTACACATCTACTTCAATATAGCAGGACTAGTGACCAACAGGTAGATCTATCCTCGCTACACAAAGTCAAATTATATACTTATACTAGGCACTCCAAGAGTATGAAAAGGGGGTTTTAATTTAATAAAATGGAATGTTTTAAAGATAGGTAGTTCGGTAATGAAAATAAGAGATTTAAATCACCTCTTTCCCATCCTAATGTCGCACTCCCTAGCTTTCTATGAGCCACCACTGGTACAAGCATGTATGTTAATAATGTGTAGTCTCTATATATTTCTGTATTTGTATCTCTATTTTGTTACTGATTATTGCGCATGAATGGTTTTCTAAAAGTCTGGAAGTTTTCAAGAAAATTATTCTAATTCATGCTTTTCAAACTGAAATCAAGTTTGTAATTAAATGAAAATACAATGAAAACTCGTACTATACAGCTAGTTCCCTCACCTGAGTCTAGTCCGATCTTAAGACTGGCTCGGTCCTTTGGTAGTGGCGGACTTGCCTTTGCCTTTTCCTTTTCCCTTTCCCGATAATAGAAATATGAAAATTATGAATACGAAGATCGTATTCTTAACTCATACCATAATTAAAGCACAATAGAATATAAAAATATGGGATTTACTCTTCTTACGAACTGTACTTATTATCATCATTAACATAACTTGAAAACTACTAACATGCTCTTCCTCTTTAAGCAAATAATTTCTATAACAACATGGAAAATTAAGCATGTATTTCATGGGAATTTAAAGGCTTCTAGTATGCTCTGTCTTAAACAATTAGAGGCTTCATAGTTATGAGAATTGAGCATGTAAAATCAATGAATTTTCGGCAGCACCTCCTCTATTTATAAGGCCCCAATAATATGCAATCATAAACAAATTATGTTCATAACAATACAATACATGCTTTAATAACATCCTTTAACACTAATCCCATCAGTTCCCACTTAATCCTCAATCATCTCACAGCTCATACCCTAGCACCTAATTCCTTCAAGTCTAGCCCCTAAATCAAAATTTCATTAGGGTTTCCCAATTCCAATGGTCAATCAACTAATTAGAATGGGGTTTCCCCTTGGAGTTTACAAGAATAAGAGGGGATCTTGTAGGCGTTAGGATCGTCGAAAAGGGGGACTGGGCCAGTTTCTGGAGCAAGCCGAGGCAGAGGTGGCTGGCGCGGCTATACAAGGCAGACCGGTGGAAATCGGGGTTGACGACGTGGCCGTTGGTTGGAGCTGGGGGTGTGGCGGCTCGCCGGACGGCTGCAGGCAAAGGACCAGATTTGCGAGGGCGGTTGGAGGCGGCGAAAGCTCGCGTGAGACCCTGGCGGAGTTAGTTCACGGTGGTGTGTGGGCCGAGGGGGAGTCAGTCGGGCCGGGCTGAGGGCTGAAGTTATGTCATGCGGGCGTGGGTAAGGGAGGAGAAGAAGGAAATGAAGGAGAGGGAGGCCTTTATCTTTGAGAAAGAGAGAGAGAGAGAGGGATTGAGAGATTTCTCTTTCTCTCTCTTTTTCACTTAACTTATAAAAAGAGTTGAATAATATATTTTAGTTAAAATTATTTAAATCAATTAATTAACTTATCTTTTAAAATATCTCTCATTAAACAATGTTATCTATCCATTATTTTCAACTAAAAGCCAAACGACTCTTCGTTGATCTTATTTTGTTACTATGCTATCACAAAGGCGACTAATAATTATTATTTGGCTTATCTCTATCCCCAATCTAGATCCTGGAATTCTGGGTCAGAGAACCCTAGTGACACGGGCTTTCTGTGGCATCATGAGTCGTATCTTCTGCCGACCCAGATCCGAATTTCTCAGCTTTTGACTAGACTAGAATTACTTTATCTGTACTCTAACTTTTGTCCAATGTCTTCAACTTAATTAATCTGGATTAATTAATTATTAATTAATTTCTCATTTAATTAATCCAACTTTGCTAACTATCCACCTCAAAGTATTCAATGTAAAAGTGGCCTGGCCCAATAAGTCTTTCTCTCATCCCTATAGTTGCGAGGCTGGATTTCGAGTCCATTAATTAACGATTTTTTTTAACTTTGAGGTTGAAATAATTAATCTAATTTTTGAGTTAATTAACCTCATTTAAAATTGAATATTTATTTAGAAAAATTCAGGATGTTACAATTCTCCCACCCTTAGGAATTTTGTCCATGAAATTTTTCTTACAATAGGTAACAAAAATAACTGAGGCTACTGTACCCTCATCTGATCCTCCCTTTCCCATGTGGCTTCTTCAACTTTGGGATGACTCCACAGCACTTATACTTGAGGTATTATCTTGTTCCTCAATGCCTGTTTCTTCCTATCGAGGATAACGACCGTCCCTCTAATGAGGGTCAAATCTGGTGCTAGTTCCACTGCTAGTACCATCAAAACTTGATTTGGATCCTTATTGCACTTTCGCAAGACCAATACATGAAAGATATCATGTAACCTTGACAACTCTTCTGGTAAGATAAGCCTGTAACCTATAGGATATATCCTGTCAACTATCCTATACGGCTCGATGCAACTTGGGCTCAGCTTCCCATGCTTCTGGAACCTTAGTACACCCTTCCATATGGATACCTTAAGAAACACCTCGTCTCCTACTACAAACTCCAAATCCCGGTGGCATGTATTAGCATAGCCCCGCTGCCTATCTTGAGCTTTCCTGAGGCACTCTCTGATGAGTTTGACTTTCTCTGAGGTGACCTGTACAAACTTTAGGCGTAGAATCTTTCTTTCAACTTCCTCATCCCAGCATTACTAGAAACTCAAAATGCTCGTATATGGTCCGAAAAGCTGCCTTTGGTACATCTTCCTCCTTCATTAGCAGCTGGTGATACCCCGACTTCAAGTCAATCTTTGAGAAGACGCACGTTGCTCGCAGTTGGTCGAAAAGATCATCTGTGTGTGGCAAGGGGTACTGGTTCCAGATGCTAACTCTATTCAATAGCAAATAATCTACGCACATTCTCATGAAGCCATCCTTCTTCTTCATAAAGAGTACAATCACACCACAGAGGGAGACACTAGTCCTAACGAACCCTTTCTCCAGTAATTCGTTCAGTTGAACCTTCAGTTCCTTCAGTTTTACTAGGGCCATCCTATATGGCGCTGTAGAGATAGAAGTCGCTCCTGGGTACAAGTCAATAGTGAACTCTACGCCTTTATATGGGGGTAATCCAGGTAGCTCATTGGGAAATACATCAAGAAATTCGCACGCTATCACAATCTTCCATACATCCCCTTTGGAGGCTTCTACTTCCACTATGTTCGCCAAGCAGGCTTTTTCCATCTCCTCTATCTGGGCTTGTCTCCCATAGAAGAGAATTTCCGCCTCGCTTTGTCATTGGAATCTCACAAGCTTCATGTAGCAATCGATAGTGGCATGGTGGATCGACAACCAATCCATCCCTAGGATCACGTCGAAATCTAGGATCCTTATAGGGATCAAATCTGCTGCTAGATCCTGATTGTCTATCCTCATATCGCATCCCTCATAAACTACTTTTATAATAATAAAACTGCCTATGGGTGATGCTACAACAATAGGCTGAGCTAATCTAGTAGCATTCAACAGCATCAGGCATATTAAATGAGGTAGCTATATTGAAATGCGTGGAACCAGGATCAATAAGTGTGCAGGCATCAATACCATAAATCTGAGCCATACCTACAATTATGTCTGGTGTGTCCACAACCTCCTGTTGTGTCATTGTGAAAGCTTGGGCCTGCTGCTGGTAAGGAACTCCTATTCCTCCTCCTTTGGACCTTTCCCCGGATGATCCTCCTCTTTTCCTCCCAGTGCTGCACACGACAGAGTATCCTATTATCACCTCCCAGAGTCAGTAGGGGACATTGCTTTACATGATGTCTCAACTACTGGCAGTAATAACAAATACCAGCTCCAATGTCTACTCTTCAGACTCCAAAATGATATCTCTTGCAGGTCTGGCACTGAGGCCTCCTCTAACTCTGTCATCCTAAAAAAGAGCTAAATCTGCTCTGCTGTTGCTCTTCTTGGACAGCCTTATACTGTCACTTATCTAAAAACTGAGCGTGTTCCTTTTCTTGAACTTGTCCAAACGCTTCTTTTGTCTCTCAAAGCTCATCTCTGCTCTGAGAGCACCTCAACTAGAGTAGTAAAATCAGTAAAAAACTGTGACAATGTTTGTGGTCTCATCCCGAAGTCCTTGTTCGAATCTCTGACACTTCTCGTACTCATCATTAAAATAGGAAGGTGCATACCTCCCCAGGTTTGTAAACTTGGCCTCATAATCGGCCACTAAGAGGTTCTCCTGAACCAGACGCAAGAACTGCTAATGCTTCGCGTTTCAGTAGACTCGGGATATAAACTTGCGGTCAAACGCTATTCGGAACTCGGACCAAGGGATCGTTGTCTGAATCGTCCTGCGCCTCATGATCGTCAACCACTAGTGTAAGGCTCCCTGTCCCAACATTAGTGTGACAGTTGTCACCTTCTCTTCTTCAAGGCACCTCAATGCCTGGAAGACCAGCTCTAGGTGGGTAATCAATTTTTCTGCATCCGTTAGATCTGTGGTACAACTGAATTGTGTTACTCTCATATTCTGAGCTTTGTTGACAAAATCGTGCTCTCTGTGTATTTGCTGGTTGTAATTGAGGAAGGTAGCAAATAATTGAGCCATCTGGTCAAAAAACTATTGCATACTAGAATTATACCCTGGTGCTTGTTGTGTTCCCGAGTTATCGGTCTGGGTTGCATTCCTTGATTGTATCCCGCTCCTCGTTATATTCCTGGGTATTATCCTTGTCTATGTTGCGAATGGGATCCTTTCCCATGGACTTCCTCTTGCTCCGGAGCCTCCACATCCGGCTCCTCTACGGTTTCCTCTCGTCGGACACGTGATGGTCAACCGTTTTTCTTGGGCGGCATTCTGAAAAAGAGAATTTGTCAGTAATATTCTTTAGTACCTAAAGCAATTATCAAGCTTTACTCTACTGATATATACTCCCACCCTAAGGCTTTTATACCTTAGGATTTTCATGCGATACAACCGCAAGTGTACGGGTCGTCACAAGTAATAAAGTGTACTTGAAAGTCATGTTATCGATCCTCAGGGAGATGGAAGTACTAGTACCCGCTATTTATCTACTATCTAGTCGATCCAAAGGTGGTTGATTATGCTAATTCTAAACTAATCAATTGAGAAACACAAACAAGGGAATCGAGTTGCTCTTAAAGTCAAATAATCATAAAAGGGGGATGCTCGGACAATTGAATCCCCCTTGAACTTCTAAAGGATGAATGCTGCTCTCTATCTCGACACTTGATTGATCCTTGGCCAAGAGTTCCTATGGTGCTTTCACTCCCTCTCTCGAGGCGAATTACTAATTCTAGTGCCCTTACTGATAATGTTCTAGGGAACCTAATTCTTGGAGGGATTATGGGAATAATACATCTAAGGGACTCACTCTCGTTAGTATCCGGGTTCCTTATATACTCACAATCCCCTATATTTGAGATGGTCTACACACGGGGAGGAGTTCGCTTCTTCCCCCATATGGACTACGAAAATCCCTCAAGGCTCTTGTAATGTAGAGGGATTAACTTACATTAAACATCCAATAGACTCAATGGATTCAACCAAACAATCGAAGATAGAGATAACATTAATTAAAATATGTCCAAGGGTTCATCAATCATCCAAGCATCTACAAGAGCGGAAGGAGTTGCCCTCTGAGGACATCCATTTCCGAGACGCCGCTACTGCAAAAATTGTTTTGATGGCCATGAGACCCGAACAGCTCTCCTCCAAACTTCATAGAGCTGGAAGGGAAGAGGCCATCTCTCAACTATTTCGCACGGTCATGCTATTAAGGATTATCCTCGTATTAGTTTTACTTTTTTGCTCGGTATTAATGCTCCTAACTTATTTGTTATTTCATAGACTGCGCAATGGGCGGACCGAGTCGGCAATCTTTGTCAAGAGGAGTCGGCAAAGACAGAAGCGTATAGGGCGGAAATCGCCCAACTAAACTCTAAGGTGGCGGCCCTGGAGGGGAAAGAAAAAGAGCATCTCGCTATTATCCATACTTGTGAGAAGGATAAAGTCGAAGCTGCTTCGTGCACCGGTCAATATGGCAAGAGAGAAGGAGGATTTGTCAGCCAGGCTGTTCATTTCTGAGGGTTCCCTTCTTACTGCTTAGGAGAATGTTAAAAAGTTACAAGATAACTCTAGCAGTTTGGAGAAGGAACTCAAATATGCTCAAGAGGGGCAAGCCGAAGCCCAATGGGAGCTGAAGCTGAAGGGTGCCGAGCTTGCTGCTGTTCAAGCAGAGCTGGAGGAAGTAAAAGGGGAGCGCGACACCCTTAAGGCGGACCTAGCTTCACGATTAGAAACTCCCAAATCCGACTCGCAAGAAATGAAAGATTTGATAGAACGAGCGGACAAACTATAGAAGGAGGTCGCTCAGCTTAGGGCGAAGGCTAAAGAGGGGGCCACCCGCATATATTCGGTGGTGCAGCAGGTGGGTCACCATATTCCCCCGGCGGAAGTGCTATCTATGGGGCTTGCTGGGGTCTTAAAGACTTATATGGAGCTAAAAGAGCAACAAATTATTAAGACCCCAGAGGCTTCTGTCCCCGCCCCCTCGGAGCCTTCAACCCAAGTTCCTTCAGAAGCAGCTGGCTGCCCCGAGGGTCCTAGTTCTTAGGATGTTTTAGTACTTTTGTGAAATGTTCTTGTAAATTCTCAATCATTTGGAATGTAACTTCTATTCGTATGAATGAAATGCAAACCTTTATTTTGGTGAAGATTTATTTCCGAGTGACGGTTATCTTTAACCATGCAAGGGATTCGTTGAAGTTCTTCGTAGAGTCTTTCCTTCTTCATTTGGTTGGTAAGATAAACTTCGTAGCGGGTTCTTCTCTCCTTAGTCCTTAAGTAGGACTTTTAAGTTGTTGAGTAAGGTACTCGCCTTCATAAAATGAGATTGTTGCCTCATATTTCGATCGGGATTTTGCCCCTTGTTTTTGGATGAGAGTTGTCGCTTTATCCTTGTAGGATAATTCACTCATCCTTTAGGAATGGGAATTTCACCGCATTTTTGTAGAATGGGAATTTCACCGCGTTTTTGTAGAATGGGAATTTCACCGCATTTTTGTATAGAATGGAAAAGACTTGACCCTTTATTCCATGAGACATTTAAGAGACTTCTACGGTTTCTCTTGATAGTAGCGTCGTAGGTGTTCAAAGATGAAATGGGCGTTTGAGCCGCTTTTTCCTTCCATATTTACTAGATAGTAAGTGCCCGCTTCTGACAATTCTCTACAATGACGTAGGGGCCTTCCCAGCTAGGGAGTTAGCTTCCCCTGCTCGGCTTTTATTTCCTTGGAATTCATTTCTCTCGTGACCGGATCACCGATTTGGAAGAAGACACTTTTCACCCTTGTGTCGTAGAACCTTTTCACTCTTTGGCGATAGATAGCCGCCTTTGTTTCCGCCGTTATTCTTCGTTCTTCGAGTAGATCAAGTTCCGCTCGGAGATTTTTCTCATTTTCTTCTAATGAGAAAGTCTGTTGTGTTCGCAAGGTAGGCATTCCTATTTCTACGGGAATGACGGCTTCGGTCCCGTAAGTAAGAGAAAATGGGCTTTCCCCTGTGGGAAATCTTGCAGTTGTCTTGTAGGCCCAAAGGGCGCTCGAAATTTCTTCCACCCAATTAGTTCCGTTTTTGGACACCAGGGTTTTCAGAGTTTGGAGCAAGGTACGGTTTGTCACCTCTACCTGGCCGTTGGTTTGAGGATGCGCTACGTAGTTAACTGGATTCAATTCCGAAGTTCGAACAAAAGCTTTTGAAAGCCTTGTTATCAAATTGTCGGCCATTATCGTAAATGAAGGCAAGCTGGAATTCAATCGGCATGTATAACCGTTCGCCATAAGAATCCTTGACACGCTTTTTCCGTGATCTTGGCCAAGGGCTCGACCTCTACCCATTTGGTGAAGTAGTCTGTAGCTACTATTAGAAATTTCATCTGTCGAGTTGAAGTAGGAAATGGCCCTAGAAAATCAACCCCCCAGATAGAAAATGGTCGAGGGCTGATAATTGGTGTAAGCAGCGTAGGCGACCGTCTTTGGATCTTGGAATGCCGTTGGCAGGCATCACACTTACAGGCGAATGCCACTGCATCATGAGTTAATGTTGGTCAATAATAGCCTTGTCGCAGGACTTTGTAACTCAAGGCTTTGCCTCCTATATGACCTCCTCCGATGCCCTCGTGAATCTCTTGCAGAATATAGTTGGCTTCTTTGGGACGTACGCATCGTAAGAAGGGTTGTGTATAGGACCTTTTGTATAGGTTTTTGCCAATAATGGTGTATTGAGCAGATCTATACGAAATCTGTCTGGCTTCCGTTTTGTTGGATGGTGGAGGTCCACCTTGCAGGTAGGTTCTAATGGGATCAATCCAACTCGTCTCTTCCGACGTGTTTTGCACTTCCTCTTCGAGCCTTTCAATAGTCCGTGTGGGAAGGTACTGTAGGTTAAAAGAGGATTCTGTATTTCCGTTGGATGTCGTGGCTCTTTTAGACAAGGCGTCTGCTTCTTCATTTTGTGCTTGGCCGATTTTTTCAATCTTGAAGTAAACGAAGTATGAAACTATTTTCTTTACCACAACTTGGTATTTGACCATGTTTTCCTCTTTTACTTCAAAACTACCCAAGGTGTGGTTTACGACCAACTGTGAGTCGGAATATACATGCAGATCTTTGTCAATTCCAGTCCCCCGCCAAGTCATCCCGCGATTAGGGCTTCAGATTCGCCTCATTATTCGTTGCTCTAATTGGAACTTGAGTACCGCTGCAATCTTCCACTTAGAGGGAGAATAAAGGGCGAAACCGCCCCTCGACTTTTCTTCCGTCACTGATCCATCGGCATATAGGAGCCATGGGATGCTAGGGTTTTCTTCCGGATTTGCCGATGGGATCTCATCTCCACTTGTGGGCATGGTTAACTCTACTATAAAGTCTCAAGTAGCACTTGAGCCTTGATGGCCGCTCGTGGTTTATAAGTGAGATCGAACTCACCCAATTCTATTACCCACTTGGCTAGACGTCCGAATTTTCGTGTTTATGGAGAACTTGCCTTAGTGGTTGATCGCTTAGCACGGTGACTCTGTGAGCTTGGAAATAGGGCCTCAATCTTCGTATGGATGTGATGAGGGCTTAGAGCCAACTTTTCAAGTGGCGTATACCTCGACCAGCGTCGTTAAGGATCTTACTTGTGTAATAAATTGGTTTCAACTCCCTTGTCTTCTCTCAAAGAATCAATGACCGCTCGAGGAGCAACGGCCAGGTAGATGTAGAGCTCTTCCCCTACTTGCGGCTTAGCTAACAGCTGAGGCGATCGGAGATAATCTTTAAGTCCTTGAAAGGCTTTCTCACATTCTTCTGTCCACTCTATTTTTGGCGCTTTTCGTAAGGCTTGAAAAAGTGGGAGGTTCTTCTCGCCGGCTTTAGAAATGAACCTTCCCAGAGCCGCTAGGCGTCCGTTAAGCCGCTGTATTTCTTGAAGAGTTTTGGGTGACCCCATATCAAGAATGGCTTTGATTTTTTCCGGATTTGCCTCTATTCCTCTTTGTGTCAATACAAACCCCGTTAAATCTCCCCGAGCGGACACCTGAAAGAACACTTATTCGGATTTAAGCGCATGTTGTAAGTCCTAAGGGATAGAAAGGCCTCTTGTAAATCCGGTAGATGTTCATTTGGCTTTTGGCTTTTACCAAAATATCATCCACGTAAGCTTCAACATTTACGCCGATTTGCTTTTTGAAGACCAGATTTATAAGTCTCCTCGGAAGGTGGCCCCTACGTTCTTTAATCCGAACGACATTACTTTATAGCAATAAGTCCCAGTTCTTGTAATGAAGGATGTTTTTTCTTCGTCTTTTTCGGCCATTCGGATTTGATTGTAGCCTGAGAAGGCGTCTAAGAAACACAACATCTCATGCCCCGTCGTAGAATCAACTAAACCATCGATGGAAGGCAGGGGGAACGAATCTTTTGGACAAGCTTTGTTTAGGTCCGTAAAATCTACGCACATTCTCCATTTTCCGGACGGCTTTTTTACAGGAACCACATTAGCTAGCCAGTCGGGATAGTTCACCTCTCAGATAAATCCAGCCTTCAAGAGGGTTGATACTTCTTCCTCTGCGGTCTTCTGTCTTTCTTGTGCCGAATTTCTCATTTTCTGTTTGATAGGTTTGAATGATTGATCTATGTTGAGGCGGTGCTCGATGACGTTGCGTTTCACACCTGGCATATCTTCTGATGACCAGGTGAAAAGGTCAGAAATTGTCCTTAGTACCACATGAGATTTTCTTGCTGTACTCTTGTCAAATTCGCACCACCAACGCACTGCATCGCTCCATCCCCGGATGTATCTTGAGGAACTGTAAGCAACTCTTCAACTGGTATTGGTCGGAATTCCTCATCTTCCCCGCCGGGCTATTCTATTGGCTGACCAAAGATGGCTTTCGAAACTTTTGTTTTGCCCCCGCTTACGACTTTTCCTTTATGGGTTGCAATATAGCACTGTTGTGCTAAAGGTTGGTCTCCTCTTACTTCTCCGCTGCCACTTTCAGTTGGAAATTTTAAGAGAAGATGGTAGGTAGAAATTACGGCTTTCAAGGCGTTGAGGGTTGGCCTACCAAGAATAACGCTAGAAGCTTGGAAGCACCTGCATAAACCGAAAAGTTTGTTGTCACCGCTGATGATCTTGGCGATTTTCCTACCATAACCTGGCAAGGAGATCATTCCTTCATCAGATCACTCCTCCGAAAATCCTACTAAGGATGATTTTACGGCGAGCAAGTTATCCGCATCATATCTAATTCTCTCGAAAGCACTCCAAAAGAGAATGTCAACCTAACTTCCACCGCCTATCATCGTAACTCTTTTCATTTGAAGTCGGAAACCATGATGGCAAATGACTAGAGCATCATCATGGGGTGGCGAACCTCACCGACATCAAGTTATCATAAACGATGATGGGAGTCATAGGTCGAGACCTCCTTTGAGGTGTTTCTGTTTCCTGCGCAACTTCTATCATTCGGGCGTAACTTTTCCGAGAGGCGGAACTTTCACCACCACAACCGGGTCTACCACTAATGAACCCCACCATTTCTCCTTCTTCTTCTTCAGGTTGTGGAGTGTCAGGTTCCTCTTGAATCTCAAGGTTGATGTATTGCTCCAGTTGCCCTCTTCGAACGACATCTTCTATAGCGTTCATCAAATGGGTACATTTCTCCGTATCGTGTCCCTTAGATCAATGAAACTGACAATATCTCTTACTGTTCTTTTGCCGTTCGGGATTTTTTGCAGGCTCTGGCCATGTCAGGAGCATTTGCTCTTTGATTTGCATAAGGATATGGCTTCTAGTTTGATTTAGTGGTGTATAGTTGTCATATCTGACGATTTTCTTTTCCTTTGAAGGTTCTCTAGGCTGTGGTATATGCCGTTGAGGTCGTGTTGGGATTTCCAGACCTCTATTTCCACCCTTACTGTACCTGCGTGACTCTCCCTCCTTTCGTATGTCCGGAGGCCTTCTGTTGACATTTTGGTAGGTTTTTCCACTTTGAATTTCCACCGGTTCGCGTCGAGCTTCTCCCTCCCAACCCGCGTAGATCTCATCGGAATTGATGTACTTTTGGGCATGGATCATAAGGGCGGGGATGGTCTTTGGTGGATCTAGGGTGAGGGAAAAACGAAAATGGGATTCTAGCAGTCTTTCCATAAAAAAGGTCACAGCCATTCGCGCAAGGAGGTCCGCACCGTTAGTTGTCTCATCTATGTAACGATTTAAATAGGCCAGGAGCGTTTCCTCCTCTCGCTGCTTAACGCGCAGAAGGGTAGATGGGGTTTTCTTTTGTTTTAAGTAATTAGCAAAGTAAGCTAGGAAGCGATCTGCTAGAATTTGAAACGAAGGAACTGTGCTAGATGGAAGATCGACAAACCAGTCTTGCGCTTTTCCCTCTCAGGTGGCGGGAAAAGCTCGGCACATACGAGCGTCGGTGAATTCTCGTGAGAAGCATCTTCGATCGGAAAGACTTCAGTGTGAGACGGATCGGTTCTCGCCTTCATATGCAATCATAACAGGGTCTCAAATTATCGAACTTGCTCCTCCAATATTTCCTTGATAAAAGGTGAACACATCCGAGAACGCGTCGCTCGGATTTCTTGTTTCCCCGCCGAAGGATCCCCGTCAGCCGTGTTCTTCTCTCACCGCTGGAATAGATGGGCTCTTCCGTTTCAGCCCTTGTCCGCCTCCGCCTTATATGTTGTTCCGGCCTTGTGGCAGCCTTTGTTCTTGACGTCGAGCGGAGGGGTTCCGAAGCTAGCGTAGAAGGCGGTTCTCTCTCTTCCGCTCCATGAGTGCAGTCCTTGTCCTCCTCTCTCGCTGAATTAGGTGGGTGGGATTGTTGGCGCACTTGGGGGAATTTGTGTGGGAGGAACTGTAGATGAGTTAAAGCATGAACAACTTGAGTTAATCGCTCCAACCGGCCGCCGCATGTTGAGGTAAAACTCCGGAATGGGTTCTTGGGGTGGGGCGGGAGGATTTTCCGATGGAGGTAAGATAGGTGGATTATTCAACGGAATCTCCTCATGTCTTCGGACTTCTCCAGGTTCTTCAGGGTTACTTGGTGCTCCTTGTTCTTGGATCCGTTTTGACCTTCTGGTAGTAATCATTTGGCTTTTTGTAAGGGTCCCCACGGACGGCGCCAAACTGTTGATGCCAAAAACTGGTCCACCTCACGCTTTGGCTACTGTGGCCTCGTGATCTGGTCTCAGCCTTCAACAAACAGTTGAAATTTATAGTTGGTGTGGACGATTACTTCAGCTTCTGAATGAGGAACACGGTGAATGCTTTGGAGATCCGTTTGGAATTATCCTATGAAAATCCGCTCGGAATTTCCTTAGCTTTCCTTTAGGATGAACCTATTAAAGGGAGAAAACAGTGGTCGGAATTGGGCCTTTCTGCCCAGATTCAGCTCCGATGCCTAAGTCACAAAATTTGTAAGAAGGCGGTTTTAGACATGAGTTAGCTCTTTTTGTGGTGACTTTTCCTATCCCCCCATTTCTTCATTGTCGCTCTCCTTTTATAGTCATTTAAAGACGGTTTAGGAAAGGCGGTGGAGTAAGGCGGTAGATGAGAAACTATCTTCTAAGGCGGTAAGAAAATATCTGCCTACTATGTAGGTGCTACGTAGGTAGGTAGAAAATATCTACCACCGTGTAGGTACCTCGCGTGTAAGTAGGAAATATCTACCTACTGTAGGGGTAAGTGGATAAGATCTACTTACTGTAGAGGCGTTGGATACGCTCTTGTCCAGATGGTTATCACCTTCTTGCTTCGTGTATAATTCCGACGGACTTTTTGTAGGGGTGAGCCCTCTTTATTTGCCGTACGGAATTGATACTAACGAACCTGGTGGTGACTGACCGGCCCCGTGGTAGAAACGTAGCCTCGTGGTAATGCAGTGTCCCTTTAGGAAGGCGACGCGTGTTTTACCAAGTATTTCCGTAACACAAGGTATCCTCTCTTTTACCTCTATTTCCTTCAGAAGGTGATATTTGTCCACTGGCTCTTACGTTTGTTTACACTTATGCAGAAGTTTCCCCAGCACAGGATTGTTTACTAAGGACAATGACAGGAGAGGCGAGACCTACCACCCTGGCTCAGGTAATTATTCCCTTCAGAGGGGACGAACAACTTTCCTGGAAGAAATGGAAAGTTAAAGGGGGAAGACTGCTCCCTTCCTTCCTTTGTGCCAGGGGTGCCGAGTTGATCACTGAGGAGAAGGTATTGGAGTGAGTTCCTCTTGCCAGAATGGCCCCTCTAGAATGGGCCTTGTGACATAAGCTGCTTTCCATGAGGCGGTTGTACTGTGCAACTCATTAAGCTTCGGAGGAAGAGGCACCGATGTTTGCAGCTGACACGCCCTTGCTAGGCAGCCCCTACAAGCAAATGGCCATTCGCATTGCTCAGGTTTTTTGAAATAAATTATTTAAATATTATTAATTTTTTAAATATAATATTAATTTTTTTAATATTGATATATGATACGGGGTAAAATGGTCAAGCCTATAAGACACGGACACGTGGCATTGATAATGATATAATTATCCTAAAACATAAGGGTTAATTTGTAAAGTAGCACAATAAAATCCCAATCTCTCCACCGCCTCTGACTCAGCCTTCTCCACCGCCTTTTGTTCTCCACCGCCTTGGATTTCTTAAAGGTTAAGTTATGAGCTTTTATAAAAGGAGGAGGTCCTTGGACCATAAAAGGGGGGAAAAAAGAGGAGGCCTCAAGAGACTCTATTTCTCTCTCACAAAAGAAGAACATCTCTTTCTCTCCAAGCCTCCAAGAAAAGAAGAGCAACCCTCAGGAAAGAAAGGCAAATCTTAGTGAATTCTTCCCCTTTTTTGGCCAAGATGATTAATTCCGACCTTCTTTTTGGCCAAGATGATTAATTCCGACCTTCTTTTTGCCCAAAATGATTAATTCCGACCCCCTTTTTGGCCAAGGTGATTAATTCCGACCTTCTTTTTGGCCAAGATGATTAATTCCGACCTTCTTTTTGGCCAAGGTTAATTCCGACCTTCTTTTTGGCCAAGATGATTAATTTCGACCCCCTTTTTGGCCAAGGTGATTAATTCCGACCTCCTTTTTGGCCAAGGTGACTAATTCCGACCTTCTTTTTGGCCAAGATGATTAATTCCGACCTTCTTTTTGGCCAAGGTTAATCCCGACCGTCAATCCCCCTGAGATCAACTCCGACCCCAAGATTAATTCCGACCGTCAATCTGACCCTAAGGTCAATTCCGACCAAAGTCAAATCCAACCCGACCGAATGGAGTGCTCCAAATCCGATCATTTTCAAGGCCAAGTCAAATTGCACTCCCTCTCTGCTGAATCCCGGTGATGTATATTCCAGTCTTCTTTTATTTCTCTGACAGGCTCCGGACGGTAAGCCGCCCTCTCTGGTTTTTCTAAATTGTCGTATTCCTTTCCAAGAGGACCCTAAATATTGTGCCCCACTTATGCATAGTGAATTGCCTCCTCAGCGAGGCCCGTGGTTTTTCCCCCAGATTTATGGGGTTTTCCACATAAAATAGGCGTGTCTTTTACTTCTGTCTTGAATAATTACTCTCCCTCTCCTATGATCTTAGTCCCTTAAAATATAAATTTCAACCGTTTGTCGAAGGCTGAGACCAGATCATGAGGCCACAGTGGACAAGGCGTGAGGTGGACCAGTTTTTGGCATCAACAATATATAAGAGTCATAATTTTTTATAAATTAAATCGAAAGAGATACATGAAGTAGGCTTGTTAGTTTTTATTTAGTGAAACCCTTTATTAGTAATGGTTTCAAATACTTCAAGATTTTAGATATTTAAAAATTTTAAAAAACAATAGAACGAAGGGTTTTATGAAATAAAAAATTAAATAGTTCATGTTTTAAGTATTAAATAATAAATTTTCAAATGAATAAAGGAAATAATATAATATTTAATTTCTAAATAAATTTTCAAAACGGATTAATAATTTTAAGAATTAGTTTCAATGAAATTAAAAATAAATATTTTAATTTTTATAGTATTTAAAAATAAATTTTCAAACGAATAATTTGGAATGTGGGCTTCTATTATTTGGATGATATTTTTTTAACTTCTCTAAATATATTAATTAAAAAAATCTTTTTATTGTTTTTAAAAGGATTTTGATATGGTTTGAGGGGTTTTTTAGAACATAAATTTGTATTTTTTTTGCATTATGGAAATTTAATTTTTTTATTTGCACTTTTTAATAGATTTTCTAAATGGATTAAATATTCTTATTTTAACTATGAATAACATGTTCCTTAGTTTACATGTCTAATGTATCAATCTCAATTTCTTCATTTGGTTTTACCTACACTCATCTCTACGGATTGTATAAGTGCAGGGCTAACAACATGTTCAAGAAGACTTATTTACTCACATATACTTTCACATGTAAACGAAAATAGATATAAACATAACGAAGAGATCCAATAAGTTCCAAAAAAAAAAAAAAAATTTGAAGAAAGGACCCCAACATGCACAGATTTACTGTCAAAATCTTGTATGTTGAATGGATGCTCCAAATTCTTTGGAGCTCTAGAACCATGAGAAGTATTATGAGTATGAAAAAGTATCTAGGCGATTGTCAGAATCTAGTTGTTGCCAATCAATAGTGTAAAACTGAGACCCAATTCTATATCAATTCCTATTGGAGGAACGTGAACTTAAAGTAAATCAAAACTCAAGACTCAAGAACAACAACAAAATAAAACAAAAAGTGAATTTCTTAAAGGATCAAAGGCAGATAAAGATGGGACCAAATTAATAAATAAAAGGAGAGAAAAAGAGATACCTGAATCCGATTCTTCCTCGTCGAGGACTCTATTCTCCTCCGACTGTTAGTTCATGAGAAAAAAAATCACTCCTCAAAGTTCTCTACCAAAGATTTATAACAATGTTTATTATGTCATTAAATCTAAAGCATAAAAGGACCAAATAAATAAATAAAGGGAGAGAAAAAGAGGTACCTAAATCCTATTCTTCCTCGTTGATGACCCAACGCCGACAACCCTCCTCCTTCTCCGGCAGTTAAGGCTTCTTAGAAAGTTCATGAGGAAAAAAAAATCACTCCTCAAAGTTCTCTATCAAAGATTTATAACCATGTTTATTATGTCATTAAAAAATAAAGTGTTGATGCCAAAAACTGGTCCACCTCACTCTTTGGCTACTGTGGCCTCGTGATCTTGTCTCAGCCTTTGACAAACGGTTAATATTTATAGTTGGTGTGGACGCTTACTTCTGCTTGTGAACAGGGAGACGCGGAGGGCACTCAGCAATTCCGTCCGGAATTATCCACTGATAGACCTGTGAAGAGGAGGAAAAGTGATCGGAATTGGGCCTTTCTGCCCGGATTTAACTCCGATGTTTAAGTCAGAAATCAGGGTAAGAAGTCCTAGGCAATGCTTTGTGTAATGTGTAGTGAGTGTTTCTTTTTTCCGGATCCTTTCCTTTTTGTCCTTCCTCTCCTTTTATAGCAAGTTAGAGGCGGTTTAAACAAATATCTTGCAAGGCGGTGGGCTAGGTAAATATCTTCTAAGGCGGTAGGAAAATATCTGCCTAGCGTGTAGGTGCTCTGTAGGTAAGTAGAGTAAATATCTGCCCACTGTAGTAAGTGGATAAGGCCTACTTACTGTAGAGGCGTTAGATATTTACTTCTCTTCTTCCACCTCACGCCTTGTATAAGAGGGCTGTTATAATTCCGACGGACTTGTTCGCAGGATTTATTCCTCACGTTATTCACAGAGCGGAATTGTGCAAGGTTATTTGGTGATATTGCCACGTGGCCAAAGATGCTACGTGGGTGAGAAAACTGCCGGTCCTGTGTGACAAAGGGTGTGGTCCCCTAGGTCAATGACATCCGCCTTACCAAATATATCCGTAACACTAGTCCCCTAAAATGTACTTACTTGTTCAAAGAATGCGGCGAGAGAGGTTAGCTAATCGCATACGTTTCGCTTGGTTCGAGAACAAGTATTCTTCTTAGTTGGCACGTCTATGTAGGAGTGGGCTTCGTCCTATGGCCATGGTATACGTGTTTTTGATAGGTATTGAGCATTTTCTTTGTATTCTCTTTCTTATTTGTTATCGGAAGTAGATTTTTCTCTCAAAATTTTTCGCCTATTTTCTACTTAAGGGCTTGTATGGGTAACGTTCATAGTCGAAATCTTTTGTATCATGGCTCAACGCTTGTCTTTTTAAAATTCTTCACTTTTAGCCAATGCTCTGCGTCACTTGCGAATTCCCGGCTCCTTTCACGAACATGCAGCCGAATTAAGGACTGGGTTTATCCACCTAGTAAGTCCAGCGGTATGTGTGGCCGGGTGTTCTATTGATTAACGGGGACCCGTGTGAGATATGTATCGATGCAGGTGGGAGGCCTTTCATGTTGATCACGGCATGGAAGCGGGGACCTTTAGTTGTCACTTATGCGAGGGGGTATGCGTTTGAATTTGAGATGTTTGGAGGCGACTCCTGCCAGAGAGAAGTGGGTCCCTACCTTCGCCCCGTCTTTGATCCATTCTCCTAGTGGGAACGAGGATAGTGACGGTTGCGGAGTCCGTGCATCTCCTCCTCGAAGTCTCATCCGAAGCGTGGCCGGACGAATCCGCTGGATATTTAACTTTAGTCCGGCTCGGATAACATGTTTTTGTTATTTTTGCTTTGTTTTGCGTTAGGTCATGTAACCTAAATAAATGATGTTTGTCGTTTTGTTTGTAAATCCTTTGGCGTTTTTATGGCCTTCACTGGCGATCCTATGTTGGAACGCGTGTTTTGTCTTTTATGGTGTTGGTCCTATGGTATTGTGCTCATTATTTCTTTGAGGGACATGTGTCTTTGGCACTGTTTCACATTAAAGGGGGAATATGGCGTGACATGCGCGGTGTGCGTTTTGTCAACAAAGCATGATGGAGCACGATTACCAATATGTGTCGGCGGCGTTTGGTATCTTGGCGTGGGCCGGATTTCTTGGAGGGAGTAATAATGGCTTATTGGGAACGGTCGATTTGGGGACCTTTGGTTCAACGGGTTTTGATCGGAATGTAACACCAGATCTAACGCCGAGGATTCGTTGCTTTTTCATATATATGCGAAATCGTACAGGCCGAAAAAGGTTTATTTCGAAAGTTGAATCGTGTCTTCTTCCTAAGATTTCTTCTTCTTCTCCGGCGAGCTCTGGTTTCGAGTTTTCTGTGTTTGTGTTATCTTTTTCTTTCCTAAGGTAATGGCTAGCGCTACTTCTTCCTCCTCTAGTTCTTCTCATGAGCCCTCGATTCCTTCTCCGTCCAACCCTACGGTTTTACATTTACATCCCGATTCCGGTGGACTTGAAGGCGCCCCTGTTCAGTGGTCCGGGTTCATCCTGCTTCTAGGGCAATGGGAAGGGGGTCGGACACATTCATAAGTCTTCTTGGACAAAAGGAAGTAGATAGCCTGGTAGCGAGGTATGAGATAAATCTGTCCCTGTTTGAGGTTAGGGTTCCCTGTTCTGGGGAGAGGGCAAGTTCTCCTAGGGAAGGGGAGATAGCCATCTATCAAGATGCGCTATTGCGTGGCCTTAGGCTTCATTTTTCTGATTTTGCTAAGGCAATACTAGAAGAGTATCATTTGTGTCCTTCACAGTTGGCCTCAAATTCTTGGAGACTATTGAACGGCTTTGTTATTGTTTTCAAGCATTACGGAATAAGTCCGATCGTCCGTTGGTTCCGTATGCTTTTTAGCCTATGCCTAGAGTCTAACGCCGATTGGTATTACTTCTCGGCTCGTTCTGGGAGGAAATTATTAGGGAAAGTTCCTTCTTCCATTAAGCGATGGAAGAGTAAATTCTTCTTTGTCAAAAGTAAGTCCGAGTGGGATGTCCGAACAAAGTGGGAGGTTCCCCGAACGGACATCGCTTGTGAGGAAATAGCGGGGAGAAGAGGAGGTTCTTCTAAAGTCAATGATGTGGCTATCCAAAGTGTACATGGATGAGTTCTTGACAAAGGAAAACCTTGTTAAATGTCGCTTAATAGTGTCCACGGTAGGCATTATTCGATATCTTGCTAGTCCGATTTTTAACTTACTGATAGCCACTTATTTTGGCCCTTGTTTTTGTAGGAAATCCGATGGAGGATGAGGACCTAAGCTATGTTAAGGGTCTTTTGGCCTCTTTCGAGGCGAAGTTCACCCGAATCCTTGCCTCGCATGTGAAGAAGAAGGAAGTGGTACTTGGCCAAGGGGTCGATACCTCCAAAGAGGAAAGAAAGAAGAGGAAGAGAAAGGAGACGGATTCTTCCAAGAAGGGTGCAGGGTCCTCACGGGAGAGGAGGACCAAGAGAAAGAATTCCGAGGACATATCAGGTCCCGGAATTGCAGAAGAACAGGTGGGGGTGCCTTAGGAAGAGGTTCGTGCGGAAGAGGTCCGCCCGGTATTGTCCCCAATTTCCGAGGGTCCTTCTTCTAGCCGGCCGGAGAACATCCTCCTCATAGAGGTGAGAATTTCTATATATATTTTTTCTACGGGTATGTTTCACTTAGAACTTTTAACTTAGGTTCTATTTTATAGGCGGAGGCGGGAGAAGTAGCCCTCTTAGACAAATTAAAAGTGGCGGACTCAGTTTTAAAGGGATCTGCCACTAAGCAAAAGGAGTTATCTTCTGAGGATACTCCTTTTTAGCGTCTTTGGAGTCCGTGAAGGACGTTTTGATGGCCATGAGGCCCGAAAGCAGCTCTCCCCAAACTCCTGAGTTTGGGAGGAAAAGGCCACTTATCAACTATTCCGCTCGGCCATGCTAGTAAGGGTTGTTCTCACATTTCCTTTTACTTCTAAACTTGGTGCGTTTTTTACGAGCGTCTTGTTATTCTGTAGACTGCACATTGGGCGGACCGAGTCGGTAATCTTTGTCAAGAAGATTTGGCAAAGATGGAAATGAATAGGGCAGACATCGCTCAGTTAAGCTCTAGGGTGGCAGCCTTGGAAGAGAAGGAGAAAGAACAGCTTGATGCTATCCGGGCCCTTGAGCGAGATAAATCCGAGCGACTGCGGCAGCTGGCCGCTATGGAAAAGGAGAAGGCCGATTTAGCGGCCCAATTATCTGTTTCTAAAGGTTCTCTTCTTACTGCTGAGGAGACTATCAAAGGGTTACAAAATGAATCCAGCAGTTTGAAGAAGGAACTTCAATCGACTTCGAGGATGAAGCGGCTGGCCTTCGATGGGACCTAAAGATGAAGGCTCTTGAGCTTACCGCCAGTGCAAATTTGAGTTGGCGGAAATAAAGGGGAGCGTGACACCTTTGAAAGAAGATTTGGCTTCCCGCTTGAAGGCTCCTAAATCCGACTCATAAGAAATTAAGGATTTAATAGAACGAAGCGGACAAATTAGAGAAGGAGGTTGCCCTGAGCTTAGGACGAAAGTTAAAGATGGAGCCACTCATTATATATTCCGTGGTGCAACAAGTGGGCCATCACGTTCCTCCTACGGAAGTTTTGTCTATGGGGCTGGCTGGAGTTTTGAAGAAGTTCACGGAGCTGAAAGAGCAACAAGTTATCAAGACTCCAGAGGCTCCTGTCCCCGCTACCTTGGAGCCTTCTACCAAAGTTCCTTCAGAAGCCGGCGGCTGCCCTGGGGGCCCTAGTTCTTAGGATGTTTTCTTTTATGAACGTTTTTGTAAATTCACAATAACTTGGAAATGTAATTTCTATTCATATGAATGAAACACAAACCTTTATTTTGGTGAAGGTTTATTTCCGAGTGATGGTTGTCTTTGAACCATGTAAGAAATTCGCGAACTTCTTTATTCTTCCTTTGGCTTGTAAGCTTCGTAACGAGGTCTTAGTCCAATCATGGGACTTTGTTGAGTGAGGTACTTGCCTTCATGAATGAGATTGTTGCCTCATACTTCGATCGGGATTTTTGTCTTTTGAGAGTTGTCGTTTATCTGTGTAAGACAATTCCGACTCGTCTTTTAGGAATGGGAATTACACAATATTTTAGTAGAATGGGAATTTCACCGCATTTTAGTAGAATGGGAATTTCACCGCATTTTAGTAGATGGGAATTTCACCGCATTTTAGTAGAATGGGAATTTTACCGCATTTTAGTAGAGAATGGAAAAGACTTTAACTTTACTCCATGAAATTTAAGAGACAGCTACAGAACTCATTGATAGTAGCGTCGTAAGTGTTCAGCATGGAATGGGCGGCTTGGCGTTTTTCCGTCCATATTTACTAGATAATAGGTGTTATTTCGGACGATTCTTTACTGACGTAAGGGCCTTCCAGTTAGGAGTTAAGCTTCCCTGTTACGGCCCTTATTTCCTTGGAATTCATTTTCTCTTATGACTGTGATCGCCGATTTGGAAGAAGACTCTTTACCCTTGTGTCAGTAGAACCTTTTGATTCTTTGGCGATAAACAGCGGCCTTTATTTCTGCCATTTCTCTTCGTTCTTCAAGTAGGTCTAGTTCCGCTCGGAGATTTTTCTCATTTTCTTCTGACGAGAACTTCTGCTGTGTTCGCAAAGTAGGCATTCCTATTTCTGCGGGAATGGCGGCCCGGCCCGTAAGTAAGAGAAAATGGACTTTCCCTGTGGGAGTTACAGTAGTTGTCCTGTAGGCCCAAAGGGCGCTTCGAATTTCTTCCACCCAATTGGTTTCATTTTGGATACCCGGTTTTCGTGCACGGAGTAAGGTACGGTTTGTCACTTCTACCCGGCCGTTGGCTTGGGGATGTGTCACGAGAAGTCAATCTGGATTCAATTCCGGAGTTCGAGCGGAACCTCCACGAAAGCACAGTTTATCAAAGCTGCGCCCGTTATCGGAGATGAAGGCGATCGGAATTCGAATCGGCGGATGACCGTTCGCCATAAGAATCCACAGCAAGCTTTCTCCTTGATCTTGGCTAAGGGCTCAACTTCCACCCATTTGGTGAAGTAGTCGATAAGCGACTATTAGGAACTTGATTCTTACGGATCGAAGTAGGGAATGGCCCTAAAGATCAACCCCCAAATGGCAAACCGCCGTGGACCGATAATTGGCGTAAAGTGGTGCGGTGGTCGCCTCTCTGAATTTTAGAATGCATTTGGCGTGCATCACATTTCACGAGTGAACGCTATTGCATCTTGAGTTAAGCGTTGGCGGTAATAACCTTGCCGCAAGACTTTGTAACTCAAGGCTTTGCCTCCTATGTGACCACCGCCGATGCCCTCGTGAATTTCTTGAAGGATATAGCTAGCTTCTGTAGGATGTAAGCATCGCAAGAAAGGTTGTATGTAGGACCTTTTGTACAGGCTTTCGTTGATGATGGTGTATTGAGCGGATTTGTAAGCAATTCGTCGGGCCTCCATCCAACTTGGCTCTTCGGCCACACTTTGTACCTCTCCTTCCAGTCTATCGATAGTCTTTGTGGGAAGGTACTGCAGGTTAAAAGAGGATTCTGCATCTTCGTTTGGCGTTGTGGCCTTTTTGGATAAAGCGTCCGCCTCTTCGTTTTGCGCTCGGTAAATTTTCTCAATCTTGAAATAGGCGAAGCATGGTACTATTTTCCTCACTATGGCTTGGTATTTGACCATGTTTTTTTCTTTTGCTTCAAAGCTGCCTAGGGTGCGGCTCACGACTAGCTGCGAATCGGAATACACATGCAGAGGCAGCTTAATTTGAGCCCCGGGCGGGTGTAATCCGTGCAAGGAGTGCTTCATATTCGGCCTCATTTTTAGTCGCCGGAATTGGAACTTGAGCCTTTGTCGCCATTTTCCATTTAGAAGGAGAATAAAGGACAAAACACGCCTCGACCTTTCTTGATTCTTGAGCCCATCAACGCATTATAAAGACCACGGGATGCTAAGGCACTCTTACGGATTACGTGAAGGGAGCTGCAGCCCTCATTCGCAGGAAAAGTTAATTCTGCGATGAAATTGGCCAGTACTTGGGCCTTGATTGCCGTTCGGGGTTTGTAGGCGAGATCAAACTCTCCTAATTCTATTACCCACTTGGCTAGGAGTCCGGAATTTTCCGGTTTATGAAGAACTTGCTTTAGTGGCTGATCAGTCAATATCGTGATCCTGTGCGCTTGAAAATATGGTCTCAATCTTCGCGCAGATGTAATAAGAGCAAAGGCCAATTTTTCAAGTGGCAGATATCTTGATTCCGCATCGTTAAGGATCTTACTTGTGTAGTAGACTGGCTTTTGAACTCCGTTATCTTCTCTCAAAAGAAATGCACTCCTTTGCCTCAGGTAGGCAACGACCAAGTAGATGTAGAGTTCTTCTCCCACTTGCGGCTTAGCTAATAGCTTAAGCGATCGGAGATAATTTTTAAGCCCTTGGCAGGCTTTTTTCGTGACATTCCTCCGTCAATCCATTTTGGCTTTTAGCGAGGGCTTGAAAAGAGCGGGGAGATTTTTCTCTCCAGAGCTTTGGAGATGAATGCGCCAAGTCTGAAAGCGTCCATTAAGCGTTGAATTTCTTGAAGACTTTTGGAAGCGTCCCATGTCAAGAATAGCTTTGATCTTTTACGGATTTGCCTCTATTCATCTTTGTGTCAAGATAAATCCCAAGAACTTCCCCTGATCGAACAATCGAAGGAACATTTATTCGGTTTAACCGCATAGTGTAACTCGAGTGGTTGAAAAGCCTCTTGTAAGTCCGGATAGATGTTCATCGGCTTTTTCGCTCTTCACGAGGATATCATCTACATACTCCTCAATATTTCTACCAATCGCTCTTTGAAGATCAGTATTTATGAGCCTTTGGAAGGTGGCTCCGGCATTTTTCAGGCGAGCGGCATCACCGTGTAGCTTGATAAGTTCCGGTGCTTGTAATGAAGGATGTTTTTCTTACGCCTTTGGCCATTCGGATTTGGTTGTAGCACGAAAGGCGTCTAAGAAACTTCGGCATCTCATGCCCGTTGTAGAGTCAACCAAACCATCAATTGATGGCAAAGGAAAGCGAATCTTTTGGACAAGCCTTGTTCAAGTCTGTGAAATCAACGATTCTCCATTTTCTGGACCGCTTTTTACTAGAACAACATTGGCCAACCAATGCAGGTAATACACCTCTCGGATAAACTTAGCCTTTAGGAGGTTTGATACTTCTTCCTCTGCGGCCTTACGCGCGCCTTTACGGGCCGGAATTTCTTCTTTTTTACATTTCATAGGCCTAAATGGTGATCTACATTAAGGTGGTGTTCTATGATCTCGCGTTTTCGCTGGCATATCCTCGATGACCAAGCGAAGAGATCGAGAATTTGCCCTTAATACTCTCATGAGGTCTTCTTTGTCATGCGGTTGCCAAGTTTGCCCCAATCCGATGCATGCGGTCTACGCTTCACGGTTGCGTCTAGGGGAGCGATTAGCAATTCTTCAACCTGGTGTAGCTCAAGTCCTTCATCTTCCCGTTCGGCTATTACTGGCACGACTAGCATGGCTTCGAAACCTTTGTTTTCCTTTTATTTAGGACTTTCCCTTTGAGGGTCGAGGCGTAACATTCTTAGAGCTAAGGGTTGGTCTCCTCTTACCACTCCACTACCACTCTCGGTTGGGAATTTGAGGAGAAGATGGTAAGTAGAGATGATGGCTTTCAAAGGCGTTGAGGGTTGGCCTCGCCAAGGATCACGTTATAACTTGAAGCACATCGCATAACCAAGAATTTCGTTGTCACGGTTGATGATCGTGGTGAGTTTCCCTCAGAATGGCGGTAGAGATCATCCCCTTCGGTACATCGCCTCCGGAGAACCCTACTAAGGATGATTTTACGGGGAAGTAAATCATCCGCGTCATACCTCATTCTTTGAAAGCACTCCGTAAGAGAATGTCAACCGAACTTCCACCGCCTATCGGAACTCTCTTCATTTAGGAAACCGGAGACCTTGATGGCAATAACCGCGTCGTCATGGGGGTGGCTTAACTTTACTGCGACATCGTTATCATAAAAATGATGGAAGCCAGCGGGTGAGACCTTCTTCGTGGTGTTTACGTCTCTTGCGCTGCTCCTACCATTCGGGCATATCTTTTTCGAGAGGCGGAGCTTTCCCTCCACAACCGTGGTCACCACTAATAAACCCCACCATCTCCCCTTTTTCTTCTTGAGTTGTGAAGCTTCGGGTTCCTCACAATCTCAATGTTGATATATTGCTCCAACCGTCCTCTTGAACTACATCCTCTATCGCATTCATCAAGTGGGTACACTTTTGGTATGCGTGTCCTTTAGATTGATGAAACCGCAAAATCTTTTGCTATTCTTTTGCTTGGATTCGGTATTTCTAGCAGTGCTCGCCATGTCGAAGCTTTTGCTCTTTGATTTGCATAAGGATATGGCTTGGTTTTGATTTAGTGGGGTATGGCGATCATATTTAACAATCTTTCCTTCCTTTGTAGGTTCTAGGGGCTGCGGCATATATTAGATTGAGGGCGTGTTGAGGTTTCCGGATTTATGTTTGTGCCCTTGTCGTCCCTATATAATCTTCTTTCCTTCCGTATCTTGAGGGCCTATACATTGGACACTTTGGTAGGTTTTTCCTTTAGGGTGTCTATAGGCCCCGTCGAGTCTCTTCTTCCCAACCCGTGATAAATTTCATCGGAATTGATGTATTTTTGGGCATGACTCATAAGGGCGGGAATTTGTCTTTGGTGGATCCAAAGTGAGGGAGAAACGAAAGGGGAGTCTAGCAGCCCCTCCATTGTTAAGAAGGAGTTCTGACGGCCGTTCATTCAGCGGAAGAAGGTCCGCAACATTTCTTTGCTTCTTCTATATAACGATTTAAATAGGCTTGGAGTGTTTCTCCCTTTCGTTTGTTTAACGTGCAAAAGGGTAGGCGGAGTTTTCTTTTGCTTTGAGTAATTAGCAAAGTAGGCTAAAAGCGATCTGCTAAAATGCAAAAGAAGTAATTGTGCTAGATGGAATATCGACAAACCGGTCTTGCGCTTCTCCCTCTAAGGTGGCGGGAAAAGCTTCGGCACATACGAAGGCTTGTAATTCCAGTGAGGAGCATCTTTGATCGAAAAAGACTTGAGGTGGCCAGGACGGATCGGTTACGCCTTCATATCACGGTCATAATAGGTGGCCTCAAGTCCGCCGGGAACTTCGTTCTTCCAATATCTCCTTGACAAAGAGCGAACACATACCGAGAATATGCCGCTCGGATTTCTTGTTTTCTTGGGAAAGGTCCCGCCGGGTCCTTCTATCCACAGTTTGTATGGATGGGCTATTTTGTTCCGCTCTTGTCCGGATTCGGTTCTTGTAGCGACTTGCTCTTGACGTCGAGCGGAGGGTTCCCGAGCTAGCGAAAAGGCGGTTCTTTCTCTTTTCTCCTTATGGGTGCGGGTTCTTGTCCTCCCTCTACTTTCTAATTAGCTAACGGGACCGTTGATACGCTTTGGTGTTGGGGCTTGTGTGGGAAGAGGTGGAGGATGGGTCAAAGTGTGGATGCCTTGAGCCAATTGTTCCAGCTTGTTGCCGTGCATGTTAAGGTAAAACTCCTCAAATGGACCCTTGGGGTTGGACGGACGGATTTTCTGATGGAGGTAAAATGGGTGGATTGTCCGACCGGATTTCTTCATGTCTTTGGACTTCTCCAAGTTCGATAGGTCCTTCAGGGCTAGTAGGTGCTCCTTGTCCTTGGATTCGTTTTGATCTTCTGGTAGTGGTCATTTGGCTTTTCGTAAGGGTCCCCACGGACGGCGCTAAACTGTTGATGCCAAAAACTAGTCCACCTCACTCTTTGGCTACTGTGGCCTCGTGATCTGGTCTCAGCCTTTGACAAACGGTTAATATTTATAGTTGGTGTGGACGCTTACTTCATCTTGTGAACAGGGAGACGCGGAGGGCACTCAGCAATTCCGTCCGGAATTATCCACTGATAGACCTATGAAGAGGAGGAAAAGTGATTGGAATTGGGCCTTTCTGCCCGGATTTAACTCCGATGCTTAAGTCAGAAATCAGGGTAAGAAGTCCTAGGCAATGCTTTGTGTAATGTGTAGTGAGTGTTTCTTTTTTCCGGATCCTTTCCTTTTTGTCCTTCCTCTCCTTTTATAGCAAGTTAGAGGCGGTTTAAACAAATATCTTGCAAGGCGGTGGGGTAAGGCGGTGGGCTAGGTAAATATCTTCTAAAGGCGGTAGGAAAATATACGCCTAGCGTGTAGCAGGTGCTACGTAGGTAAGTAGAGTAAATATCTCACCGTAGTAAGTGGATAAGGTCTACTTCTCAGAGGCGCGTAGATATTTACTTCTCTTCTTCCACCTCACGCCTTGTATAAGAGGGTCAAGTATAATTCCGACGGACTTGTTCGCAGGATTTATTCCTCACGTTATTGCCGAACGGAATTGTGCAAGGCTATTTGGTGATATTGCCACGTGGCCAAAGATGTTACGTGGCTGAGAAAACACGGTCCTGTGTGTGACAGGTGGTCCCTAGGTCAATGACATCTGTCTTACCAAATATATCCGTAACATAAAGCATAAAAAGGACCTAATAAATAAATAAAAGATGAGAAAAAGGATACTTGAATCCTGGTTTTCTTCATCGATGACTCTACGCCAACGTCCCTCTTTCTCCTCCGGCGGTTAAGGCTTCTTGGCAAGTTCATGAGAAAAAAAAAAAATTCACTACTCAAAGTTTCTCTACCAAAGATTTATAACTATGTTTATTATGCCATTAAAACTAAAGCATGGAAAGGACCAAATAAATAAATAAAAGGAGAGAATATATGAATCCTGTTCTTCCTTGTCGATGACTCTACACCGACGTCCCTCCTCTTCCTCCAGGGGTTAAGGCTTCTCAGTATGTTCATGAGAAAAAAAAATCACTCATCAGAGTTCTCTACCAAAGATTTATACCTATTTTTATTATGTCATTAAAACTAAAGCATAGAAAGGACAAAATAAATAAATAAAATGAGAGAAAAAAAGGATACATGAAACTTGTTCTTCCTTGTTAATAACTCTACGCCGACATCCCTCCTCCTCCTCTGTCGGTTAAGGCTTCTTAACAAGTTCATGAGAAAAAAAAAACCCACTCCTCAAAGTTGTCTACTAAAGATTTCTAAATATGAGTTCTGTCATTAAAACTAAAGTATAGAAAAGACCAAATAAATAAATATACGGAGAGTAAAAGGGCTACTGAGTCTACGCCGACATCCCTTCTCCTCCGGCGGTTAAGGTGTAACACGCATCTCGCGAATGAGACAGATGTCACACCACCTGGGCCAGGAATGCACCCAGCTCATAAGCTGTGTACTTTAAACCAGAAAATAACCAAGTAATCCAAATAAAATCCATATGACATAACATAACCAGCTACACACCGGGAGTCATATTCAAACCAAGTCAGGAATATAATACAACACACAGAGTAATGGGTAACTACAACCCCAAATACAGCGGAATAAAGGACATAATCAAGGTCTAGTACATCCAAATAACATGAAACATAAAGTAGGTACGCCAGAGCCAGTTAGACTTCGACCTCTGCTCGACACGAGCTACTATCCCGATCCAAGTCTAGATCTTGTAATAGAAAAACAGTAATCGAGAGGGCTGAGCAATACAAGCTCAGTGAGTAAGAACTTCTTCGCCAGGTATTATATATACCTGTCATCTGTATGAAAGTACTAGTACAAGAACAGTGCAAGTATAAATCATGAAAGTCAACACAATTATCTTAAATCCTGATAAGCATGCTAACACGATCAGAAATCTGAAGAAAACACTCATCCAATCTCATATCATATCATGCATATAGTACACATATATATGCAATAGCCTCATGTCGTAATCAACATGCAACCCTAGTTCAATACTCTGAATGAATCCAATTGTCATCAGCCAGATAACCGGATCCTGATGATCGGGAGACAGCGGAATAATCTGATCCAGTACCCGAGGCCTGACGACCAGTGGTATAATCAACCAATTGTATCAATCGTCAAGCATCTCATATCTGAGACTTGACGACCAGTGGTATGATGAACCAAACTCTATCAATCGTCACACGTACATCCTCCTATATGATTTAGGTACCCAAAAGAGCTTGGAAGGGGTTTTATATAAAAGACAATTTCACAAACATTCTTTGTTTAAGGAAAACAGATTAAAACAAATCACATCCTTAACCCGAGATCATCTATAATTCTTTATGGGCTCTATCTTGAGCCTCGCTGGATCAATCGTCTATGTCTAGCTAGGGAGTAGTCACGACACGGGAAATATCAATCTTTACCAGTTAAGGTTCCACTTTATAATTAATCATGCTAATTTAGTTCATGGCAAATAACAAGTATTAAAATCACTATGCAGCTATAGCGATAAAATCCATCGGCAAGTCACAAACCGATAAAAATTTCATAAGAATACGAGGAGCCAAAAATTATGGCAAACACATGAAATAAAGCTAGCCTTACGGTGAAGTCCTCTCACCTAAAGTCCTTGCAAATTCCTAGGAATCGCTCGGTCCTTCGGCAGCTTCTGCTGGACCTTTTCCCTTTCCTAGAATCAATGAGCGTACTAATTAAATACAGAGTTTGTATTTTCCATAACTTCATCTTATAGCTTAAGAATACGAAGATTTAAGAATACGGAATCGTATTCTTAACTTAGACTCCTATTTAACTCAAAGGAGCATATAAGGGACATTAAACTCATAAGATCATGTTTTCACACTTAAAAAGTATAACATGTGTTTAAATCCTTAGCTTACCCTTAAGCATGCTTAATTAGCCGACATTAATCAATCTACAACATGTGTCACTTAAATATGACAATCATGGAGACTAATCATACATAAGTATGTTAAGCATGAAAGCTAAACATACTTAAGCAAGTTGCATGATCACTAATAGGGCATTTATACTTAGGGATTTCTAGAAAAACTGCTTTCCACTTCGAAGCATGACCGCCTTTACTTGCCCCTGATCTTCAATCCTTGGGTTCTTCTAAGTGTCACTTGGAAGCACTCACGTTGGCCGGGATCTCATTTAATTTCCCATTTGACCCACTTGGGTTTTGATGGGGTGGATTCCGCAAGTATACGGGTCGTGGTCAAGTAATAAAGTGGACTATGGGAAGTCGGATGTCGAACCACAGGGAATAGAGATTGCTAAGTGTAAACCAAGCTTTAATAATCTAGTCTAAATGGTTAATTGGGGGGTTTTGGTTTTCAAAACTAAAGAACTAAAAAGGTTGAAAGTAAGAACTGAAAATCGAGAGTTGATTGGGGTAAATCAATAGCAAGAGAGGATACTTGGGCATGAATCCCTTTTGAATTTCAATTCTTTAGATAAACAAGGATATTTATGAATCAAAGTTGGTAGTTCTTGTGCCAAGAATTCCTAAATTATATCCAATCCCTCTTCCAAGGTGATTGGATAACTAATCTCCTAGGATTGTCTTAAGATCAAGAGAATTCAAATCTTGGAAGGATTATGGGGGTGAAGTAGTTTGAAAGAGTCGTTTGCCCTTCTAGTACCTGATTCCTCGGTGTACTCATAATACTTTCTAATGAAGTAGGTTCCTAATACAAGGAGGCATCCGCTCTAACCCTTGTATGCACTCAAGTAATTTCTAATAATGAAATCACAATCAATACGAAACATTTATTAGACATTCAAGAACAAACCAACAAATCCTCATAAACATTCATTGCCAATTAATGCATAATCCAAAAGTTCATCATACCCAAGTACCAATAGATTAGTTCCCCATCAATGGGGAACTCAAACCAAAATGGAAAAGTTTACAAACTAATAAAAAGGTAATAGAGAACACCATTACCTCCAAGATTGCAACTCCAATGGTTATCTATTATCAAGATTTGAGGGAGATCCCAAACCCTAATCTCTCTCTTTTAGCTTCTCTCCCCAGCCAACCTCCCTCTAAACTCTCCTACTTAACTATTTATACCCATGTATTAGATGGCAATGGGGCCCGTGAAAGGTTACGGTGAATGGCCTCGTGAACGGCCTGTTCATCAGTCCGTTCACCATTCACGGTTGCTCCGAACCGCTGATTCAACCGGGCGGTTCATCACGGGTTCAACTCACAGGTTGCTCTGAACGGGAAGTTGGACGACCGTTCACAAGGCCGTTCATCTCCTTGGGTGTCTGTTCCTATGCCTAGGTGTGAATGGCCGTTCACCAAGCCGTTTAACCCCTGTTTTCTTCAAAATGTCTTCGTTTGTCCTTCATTTTGTTGATAAATGCTTCCTCTACGTCGGGGTTGCTTATATATGACATGTTTACAAAATATGAAGCATTTTAAGAACCAGTAGGCTATAAATCAATGCATTTGATATGAAAAAAAATGTGTATAAGTGATAAGTAAATATGCTTATTTGAACACTTATCAGGTTTCAAGGTTCTTGATGGCATTGCCCTATGCTTGGAAGTGAAATCGGCATTCGGCCATAAATTGATCAAACTTCTCTTCCAAACTTGATTTCTTTTCCAACGGTCTACTTTGATTGAGTAACCCGGTTGGCCATATCATGGTTTTCCTTGAGAGCTTGATGATACATTTGACCTCCAACTTGGGGTCTAATTTGGTGACAAATTCTGATTATTGCTACGTAAGTTGTGTCCTATTACATTGACCTCCTCAAAGGCTACTAGAGGTGCCATGAATGCAGCGTCATGTGGTGCTGAATGCATCGACATATTACACACCAATGATCAATCTCCTCAAGCTTTGATTCCAAACCAGAAAGTTTTGCTTGTACATCGACTGCACAGTTCTCTACTTGAATTCTTGCTACTTTCCTTTAGAACACCCTATCACTGGATTGCCATTGGCCACTGTTTGATGCCACATTCTCAAGTAACGCATAGCACTCATCAACTGGCTTGATAGTGAATGCTTCATCGGCAGTCTTAGCTCTGTTACTGCTTCCCATAGCATTTTAGAAAGCCGGTACCAAGTGTCACTTGGTCAGCCCATAGTGAGGACATAGTCGTTGCTACCCCTTAAACCTTTCCCATGCTTCTGCCAAGGTTTATCCTTCCCTTTGTACAAATCTTGTCAATTCATTTCTGATCTTTACTGCTTTTGCATGTGAGAAAAACCTGAGAAGAAACTTTTGTCTCAATTCCTCCCAAGTGCTGATGGATGCCATAAGAAGTGAGTACAATCATTCCTTTGTAATATCTCTAATAGAAAATGGGAATTGCTCAATCTTATTGCATCATCCGAAATCCCTACAATCTTGAAATTGTCGGTGATCTCAAAAAAATTTCTTATATGAATATCCTGAAGCATTTGGATCATGGAATTCTTTATTTCAATTTGTGAGTTCGGTCCGGTTGGCCTCACAATGCTTGATTGGTGGCCATCAGAGGATGGAATAGAGTATTCAAATAGAGGTTGGTTATCTCTTCCTTGGTCTATGTTGTTAGAGTCAAACGAGCTTGTTAATCCTCGTTGAGTTCGCTTTTCCTTCCTCAATTTATGCAAAGTCCGCTCAATTTATGGATGAAGAGGGACTATGGGTGATTAACTCACAAACTTTAAGAGACAAAATACTCTAATGAGAACACAATAAAACTACCCTAAACTTGCTAGAAAGTACAAAAGCAATTTATTCTTAAGATGCACACAATTGTAGAAACTTAAAAAATAACTAGCACAAGAAAGCACCATAAGACTACTCTAACTATTATAGAAGAAAAATCTACACCGTTCCCCGACAACCGTGCAAAAAACTTGTTGACCAGAAAACTTGAGTGCAAGCACTCAAGCATCCGCATGCAAGCATACGTGGTCGTAAGTAATAAATTAGTGAGTACCGGGTCGAATCCCAAGGGAACGTATATTAGATTTTCCTACTTATGGATGAGTCAGTAAAAAGGTTAGTTGTGTGGTGTTGAAGGTTGTGATTGGTTATAAGTGAGTTGTTGTTGAACCGAGGGTTGAAGGAGGTGAATTCTTAGAATGGATGATCTAAAGTTGTATGGGATTACTAGACTTGTTAGGGTGCATCCTACAGGACCTTATTTCTAAGGATCATGCATTTAAAATCCATATTTCTATCAGTACATTAGACCCATTATGGGACAACACTCTACCACTACCATGGAATTGCCTCTACTGATTTCTCAGTTAAAAGACAAATCGGTGTCACTCCATCTACCCTCGTCCTCTATTCTACTTACTAGCCCAGATTTCTCATAGTGCTAGAAGTTAAGGATATTCATCGTCTTTCAACTAATGAGGAATAAAAAGAGATATTCAAAGGCTCATCCACAATCAAGATTGCGAAACAAACCAAGGATAATAAATATTTTAAGTCATCGCATCCATACAACCCTAGATAATGTGTTTAATCTACCATTGCAAAAGATACATCAATAGCAATGAAAGCATCCATTCACACATCCATAAATGAACTACAAGAGAGTTCTAAACAATAAAAACAAGATAAAAGAAGTTCCCCCTCATAAATGTACAATCTTCAGCTCCAAGGTACTGGAAATTGCCCTCATGATCAGTGCTATCGCGTACAGCCTCCACCAAGCAAAGATGCCAACCCTAGCAAATCTCTCCTTATTTATACCCAGCACAGTCGACATCGAGATATAAGAAAATGACATCGCGATGTTTTTGGTCCTCTAAGAAACACTAGAATTGTGCCATCGTGATGTTCTTCTGGGATATCGCGATTTGTCTTTTCGCTTGAAAACTGCCTTCAACTCGTGTTAGATATCGCGATGCTAAGATTTCCTATCGAGATGTTAGATCCTTTTACATCTGGATATTCTGAAAAACATCGCGATCTGTCTTGCTGGGTGGATTTGGCACTCTATCCCTATTAAACATCGCGTTGTCAAGTTGTCATATCGCGATGTTTTCTTTTGTGCTGCTTCAAGTGACCTGTTGCACAAATACTTCGTTCTTTTTAGCATTTATCAACTACAAACAGGTGTAAAACATCATGAAAGCATATAAGGCGGCACAAATGCACAAGTAATGTATTTTAGAGCTAAAACAACATGTATTCATTCACTATTGCATGTTTTAACTTTAAATTCTGTAACAAACACCTACTAAAATAGCTCTTTTCCAAGAGCTATTAGCGTGTTAGCGACATGTCACACAGACTTGAGGGAAATGCAACAAAATTATAGTTTTCGGTCAGTCGCGTGAAGCATGAATAGAGATGTAGCTTTCTTGGTGAGGGATACACTCACACTATCATAACTACTAGGTCGAGACTTGTTTGATCACGCCTCGTTTTGCTTGGCTCCAAGGCATTATAACACTTGTGTAGCTCGTAATAAAGGCCGAAAATCGGCCTTTCGTGGAATAATCATAAATAACACGGATTGATAACCATAATTATCAAAATCCTATAAAATTAAAAACCATGAGGAGATCATGAGGAACCAACAAGTTTTGTTGCAAAATCTCGAGCATCAAGTCTCCCAAATTGTGAAATCTTTATTCGACGACCTCTAGGTACTCTTCCAACCAACTTGGAGGTCAACCCAAGGGAATCCTTCAAGGATATCACTTTTAGAAGCGGGACAGAGCCATACCTCCACCTCAAGTCAAGGTTCCGCAAGATGCCCTCACTCAAAAGAGAGAAAGTGGAAACCTTGAAGGAGCGAAATCGAGATTTACAAAAAATTCGGCCAAGGGTAAGAAGAGAGAAGCAACAAAAGTACCCGAGTACCAACAAAAACTACCGTACCAGGCCAAGGTCAGGAATGATCAGCAAGATTAGAAATTCCTCAAATTCTTGAACACGTTCAAGGCTTTAGACATCAATGTCCCATTTGTTGAAGCACTCTCAGTAATGCTGTTGTATACCAAATTTTTAAATGTGTTGCACACAAATAAGAGGTAGTTGGAAGAAGTGTCCATGGCTATACTAAGTGAGGAGTGTTGATAGCTCCCAAAAGAGAGCTATTTAGAAGACATAATTAATATGCTAGGTTGAGAACAAATATGGGGAGTTAATGATGTATTCAATAGACAATTTGGGTTATTTTGTATAAACATTACCTCAACTAGCATGATTACTTGTTTTAGTGAATTTCAATACTAAATTGATTAATTTATGCACTAATGCATGCGTTGTCAATATTGAAAGATAATGAGTCCATTGGAGCAGGATGTTTATTGGGCAAAAAAGGAAAGTTTTCTATGACAAAGGATCAAATTGGAAGTATCCTAAAAGAGCAACTGAGGTCAATAATTTACTACAAGAGCTACATAACTCTAAAGCTAATTTCTACTATTCAAATTGATGATCAACAAGTCAAGAAGACTAAGTTTAAATTTCAGCTTAATCTGAGTTCATATGGTCATCCGATGAGATAATTGATGAAGACTACGAAGGATGAAATCACCAGGACATCGCAATATAAATCTATACATCGCGATATACATAGTTGACATCACGATGTACACAGTCCGGGATAGAAACTCAAGAGTACTAATTGCCGACATTGTGATGGACGATGTACACATCGAAATTTCAATTCCTGGGGTATAAATAGGGGTTTTTTTTAGTGTTTAATCTATCTCGACAAAAACTACAAGTGTACTTGTCGTCATAAGTAATAAAGTGGACTTGAAAGTCGGGTTATTAATCCTCAGGGAGTTGGAAGTACTACTACCCACTATTCATCTACTATCTAGTTGATCCAAAGGTGGTTGATTATGCTAATTCTAAACTAATCAATTGAAAACACAAACAAGGGAATCAAGTTGCTCTTAAGGTTAAACAATCATAAAAAGGGGATGGTTGGATAATTGAATCCCCTTTGGACTTCTAAAAGATGAATGCTATTCTCTATCTTGTCACTTGGTTGATCCTTGGCTAAGGGTTCCTATGGTGCTTTCACTCCCTCTCTCGAGGTGAATTACTAATCCTAGTGCCCTTACCGATGATGTTCTATGGAACCTAATTCTTGGAGGGATTATGGGAATAATACATCTAAAGGACTCGCTCTCCTTAATACCCGGGTTCCCGGTATACTCATAATCCCCTCTATTGGAGATGGTCTACACACGGGGAGGTGTTCGCTTCTTCTCCCATATGGACTACGAAAATCCCTCCGGGCTCTCGCAATGAAGAAGGATTAACTTACATTAAAACATCCAATAAACTCAATGAAATCCAACCAAACAATCAAAGATAGAGAAATAACATTAATTAAAATATTTCTATGGGTTTATCAATTATCCAACCATCTACAAGTTAGCCATCCATGAAAGGGGGCAACAATCCAATACAAAGATGAAGACAAACAAGGAAATCATAAGGGATAACACTAATGCATACACCGTTGATGGCCTCCTTGATCCTCTTCCAATGATTTCCCCTCTTCTTGCTCCAATAGCTTCAAGATGAGAGTCTCCAAGCATTCCCCAAGATTAAGCTCTCTCCCCAAGCTGCTTGCCTCCTCCCTAAACCGTCATTAATCGGCTTTTATACCTCTAGGGTTTTTTGGGTGAGAATTACCAATTTGTCCCCTTCTAGTTCTGCAGATTCGCTAAAATCTCGCAATGTACAGGCCCGTATACGGGCGTATATCAGCCCGTATGGCTTTCAGCCACCTCCATACGATCTAGTATATGGGTCATATGCGGGCCCATATTCCTTTCAGGTTGCAGTATACGGCCGTATGTCAACCAATATGGATGCCGATATGAGCCCTTATGGGTGCTCTGAGGTCTCGGTTTCTCTCGAAATGCTTTCTTTCTTTCGGGGTCTTGGTATTTTGCCCTGTTTATCAGAATAAATACATTTTAAGTATCGGTGAGCAAAAAGTCTCCTAAATTACATACCAAGCATATAAGAATATGATATAAAATTATGCTCAAATGAACACTTATCAAATATCTCCACACTTAAAGGTTTGCTTGTCCCTAAGCAAAGAAAAGAAATTAATACAAGAAAAATTATAAGTGTTCATCCTCTTGGCCATAAAATATATGGCTCAACTCTTTTCAAGTTCACCACCCATATGTTTTGTTCTCCCATTTCCACGCCAGGGCCTAAATAGATCTCATGCAAGATATCATTATAGTTCTAGACAAAGCTTATTCACTCCACATGCCATGTTCCAAAAAAAACTTTGCAAGACAAACACCTCCTCAATAGGCTCTAGATGGTTCTTTAGGCTCTATGATCAGTGAGATCCCTTGAATTAGATAAGTGGTGGACAAATAGGAAGACACTTTTTTTTGGTAGGGCATCCCTAATGGATCCGACTTTCCTGTATTAAAGATCAATGTAGAGTGTAGTTCCTCCTCTTCTCAAAGTGCTCATGCTGATTAGGCACCGGGGCACTTAGCTAATAAGATGGTTACATCTCTGCATGGTTGTGTTCAATCTAAGTAATTATTTTTTTAATTAAGGAATACTCTTATAGGGAGCTGGAACCAAACTACTTAATCAAAATAAGCAGCGGAAAACTGTCTTCATTTCTTCGGGACTATTATGTACAACTATTTTATTCTCTCCCTACTTGTCCGCAAGGTCATATTATGAGGGGTTAATGAATTAAATTAGTGCCACGAGATCTCTTGGAGCAATTGAAAAAATATGGTTAGCTATTAAGGTAAAAAGAACATGGCAATGGGATATATATTGTCTCTAAAGATCATGAGTGTCACAGAGATGTTCTTTAAATGCCCATGGCGTTTCATAGCAAAGTTTAACAAAATTATGTGCCAAGATGGTGCCCTAGAAATAGAGTGCACCAACATGTTTCCTTAAGGCCTTTATCGAGTCGTGCTAGTCATGTAAAATTTAAAAATTTATAGTGAATTTTACTAATAGCTACCTATCTCCACACTTAAAGTTTTGCTATGGACGTACAAAGATAAAGGATAGGTAGCTACCCATCTTCACACTTAAAATTGTAAATTGTCCTCAGTGTACGCAATAATTCCAAAATTAAATATGCATGGAGAAAGGTGAACTAAAACTTCTCCGGTTAATTTGGTGTGCCAATCAATTTCCATGAAGTTGGTGCTTGGCGACTATAAGGGAATGTTGATACAAGTTCCACTTTTGCAAAGTAAAGGAAAGATCATCATAACTCCATTGAAAAGAATAGAAAAACAGAGGAGTCCATATAAAATAAACAGAAGGATAAGTGTAGTAGGGTGATGCCCTTGCTAGCCATACACGGTGCAGAAAATAAAGTCATACGTCTAACAAGCAAGAAATATAAAAGGTGCACAAGAAAATAAAGTTTCATCAACACAATGAAAGAGAAATATCCATGTTCTTAAGCCGTCGGGTCATCTACTTGTGCCTCGGGTGCTGCTCTAGTGGGTCCTTCTGCTGGAGGAGGTGCAAATGTTTGATGCCCGTGGATAAAGATGGACAGCTCCGTGAACTGGTTACCCAAGAGGCGCTACTGCGTGAGAATCGTATCTTGGGTGGTACGAATGTCCGAGATCTGCTCCTCCAGCAGGTCGAGTCGGCTTCTACACGCTGAGGATGGAAGCTTGCCTACGAGAGATGGGATGTCGAAGTCCTCTGAATCGGACTCCTGGTCATCCTCAGAGCTGTCAGCGCTCTGGCTGACCAATGTGTAACGGCTCTCGGAGTGCTTGTTGAGCCCCATCTGGCATAAGGTGCTCATCCTCAGGGCGATCATGAGCTGGGATCTCACTGATCGTAGGGCCTAAAGAACCCTCTAGATCCCATTGAGAAGGTGTTTGTCTTAAAAAGGTTTTTTAAGAACATGGCATGTGGAGTGAATAAGGTTTGTCTAGAACTATAATGATATCTTGTATGAGATCTAGTTAGGCCCTGGCATGAAAATAGGAGAACAAAGCACATGGGTGGTGAACTTGAAAAGAGTTGAGCCATATATTTCTTGGCCAAGAGGATGAACTCTCATAATTTTTCTTGTATTAATTTCTTTTCTTTGCTTCGGGACAAGCAAACCTTTAATTGTAGGGATATTTGATAAGTGTTCATTTGAGCATAATTTTATATCATATTCTTATATGCTTCGCATGTAATTTTGAAGAATTTTTGCCTACTGATACTTAAAATGTGTTTATTTTGATAAACAAGGCAAAATACCATGACCTGGGAAGAAAGAAAACATTTCGAGAGAAACCAGGACCTCAGAGCACCCAGAAGGGCCCATACGGGCATCCATACGGGATGACATACGGCAGTATACTGGCACCTGAATGGAATAGGGCCAACATACGACCCGTATACTAGACCATATGGAGGTGGCTGGAAGCCATACGGGCTGATATACGGCCATATACGGGCCAGTACATCGCGAGATTTCAGCGAATCTGCAGACCTAGAAAGGGTCAAATTGGTAATTCTCACCCAAAAAAACCATAGAGGTATAAATGCTATTTAATGAGGGTTTAGGGAGGAGGCAAGCAGCTTGGGGAGACAGCTTAATCTTGGGAAAAGGTTGGAGATTCTCATCTTGAAGCTATTGGAGCAAGAATTCGAATGAGCATATCCTATTATTTTCCTATACGTTTTACATGTCATTTTGATGAATTATAGCCCTCCGGTACTTAAAAAGCTTCATATTTTATAAACAGGGCATCAAAGAGCCTCAAGAATTAAAAGGAAGAAATTCTACATCATTTGAGATGAAAAAGGAAGCAACAAGAGAAAACTGCAGCATTCCTGAAAGAGCAACAAAGATCAAAAATTTATTACATGATCTATAGGACTCTAAATCAAATCTCTACTATTCTGATTGAAGATAAAATAGTTAGAACCACTCGGTTAAAATTTCAAGTCAATCCGACAAGAATTGCTCATCCGATCGAGAGCTTGATGAAGACTGTGCGATGCAGATCCAACCATACGGGATTCTATACGACCTGATATACAGTCTGTATGAAGGGACCTAAGAGCTATACGAGCTGTTATGTAGCCGTATATGGGCACATATGGGCCTATTTCTCTCGAAAGCCCTCTATCTCGCACCCGGGATTTTCACATGATTTGGCTACACACGAACCCTAAACAGTTGAGATACTTTACAAAGGCCTTTACCCCTATAAATACGAACCTTCTAGGGTTATGATGGCATCTCTTGGTCTTTGGCCACCTTTTAGGCCGTCTTGGAGATCTTGGAGTTCATTGATGGCTAGGGTTTGAAGGGATCCACTTGGGAAGAAGCTAGTGCTTGGAGGGAGATCATCATCAACGATCCAATTGCGCACCAACAGCGGAGGGAACATTGGATGGAGGTTTTTTGTGTTTATTTTGATGTTTTCTCGTTTCATTGTAATCGATTTGTGTTCCCCTTTCATGGGTAACTAATATTTTAGGTATTTGGGCATGTTGAACCCTTGGGTTATGTATGAACTTTGATTTTGATTGTTAATGATTATCTAGTTGTTTTCCATGATTGAGATCTATTGGATGTTTAAATGTATATTAATCCCTCTACGTTGTGAGATCCAGGAGAGATTTTCGCAGTCCATATGGAGGAGGAAGCGAACGCCTCCCCATGTGTAGACCATCTCCAATAGAGGGGATTGTGAGTATACCGGGAACTCGGGTACTACGGAGAGCGAGTCCTTTAAATGTATTATTCCCATAATCCCTCCAAGAATTAGGCTCCCTAGAACATCATCGGTAAGGGCACTAGGATTAGTAATTCACCTCGAGAGAGGGAGTGAAAGCACCTTAGGAACCGTTGGTCCAATCCATTGCAACAAGTGATCTTCGCATTCATTATCTATCTTTATGAGAACCCAATGGGGATTCATTGCCCGAATACCCCCTTCCTATGATTGATTTACCCCAATATTCAATCCCGTCATTAGTGATATCCAATTATTAGGTTTAATTAGTTTAGAATTATTCAAAGCACCACCAATCTTTATTTAGACTAGATAATAGATGACTAGTTAGTACTAGTACTTCTCGGTCCCTGAGGTTCGATACCCGACTTTTCAAGAGTCCACTTACTACTAGATTTGTCCCGTACACTTGCGGATTTTATGCAACACTCTCCAACGAGGCAATCTGGAGGGTTTGAGTCTAAATCTTACAGGGAGAAGCTTTATTCAAAGGGGGAAACTATTTATTGTTGTTTTATCTTAGATTTATCTTCAATTTGTGTCGTAATCATGGATGCTTGTTATGAATGTTGCTATACTTTGCATCATATGGTTACGATATGTGATTAAACTCCATGCTTGGGTTGTTGGGATCTTTATAGTTGAAATCTATTTGATCATGTGTTTGCACTAAATGATTGTGTATGAATGTGTCTATGATCTAATACTGCCCTAATCATGTTCCAATGAGTGACAATGTATCTTGGTTCTCTATGCATAGACATATGTATACAAGGGTCATATTAGTATCATAGTGTGGAGATATAGAGTAACATCCGTAGACCCCATTAGCATAGACATACGCAATTGTTCTCTAAGGTGATGATAGAGTTTAGGTCCTATAATGGGTCTTCTTACCACCATAGACATATGGGGAGGGGTTGATTTGTGTTCCTTAGACATAGGGAACCTATAGGATGCACCCAAAGTGCACATAAGCACCTAGACTTATCATTTTTCAACCCTTATCTATCACAATGATCCCATTGTAGGCATAGGAGAAAACCAATACAACACTAGAATTATAATATCTGGAGAAATCCTTGCATCCTTTGTTATCTTTCACTACTTTCTGGGTGTAGTTTAGTTAGGAATCTTCTCTTTTTAAGGGATTGACTGAATTTACCAAGCAACTTAGTAGGTTAGTGCTCATCTAGAACTGGTAAGCCTTCCCTCATGAATTTGACTCGGTACTTACCGATTTTATTACTTGCGACCACGTACGCTTGCGTGTGGCAGCGTGAGTGTTTGTACTCATTACCCGCAGTCAACAAGTGTCTAGCCATTCTATCCTAAAAGCTCCCAAAGAAGGAGAAGGATTAGGGGGTCTCCAACACCCATTCCCAATACAGGGACAGATGCTTGACACTCAAATTTGGCCGGGAGTGCACTCCATCCCATAAGGCAGTGTAATGTAAACCTTATAACAATAATAATCAAACTAATAAACATAATTACTAAACAAAAAATATTTAAAAATCTTATACAAAGTTTACAAATCATGAGGAAGCGTTCTAAAATTCTAAAAAATCAAATAAGAGTAGGCTATCCTCATCCGCCAACTCGTGAGCCATCTACGTGAGCACTCAATCTCGCCTACCAAGCACATTTCACTTGAGTGAGAATCACTATACAATATACAAGTATAATATCAGGTGTAAGAATATCGAAATAAAGCTAATCATATGCATTATCTTTCAGTGAATTAATATGCTAAAACCATAAAAAAACTCGGATAAATCCAAATCAAGGAAATCACAATGTCAACACATGAATACAAAGAATGGTCCTACGATTATCCTGGGCAATCTAATCATTACCGTAGCCTCTTGGTGTGACATCTCACAACTATGGCAATCGGGTATAGTATCATATCAATCTAATAGGTACCCATGATCTCAATGTTAAGAAGCTGGTCTCTACGGACTGTGCTCGACAGAACCGTAGTACTAATCTGGTAGCCGGTCTCTACGAACTGTGCTCCCACAGAATCATAGGACAAATCTAGTGGCTGGTCTCTACGAACTGTGCTCCCACAGAATCGTAAGACTAGTCTGGTGGTAGAGATCTACGAACTTTGCTCCCACAAAATCATAGGATAAATCAGGTGGCCGGCTCTACTTAATCAGGTTCCTGGCCGTAATTGTAGGACTAATCTGGTGGCCGGTCCCTACGAATTGTACTCCTACAGAATCATAGGACCGATCTCGTAGAACAGAACATATATAGAAAAAGGAGCCTACAAATCTTTATTTCTCACTCATCTGTGATTCTCGCTCCCCGCTCTTAATTCTACATGCACAAGATTTTCTTGTTTGCAATACACGAAACAAAACAACAAATCCATTAGTAATATAATATGTATAAAACCAACGGCACTACACAAACCCTGATACAAGCTCGATTGAAAAACATATAAACAAGCCGTCGATAAAACTCAATTGTAAAATATCAAAATATAGTGAAGTCACTCACCTGATGTCCTAAGAAAACTTAGGTTTAATTCGGTCCACACGACGTTTCTGGGATGTCCTTCCTTCTTCCTAGTAATCATAATACGGAAATTATGAATACGTGAACCGTATTCTTAACTTGTATTCTACTTGAACTCGATAGAATACGATATACTCATTAAGCTATCTAAGCATAATTCTTAATTAAGATCTAACATATGCTTCAAAAATTTATAAGAATACGGAAACCGTATTCTTATCTTATAACTTTAATTGGACTCTCATAGTTGAAGGCATGCGCATGAGTTTATTAAGCTAAGTTTAGTTTGATTTCTCTTAACATGAGATTCGTGATTCTACTAGGATTTAAAAAATACGGAATTACAAAATTATAGAACTTAACTTTTCTTCCTCCTAGTCTCAACTTAAGAATTTCTAACATGCTCACTAAGAGTGATAAGTTGCTAAACATGATCATGGGAAATAAAATCATCTATAAATACTTTTAGATTTTCTATAAAAATTCAAGTAACACCTCCTCTATTTGGGAGGCCCCCGATATTATACAACCCAACACAACATATAAACACAATTAACTCCATGCCTTCTAATTATACTTCCTACCCCACTCATCACATTACTCATAATTAACTCCATTAGTCCTCTAATTAATATTCCTGTGCAATCCTTTTTTCCATTAGACAATGTTCCAATTTAGTAGAAAAATTCCTAATTAATCCTTCAAAGCATTAATCCACCTTCTCCCCTAATTGATCCTACCTAAGTTCCGGAGCATCGACACATCGTCCGGAGCTTCTAGTACTCTCCAGAAAGCTTAGAAGCTTCGAGGTAGGGAAGAGAACAAAGGAAGCCGCCAATACCGCTTATCGCGTGGCGACGTAATAGAGGTAGGAAATGTGGATCGTGAGCCGAAGCTTGGCTCAGAATTTGGTCAAGACACTGAGGGTGGCGTGGTGAGCAGTAGGGGGTCAGCGGCCTGAAGGCAGCGGGTGGTCTTGGTTGACCGGGACGGATCATGGAGCTCGCCATGCTCTGTGTCGCTGGTGGGGATCGGGCGCCGAATAAGGGTCGCGAAGGTCTCATCACGAGGTACGCCAGCGGACTCCGGCACCGAGGCGCTGCTAGGCTGCATAAACCCCTTTCCTGGCCGTGGCATGTATCGCTGACGCCACGGTGGTGTGTCAGAATGGTGTTGATTTCTCCATGCTGGAGATCGCACGATCTAGACAAGGAGCAGGGATCGTAGAAGAGAAGATTAGTCTAGGGGCTTCCATCTCTGCAGCCTCGCCTTTAAGAGCACCTGCTCACCTGCCGCCTCACAGCAGCTTCAGGCGCCTCCCAAGGAGGAGGGAACTAGATCCGGAATCCTCGCGGGTCTCCCTCGGGCGCATGGTCCCCTTTCTCCCTTGTGAACGAACAAGAAGAGAGAGAGATGGTTGGTTCCTCTCTCTCTCTCAATTTAATTAATTAAATAAACTTAATTACTAACTAAACTTAGGTCTCCACATAATTTCTTAATTTTGGTTACATTAAACCAATCCCATTAAAATTAGACTTCATTCTAGAACTATTATCACTTAATTTGCATAAAAGCTAGGTTTTTTTATTTTTTATTTTTTATTTGATTTCATTATAGTTATCTAGTTTATTCGATTATTTTACAACTCATATAATATTACAATTTATCCCTACAAAAATCACTTAATTTTATCACTTAAAACCTAACCGATCCATCATTTCCAAATTTTTAGCCTCGGTCCGATTCATGTTTACCGAGACTCACATTTTTTGTCTCATAATACCAACTAAATACTTGAATTTCATTAAAACTAAGTAATTCTTTCAATTAATTAAATCAGGATTAATTCTAATTGGCCCGACCCAACATGGTGTTCTCTGGCCACTCATTAACTCCCGATTTTTTTCTTAATTTAATTCTACCAGTATTTAAGTCCTTTTCAGTGCTATTAATCTCATGGGATTTTCCATAAATTTTCCAAGTTTTTATTGAAAAATTTTAGGGCGTTACAATTCTCCCACCCTGACGAAATTTCGTCCCCGAAATTTCTATACATTAGTAATTCAACTTGAGATGTTACTTTGTTCCTAGATGGTGGCTTGCTTAAGTATCCCTTCTTTTTCTGAGTTCATTCTCGTAGGTGGAGTCGTCCCTTGAACGTTTCCATCTGCCTTCGAATGCTTTGTAATCTATCTTACCTCCTGTAGTCAGAAGTTCTCATACTATGAGTGTTATGTGCATACAGAATGCTTCTGATGTACTCTTGCCTATGGATGAAAAATAGGGCGAGGTTACTTGCACCTTGAAGTTGTCATCCCTTCGTGCATTTGTTGGTTCCAGAGTCGACATTAAGTCATTACTCTCCTGAATGATCCTCGTCATCTTCTCTTGACTATCTCCAGTGTCTGATATATCATTTAATTGGTATACGTACATTTATATTGGTTACAAATAAGAAATTCCCATATATACCATCTTAATAGTACTAGAGTTGCATCATTACTAATAGTATGTGGGATCAAGGTCAATAATTACCTAAATCAATTCAAATAATTATATCATACCTTTGACGTCGTCAAGAACATATACTACTTCTTGTTGTATTGGTGTAAAAGCCTAGGCTCTAGGACGGGACTAGGGTCCACGATACCCTCTGGGTCTTCTTACTGTAGACCTTGTTGTACTAGCTTTAGTACTGCCTTCTCCTGAGAACCTATGGTCCTGTAATTCAATACTTTCTGACTTCCCATTATCATATACTGTTGAACTTGTCCACTGTCCTTGACTAGTAGAAGGCACTCTCGTTTATGGTGTCCTACCTACTGAAAAACATATGACAAACTGTTTCGCCTGCTCTGCAAGCTCCGGGGTGATTCCTCATACAAACCTAGCATCTAAGCTTTCTTTGCCCTTTCTCTCCAGAGGAAGAACCGCCACTGTTGCTGTTGTTGTTAGACTTCTTTGTTGGCCTGGAGCTTTCGCCTGTCTGGAAATTGGGCGCGTTCCTCTTGTTAAATTTATCTAGGCATTGTTTTTGTCTATCATGGCTTATCTCCAACTTGAGAGCAACCTCAACTAGTTCAGAAAAATCACCGAACCGATACAGTAACGAAGGTTTGGATCTCGTCTCGAAGGTCATATTCAAACCTCTTGCATTTTTCATACTCATCAGCTATCTGGTAAGTTGCATACCTCCCCAAATCTGTGAACTTGGCATCATACTTGGCTATAGAAAGACTTCCCTGTACTAGACTCATGAATTCCTGCAGCTTCACGCCTTTGTACAAACGAGACATAAACTTCCGATCAAAAGCTTCTCAAAAATCGGTCCAGGAAATATATGTTTGACAACTGCCAGCTACCGCTTAATAGTCAACCACTGTGAGCAGAGCCCCTATCCCAAGCACTCAAGGTAAATGAGTAGAGTCACCTTCTCCTCCTCAGGGCACATCAGGACCTGGAAAACTAGCTCTAGACATGGGTGATCCAGTTCTCTACCTCAGCTGAGTCATGTCTTCCAGTAAATTATGTTACTCCCACATTACGGGCTCCTGTGACAAAATCTTGTTTTCCGGGCCTCGGATGATGGTAGTTTGGAAATGCTGCAAATGATTGCGCCATTTGATCAAAGAACTATTGCATTCCTGGATTATGCCCCTCTCTATATTGTCGATAGGACACTTCAGCATATGCTTCTTATGGCTTAAGAGCCTCCACCTGGGGTTCCTCCATGGGTCCCTGACGGGGCACTCGCGGTAGTCTCCAGCGTCCACTCCTTGGGGGCATTCTGTAACATCCAAAGCCGTCAGTTTAACGACAAAAGCCTACTTAGCAATAGCTAAGGATAGCACAATATGTCTACTGACACAAACTCCCACTCACTCTTTCTAGTGTATTCTATGGCTCTTGAAGAACTCCCTTGTTTCCCATTCGGCCTAACTATGAATGGTGGCTCACATCATATGGCTCTAACGATCCTTAAGATTCTAAGATCTAAAAGCAACTGCTCTAATTGGTCCTAAGGTTCTACGTATGTCAATCATGTCGTCTAGACTCTAAGATCGAATTTTCTAAGATCGACTCGTCTCTGATACCACTAAATGTAATACCCATTCCCAACACAAGGACAAATGTCACACAAGCTAGGCTAGGAGTGCACCTAGCCCATAAGCTGTGTAATGTAAACCTTATAACAATGATAAATAAAACTAGTAAACATGATTACTAAACATAATATTTAAAATCTTATAAAAAGTTTACCAATCTTGGGAAGCGTTCTAAAATTATAAACATCAAATAAGAGTACGCTATCCTCATCCGCTATGTCCGAGAACCATCTCATTGAGAACACTTAATCTTGTCTACCTGCATATTTCACTTGAGTGAAAATCACTATACAAGATACAAGTATAATATCAAGTGTAAGAGTATCGAAATAATGCTAATCATATGCATTATGTTTCAATCAGTTAACATGCTAAAAGCATAAGAAACTCGGATAAATCCAAATCGAGGAAATAACAATGTCAACACATGAATACAAAGAATGATCCTACGATTATCCTGGGCAATCTAATCATTACCCTAAGCTCCTAGTGTGATATCTCACAACTGTGGTAATAGGGTATAGTATCATTTCAATCTAATAGGTACCCATGATCTCAATGTCAAGAAGTCTTGTCTCTATGGACTATGCTCCCATAGAACCATAGTACAAATTTCGTGTATTAGGTGGGATCTCTCACAATTGTGCTCCCACCCAATCGCATTAGGGACTAATCACGGGTGGTCTATCTCTATGAACTATGCTCCCACGTAATGGAAGTAAGACTAATCTGGTGGCCGGTCTCGACGAACTGTGCTCCTACAGAATCGTAAGACTAATCTGGTGGCTGGTCTCTACGAAGAGGCGTACTCCCACAAAATCATTAGGACTAATCGGTGGGTCAGTTCAATATGAACTATGCTCCCACGTGAGATCAGAGGGGACCAATCTTGTAGGACAGAACATATATAGAAAAAAAAAAGCCTACAAATCTTTATTTCTAACTCATCAATGATTCGTTCTCGTTCTTTAATTCTACATGCACAAGATTTTCTTGTTTGCAATAGATGAAACGAACCAACAAATCCGTTAGTAATATAATATGTATAAAACCAACGGCACTACACAAACCCCGATACAAGCTCAATGCAAAAACTTACGAACAAGTCGTCGATAAAACTCGATTATAAAATATCCAAGTATAGTGAAGTCACTCACCTGAAGTCCTTAGCAAACTTAGGTTTATTTCTGTCCACACGACGTTTCTGGTACGTTTTTCCTTCTTCCTTGTAATCATAATAAGGAAATCACGAATACGGGAACTGTATTCTTAACTCGTATTCTACTTGAACTCGATAAAATATGATATACTCACTATGCTATCTAAGCATAATTCTTAATTGAGATCTAACATATGCTTCAAAACTTCAGAAGAATACACAAACCGTATTCTTATCTTATATTTTAACTCGACTCATTAGAGTACGATGAGTTCGTTAAGCTAAGTTGAGTTTGATTTCTCTTAACATGAAATTCGTATCTCTACTTGATTTAAAAATAGGGAATTGCTAAATTATAGAACTTAGCTTTTCATCCTACTAGTTTCAACTTAAGAATTTCTAACATGCTCACTATGAGTGATAGGTTGCTAAACATTATCATAGGAAATAAATCATCTATAAATACTTAAGATTTTCTATTAAAATTCGGCCCCGATATTATACAACCAAGCACAACATACATTACAATTAATTCATGCCTTCCAATTATACTTCTACCGACCATAACATTACTCATCATTAACACCATTAGTCCTCTAATTAACATTCACTAGCAATCCTTTTTACCAATTAGACAGAGTTTTAATTTAGTAGAAAATCCTAATTAATCCTTCAAAGCATTAGTCCAATTCTCGCCGCCAATCGATCCTACCTAAGTTCCAAACAAGCTCGGCCTTTCACAGAGCTACCGGTACCACCTGATGAACAAAGCGAGGTAGGGAAGAGAACAATGAAGTCCGCCTTTACCGCCGTTTGTCAATGGCGGACGAATGACGAGAGATAGGAACAAAGCGGATCGAGTGAGCTGGCATCACATGGTCGGAGTTAGTAGGGTGGCGCATGAGCAGAGGGGGCAGGTGGCCCTTAGGCGCTGCAGGTGGTGTTAGGTTGACGTAGGCGTACGGCGGAGCTCATTAGGCACAGGTCCCGCAGGTGGCGATCGGCGCCGGAATAAGGCGCAGGTCTCACGGTCGAGGCAGGTTGGGGGTCGTGGCTTGCACTGGAGGTAGTGCTAGGCTGTGAAACCCCTTTCCACTCAGAACTTGGTCCGTCGGCGCCGGTCGAGTAAGGTGTAATAAGCGGAGCCATGATGGTCCGTCGGAGCGGCGTTGATTTCACCTTGGTGAAGATCGCGCGAGCTAGACACGAAGCAGGGATCGTAGAAGAAGATTAGTTGAGGGGCTTCCATCTATGCAGCGGTTCAGATTAAGAGAACCACTTCACTGTCACCTCACGGGGCTTCTATGCGCTCCCAAGGAGGAGGGAACCAGATCCGGAATCCTCGCGGGTCTCCATCGAGCGCACAGTCCCCCTTTTCCCTTGTGAACGAACATGAAGAGGGAGAGATGGTTGGTTCCTCTCTCTCTTTCTCTCTCTCTCTCTCTCTCTCTCAATTTAATTGATTAAATAAACTTAATTAATTAAATAAACTTATGTCTCCCCATAATTTCTTAACTTTGGTTACAGTAAACCAATCCCATTTGTTGATGCCAAAAACTGGTCCACGTCACGCTTTGGCCATCAAGTTGCCTCGCTGATCTCGCTCTCGACCCTGCGACCAGCGGTTAAATTTTATAGTTGGTCCGACTCTACTTCTCGCTATTTAACAGGGGGCTCGGAGAACATTATGAAAACTCCGATCGGAATTACCCACGTGAGCGAACATCAGAAAAGGAGAGGGCAGTGATCGGAATTGGGCCTCTCTGCCCGGATTCAGCTCCGATGCTTAAGTCAGAAAACTTGAGTAAAAAGTCTTCGATTTAGGCAATTCTTTATGTGATGAGCTTTTCTTTTTTGGCTCCCATTTCTTCTATTAACGCTCTCCTTTTATAGCACCTTAGAGGCGGTTCAGGAAAGGCGGTGGAATAAGGCGGTGAGTTAGGTAAATATCTCTTAAGGCGGTAGGAAAATATCTGCCGCCTAGCGTGTAGATGCCACGCAGGTAAAACGGGATAAATATCTGCCCACTGTAGCAAGTGGATAAGGCCTACTCACTGTAGGGGCGTTAGATATCTCTCTCTCTCTCTCTCTCTCTCTCTCTCTCTCTCTCTCTCTCACCCCACGCCCTGTACAAGAGGGTTGTTATAATTCCGACGGACTTGTTCGCAGGATTGAATCGATTGAATCCTCAAGTTATTCACCAAACGGAATTGTGCAAAGGTGGTGATATTGCCATGTGGCCAAAGGAACAAGTGGTCCTTTAGGTTAATAACACCTGTCATCACCAAATATGCCCGTAACACTAGTCCCCCCCAAAGTGTACTTGTTCGAAAAATCTGAGTGAAGGGTGAGCTAACCGCACGTTTCGCTTGGTTCGAGAACAAGTATCGTTCTTAGTTGGCATGTCTATGTAGGCGTAGGTTTTGTGTATGGTTACTTACGTCTAAAGTACACGTGTTTTGATAAAGCGTAGAATTTCGTACAAGCTTATCAGTGTTATCCTTACGCCGCTATCGCAGGTAGATTTTTTTCTAATTCTCGCTATAGTGCCGGAGATAGGTTCTCCTATTTAAAGGCTTGTATGAATGGCGAGTTTGGGTGAGAAATCTTTTGTACTCTTATCTTTGTATCATGGCTCAACGCTTGTCTTTTTTATAAGTTTTTACTTTTTCTCAATGTTCTCGACACTTACTTAATCCCCACTTTTCACGAGCATCTATCGGAATTAAGGATTTGGGAATAATCCACTTGGTAAGTCCAGGCGGCCGCATTTATGGCCTGGCCATTCCTCGTTAATCGACATGTCGGGGTTAGTGAGATGAGTATCGGCTAATCGCTGGGTGGGAAGCTTTTCATATACGATCACGCATGTGGAAGCCGGGGACCTCTAATTTTACCTATGCGGGGGTACGCTGTAACGGTTGAGATGTTCAAGACGACTCTCGCAGCAGAGAGGTGGGCCCCCACCTTCGCCGCGTCAGAACCCGGTTCCCTAGTAATAATGGGGACAATGATGGCTGCGTAAGTCCGTCGCGTTTCTTACGAAGTCTTATCCGAGCGTGTCCTCGGACGGGTCTGCGGATATTTAACTTTAGTCCGTCGGACAACATGTTTTTGTTATTTTTGTTTTGTTTGCGTTTGCTTGTAACCTAAATAAACGACGTTTGTCGTTTTGTTTCTAAATCCTTTGGCATTTTTATGAGGCCTTCACTGGCGATCCTATATTGGAGTGTGTGCTTTGTCTCATACGGTACAGGCTCTACCTTCCACATAATGTTCCTTGCTCCCTAAGATGACACGTGTCTCCTCTACTATTTAGCATTAAAGGGGGATAATGGCGCGACGTGCGCGGCGTGTGCGTTTGTTAACGTCATGATGGGTGATGAGCGTGGCTTTCCATGTGCGTCAGGCGGCGCTTGGTATTGCTGACGTGGGCATAATTTTGAATTGCTTCGAGGAGGTGTAATGATGGTTATTTTGAACAGTCCAGATTTGCTGACCCTTGGCTCAATGGCTCTGATTGGAATACAATCCTAAGATCTAACGGCCATGGATTCGTTGCCTTTGTATATAAGCGGAACCGTGATAGTACAGTGGAAGGTTGTTTCAAAATCAAGTCAGCGTCTTCTTCTCCGCATTTCCTCTTCTCCCATGAGCCACTGTTTTTGAGCTTTACTGCGTTTTTCTTGTCTTTTCCTTTCCTAAGGTAATGGCTAGTCTTTGCTTCTTCCTCCTCTAGTTCTTCCTCATGAGCCCTCGATTCCTTCTCCAGCCCAACCCCTCTGGTTTACATTGCGATTCCCGGGTGACCTTGGAGGCGGTTCAAGGTTCATGAGTTCACCCTGCCTCTAGGGCAATGGGGTAGAGGGTCGGGACACATTCATAAACCTTCTAGGGCGGAAGGATGTAGATGACCTAGTAGAGAGGCAGAGATAGACCTCTCTTTATTTGAGGCTAGGGTTCCTTTGTTCGGGGAGAGGGCTGTTGCCTCTGTGGAGGGAGGTAGTTATCGTGACGCAGACGTTGCTAGGTGGGCTTAGGCTTCCTTTCCCCTGATTTTAAGCTAAAGGCAATCCTGTAGAGGAATATCGCTTGTGTCCCTCGCAGTTAACTCCTCGAACTCTTGGTAGGTCACAACGGATTTGTCATGGTTTTAAGAATTATGGGGTAAATCCGGAGCCCGTCCCTACTGTTCCGCCTTTGTTGTTTAGCCTTTGCTTGGAGTCTAATGCCGATTGGTATTATTTCTCGGCTCATACAGGAGAAAGTTTCTAGGGAAAGTTCCTTCTTCCATCAAGCGATGGAAGAGCAAGTTTTTCTTTTGTTAGATGTAAGTCCGAAAGTGGGATATCCGAACAAGGTGGGAGGTTCCCGTCGCGGACATTACTTGTGAGGAGATGTCGGAAGAAGAGGGAAATCTTCTTAAGTCAATGGCGGGGCTATCCAAAGGTCTATATGGATAGGTTTTTGACCAAGGAAAACCTCATTAAATGTGGATTTAAAAGTGCTCCACTTTGGTAGGATTAAATTTCAGCATTACCTAATTTAGCTTGATTTTGATTTGTGATGTCTAACCTTATTCGGAATTTGTTTTGCAGAAAGGCCGATGGAAGACGAGGACTTGAGCTATGTTAAGGGTCTTCTGGCTACTTTCGGTTAGCGAAGTTCATCCGCCTACCTTGGCTCGGGCGAAAAAGAAAGAAGTGGTACCTAGCCAAGGTGCTGATACCTCCAAAGAGGAGAGAAAGAAGAGAAAGAGAAAGGAGGCTGACCCTTCCAAAAAGGGGGTTAAAAGTGACCCCGGTCACGAGGGTCCCTCACGGGAGAGGAGGACCAAGAGAAAGAATTCGGAGGGCGTGTCGGGTCGAAATTGTAGGAGAGCAGTGGAGGCGCCTGGGGGAGAGGTTACGTCTTGCGGAAGAAATCTGCTACTTTGTCCCCAATTTCCGAGGGTCCTTCTTCCAGCCGACCGGAGGATATCCTTCTTATAGAGGTGAGAATTTCTACACACACATTGTCTATGGGTGCTTCGTGCTTCGTCTCTCTTTAACTTAGGTTATATTTTATAGGCGGAGGCAGGAGAAGCGGCTCTCCTGGATAAATTGAGGGTGGCGGACTCGGTTTTAAGGGGTCCGGTATCTCAAGGGAAGGGGGTGCCCTCCGAAGACGTCAATTTTCGGGATGCCGCTTCGGTAAAGGCTGTTCTGATGGCCATGAGACCCAAACAGCTCTCGTCCAAACTCCATAGAGCTGTGAGGGAAGAGGCTATTTCTCAGTTGTTCCGTTCGGTTATGCTAGTGAGGATTATCCTCGTATTATTTTACTTTTTAGCTCGGTATTAATGCTACTAACTTATTTGTTTGCTGATTTCGCATAATCAAGCTGCGCCGGGCGAATCGAAGCCTGCAATCTTTGCCAAGACGATTCGGCAAAGATGGAAGCGTTTAGGGCGGAAATCGCCCAATTGAACTCTAGGGTGGCGGCCCTAGAAGGGAAAAACAAAGAGCAGCTCGCCATTATCCGTGCTCTTGAGAAGGATAAAGCCGAGCAGCTTCAACAACTGGCTGTCGCGGGAAAGGAGAAGGATGATTTGGGAGCCAAGTTGTCCATTTCTTAGGGTTCCCTCCCCATCACTGGCGAGGAGAATATTAAAAGTTGGCTGTGAGAACTCTAGCGGTTTGGAGAAGGAACTCAAATCTACCCGAGAGGGCAATTTGTCGGGTCGATGGGGAGCTGAAAGTTGAAAACGCCGAACTTGTCACTGCTCAAAGCGGAGTTGGAGGACCTAAAGGGGGGCGACATACTTAAAGAAGATTTAGCTTCCCTCGGTGACAACTCCCAAATCCACTTCGCAAGAAATCAAGGATTTAGTAGAGCGAGCGGATAAATTAGAGAAGGAGGTCGCCCGCTTAGGGGCTTAAAGCTAAAGAAGGGGCCACCTGCATTTATTTGGTGGTAATTAAAGAGGGGTGGGCTGGCCATATTCCTCCTACGGAAGTTTTGTCTATGGGGCTGGCTGGAGTTTTGAAGAAGTTCACAGAGCTCAAAGAGCAACAAGTTACCAAGACCCCAGAGGCTTCTGTCCCCACCCCCTTGGAGCCTTCTACCCAACTTCCTTTAGAAGCAGGTGGCTGCCCTGAGGGTCCTAGTTCTTAGGATGTTTTCTTTTATGAACGTTCTTGTAAATTTGCAATTACTTGGAATGTAACTTCTATTCATATGAATGAAACGCAAACCTTTATTTTGGTGAAGGTTTATTTCCGAGTGATGGTTATCCTTAACCATGTAAGAAATTCGTTTGAGAAGTATTTTTAAAGTCCTTCGCGGACTTCTTCCTTCTTCATCTGGCTTGTAATATAAGCTTCGTTACGAGTCCTTAGTCCAATCATGGGACTTTAAGTTGTTGAGTGGGGTACTCGCCTCCATGAATGAGATTGTTGCCTCATATTTCGATCGGGATTTTTGCCCCTTGTTTTTTTTTTTGATAAGAGTTGTCGTTTATCCTTATAGGATAATTCCAACTCATCTTCCAAGAATGGGAATTTCACCGCATTTTTGTAGGATAGGAATTTCACCGCATCTTTGTAGGATGGGAATTTCACCGCATCTTTGTAGGATGGGAAAGACTTGAGCTTTATTCCATGAATTTTAAGAAAGCTATAGAATTTACTGATAGTAGCGTCGTAAATGTTCAGCATGGAATGGACGCTTGAGCGCTTTTCAGTCCATGTTTACTAGATAATAGGTGCTTGTTTGTACGATTCTTTGTATGACGTAAGGGCCTTCCCAATTAGGAGTTAGCTTTCCCGTTCGGCCTTTATTTCCATGAAACTCATTTTCCCGTAGGACTAGATCACCGATTTTTTGGAAGAAGACTCTTTTCACCCTTGTGTCATAGAACCTTTTCACTCTCTGACGATAGATGGCTGCCCTTGTTTCCACAGTTTCTCTCCGTTCTTCGAGTAGATCAAGTTCTGCTCGGAGTTTTTTCTCATTCTCTTCTGGCGAGAAGGTTTGCTGTGTCCGTAAGGTAGGCATTCCTATTTCTGCAAGGATGACAGCCTCCACCCCATAAGTGAGAGAGAATGGGGTTTCTCCTGTAGGAGTTCTTGTTGTTGTCCTGTAGGCCCAAAGGGCGCTCGGGATTTCTTCTACCCAGTTAGTTCCATTTCTGAATACTCGTGTTTTCAGTGTTTGAAGCAGGTTGCGGTTCGTCACTTCTACTTGGCCATTAGCTTGGGGATGTGTCACAGAAGCTAATCTGGATTCAAGTCCGAGCCCTGAACAAAAGTTTTTGAAAGCTTTGTTATCAAATTGTCGCCCATTACCAGAAAGGAAGGCGACCGGAATCCCGAATCGACAGACAATTGTTCGCCATAAGAATCCCTGACAAGCTTTCTCAATGATTTTGGCCAAGGGTTCAACTTCCACCCATTTGGTGAAGTAGTCAATAGCGACTATCAGAAACTTCATTTGCCGAACTGAAGTGGGGAACGGCCCTAGAAGATCGACTCCCCATATGGCAAATGGTCGAGGGCTAATAATTGGCGTAAGCTGTGCCGATGGTCGCCTCTGAATCTTGGAATGCCGCTGGCAGGCATCACATTTCCGAGTGAACTCTATTGCGTCTTGAGTTAGTGTTGGCCAGTAATAACCTTGTCGTAGTACTTTGTAACTCAAGGCTTTGCCCCCTATGTGACCTCCTCCGTTGCCCTCGTGAATTTCCTGAAGGATATAGCTAGCTTACATTGAAGCGCATAAAGCATCCTTGAGTAAGGTTGCGTATAAGATCTTCTATATAGGTTCTCATTGATGATGGTGTACTGAGCGGATTTGTAGGAAATTCGTTTGGCCTCTGCTTTGTTGGGTGGTGCAGGTCCACCTTGTAGATAATTTCTGATGGGGTCCATCCAACTTGGCTCTTTGGCTGCACTTTGTACCTCTTTCTCCAATCCGTCCATGGTTTTTAGACAGAGCGTCCTCTTTTCGCTTTTTCGCCGCATGCATTTTTTCAATTTGGAAGTAAGCGAAGTATGGAACTATTTTCTTTACCACTGCTTGGTATCCACTCATGTTCTCTTCCCTTCGTTTCAAAAGTTGCCCAAGGTGTGGTTCACAACCAGCTGCATGAGTCGGAATATACGTCGCGAGATGTTGAATTCCGAGCCGGGCGGATGTAATCCTGCGATGAGGGCTTCAGTATTCGGCCCTCATTGTTGGTTGCTCGAATTGGAGCTTGATCTTGTCGCAATTTTCCATTTGGAAGGAGAATAAAGGACGAATCCTCGCCTCGACTTTTCTTACATTGTTGATCCGTCAACATATAAGGACCATGGAATCTTTGGGGCTTCCTTACGGACTCGCGGACGAGGTTAGCCTATTTGCGGGAAAAGTTAACTCTGCGGCGACTTAAATCGCCAAGCATTTGAGCCTTGATTGCCGTTCGGGGTTTATAGGTGAGATCGAACTCGCCTAACTCTATCACCCACTTGGCTAAGCGTCCGGAGTTTTCAGGTTTATGAAGAATTTGTTTTAACGGCTGGTCCGTCAACACTGTGATCCTGTGGGCTTGAAAATACGGCCTCAATCTTCGTGCAGATGTGACAAGAGCAAAGGCCAACTTTTCGAGCGGTAGATATCTTGACTCCGCATCATTAAGGATTTTGCTTGTGTAGTAGACTGGTTTCTGAACTCCGTTTTCTTCTTTCAAAAGGACCGCACTGACCGCATGCGGGGCGACCGCCAAATAGATATAGAGTTCTTCTCCCACTTGTGGCTTAGCTAGTAGCTGAGGCGATCGGAGGTAGTTTTTAAGCTCCTGAAAGGCTTTTTCACATTCTTCCGTCCACTCCATTTTTGGTGCTTTTCGCAAGGCTTGGAAGAGTGGGAGACTTTTCTCTCCGGCTTTGGAGATAAATCTGCCAAGCGCGGTGAGGCGTCCGTTAAGCCGCTGAATTTCTTGAAGACTTTTGGGTGACCCCATGTCAAGAATAGCTCTGATTTTTTCTGGATTCGCTTCTATTCCTCTTTGTGTCAAGATAAACCAGGAACTTTCCTGATCGAACGCCAAAAGAACATTTATTAATCGCATAGTATAAATCCGGAGAGACTGAAAAGCTTCTTGTAAGTCTGATAGGTGCTCATTGGCTTTTCGGCTTTTCACCAAGATATCATCTACATAGGCTTCAACATTTCTGCCAATTTGTTCTCTGAAGACTGTATTTATGAGCCTCTGGAAGGTGGCTCCGGCATTTTTTAGGCCGAACGGCATTACCTTATAGCAGTAAGTTCCCATGCTCATAATGAAGCACGTTTTTTCTTCGTCGCCTTTGGCATTCGGATTTGGTTGTAACCTGAGAAGGCATCTAAGAAATTTAGCATCTCATGCCCCGTTGTAGAGTCGACCAAACTATCAATCGATGGTAAGGGGAAAGAATATTTTGGACAAGCTTTGTTTAAGTCCGTGAAATTAACGCACATCCTCCACTTTCCGGGCGGCTTTTTTACTAGAAGCACATTAGCCAACCAATCTGGGTAATGCACCTCTCGGATAAACTTAGCCTTCAGGAGGTTTGATATTTCTTCCTCTGCGGCCTTCTGCCTTTCTCGCGTCAATTTCTCCTTTTTACATTCGTAGGCTTAAACGATTGATCGATATTGAGACGGTGCTCGATGATATCGCTTTACGCCGCCATATCTTCCGAAGACCAAGCGAAGAGGTCGAATTTGCTTTCAATACTCTCATGAGATCTTCTCACGCCGACATCAAATCTGCCCCAATCAAAGACACGTGCGGTTACCGCTTCGACAGTCGTGTCTAGGGGATCAAGTAGCAATTCTTCAACAGTGTAGGTCAAGCTCTTCATTTCCGTTCCCCGCTCGCCATTCTCACGACTAGCATGGCTTCTGAAACCTTTGTCTTGCTGCTGTTGAGGGCTTTTCCTTTGAGGGTTGAGACATAACATTGCCGTGCCAGAGGCTGATCTCCTCTCACTTCTCCACTACCACTTTCAGTCGGGAATTTGAGGAGAAGGTGGTAGGTAGAGATTACGGCTTTCAAGGCGTTGAGGGTTGGCCTGCCAAGGATCACGTTGTAACTTGAAGCACAACGCACAACCAAGAAATTTGTTGTCACTGTTGATGATCTTGGCGAGTTCCCTACCGTAATTGGTAAGGAGATCATTCCTTCTGGCTGTACCACCCCTATGGAGAATCCTATTAAGGATGATTTTACTGGAAGCAAGTCATCCGCGTCATATCTCATTCTTTCGAAAGCACTCCAAAAGAGGATATCAACTGAACTCCCACTGTCTATCAGAACTCTTTTCATCTGGAAACTGGAAACTTTGATAGCGACAACGAACGCGTCATCATGAGGGTGGCGAACTCCGCTGACGTCATTGTCATAAAAGTTTATTGGAGCCGTAGGTCGAGATCATCTCCGTGGTGTTTCTATTTCCTGTGTGGTTCCCACCATTCGGGCGTAACTTTTCCGAGAGGCGGAGCTTTCACCACCGCAACCAGGACCACCACTAATAAACCCCACCATTTCCCCTTTTTCTTCTTCTGGTTGTGAAACTTCAGGTCCCCCTTGAATCTCAAGGTTGATGTACTGCTCCAATTGTCCTTTCCGAACGACATCTTCTATTGCGTTCATCAAGTGGGTACACTTTTCCGTATCATGTCCTCTGGATTGATGAAACTGGCAATATTTCTTACTATTCTTTTGTCGTTCGGCATTTCTTGCGGTTCCGCCATGTCGTAAGCTTTTGTTCTTTGATTTGCATAAGGATATGGCTTCCGGGTTTGATTCAATGAGGTATGGTGATCATATCTCGACAATTTTTCCTTCCCTTTGAAGGTTCTCTGGCCGCAAAGATATGTCGTTGGGGTCATACTGAGGTTTCGGACCTCTGCTTGCACCTTTGTTATCCCCTGTATGCGATCCTTTTTTCCTTTCTCGCATATCTGGGGCCTTCTCTGGTTGATTGTAGGGTGGGTTTTTCCCTTCTCCTGGTGTCCATAGGTCCACGCCTAGCCTCCTCTTCCCAACCTATATAAATTTCCTCGAATTGATATATTTTTGGGCGTGGATCATAAGGCGGGAATGGTTTTGGTGGATCCAAAGGTGAGGGAAAAAGCGTAAAGGGGATTCTAATAGTCCTTCCATTAGAAAAGTCACGCCATCCGCGGAGGGAGGTCCGCAACATTAGCCGTCTTCGTCTATGTAACGGCTTAAATAAGCTCGAGCGCTTCCCCTCACGCTTAATGCTGTAAGGGTAGACTCGGGTTTCCTTTTGCTTTGAGTAATTGGCAAAGTAGGCTAGAAAGCGATCCGCTAAAATCAAACGGCAGTAATTGTACTAGATGGGAGATCGACAAGTCCGGCCTTGCGCTTTTCCCTCTAAGGTGATGGGAAAAGCTCGCACATGCGAGCCGCCTCGTGATTCCAATGAGGAGCATCTTCACCGGAAAGACTTCAGCGTGTGGGGACGGATCGGTTTTTGCCTTCATATGGCGCGGTCATAACCGGCGGTCGAAGCTATCGTGAACTTGTTCTCCCAATATTTCTTTGACAAAAGGCGCAACACATACCGAGAATATGTCGCCGAACTTTCTGCTTTCTTGAGAGAGGTTCTCGCTGAGTCCTTCTATCAACTGCTTGAACAGATGGACTATTCCGCTCCTTCCTTGTCCGCTTCTCTCTTGTAGCGGCTCACGTCTCAAGGCTAACAGAGGGGGTTCTGAACTAGCTGAAAAGGCGGTTATTTCTTTCCTCTCTTTATGGCTGTGGGTTCTCGTCCCTTCCTCCGCTTCGTAATTATCCAAAGGGGCTGTTGGTATGTTTGGTGTTGGAACTTAAGCGTAGGAGGAGGCGACGATGGGTCAAAGTATGAAATGTACCGAGTCAAACGCTCCAATTGTTGTTGTATGTTAAGGTAAAACTCTGGAACAGATTCTTGGGGTTGGACGGAAGGATTTTCTGATGGGGGTAAGATGGGCGGATTATCTGACCGGATTCCCTCATGTCTTCGGACCTCGCAAGGTCCTTCGGGATTACTTGGGGCTCCCCGTTCTTGGATTCGTTTTGATCTTCTCGTAGTGGTCATTTGACTTTTCGTAAGGGTCCCCACGGACGGTGCCAAACTTTTGATGCCAAAAACTGGTCCACGTCACGCTTTGGCCACTGTTGCCTCGTGATCTGGCCTCAGCCCTCGACCAACGGTTAAATTTTATAGTTGGTGTGGACGCTTACTTCTGCTTACGAACAGGGAGCGCGGAGAACATTATGAAAACTCCGATCGGAATTACCCATGAGCGAACCTGTAAAAAGGAGAGGGCAGTGATCGGAATTGGGCCTCTCTGCCCGGATTCAGCTCCGATGCTTAAGTCAGAAAACTTGAGTAAAAAGTCTTCGATTTAGGCAATTCTCTGTGTGATGAGCTTTTCTTTTTTTGGATCCCCTTTCTTCTATTAACGCTCTCCTTTTATAGCACCTTAGAGGCGGTTCAGGAAAGGCGGTGGAATAAGGCGGTGAATTAGGTAAATATCTCTTAAGGTGGTAGGAAAATATCTGCCGCCTAGCGTGTAGATGCCACTCAGGTAAAACGGGATAAATATCTGCCCACTGTAGCAAGTGGATAAGGCCTACTCACTATAGGGGCGTTAGATATCTCTCTCTCTCTCTCTCTCTCTCTCTCTCTCTCTCTCTCTCTTTCACCCCACGCCCTGTACAAGAGGGTTGTTATAATTCCGACGGACTTGTTCGCAGGATTGAATGGATTGAATCCTCATGTTATTCGCCGAACGGAATTGTGCAAAGGTGGTGATATTGCCATGTGGCCAAAGGAACAAGTGGTCCTTTAGGTTAATGACACATGTCTTCACCAAATATACCCGTAGCACCATTTAAATTAGACTTCCTTCTAGAACTTTTATCACTTAATTTAGATAAAAACTAGGTTTTTTTATTTTTTTAATTTTTATTTGATTTCATTATAGTTATCTAGTTCATTTGATTATTTTATAACTCATATAATATTACAATTTAGCCCTACAAAAATCACGGCGATCACTTAAAACCGGCAGGATCTATCATTTCCGGCTTTTAGCTCGGCCCGATTAACTTTTTATGGGACTCACATTTTTGTCTCGCATCGCCAACTAAATACTTTAATTTCATCAAAACTTAGTAATTCTTTCAATTAATTAGATTGGGATTAATTCTAATTTACCCACCACAACGTGGTATTCTCTGGCCCAAATTCTTTGCGAGGCGGAAGTTTAAACTCATTAACTCCCAATTTTTTTCTTAATTTAATTCTACCAGTAATTAATTAATTTTTAGTGCAATTAATCTCATGGGATTTTCCAAAAATTTTTGTAATTTTTTTATTAAAAAATTTCGGGGCGTTACAATTCCCTACACCATTGGTGAACTAGTGGATAAGAAAGTGTTAGTCGATATTGGAGCAAATGTCAACCTCATGCCATACAAAATTCTCCAAAGGCTAGGGCTCAGAGTGCCAAAGCTAACCAAGATCATGCTTGAAATGGCCGATAGATCAATTCACCACCCTAGAGGAATCGCCGAACACGTGCTAGTGAAGGTCGACATGTTCATCTTCCTGGTGGATTTCGTTATCTTACACTTGGATGACAAGGTAGTGGTGTCTGTCATCCTCTCTTGAAAACTACAAAAGCATTATTTGACATCATGGATAGTCGGATGACCCTTAGGCTGTGTTTGGCAAGAGGGTGAAAAATGGGGGGTTAAGACACAATGGGGACTAATATTCAAAATTATTTGAATTTTTGGAGGGAAACAACTAAATCAAATTGTCTAACCATGCTGTTAATATTATTTGGGAAGTCATCATTTCCATTGAGTGTGGAGTTACGAAAGTACCCCCAACAATTAAATTAATTTTTAACTTATTTATTTGATGTTTATTGATTATGTAATAAATAATTATTACAAATTAAATTTAAAATGAGCAATCAAGTAAGCTTGTAAATATTAAATGGGAGAAAATAAGCTTATTTAGTACATATTTACAACATGTTGTAAAGAGATATTTTAATATACATAATTTATAACTATTGATAGATAAATATATTATAACACCTCTCCATTTAAACCCCCAATTAGGTTAATCTATTATCGTGGTAAATTGGGTTTTGGACGTCTTCACCCGGAGCTCCGATCGGTTCGGCAAACGCCTTGTTCCTCGTTGGTTTGGGAAATCAACGCATGTAAAACGTAATTACATGGGAGCGGTGGATGCGTGATGCATTCTGCCCTCACAATGCTATACCCCGATCCAATTCTTCTTCTCATTGATAGCCATCGCGACCTCTGTCTGAAGGCTTACCAGTGCGAGTTGAGGCGGCCAATTCTCCTTTGTATAAAGGTACAAATTGCACGTATTGATCTCAATTGAATGAACTATTTTGGCGATTTTATGACTGCCTTTCTCTGATTACGGAATTTGTTAACAAGGTTCCTGACAGAATTATTATATTAGGGTTTTTTAATTAATCTTATTCGTATATACATATGGAATCAGGGCAGGTCTATGGTTCATACTTGTTCATATATGGGGTTACTGATTAGCATCCTAGCATGTGGCTCATAATTGGCACGATGATTTCTTTATAACATGAGGAATAGTATAGACGTGACACCTCCAAGTTGAGTCACATTTGGATTGCTTGTTTGCACGATTAACACAATCATGAGGAATAGTTTAATTTTTCAGTAAACATGGGTATTAAATTATGTACATGCGATTCATTTGGTGGCCCATGTGAAGCCAAATGTCATGGATCCCTTTTTCCAGGTTTAGTTGTAGTATAAAAGTGGTGATGTTTGAAAGCTTGTTATAAAGGTTCTATATAAATAACAAAGTTACATTGCAGTGGGATTGGTGTGTAGTTGGTATTTGTTGAAAGGGAAAACCATGAGAACTGAGAATTGATCCATAAAATCAAGGATTGAAGGTTGATTATATTTGAGGCAAAACAAACATAAAGCTACCCTCTGCATGACCAAAGTTATAGTTTATTATTTCCTTCTTCTCTTTTGCATATATTTTGTTGACTTTGTTTCCTGTATTTTTATATTTAGGCCAAATGATTTTATTGTTAAACTTTTTAAAACCTTGTTTATATGTGTGAAAAAAGCTTCGTGGGCTTCTAGTAGTGACAGGCGATAATATACAAGTTCCTTTTCTTAATTAAGAATTTAGGCCAAATCTTTTGTCTTACAGCCTCGTGTGGGAAATAGACAATCAGGTGGTATCTTCAACCATTTCTTTGTTGTGGTTGACTCATGAATGAAAGACAATATTATATAATAGTTATTCTGATCATCTGTTGATGAATTCAGCTTTGAGGTGATGTGCAAATTAAGAGCTTGACCATGAAATTGTGAGCAGCTACATGCACACACTGCCTTTCATTTTTCTTTTATTCTTAGTTCAATTTAGTTTCATTTTTTGGATGGGAGTGGAAGGTGACTTTGACAGTATGCATGTTTGGTTTGAAAGATAATGTTCAATATGGATGAATTACGGTCAAATGTATCATACAAAATGTCATTTTTCTATAAATAAATATAAACAGATTATGCACACTGTCTGAAAGGGGAAATTCACCGACATCTTTTAGCATACTACACATTAATTGATTTATTAGCCTCCATTATCAGTAAATAAGTCAATGCCTTTTTTGTTATATGCGGAAGCTGTGTTTGTAGGACCAAGTTTTAAGGATAAAAGTTAAATTTGACTCTCATTTAGTAGGACAATGACAAGTGCAGTGGAGGTTCCAGGCCCAGTGGAGCCCTACGTGCTTATCGACTGTGGAAACCACCGCTCGAGGCGTTTCCAAGGTGAGGAGGTATTCATACTATTCTTATTTTCCAATTTTTTGTATAATGTATTATTGTTGCTCGGTTGTCTTTATTACCCCTTGTCTTACAACTATTATCTGGCTACAAGATACCAAAATAAGATACATGGACCATCGAGGGTTCGAATGGGATTTGACAAATGAGAGTGTGAAAGAAAGGGTGAAGGCTACAGGTTTTGACATCTTCTCCTCCATACGTTATGTCCGACTGGACCACGCACTGTTGACAGCATTCATTGAGAGATGGCGGGGAGAGACAAACACATTTCATATGCCTGTGGGGGAGATGACCGTCACGCTACAAGATGTGGAGGTGCTGACGGGGTTGCGGGTCGACGGCCGGGCGCTCGTCGCCAACATGTATGAAGATTGGGAGAATCTAAGTGAATATTTGCTCGGGAAAGTACCTGAGGAGATAATTAAAGGCATGGTGTAACACCCTTATCCTTTTCAGGACCCAGGTGTCACACCAGCCAGGTTTAGGGAATGAACCCTAAACCTAAGGTCAGAATCAAGCTAATTAACTCGGGAAAAATAACAACAAAGGAAGGAAATTGACAAACTAGATAAATTAAAAACACCAACTCAATCAATTAATACAAAATCAAATAAACATTGACTTAATCTTAATGTCTCACAACGCCAAAACAAATAAACATAACTAGACACGGAGTCAGAGCCAACTACAAGACATCTCCTCTACTCCGTGATCGGGACGACACCGCTAGAAGTACTCCCTCGCCTAACGACCAAGCCAAAACAAATGTCAAGAAGAGGGCCGAAAGCCATCAAGCTCAAATGAGTAGAAAACATTCTGGCTTCAAAAGTATCCCACTGTGATAAAACATAATAAAGTCAGAAGTAAAGATCAAGCGCGTAAACACTAATAGAAAATACTGAATTAAAAATATCAAAATCAGATCAATAATCTTGAAAGCAAGTAAACATTGATCGTGGTATTCTCTTAAAAATGCATATCCGAAGTTTACGTTTTCTCTGCCTTGTGAATTAAATATGAAACCGACATTCCCCTAGGTAATACGTGCACTGCGCCTCTCTCTCTCGAGATGAGCTCTATCTCTAGAAGGCGCAGGAACGCATCATCTAATACACAAGACTATTCTCGACTACACATCTACTTCAATATCAGTACAAAGAACCAACGAGTATATCCGTCATCGAGGTTGAGTATATATATCAAGACACCGAAAGCATCCCAAAAGGGATGGAAAGGGGTTTTGATTTTTATAAAAGGAAGTAAAACACGTATAGTTCGCTATTTTTGAAAAGAGAATTAAATCACCCCTCTCATAACTCAACGTCAGACTTCCTCTCGCTCTTCACGAGCCACTCCGTCTATACAAGTATTTTCAATAGAATGTAGTCTTTACGTATCTAGAATTCTCTTTTCTCAAGCATCGATTACTAAGCATGAAATGGTTATAAAACTCTATAAACTTTTATGAAACCCAAAGTTCACGCTTTTAAAACTGAAAACTGTGTCGTATAAAAATACGGTAAAACTAGCAAACTGTACAAGTAGATTTCCCTCACCTTAGTGTAGTAGGTCCCTAGGCTTGGTCGGGCTCTTCAGCAGCGGTGACCTGACCTTTGCCCCTTATTTGTCCTAGAGATCAAAATACGGCTTCCTTTAGAAATACGGAGACCGTATCCTCATTCCATAATTTACTTCACATATTAGAATATGATAGGTTCTATTAAATACACTTAAAGCACGATTTCCCTTAATACGATTTCTCTCAGATTTATAAAGAACGGAAAATACGGGTTTGTCCCACTAAAGGTTTAGCATATTCCGCTTGGACCCTTCATAACTTCCGATCCGGAAGTCCGATCGGGTCAATCAAGTATTCGTTACGAAGGTCTCTCGATGACCTTTCTAACGATATAAACATACTCCCGTTTGGGGAAGCATTGGGGGCTGAATTCATCCCGGAAAGGGACAGCCCGGCATTGGTTCAACGAAAATTTCGGCAGAGTTTCCCCTATTTCTAGGGCTCCAAAATTTATACAACCATTCAACACATTAATTCTAAAGAACACATAATATACATGGCATCTAAATCTACAAACATTAATCACTTTTTCCTAACAACATCATGTTGCTATCATTCCATCACTTCTTCAACCCTTAATTAAAATTTCATGCAAATCTAAGCCCTTAATTAGAGCTTTCCCCCAATTGAAGCTTGCAAGGAGAAGGAGGGGACCTTGCCGGAAGGAGGGCTGGCGGCTGTTGCTAGTTCTGGCCGGCGGTTGGCTGGAGTCAACGAGGGCGGCGACGCGAGGAGAAGACCGGCGAAGCTGGCCGCTCGTCGGGGCTGTAAAGGTGCGGAGGAGCCCACGTGGTTGGCTGCCGGCGAAGGGCTCGCGGGGGCGTGTGGCCGAGGGGAACCGGCCGGCGGTCTAGTGAGGGAGCTCGGGCATGGACGATGCCCTAAATCCAAGATCGAGAGAGAGATTTGAACAAAAATTAAAGAAATAGAGACTCCTTCTTCTGTGCACGAGAGAGAGGAAACGAAGGGGAGAGAGAGAATTGATTTCTCTCTCTCTTTCTCTCTTCTCTTTATAATCAGAGAGAAACGAAGGAGAGAGAGAGAAATAATTGATTTCTCTCTCTCTTTCTCTCTTCTCTTTATAATCAGAGAGAAACGAAGGAGAGAGAGAGAAATAATTGATTTCTCTCTCTCTTTCTCTCTTCTCTGATTATAAAGAGAAGATATATATATATTTTTTTTTTCTTTTTGTTTTTTTTTTCTTTTTCTTTTTCTTTTTCTTTTTCTTTTCTTTTTCTTTTACTTTTACTTTTTAATTTATTTTATTATTTTATTATATTTATATATATATATATATATATATATATATATATATATATATATATATATATAATATTTCATTAATTAAAATAATTTTATCTTTTAACTACTTTATCTTTTAAAAAGGAATTTACTAATATATTATCCTTTACTTTATGTCCCATCACTATTTAAGAAAAATATTATTCTATCAATAATTCTTCCACCTGTGATCCTGAATCCCAAGTCAGAGGGCGACTCCCGTGACAATGTAGCCGGGTCAGAAGGCCACGGGTTGTTCTTTCTCTCCCGACCTGCATCCGCTAATCTCGGCTTTGACTCGCTTTCGCATCTACTTTATCGGGACTCTAACTTTTGTCCGATATTCCTACTTAATTAATCTGGATTAATTATCATTTAATTAATCTCTGGTTTAAATTAATTTAACATGGCCGACTATCCATCTCCAACTATTCTATATAACTCTGGCCTGGCCCATTAAGGCCCCGCTCGGCCCTATAGTTGCGAGGATGGATTTGGGTCCATTTTATTCTAATTTTCTTTAACTTGAGATTTATACTAATTAACTGCTTTAAGTTAATTAAACTCATTTAAATTTTCAAAATTTTCATCAATGGACTTATGAAATTCGGGATGTTACAATTCTCCACCCTTAAGAATTTCGGCCCCTAAATTTCCTTACAATAGATAACTACAAACAACTAAAGGTATTGTTCCTCATCCTGCCCTCTCTTTTCCAAGTGGCTTCTTCCACTTGGTGATGACTCCACAATGCTTCCACTAGAGGTATTATCTTGTTCTTCAATACACTCTGCTATAGGAACACTTTCAGGAATACCGTATCTTCCACTTCTATTCTGGGACCTCCAAGGGTACTAACAACCCTGATGGCTTCTTGTGCTCTTCCTTGATCTGCTAACCGGTCAAACCACTTGCAACGTACTCGGCGATCTCCTTCCAACTCATTAGATGATTCAAATTCTTGTGGTCTGTGAAGAATCTACAGGCTCCATCATAAAGATAATGTTGCCAGATCTCCCAACGCAAGGACCACTTAGATGTAATACCTGCCTCTACTAAATGTAACACGCATCTCTCAATAAGACGGATGTTACACCAGCCTACACGCCAAGAAGATATAACTAAAACCGATAACGATAGGTACAACTCCCAAGACTTAGATAATCATAAACATAATCATGTATCATGCATCATCAAACCAAATAAAATCAACATATGGCCACATCGCCTCAAGTCTAGGCAACATGACCTCAAATATAGAGTAGTAGTTATACATCACAAGTCTTTCATTTAATACTAATACGCATCTAGGGAATGCAAGAGTCAACCACGCATTACTCATTCTTGTTCATCCGAATGTCATCCGCGCACCGCAAATGCTTGTTGTGTCACCATAAAGGCCTGTGCCATCAGATTAGCCTGAACTCCTCGGCCTCCTCGACCTCCTCGGCTTCCTTGAGATCTCCCCCCAGAAGATCCTCCTCTATTGCTCCCACTACTACCCACGGCAGAGTATCCTGATGGTGGCTGTGCACTTTGGCCTCCGGCTTGGAGTTGGGGAACTGTACCAACTCCCTGAACTAATAGGGGACATTCCTTCATATAATGTCCCCGGCCGCTGATGTTGATAGCAAATACCTACTCCAAGGCCCGCCCGACACGCTCCGGAATGACATCTCTTGCAAGTAGGGCATTGGGGCTTCTTCCCGATTCTCGCTTCCCTGTGAAAAGAGCCGCCACCGCCGCTAGAGTTGCTCTTCTTGGCCGGGTTCAGAATCGCTACCGCCTTTGCGGAATCGAAAGGCATACCTCTTCTTCTTCGACTTCTCCGCAAGGCCGCTTCGGCCGGTCCATGCTTGACTCAACTTCTCGAAGCGAGGCCTCCGCATAAGCTCCGTGAAGTCCGGAGAATCCCGACAGCGTGGCGATTTTATGTTCCACTTATTAACGTAATCCTCGCCAAATCTCGGCATACGACTTCCGGGTGTTCTTGATTGGTATAGTCGGGTGTATATCTCCCAAGATTCAGAATTTGGCCTCATAATCGCCACAGAGGCCGCCTTTGGAACAAAGCGTAAGGAATTCCTCGTGCTTTGCGTCACGGTAGATTTGAGGCATGAATTTTCTGTCAAAAGCCGTCCTGAAATCGGTCCAAGTAAACACGGTCTGGTTTGGGCGACTTCGCTTGTATGCGAGCCACCACTGCAAGGCTCTCTCGGCTAACAGTAAAGTGACAGTTGCTACTTTTTCTTCCTCCGGGCACATAAGAGCCTCAAATATAAGCTCCAAATGAAAGTGATCCAATTTTCCTTCCAGTGGTCTCTGTGAAGTACCCTCGAATGGTGTGGATTCCATTCCATTTGCCTAGCCTTATTCTACATGGTCGTGCTTCTTTGCTTTGGTCAAGGTATCCGTGGAATGCAGCCAATGATCGGGTCATCATCCGTCGCATATTTGTTGCATTCCGTGGTTCTCAATCGCCCGGCTTTGTGCCGCTGGGTTGGTTATCGTGTTTAGGCTGTGCTCCCGGATAGTATCCCGACCAGACTTGTGTTCCCGGGTGGAACCCCCGGTCCATAAGGCATTCCCGCTGGAATCCGGGCCGTAATACATCCCCGGCTGGTATCCGGGTCCATAAGGCATTCCCGCTGAAATCCGGGCCCATATTTGCACCCTACTGAAACTGGGTCCATAGGCTGCCTCCCCCAAATCCGGGGCATAGTACATTCCTGATAAAATCCGGGTCCTTGCCGCACTCCTTGTTGAGGGTCGGGTGCATGAAAGGAGTGGGACCCTTCGCCTCAGTCTCCCGCCACGGTTCACGGAACCTCCTGTTCCGGACATCCTCAACCTCGTGAACTTCCACCTGCTCCGCGGGTCCATAAGCCGGTACGGGTTCCTCCCGCGCATACGCAGGTGGCCTTCCACTCTTTTTGGTGCCATTCAAAAAGAGAGCGTAGCCAAGAGGTATCCTCTAACTCTCTGAAAGCAAATATTAAACTTAATTCTACTGACACAACCCTCCCACCCTAAGGCTCTGACTACCCTAGGACTTCCTTAGGATTGACCTCTCTATGATACCACTAAATGTCATCTCATGGCATTTAGTGGATCCTATGGCTCTAAGTATATCAGTTATCATCAAGTCCCTAAGATCTTTTGCTCTGATACCACTAAATGTCATCTCATGGCATTTAGTGGATCCTATGGCTCTAAGTATATCAGTTGTCATCTAGTCCCTAAGATCTTTCGCTCTGATACCACTAAATGTAACACCCTTATCCTTTTCGTGACCTGTGTGTCACACTCGGCCGTGTTTAGGGAATGAACCCTAAACCTAAGGTACAGAATCGCTAATTAACTGGGAAAAATAAATAAACAAATGGAAGGAAATTGACAAACTAGATAAATTAAAACACCAACTCAATCAATTAATACAAAATCAAATAAACATTGACTTAATCTTAATGTCTCACAACGCCAAAACAAATAAACATAACTAGACACGGAGTCGAGCCAACTACGACATCTCCTCTACTCGCGGATCAGACACCTTCGCTAGAAGTACTCTGCCTAACGACCTGCGAAAACAAAGTGTCAAGAAGAGGTGGCCGAAGCTTCAAGCTTCAAGGAGTAGAAACATTCGTCACGTATAACTGCATTCGTGATAAAACATAATAAAGTCAGAAGTAAACACCGGGCGTGTAAAACACGTAATAGAAAATCTTGAATTAAAAATACGAAAACCGTGATCAATAATCGGTGCAAGTAAACATTGATCGTATTCTCTTAAAAATGCATATCTAAGTTTACTCTGCTTTCCTGCTGCTTGTGAATTAAATATGAAACCGACATTCCCCTAGGTAATCTCAGACTGCGCCTCTCTCTCTCTCGAGATGAGCTCTATCTCTAGAAGGCGAGCAGGAACGCGGCATCATCTAATACACAAGACTATTCTCGACTACACATCTACTTCAATATCAGCATGGCCAAAGAACCAACGAGTATATCCGAGCATCGAGGTTGAGTATATATATAAGATAATCGAAAGCATCCCAAAAGGGATGGAAAGGGGTTTTGATTTTATAAAAGGAAGTAAAACACAGATAGTTCGCTATTTTTGAAAAGAGAATTAAATCACCCCTCTCATAACTCAACGTCAGACTCTCCTCTCTTCACGAGCCACTCTGGTCTATACAAGTATTTTCAATAGAATGTAGTCTTTCTGTATCTGTAGCTGTTCTCTTTTCTGTTACTGATTACTAAGCATGAAATGGTTATAAAACTCTATAAACTTTTATGAAACCCAAAGTTCACGCTTTTAAAACTGAAAACTGTGTCGTATAAAAATACGGTAAAACTAGCAAACTGTACAGGTAGATTTCCCTCACCTTAGTGTAGTAGGTCCCTAGGCTTGGTCGGGCTCTTCAGCAGCGGTGACCTGACCTTTGCCCCTTTCTTGTCCTAGAGATCAAAATACGGCTTCCTTTAGAAATACGGAGACCGTATCCTCATTCCATAATTTACTTCACATATTAGAATATGATAGGTTCTATTAAATACACTTAAAGCACGATTTCCCTTAATACGATTTCGTATTTATAAAGAACGGAAAATACGGGTTTGTCCCACTAAAGGTTTAGCATATTCCGCTTGGACCCTTCATAACTTCCGATCCGGAAGTCCGATCGGGTCAATCAAGTATTCGTTACGAAGGTCTCTCGATGACCTTTCTAACGATATAACATACTCCCCGTTTGGGGAAGCATTGGGGGCTGAATTCATCCCGGAAAGGGACAGCCCGACATTGGTTCAATGAAAATTTCGGCAGAGTTTCCCCTATTTCTAGGGCTCCAAAATTTATACAACCATTCAACACATTAATTCTAAAGAACACATAATATACATGGCATCTAAATCTACAAACATTAATCACTTTTTCCTAACAACATCATGTTGCTATCATTCCATCACTTCTTCAACCCTTAATTAAAATTTCATGCAAATCTAAGCCCTTAATTAGAGCTTTCCCCCAATTGAAGCTTGCAAGGAGAAGGAGGGGACCTTGCCGGAAGGAGGGTCAAGCGGTCGCTGCTAGTTCCGCCGCGGTTTGGAGTCAACGAGGGCGGCGACGCGAGGAGAAGACCGCGGCCGTCGGGCCACGTGAAGGCGGAGGAGCCCACGTGGTTGGTCAGCCGTGGCTGGCTCATGGGCGTGGCTGGTAGGGAACCGGCGGTCTAGTGAGGGAGCTCGGGCATGGACGATGCCCTAAATCCAAGATCGAGAGAGAGATTTGAACAAAAATTAAAGAAATAGAGACTCCTTCTTCTGTGCACGAGAGAGAGGAAACGAAGGGGAGAGAGAGAATTGATTTCTCTCTCTCTTTCTCTCTTCTCTTTATAATCAGAGAGAAACGAAGGAGAGAGAGAGAAATAATTGATTTCTCTCTCTCTTTCTCTCTTCTCTGATTATAAAGAGAAGATATATATATATTTTTTTTTTCTTTTTCTTTTTCTTTTTCTTTTTCTTTTTTTCTTTTTCTTTTTCTTTTTCTTTTCTTTTTCTTTTACTTTTACTTTTTAATTTATTTTATTATTTTATTATATATATATATATATATATATATATATATATATATATATATATATATATAATATTTCATTAATTAAAATAATTTTATCTTTTAACTACTTTATCTTTTAAAAAGGAATTTACTAATATATTATCCTTTACTTTATGTCCCATCACTATTTAAGAAAAATATTATTCTATCAATAATTCTCCCGACCCAGATCCGGGAATCCCGGGTCAGACGACTCCCGTGACACAGGCTGGCTGTAGCGTCACGGGTTGTCTTTCTCTCCCGACCCAGATCCGCGAATCTCGGCTTTTGACTCGGCCAGATCTACTTTATCGGGACTCTAACTTTTGTCCGATATTCCTACTTAATTAATCTGGATTAATTATCATTTAATTAATCTCTGGTTTAAATTAATTTAACTCGGCCGACTATCCATCTCCAACTATTCTATATAACTCTGGCCTGGCCCATTAAGGCCCCGCTCGGCCCTATAGTTGCGAGGATGGATTTGGGTCCATTTTATTCTAATTTTCTTAACTTGAGATTTATACTAATTAATCTGTTTTAAGTTAATTAAACTCATTTAAATTTTCAAAATTTTACTGAATGGACTTATGAAATTCTGGGATGTTACACATGGTGCCAATCAGCTGGCTGTATTCAACTTTCGGTGTTGTGTCCGAACAGCCCAAGCACGAGGATCATGTAGCCCGGGCATACATTCTATACTTGATTGGCACAAGATTGATGCCGTACTCATCCGGCAACCTCGTTCATCTGAAATGGCTTATGTTTGTCGCTGATTTTGAATCGTGCGGCGAGTTTGCATGGGGGGCTGCCTTACTTGCACATCTATACCACGAGATGCGTAGGGCTTCAGGGAGGCATTGCATGACCACAACTGCATGTTATGCTTTGGTCTAGGTATGATAATTTATATTATACTGAAATTGTTCTCCACTGTATATATTTGTTAACAATGAGGTATCATGTTTGGCATGCATGTTACCCCTGTGTCAGTTATGGATCTGGGAGCGCTTCCCGTCGTTCCGACCTGACGGGCATGACCCTTTTGACGATTTTGATTTTGGCGATAATATGAGTTATGGATCCCGGTATGTGTTGCCCCTTCTTTCTCTTGCAATAGCTTACGTTAGTGCTTAACAATCGCTTATTTGTTTCTAGATCGACAGTTGGGGCAGGGCATTAACCTATGTAAATCGTTTGCGCACGTCCAACGTGCGCGTTTATAGGAAGGATCTTGATTTGCTCGATGAATCCAGGGTGTGTATACTCTTAACCATCTTTTTTTTTTTTCAGCTTCATGTTCGTAATAAAATCATTGTCTAACATGTGTAAACTATTTCAGGTCTACTGGGCTCCTTACAAGAAGGAGATTCTTCAGAAGTTGCCCTCCCGTTGTTGGCGTGGGAAAAAAATATGGCGGACCTGCGCTCCACTGATGAGCATGCACATCACGGAGCCACATTGTCCACACAGGGTTATGAGGCAATTCTGCAGGGTACAACACATACCGGCACCTGTGCCCAAGTATGATAACTATTAGCGGAGAGGATGCAAACAAGTTAAATGGTTAGATGTACGTGCCGACCTCATTGGTAAGTGGGAAAAAAGATACGACTGTATTACCGATGATCAAAAACTGACTTCTGCTCTCAGTGAACAATGGATGATAGAATACCAAAGTTGGTATTAGACAATAACCCGTCGGTATATATCGGCAATAGCTTATGAAAACATTGGGGATGAGTACGATCCCAGACCAGTATTGGAACGGGCATTGGTAAGTTTCAATTATGTCTTTTTATTTATTTACTTAATTTATACATTGAATGCTATGCTGTACTAACACAAATTTTCACCAAAAATTGCTTATGTAGATGAGTTTAACCAATCATGTTGGTCGTCTGCGCCGAAAATATGAAACTGCAGGGAACATTCCCCAAGAGGTATTCGCAGATTTTGAGGACCTGTGGTGGCACTATGATTATGTGGCGCAGAAGGTGGATCACCGTAAGCCCAGCTCCAGCACCACCAAATGCCTCCGGACGCTGTCGAAAGAGGGTCGCATGTGGGCCATCGTATCGAGCTTACAGGGAAGCAGTTGAAGCGAATGACTCCTCAGACTGACCAGGATTTGTTATGAATTTGTGCGTTGTATTTTCTACTTTCATGATGAACAACATGTTAATTTAGTTTATTTATGCACAGATTACTATCGCCTTATTTGACAGACACATGCCGATATACAAAATCCTCTTTTTAGCAGCAATGTGTTTTATACAATCTGTTTCTTTTTTATAAATTGATGTATGTAATGGTTGTTGATTGTATTTGACACATGCTTATTATTTATAACAATTGCCTGCTTTGGAACAACCTTCAGAAAGCTGATTGGGTGTAAGATGCAGTCAGGTTTCCAATGTGGTTACCTTCTGCACAATGCAGTTTATAAGCGCCAGTTGAGAAGACGCACAATTTAGAAAAAAATTGTAAAATTTAAGTGTTACTACTAAAATATGGATAGCTAATATGAATAATTATCTCTAACACAGAAAATGGATGGGATAAATGAAGTCCCATGTTTTGTTGTTTAAGAAATCCGCTACTTTATTCCATTGCAAATAAAATTACGGACTACGTTGCGGGTGATACTAAGTCAAATAAGACTGGATTCACCACTCGTAATTACAAAGAAATCGTAATTAATAAAAATGTCCAGATAATTGAGTACATGTAACGGGTGATACCAACTCAAAGTAAACCTGCTATTGAATCGCGTAAGTACTGTCCACTTGGATTCACCTCATCACCCTCACCCCACACACCGTTCAAGTCCTCATTGAACCCATTGTTCGAAGCAACGTCAGGATGATGTGAAGTAGATGGCTGGTTATGCGCGGCATGTGAGCCAATGTAGTTATGTAATACAACGCAAGCAATGGCGATGTCTCGTTGGGTCTCAACCGAGAATTTTGTAGGGATTCGGAGAATCTTAAAGTGAATCTTCAACAATCCGAATGCCCTCTCGACTATGTTGCGCAGCAGGGATTGTCCTTCGCGCTACGGTATCCGCCACGACTACCTCGAAACTGTCCAAGATGATATCTCTCGCCGCGGTAGGGCGCAATGAAGTTGGCGGTGTTACTATACCCACTGTTAACGAGATAATATTTCCCCACGGGCACAGAGAAAATACCCTTTTCCAGACAATGAGATAATACACGCATGTCGGCAGCAAACCTTCCCACCCAACGCATACAAACTGGAACTGCATATCAAAGGAAACAACGCCCATCACATTCTGGCTGGTAAACCCATGGCGGTTACGGAAGCAATCTTGATCTTCTTTGGGTACAATTATAGGCACATGCGTCCCATCAATAGCCCCGATGGCGTCCTGTGAAATATCAGTAACAATGAATCCTATGGCGCAAACTCACGAACCTAAACAAAGTTTTCGAGTGTCGAGTACAATGTACCTTAAAGGCGGGAAAGCATCCGGTAGTGTTGCGTACAAATGGATGTATGTCCTCCTCACCGGTGGGCATTTTTATATACTCACTCTTCAACGAGAGGATGGCGTCCAACACTGCATGGAAATACCTACTAATGGTTTCAGAACTATGTTGGAACTGCTCACAAAGAAATCTGATTGGTGCTGCATGACATACAATAATCATGAAGATGCTAACTTGTTCATGAACGTCGACAAATCTGCTGCTTCTTAGCAATCCACGGGCAACGAGGTTATCGGACAGGTTCAGGAACATACTAGGCTACATTCGAAATAGGGTATGAGATCGTTTAGGATGACCTGCAAGTATATTCCTCACCATTGCTGCACTGGAGAACGGGCGGGTATGCTGGTCACGTTTGGGTGCACGTAGAAGAGCGTGCAGATGCTCCCGCATTAGCCGTAGTACTGAATCTAGCTCTTGATCATCTTAGCGAACATCTCTCGCCAATTCATCTCCATGGGGCTGGTCTCAATTTGTTTGGAGATAACTTCAGTTAAGCCAGAGAATGGGTAATGTAGCTTGAAGTGAGTATGTTTCAATATACCTAACAGGCCTAATTGGCTTAATGACCATAAACCCTTCAGCTGCCACTTGTACTTTACACAACATTTTTTGGACAAAGTCATTATTATCATACCTTAGTCATCAATTTTAATCCTCTCTACAGACATACTCACGCGGGAACGAGCAACTTTTATCTATGACGTGACATGAGATCAGAAGCCAGACAAATTGCAGAGAATAAAGAGGTGGACTGGCTTATTATGATTGTTGTTGTTGTTGGATGAAGTGGGTGAAAGTACAGATTGACAATTCTGGAGAACGCTATAAAATGCTTGATAGAGAATTGAGGAGGTGGATGATGATGTTTCATTTTTTGATTATGGAGAACGCTACATGGGAATTAGGGTTGTCGTTAGTCAATGTTGTAACATGTGGGGGGAATACACTACACTTGCAGGTGGGTTAATAGAATTTGTGCGCCAATTCAAACAGAGCCTAAAATTATTATAACATCTTAGAATAGAACTATTAACAGGTTCACATATGCAGTACATTTACGATATGAATTACGAATTTGCAGCACACTAAAATAACATGATCATAGTATAAGCATACACAAGTTAAGGAATTCGTAGGAACTAGTGCCATAATAGAGTAAATTATACAACATATCAAAAGTTTGAAAGATAGAATTTTGGTTAGCTAATCATGTCATGTTTTAAGACCGCCAAAAACTCTTCGCCTACGACTATGCTTTTCAGTTCAATGCGGGCCCTACATTGGTATTGCGGGTCAACGTAGTCAATTTAACAAATCAGGTTAGTCAACGTATGTATACAACCATCGCTATACCTTCTATCGGAGTTGTCGGTTGTGTCGGAATTTGCTAACGCGCTCCTCAAGCCAGAACGATACAGCCATATCCGGGATACTGTGGAAGAAGATACGCTCATCCCGCTGCTTGATCGCTTGGCCTCCGACAAAGATCTCTTCAGCAGTGATACCTGGTAATGAAGTGAGACTGGCCATGCATAGTTTGTATGAATAGTTCTCATCAGAGTCATACTGCTCAACGATCTTGCTCCTTCTATCGCCGAGCTCCACCAGCTTCTCCAGGGCCTCAACGGTAGGATCTGCAGATTTTTTACCTACGTGGGGGCTATCCGAAGCGGGTTTCTTCCTCTTGGACCCGATTACAAAAACTTCAGATTCATTCCTCTCACCCACTCGATAATCGCCATTCCCACGAACCTGTTGTTCTTCCGGACTGCCAGAGGATCCAGATCCTTCGATGATGTCCACAATCATCCTCTCCTCTGTTGACGCAAACGCATACCGGCCTGTTGCAGTAGACGCACCTGCGAGCTCGTGCACAACCCAATAGAGAGGAAAACTACGCTCCCTTACGGTTTTGTACTCCTTATTTAACTTTGAAAAAGCAAGAATAAATTAAGTTTGATCATACATATGTAAATTAATTAAGATCTCAATATCACCTTGATAATTTCATCCCACACATCAGGACTGTCCGGTATTGGACGATGTTGAGCATAATCCCATGTCCATCCGCTTTTGTTGACAAGGCTAGCGTAAAGCCTGTATTTTTTTTTCAGATACTTCCATCTATTCTTTAGTTGAGTACCATTGACACATTCCTTGGTTTTTTCTGAAAAGGCAGTGGCGATACGGGACCATACTTCACACTTGAATGAACTAACAAGGCCCGTGATCCCATACTCCTCCTTTAGCAGCGTCACAAGAATCTCGTCGGCATTAAGGCCCCACTTTTGTCTGCGGTGATGCCGCTGTGCCCCTCGAGCCTTTGATGTGTCACTATGGCTGCGAAGCGTTAACTGGCCCTACATTCCATCCCATGAAGACATCTTGATCTTCTTACCTTGCACCAGGAGGAGCCCACTTTCAGCATAGCAACCCAATATACAACACAACTACAAAGCATAATGTATAGATCTAGGAATTTCAGAGCACATACAAGCTAAAATACATAACTCACCTTCAATGGCCTTCAACCCTCTTCAAGGATCCGGTTCCTTCAACCTATTTCCCTTATCTACCACGCTATCGCACGATCAAGGTCGCTAATCGCCATTCCAAATAGTTGACCTTCCGATTATACTGATGGGCAACGTATCTGGAGGCTTCCGGGCTGGAACTTTGGTATTCCCCTTCGTTTTCCATAGAAAGAATTCAGGGACGACCACGGCGCGGTGAAGATGAAAACATGTTGAAATAGGAAAGTTGTTAGGGCTTTGTGGTCGAGGAAGCTTTTCACCAACATCTGATCAGCAATTACAACTGCTTAGTAGAGATTTATTAGGCTAATAAAAATATTTACTCATTACATTAGGCCTCTATCCGCGGCTGACAGGGATGAAATGGCCACCAAACTCACATTGATTATGTAATAAGGGCAATACAGTCATTTCCAGTAGGTGGCAGGTGAGGCTGCTCTCGATTTAATAAGCAATTAAACATACGTATCAAAGACCATTATAGCCTCAAATCCAGACAATTAGTCGTTGGCGCCTTTACGATCGCATCGATTTTCGTGTCAAGCCATTTCCGTGACTTTTAACTCTTGCCAAACACAGCCTTAGGGTTGGAGAGGAAGAAGTCGTGTTTAAACTCCAAGAGGCAATGCAACATTATAGATTTTGATGATTCCTTCTATTATTATTTAATCAAATTGAAAATTGTGTTGCTAATTTTATTCAGGATGAACTGTTGTAGGACCAATTGGAGGATCTCTTTGAGAATGAACCACTACATTGGGAGGAAAATAAACCGACGGAAGGCCCCGAGCAAGAAAAGTTGGCTTATCCTTCAAAAAAGAGTAAGAACTGGTGGAAAATGTTGAAGCTAAAGAAAAAGAACTGCTCGCCCTCATATGTAACTTCCCCATCGGCTAACGTAAGAGCCAATCTGGTGAGTATGAGTTTCTTTCTTATTTGAGTATAGAGGTGGTGGGTGGTATTCCTCCCGGCGGACACACTGAGATGTTTCACTTTTTTGAGCCTCCTTGAGTATGGAAGGTATGCCAAGATAGTTACGTAAAACAAGCGCTTCTTGGGAGGCAATCCAAACTTTATTGTTAGCTTTCTAGTTTCATTTTCTAGTTAGTTTGTACTTTCATCATAGTTTTAGTATCTTAAAGTTAAGTTAGTGTTAGTGATGATTTCGATTCTTTGATGAATTCTGATTATTTACATGATTTACAAGTGCTTATTGATAAAAATTGTAATTTTTGGGGATAAAATTTATGTCAGGTAGGTCTCAAAGTTAAGCATGGGTAAAGCACAACCGTATTTCAGCCATGCTTATCTCAAAATAATCAACATAGGCATACTGGGCAGAACAAAGCTTAAGCATGACTATGCTTGTGGTGTGCTTTCATAAGCACATTCACAAAGCTCAGAGCACTTTTGTGCTCCTTTTTTGAGCATGATTTTGAACAAATAGAGAGAAGCACGGGCCTAACAAGGCCTAGGCATGTCCCCTTGCTCGTTCAACACGGACTAAGCAAGCTCGTGCTTAGCCCATGCTTGACCTGACGAACATAAATCTAGGGCTTTATAATTTAATTTTACGGTTGTCGAAGACAAAATTTTGCCCCTTGTCCTAAATTATTCCTTCTTGCGACCTCACAAGAGCAAATTAGGGTGATCTCCCATAGTTTTCTTCCCGATTTCATCCTCCATTATCTTCTTCGGTGAAGCCGCTTCATCTCCTTCGATAGAATACGCTCATGCTCTGTCTTGTCATATTCCTCTATGGAACACAATTGTGCTCCACCGATCTTTCGAGTTTTCTTCCATGCATCATGAACCGATTGAAGAGGATTATGTAGAAGTCGTCGAAGAGGCAATAAGGAGAGGGTAGCTTGAAGGCCACCTAACTGGAGGTGACCTTCGACCTGGCTCACAATGACTGGTACGAGCATTTGAGCCGTGGAAGATTCGACAAGACTCGCACAATAGATTGGGATGTACTCGAGGAGGTGGGTCTCGCCGCCAAGGCCTATTGGTTCCTGCCGGTAGGGGCTTGGTATCGCCTCCTATCAATTGATGTGGTCACCTACAAGGAGCTGACCCTAGAGGTCTTGTCCACCCTCACAATGGTCAAGGGAGCTGTCTCTTGAAATTGGGACGACTGAATCCAATTTCAACTAGGCGTGACCCTCAGATGATAAGCTATACACAGTTTAGTATTTACCTCAGCCTCTACGAGGAGGAGTTCACAAGGACTGTCGAGTATGATAGGCTTGATATCAATCGACAACTTGGCGATGCCATGGAGACGTGCTAGTGGCGCCTTCGCACGGATCCTATCTATAACTCACGAAGGTCGATGGCATCTTTACTATGCTCCACCGACCTTTAGTACATTCAAATGGTACTTAGTTATTCGATCACAAGAGGGGGGAGACAGCATGAGAGAAATTAGCTCCAGGGACTTCTAGTTCCTATTGAGCATAGTGGATGGATTCCCACTCCACTTAGGGCACATGGTCGCACAACTCCTACTATATCAAGCAACGAACACCAGGATCGTAGTCCTCTTCACCGGTTTATATATCACACAGCTCATCTGAGGGATGGGTCTACTATCAGACACCACTAGGATGAGAGTGGTTGGGGGCTCAACCCCAATCACTTTGGAGACCCTACTCTCGATGGGGATGTTGCGATCTACATACACATCACACGACATCTTCTACAGGGCTGTAGCCCCCAATGAGTACCAGGACCAAGCAGCATTAGTCGGGCCCAACACAATGCCGCCACCACCAGCTCCAGCTCCAGCCCTAGTCCGAGCTGACCCAATCCCATTCCAGGACTCAGTGTCGACATTTCTTTTACGGATCACCAACCACCTATGGATCCAAGTACCACCCCTCCATCATACTCAGTACAGACCATGAGTGATAAGGGGGTGGATGCCAATGATTTTGAGGATGAGGGCTACACCGAGGATTTTGATCATCACAAACTTTTTCTTTTACCACTTTTGTGTTTTTATTTTGGTATCTCGTATATTATAACTCAGGTTCAATGATTTCCATATATATTTTCTTGATCTTCACTTGTGTGCCCTCGATGTTCTCTAAAGAAATTGGAAAATTCAAACTTTGGAACTTGGATATGGAATCCTCAGTCAAGGTTAGACACATCACTCCATACATTTTCAGGAAAGTCCCAATAAACTCTTTCCCTCGTGACATAATCTTATCATGACATATTCTTTTTATTGCAAACATGATGTACATTGGGGCAACATACAATTCAAGTCTTGGGAGGGGTTAGTTACTGATTATATTGTTTATGATTAGTGTTAGTCTATTTTGATCAATGACAAAAATTATTTGGGAAACCACATTAAGTCTAGGTGGACATTAGTATTGAGTGTAATTTTTTTTCAAATATATATAATATAGTTTCTCCCTTACTCAACACCTCACAGTTTTCTAGGTGCAAACCCCATCTTTGTTGTTACTTATCTGCTTAGGTTTGGATTCTAGCCAGTTTTTGACCATTAGTTGCTTTGTTTTTGTGAAAAAAAAAATTTTCTGGAAAGTCAAATCCATTAGTGATGCCCTATTGGCTGGAAAGTTGGATCCACTAGGGATGCCTTATATGGAGAAAGTAGATAGAAAAGATGGTAGAAAGAGCTATCACCTTTGAGGAGTGAAAGCCACACTTGCGTAGTCAGATGGTCTGCATCACAAATGTGCACTTGATGACCTACCAGGGGAAAAGGCTACCTCATTGGATATATACAACTATTACCCCAATAAGAGAGTTAGCATAGGCGTCCTTTTTTTAGTAGGACCCTTAACTATAGTTATATTTCTTTTTGATCACCAAACTTTGATTTGTATCAAAAAGGTCACTTTACTACAATTTGTGTTCATAGGGCAGTCATCTAAAGGATTCTGGTGCCCCCTTTGCTGACGTGGCCGACAGAGAAGCCACGTGGATTGATCCAGTCGCATCCTCTTTATAAAGAAAACCCTAATCTTTCCCTTGTTAACCGGAGCTGAATGTAAAAACAAAAAATCAAAGAAAAAATCCTCATATTCAGAAGCTAAAGACGAGATAGATGCATCACTGTGCTTCAGCCCAAGTGTTTGATAATTAGTATTGAACTTCATCATCATCTGATGACCTCTCAAAAAAAAAGAAAAAACACAAACAAAACAATGGTATGGGAGAGATGCGTGCTCAGTGATAGCTATTTATAGTTGGTTCTATTCGTGCCAGCAAGCGTCCTCATGATCTAATCAGAAGAGGGAGCTCTTTTATCTTCATCGCATCACTCGCCCAATAAATGAAAACCAAAATAGAAAAAAGAGAAATACGAGATCCAAAACCCTTACCCTAATACTAATTAAATTGGGGGAGATCACTCAGTTCAGTGGGTTGATCGATATGCAATGCTCTTTCTACAAAAGGGAGAGACCGGAATCCCTTGGAGAGATTAGGGGAGATCGCTCAGTTCAGCAGGGGAAAAGATTAGGGTTTTTTTTATGCAGAGGATGCTGACTGGATCAGTCCATGCGGTTTCTACGGCGACCACGTCAGAAAAGAGGCACCGGAATCCCTTTGATGACTGTCATGTGAACACAAATTGTAGTTAAGTGACCTTTTTAATACAAATCAAAGTTCGGTGATCAAAAAGAAATACGGCCATAGTTAAGTGTCCTACTAAAAAATTGGCCCATTAGCATAGTTTAGTTTGAGAGAATAAGGTGTAGACTGCTTGGTCGGGCTTGAGTCAGTAAGAGGCACCATAGGAGGAGTGACACACACACACAAGTAGGAAGTAGGAGTACAAGGTGAAACCTACTTTCTTTAAAAAGCCTCATGTACCTTAACTCTTTGTTCCCTCAAATATGGGGGATTCCCAATTATTTTTTAGATCGGAGATCTAACCCTCATCTACTTTTCCATATTTCATATTTTCTTTTCTTGATAAGAAGCAAAAGCTTAAGTGTGGGGGTATTTGACAAGTAAATGATTTCTCTACTACATACTACATTCTCAAGCACTTTACTTGAATTTTTGCTTAGGTTCCTCTATTTTTGTGCATTGTTGAGTATTTTGTTGTCATTGGACAGGTAAATAGATGCTTGGAAAAAAAGGAAGCGAAAATCAATCCAATTTTTAGCAAAAAGAGCTGAAAAGGCATATTCCGGAAAAGAGCACGCCCCAAGCACGGCCATGCTCAAGGCATGCTGACTCCATGATTAGGGTTTTACCGAGCAGAGTTCATCTAACCAGAGCACGAGCTTGCTTCTAAAGAATACTAACGTACTCTGCCTGTGTTCTGCTAATTCTTGTCTCGGGATTATCTGAAAATACTCTAAATAAAATCCTGAAGGCTTCCAGAGATAAGCACGAGATAAACATGCCTTAAGCACGGCTGTGCATTGAAAATTTCAAGTCTATAAAAGGCCGTCAGATACAACTTATCAGAGGACTTTTACATTATTCTCCGCATTTTACTAGTACATTAGTATCGTTATTTATGTCTTCTTTTTTCGATCTTGTAAGGGATTTCCATAGGATAAGAGGTTAAACCCTCAAAAGTGTCTCAGACTCTAGAACCCTAGGATGAACTTGTTACTTCCATTTTATTATATTTGTTTTTTATTTGATTTTGCGAACTATCTATATGTGAATAATGCTTGCAAATTGCTAGTGTTTAGAGCGCTGATGAGCGTTAAAATGAGCATATTTTCATAACATTTTTTTATATGTCTTTCATGCCATTTTGATAAATTATAGCCCTCCAGTACTTTAAAAACTTTATATTTGCTAAAAGGGGAATATAGAAGCCACTCCGAGAGAAAGGAAGCATTTCGAGGTGAAAAAGAGGTCGATCCAACGCTATTTTGGAGTAAACAGAAAGGCATACGGCCGTATGCTACTGGCGAGAGTGAATGGCCTACACATCAACCCTCCTGGATGGCATACACCCCATATGAATTCATACTGGGTGTTATACGGTCGTATACTCACACCTGCGCCGTATACTTGCTGTCATATGGCCATATACTGGGCACTGAGCTTCATACGGGCTAGTATACGGCCGTATACGAGCCCGTATGTCGTAACCCTCCCTTTTTATTGCGAACCCACGCAGGGGTATGAGCGTAATTTTCACTCCTAAAACCCTAAGCTGAGGTATAAATAGGAGGCTTTAGGGTTTAGGAGGGGGAGGTTGGCTGTGGAGGAGATTATCCTTGAGATTAGGGATTGGGGGTCTTCTCCCCCAATCTTGAAGAGAGAGAGAAGGAAGAAGATAGAGAAGGAGATCAAACTTGCAAAGCTGTCAACGGTATCATCTATTATGTCAAGTTTTAATTGTATTCTTGTTGTTTTGGATTGGAGTTCACCATTTATGGGGAACTAATCTTATAGATACTTGGGTATGAGAAACCTTTGGATATTGCATTAATGACATATTGATTTCTATGTTTTGATTGATTGGATGTATGCTTGAAGTTTTATTGGATGTTTTTTATTAATTGTAATCTCCCTACGTTGTGGGATGCCTAGAGAGACTACTTGGGTGCGATACGAGGGCTAGAGCTAGCGCCTCCTTGTATTAGGAACATACTCCAGTAGAGAGGGTTGTGAGTACGCTGAGGGATTCGGGTGCTAGAAGAAGAACGACTCTTTAATACGATTCAATCCCACAACTCTTCCAAGATATAGGTTCCCATAAGCTTAAGACAATCCTAGGAGATTAGTTATCCAATCGCCTTGGGAGAGGGATTGGATATAATTTAGGAACCCTTGGCACAAGCATCTTCAACCATCTTCATAGATTTCTTTATATATCTTTAGATTTAAATCCAAAGGAGACTCATGCCCAAGTATCTCCTTCTCATGCTATAGGTTTCTCTCAATTAATTCTCGATTTCCAAAGTTTGTGTCCAATCTTTCAATTCCTTAGATTTAGATTCAAAAACCACCAAATCTTTAACAAGACTAGATAATAGAAGCTTAGCTCACACCAGCAATCTATTCCCTGTGGGTTCAACACTCGACTCTCATAGTTCACTCTACTACTTGATCACGACCCGTGCACTTGCGGATTTATCTCATCAAGTTTTTGGCGCCGTTGCCGGGGAATAGAATTACTAGTTAGGCTAGGATTTTATTATTTTAGTCATTTATTTTCTTATTTTATTTTCTTTTAATTTCTTGGATACTCACTTTTCTATCTTAATTTCTACATGCGAGGGGATTGCTGCATGACCCGTAAGAAAAACAAGGAAATGCTTGATGGAGATAGTGAGATTGCAAGAACCCTACACTGAAGGTTGAGAGAGATAGAAGCGTCACCTCCAGGCCCTTCTTCAGAGTCAGAAAACTCAGTTACAATTGAAATTGGCAGGAACACTGAAGAAGTGCCCATCATGGCAGAAAGAAGGCGTACAATGGTTGAGTATGAGACATCTCAATACACTGGGAAAGAATTCAGCATCTACCCGACAAATGTCAACATCAACACCTTTGAGATCAAGAACACCACAATGAGTATACTCCAAAATTCATCCCAATTTGATGAGCGACCAGATGAAGTCCCTCATACACACAAAGCAAAGTTTCTTCAGATTTGCAACATATCTTAACCGAATGGTTTCTCCAATGAAACCGTTAGATTGCGACTCTTCCCATGGAGTTTGAGAGGGGGAGATTATAGTTGACTCACTTCACTTCCCCCCGGTTCTATTCACACATGGGCTGACATGCTTGAAAATTCCTTGGCTGCTACTTCCCACCAAGCAAGGCCGCAAGACTCCGATCCGAGATCAATTCTTTCAAGCAAAATGGGGCTAAGACATTTTCTGAAGCTTATGAAAGGTTTAGAGAGCTACTTTGTCATTGTCCACAACATGATCTAGACCCTTGTAACAAAGTTCGTACCTTTTATAACAGGTTGGACAACGTCAATAGACAACATGTTGATTGTGCCGCAGGAGGGTCGTTGAGAAACAAGTATCCCGAAGAGGCCGAAAAGATATTTGAAGACATGGCAGGAAATTAGGCTCATTGGTCAGCAGGTCAAAGTTGTGAGATCATTGGATGAAGCCTCTACCATAGACACCGCTCTCGTCGAGAAGCTAGATACATTAACCAAGAAAATTGACTTCCTCACATTCAAAAACCAAGCTCAGCCTACTTCAGTGATGTCTTGCACTATACATGTGGGGGAGGGCATGAAATAGCAAGATGTCCAATTGCAAGCACCGAAACAGCCCCTGTAGAGTATGTACAGTGCATGGGAAATGTACCAAGAATGCCGAAGGGTCAACATCGACCATACCTCCCAAAATGAAACAACCCACTCCTATCGTATGGAAACCCTCAAGCGGGGCAATACCCCCGGGATTTCAACCAACTCCTAGGCCACCACAAGAGAAGAAGCCCGGCCTAGAAGATCAACTAGCAAAGTTCATGCAGGACACTAGCATGGCAATCAGGAATTTGCAAGCTTCATTACAGGGTTTGGAGAATCATATGGAACAAATGGCCAAGAATATAGCGGAGAGACCACAAGGTAGCCTCCCGGGGAGTACCGAAGAAAACCCCCGGGAGCATTGCAAAGCCATTACTCTAAGGAGTGGCAAACAACTGGAATCACCCATTGCAATACTCACAGTCGAGGGCACCGTGGAGGTTGAAGAAGTAGAACCGATGGGAAATTCTAATGAGCAGCAAAAATAGAAGGAAAAGTTGGTAGAGCAGCCACTCGTGCCTACTTATCAACCTCTAATCCCATATCCGGAAAGACTGAGGAAGGATAAAGAGGATGCCCAATTTGCAAAATTCATGAGCATGGTGAAGCAATTACACATCGGTTTATCGTTGGTAGAGGTCTTATCCCAAATGCCCAAATATGTTAAGTTCATGAAGGAGCTCCTATCCAACAAGAATAAATTGGAAGATGTGAGTACCATCAAATTAAATGCTCAATGCTCCGCGGCGTTGCAACAAGAGCTGCCCAAGAAACTGAAAGACCCCGAAAGCTTCGCCATCCCTTGCATACTTTGTTAAGGGATCACAAAGAAGGCATTGGCGGACTCAAGTGCGAGCATCAATGTGATTCTATACAAATTATACATGAAGCTGGGTCTTGCTGAACCAAAGCAAACATGGATAACACTTCAGCTCGCAGATAGATCCGTGAGACACCCCAAGGGGCTACCCGAAGATGTGCTCATCCAGATTAATCAGTTTGTCTTCCCAGCCAACTTTGTACTTCTTGATGTGGATGAAAATGTTGATGTACCAATTATACTCGGCCGTCCATTCTTATCTACAGCTCAAGCCTTGGAAAACTATGCTCACAGAAGATTGGCAATTCGAGTAGGGGATCAAGAAGTAGTGTTCAAGCTCCCTGAAGCCATGCGACACACCATGGATCATGATGACACATCTTATAGTGTTATGGAAGACCTGCCGAGTGCATGGAAGACCTGCTGCAAGCCGACCCAATGTGCCAATTTGTGGAAGAACTGAATGAGGGTCCGAAAGAGCTTCTAAAAATCTCCACAACATCAAGGTGCTCCCCTAAAGCAAAGCGAAAGACAAAGTAGAAGAAGCTAGCACTCATCGCTAGTGGATGTACTTGGAGAAAGGTGAAGAAAAATGGGGTAACCACTAATCCTTCAACTCAATCACCATATGACGATGAGCAAGGTATAAAAGCAAAAACTTGTTCTATCCATGACAACTTGGGCAGGATTTTGTTTTGTAAGTGCTTTACTGGAAGAGCTGATGGATGCTTTCATATGTATGAGCCCTCATAAGGTAACTCGAGGTACATCAAGCTCGTGACGTTAAACAAGCCCTTCTTGGGAGGCAACCCAAGTCTTGTAAAGTCTTGTTTTGTTACAAATCTTGTTTTGTGTTAGTTAGAGTTATTTGGAATAACATGATAATATGTCTCGACCTCCGCATTTGAATTATTAGACTGATCATGCTAGTTGCACCTTCATGAGCTCCATATTGAAAATTTCTATTAGGTTATGCCGTAAAAAACCAAGAATGGCCCAAAGTTGGCTTCACAAGCCAACCCAAGTTCATACGGGCATGTATACGTCTGTATACAGGCCGTATAGACACCCCTGAAGACCATACGGGGGTTTATACAGCCGTATACAGGCCCGTATAGAGGGTCCTTTGCATAAGCTCAAATTTCCAGGTTCATACGGGCATGTTTACGGTCGTATACTGGCCCGTATACAGCTCGGGTACCACCATACTGGGGTTTATATGGCCATATACTAGGCCATATACTCCCCCACATTCACAGTAAGCGAAATCCATGGGTATACGGCCTACCATACGGCAGTATAAAGACCCCTATGCTTTTTATTATGCACCTATATCTCCCCAATTTTTTTTCCAATGCACTAAAATGCTATGGAGTATTCTTTCTGCAGGTGAAGGCTAACTTTCAATAGAACAACCTGCGTGTGAGGGTACTATTGCTACTTCCCCATCAATATTTTCGGGTTTCCTCACCATCAACACCACCCCAAATGGAAGGCCCACGCCCACTCATTAAAGGCAACGAAGGGGATGATGAAATTATTACACTTACTAGCGCATTTACCATTATGGCAATTAGTAGAGCAGTTATGACACCACCACGGACATCCATGGAGCCCTCTCTACTACCCACTTCACCAGCAGCACCAATATCCGATGAGCAGCCACACACGGACGATTGAGACATTTCATCTGCACTTATGCTTATTTTGTTCTATTTTCAGACTTCATATTTTGTGTACTTGTCTCAAGGGTTTTCTCTGCTCATCTCGTCCTTTATTGTTCATTTCTGTATTGGTTACTCTCTTAATTTGTCTTGGAGATATGATGATCTCTCTTCTTTTGCAGAATCACGCCGAACAAGAGACATCCCGATAAAATTATAGATGATCAAACCATAAACCACAATGGGATATCATCATCTCACCGGGGAAGTCTCAGTTTACCTTTCTCCATGCTTTTTATTCTTTTATGTATTTTACTTGAGCTTGATTGCATACATTGAGGACACTGCACCATTCTAAGTATGGAGACGGGTAGCTACCTATCCACTTGCAGAGTTATTGCAAATTTCTAAGTGTGGAGATAGGTAACTAATAGACTTTTCGAATTTATTGTAAATTTTTTGTTATATACAAGAAAATTTTTGGCATGCACCGACGATGGCATTGTTAGAGAATGTATTAATTAACTCTATTCATAGTGCACCATATTATCGCCCAAATTTTTTTCAAATACTCTTATGACATGCCATGGATATCTAGAGACAATCCTTATGGAATTCAAACTCTCTAGTGACAATAGATAACCCATTGACATGTTTTATTGACCTTAATTGATAAGCATTACTCTCAATGTCTCCAAGAGGATCCGTGGCACTATTTGAGCATCCCACCTTTCATAATTTAACCTAGTGGACAAGTAAGAGAAGAATAACATAGCATGTATATAGTAGTTGAGTCGCTACAATAATAAAGACAGTGTTCCGCTACTTGTTGTGACGAAGTAGTTTGGGGTCCCGGCCCCTAATCAGGGTGTTCCTTAATTCGAAAATCACTTCTAAGTGTGAACACATCTAGGTAGAGTTGTAACCTTTCTAGTACTCGGGTGCTCTAGTGCCTAAATAGCATGTGCACCCTGAAAAAAAGAGGGCCTACACTCTACAATGATCTTTAGCACTGGAAATTCAAATCCATTAGGGATGCCCTACCCAAAAAAAAAAAAAAGCGTTTTATTTGTACATAACTTGAAGTTTCTCGAACTTGTCCACTATTTACTCAATAGAGGGTTGATTGCCTTGAGCTTAGGGCCTCAAGAATCTTCTAGAAAACATTGAGGGAATGCTTATCTTGCTAGGACTTTTAAACATGGTATGTGGAGTGAAAATATTCATCTAGGGCCGTGGGAAATCGAAACACAAGATGTAATCTAGGTCTCGGTATGGAAATAGGAGAATGCATCTTTGAATAGTGAGCTTAGAATAGGGTAGAACCATTTATTTTATAGCCGGAGGTTGAACACTCATCAATTCTTTTATTTTAATTGTTTTATTTGCTTGAGGATAAGCAAATGTTTAAGTGTGAAGATATTTGATAAGCGTTCAAATGAGCATATTTTCATATCATTTTCCTATGTCTTGCAGGCCATTTTGATGAATTATAGCCCTCCGGTACTTTAAAAGCTTCATATTTGTTAAATAGGGAATATAGAAGCCACTCAGAGAGAAAGGAAGCATTTCGAGGTGAAAAAGAGGCCAATCCAACGTTATTATGGAGTAAACGGAAAGGTATACAGCCGTATGCTACTGGAGAGAGTGAACGGCCTACACATCAACCCTTCTGGATGGCATACACCACATATGAATTCATACAGGGTGTTATACGGCCGTATACTAGTCCGTATACTCACACCTGCTCCTTATACTGGTCTGTCATATGACCATATACTAGGCACTGAGCTTCATACGGGCTAGTATACAGCCGTATACGAGCCCGTATGTCATAACCATCCCTTTTCATTGCGGACCCACGTAGGGGTACGTGGTATGAGCGTAATTTTCACTCCTAAAACACTAAGCTGAGGTATAAATAGGAGGCTTTAGGGTTTAGGAGGGGGAGGTTTGCTTTGGAGGAGATTACCCTTGAGATTAGGGATTGGTCTTCTCCCCCAATCTTGAAGAGAGAGAGAAGGAAGGAGATAGAGAAGGAGATCATACTTGCAAAGCTATCAACGGTATCATCTATTATGTCAAGTTTTTATTGTTTTCTTGTTGTTTTGGATTGGAGTTCTCCATTTATGGGGAACTAATCTTATAGATACTTGGGTATGAGAAACCATTGGATATTGCATCAATGTCATATTGATTTCTATGTTTTGATTTATTGGATATATGCTTGAATGTCTATTGGATGTTTTGTATTGATTGTAATCTCTCTACGTTGCGGGATGCCCAGAGAGACTACTAGGGTACGATATGAGGGTTAGAGCTAGCGCCTCCTTCTATTAGGAACATACTCCATTAGAGAGGGTGTGAGTACGCTGAGGGATTCGGGTACTATAAAGAGAGTGACTCTTTAATATGATTCAATCCCACAACTCTTCCAAGACATAGGTTCTCTTAAGCTTAAGACAATCCTAGGAGATTAGTTATCCAATCGCCTCGGGAGAGGGATTAGATATAATTTAAGAACCCTTGGCACAAGCATCTCCAATCATCTTCATAGATTTCTTTATGTATCTTTAGATTTAAATCTAAAGGAGACTCATGCCCAAGTATCTTCTTCTTATGCTATAGGTTTCTCTCAATTAATTCTCGATTTCCAAAGTTTGTGTCCAATCTTTCAATTCCTTAGATTTAGATTCAAGAACCACCAAATCTTTGACAAGACTAGACAATAGAAGCTTAGCTCGCACTAGCAATCTATTCCATGTGGGTTCGACACTCGACTCTCATAGTTCACTCTACTACTTGATCACAACCCGTGCACTTGCGGATTTATCTCAGCAAGCCCCGACTTGCATATCTGAATTGCTTGATTTGTAGAGCAATGTCGGTCATACTTGATCTAGGCATAGATAGTAGGGGTGAGTGCATGCAAAGAGATCGGGTCTATGTTGGCACACTCTCCAGATTAGGGTAAAACCTAATAGTGCGAACAATAAAATCTAATGTAGTCTTAGGGCAACGGTGTCATCGTATGGGATTAGGGTTTGGTTGCCGATAGATCAAGGTTAACCTTATTGGGGTTCCTTATGGTCCAAGAACATATCAATTAGATAGCCAATATTATGAAATTGGTTGAGCAAAGGATTCCCATGGCAATAAAGATCTAGGGTATCATGTCCTCTTGACTAATTTACCCTAGATTTGCTAATTTTTCACCGTAGTTCTTCTTTAGAACTCTTAGTTAGGATTAGAATACTACCCATATTTTTAGGCAAGATAATAGAATGCGAATTAGTATTTGTAGCGCCTGACTATCCTACCATTGGGGTACTATATAACTAGATCGACCTAGTACACTTGGGGGATAAGAGAGTGAAAGGTGAGGTGGATGAGAGAGTGTACCTTGGATTTCATTTCGTGAGAGAAGGGGTCACACTATAGTGAAGTTAGGGTGACCCCTATGGCAGAGATCGAGGTTTGGACGACTTGTTGCTGCAAGGCGCCTCTTTGTCTTGTGTCATGCACTTTGGACCCGTATCGATGACTTTCTTCCTATCCCGAGAGTCTTCGGGACTCACCCCTTGTATTATTTGGGAGATAGCCGTGTTTGTACCCATTCTCGCAGGGTTTTAGTAAGCACTTCGACTTATGTTTCGAGTAGCTGAATATTAACATCTCGTAGATCCTCCTCCGAGGTCACTGTTTGATCTTGGGGGTTATGATGGCCTTGGGTATCACACTAGGCTACACAATATATCTCAGTGGATCTACCATCGGGTTCCACCTGCCTCTTACTATCTCTATGTTCCTACTGATGGTGCCAAACCGTTGATACTCGAAACTAGTGGTCCTCAGGATGTGCATTTTAGTGAGATCAACTAAGAAGATCTAAGAGTTGATGATGTTAAGATACAATGGTTGATGGAATGGGGAAATGATTTGAGCTGGATGGTGATTTTGAGGAGGTCACCGTCTTGAGAGGCAGCTGGTATCCTACCGGCTGGTATTCTGTCCCTATAAGGGATGTCTAGGGGCTTCTCCCTAGACTCTCAAATGTTCAAGTTAGTAGAAGTAGATGAAGGAGGAGAAAGAGGATTATGAGAGGAGTTTCTGTTAATAGAATGAGTAGTAGCATTCGAGAAGGGGAGGAGAGGGTAAGAGTGGTGGTTGAAGATGAACTTTCTCAGAGATCCCCACCCCCAGGTTCTGGCTTGAGGTCCCAGTTCTTTTTTCTCTGCCTTTTGTTCCTGCCCTCCATCTTATATCTCTTGTCGCGATGTCAGACCATTAGTTGTGGAGGGTCTTTAGCGCAAGCGCTCGCGTATCTCTTCTCACGCCCCTTATGTGAGAGAATCTTCTTGTTGATAGGTGAATAATAAGTGCTCATTTGAGCATAATTTTGTGCAATACTCTTGTATGCTTTTCATGCAATTGTGAGGAGTTTTGGCCTACCGATACATAAAATGTGTTTATTTTGATGAACACGGCAAGATATCGAGACCCCAGGAGAAAAGAAACTTTCCAAGGGGAATTGAGTCTGAAATGAAGCATTCCTAGAGAAAGAACCAAGGTATATGGGCTTCCATACGGCTCGTATGGACCTGGAGAACCAGGGACCCTGCATTCAATCTCCTTGTGGTCGTACAACACCCCGTATGATCTTATACGAGCCCCTATATGGTTTGATATATGACTGTATGATACACCTAAAAGCTATACGAGCCCCTATATGCTGCATAAGTTTCCTGCAAATTTGCAAGACTAGGCAAAGGCAAAAATATAAATGACACTCTAAAACCCTTAGAAGGGGGCATATAGTCCAAGGATTGGGGGTTTTAGAAGAGAGTTAGCTTAGAAAAGAAGGGAGCTTTGGGGAAAAGTAGAGCTTGATTAGGGTTTTGGAGGTCTTCATCACCAACCCTAGAAGGAAGAGAAAGGTGGCAAAAGGTTGAAGAGGAATCAAGGAATCCACCAACGGTGTATGTAATATCCTTATTTAGCATGAACTCTTTGTTTTTTCTTCTTTGTATTGGATTGTTGCTCTCCTTCCATGGAGAGCTAATTTTGTAGATACTTAGGTCTTGATGAACATTTGGATATGGTTTAATTGATGATTGCTCTCTATGTATGAATGCTTGGTTGAATCTATGTATTTATTGGATGTTTTAATTTGAGTCAATCCCTTTACGTTGCGAGAGCCCGAAAGGATTTTCATAGTCTATATGGGGGAAGAAGCGAGCGCCTCTTAATGTGTAGACCATCTCCATAGAGAGAATTATGAGTATACCGGGAGCCCGGGTACTAAGGAGAGCAAATCCTTTAGAAGTATTATTCCCATAATCCTTACAAGAACTAGGTTCCCTAAACCATCATCGGTAAGGACACTAGGATTAGTAATTCACTTCGAACGAGGGAGTGAAAGTACGTTAGGAACCCTTGGCCAAGAATTCACTAAGTATCATCATAGAGAGTATCATCCATGTTTTAGAAATCAAAGGGGAATTCAATCACCCAAGTATCTCCTTTTCATAATTGTTTGTCATCAAGAGCAATTTAACCCCATTGTTTGTGTTAACAATTTCTTAGTTTTGACTTACTGTAATCAAAAACCTTTGGATCGTTAGATAGTAGTCAAGTAGTGGGTACTAGTATTTCCTTCTCCCTGAGGATCAATAACCCGACTTTTGAGTCCACTTTTATTACTTGATTACGACCTGTACACTTGCGTTTGCATCACATCAAGTTTTTGGAGCCGTTGTCGGGGAGATTAGGACTACTAGGAAACCTAGGAGTTTACTGATTTAGTCATGTTATTGTTTTTTGGTTTTATTTTAATTTTTGTTTAATTGATTTTTTCTTACTAATCTTTCTCACTATATCTTGTTGCGAGGCGTTGATACATGACCTGCAAAAAACCCTAAAGGATTGATTGAAGCGAATAGTGAGATTGAAAGGACGCTATACCGAAGGTTTAAAGAAGCGGAAGAAATAATTCTAGGGTCCTCTTCAGAATTAGAAAATTTTATACCTACTGAAGCTAGTGGTGAAGTAAGAGTAGTGCCCATCATGGCCGAAAGAAGACAAACATTATCTGAGTATGAGAGATCTCATTATGTTGATGCCAAAAACTGATCCACCTCACTCTTTGGCTACTGTGGCCTCGTGATCTGGTCTTAGCCTTTGAGAAACGGTTAATATTTATAGTTGGTGTGGACGCTTACTTCTGCTTGCGAGCAAGGAGACGCGGAGGGCACTCAGCAATTCCGTCCGGAATTATCCACTGATAGACCTGTGAAGAGGAGGAGAAATAATCGGAATTGGGCCTTCTACGCCCTGGGATTTAACTCCGATGCTTAAGTCGAAATCGTGGTAAGAAGTTCTAGGAAATGCTTTGTGTAATGTGTAGTGAGTATTTTTAGTCCCTTTCCTTATTGTCCTTCCTCTCCTTTTATAGCAAGTGAGGCGGTTTAAGCAAATATCTTGCAAAGGCGGTGGGGTAAGGCGGTGGGCTAGGTGAATATCTTCTAAGGCGGTAGGAAAATATCTGCCTAAGCGTGTAGGTGCTCTGTAGGCAAGTATGGTAAATATCCGCCCCGTAGTAAGTGGATAAGGCCTACTTACTTTGTAGAGCCGTTAGATATTTTACTTCTCTCCTTCCACCCCACGCCTTGTATAAGAGGGTCATCATAATTATAATTCCGACGGACTTATTCGCGGGATTTATTCCTCACGCGTTATTGCCTTAGAGCATTGTGCAAGGTTATTTGGTGATATTGCCACGTGGCCAAAGATGCTACGTGGCTGAGAACACACGGTCCTGTGTGTGACAGGTGGTCCCTAGGTCACTGACATCTGTCTTACCAAATATATCCGTAACACATTACATGGGTGAGGAATTCAGTATCCATCCGCCCAATGTAAACATGAACAACTTTGAGATCAAGACGAGCACAATGACCATGATTCAGAATTCAGCTCAATTAGATGGGAGGCCCAATGAAGACCCCATGCTCACCTAGCAAAGTTTATTGCAATTCGTAATATGTTCAAGATCAATGTGGCTTTCGACGATGACATTCGATTGAGACTCTTTCCATTTAGTTTAAAAGAGGGGGCTTATAGACGGCTCACTTCACTCCCTTACGGCTCTATTCGTAGTTGAGCCGAAATGCTTAATATGTTTTTTGGCCGATATTTCCCTCCAAGTAAGGCCGCAAAACTAAGATTGGATATCTCCGCCTTCAAGCAAGGCGCTGCCGAGATATTCTTTGAAACCTATGAGAGATATAAAGATTTAATTCGGTGTTTTACTTAATATGCTATAGACCCTTGTGCCAAGGTTGAACATTCTACAATGGGTTGGATAGCACCACGGGGCAATTAGTGGACGCCGCCGCCGGTGGGTCATTGGGAAACAAATATCCGTAAGATGCCAAGCAAATCTTTGAAGACCTGGCCGGTAATGAAGCTCATTCGTCCAAAAGGGGAAAACAGTGGAAGGTAGTTGGGTCATTGGATGAACCCATAATTATATATGTTGTTCTTGGTGAAACGTTGGACATGTTAACGAAGAAGATTGAGCTACATACCTCCAACAATAGTTCAAGGCCGGTTACAATCATGTTTTGTAGTACATGTGGAGGGGGATATGAAGTGTCTAATTGTCCCAATGCAATCACAGAGATGGTTCCTATGAGGCAAGTGCAATATATTGGAAAAACACCTAGGCAACCGGATGTTCAATACAAACCTTATGCACCCATGTGGACCCATCTGGCACTCTCATACGGGAACCCACAAGCAGGGCCATATCCTCTCAGTTTCCAATACCCTCAGAAGCCACAAGAGAGAAAACCCAACATGGACAAGCTCATACATAAGAATATGCAGAACAATGACACTACGATTCGGAACATTCAAGCTACAATTCATAACTTGGAAAATCAAGTTGGGCAAATCGCAAAGACTCTATCTGAGAGACCACAAGGTAGCTTGCTGGGTAATACGGAGGAACCCTCAGGGGGAACAATGCAAGGCCATCACATTGAGAAGTGGGAAGGAAGTGGAACTTCGTGTCTTGAAGCCTCAAGAGAAAACCCACATCGAAGATGAAGACTCTGAAACCGTCGCCAACTACGAAGAAAAGAAGAAGGAAAGCAAAAAGTTAGTGTGGACATCACCCATGCCACCCTATCAACCTAAAGTACCATGTCCGACAAGGTTGAAAAAAGATAAAGAAGATGCTCAATTCGCAAAGTTTACAAGCATGTTGACGTAATTGCACATAAATTTGTCATTGGTAGAGGTTTTATCTAACAAAAGGAAATTAGTGAATACAGTTGCTATCACATTGAATGCCCAATGCTCTGCAATTTTGCAACAAACTATGTACGAGAAGTTGAAAGACCCGGGTAGTTTCGTTGTCCCTTGTATACTTGGTAAAGGGATTACAAAGAAAGCATTAGCGGACTCCGGGGTGAGCATTAATGTAATGGCATATAAGCTCTACATGAAACTGGGTCTTGAGAAACCAAAGCCAACGGGGTAACATTGCAACTAGCTGACCGATCATTGAGGCGACCAATGGGATTCGCTGAGAATGTGCTTGTTCAGATCAATCAGTTTGTCTTCCTGGCCGATTTCATACACTTAGATATTGATGATGATGTTGATGTCCAATTCATTCTTGGGGGACCTTTCCTTGTCACTGCTCAAGCACTTGAAGATCATGCATAAGGTAGCTAGCTTTGATAGTGGGAGATCAAGAGGTGGTATTCAAACTCCCCGATGTCATGCGACACACCATGACTCAAGATGACAGCTCTTATAGTGTTGATGATATCGGCATTATTATCTCCTAATGCATTGAAGATCTCTTGATGATAGATCCATTACATGGTTGTTGGGAATATAATGAGGAGAATTTACAAGAGCTTCAAAGGAGTTTGGCTTCACCAAAGGTCGACCCAGAAGCTGGAATAAAGAAAAAGAAGCAGAGGCTCACCCTTCTCACGAAAAGCTGGAGGAAGGTAAAGGAAAAAGTGGTAAACACCAGTTCTATAGCTTGCACTCTTTTGGAGAAAGACCCAGGTATGAAGGAAAATACTTGTTCTATATATACTAATTTGAGCGTGCTATTATTTGGATAGTGTTTCAAAGGTAGAGCCGATGAGGACTTAAAGGTATTTGAGCCCCCACGAGGTAAGATGAAAGTACGTCAAGCTAGTGACGTTAAACAAGCGCTTTTTGGGAGGCAACCCAAGTTCTTGAAAATTTCTTTTTCTTTCTTTGCAATTTTCCTTTGTGTAGTTAGATTGTGTGTTTGGAATAAATAAATGAGATTTTTCATATCCATGTTTATATTATCTTGTAGCGTCATGTTGGTTGTTCTTCATTCATAACACTAGATTGATAATTATTGTTAGGTCGCGCAAGAAGGTCTCAAATGGCATCCTGGATTGGCTTCATAAGCCAAATCTAGGTGTATATGGGGTGTCATATGGGCTGATATACGGACCTTATGATACCGGCAAAGATGTATATAGGCCCGTATATGGCCCATATACGAGCCCGTATGAGGTCAATCGGTTACACAAGTTGGAGCATTATAACACGCGCTCCCTTATTTCTTTTTAAAACCCTAGCCAACCCCAACCCTCTCCACATCGATCCGAGCCTCCTCTTCATCGTCGTGACCTCTCCACTTGATTTTGGGCCTCCTTCTTCCCTAGGTATGCTTCCTAAAGGCTTGATAATGAGCATAGTGCTTATGCTTATACGGCAAGTGCATGTGTCGTGTCAAGTAATAAAGTGCTTATGCTTATGCTTATGGATGGTTTTCTAATCTAATTGCAAAAAGAAAAATTGGCTCAAGAACACTTAATGAAGATAGTGACGACAAACAATCAGAGAAGGGAGATTCTTGGGCATTGAATTCCCTCCGGATATTTATAGATTGATGTAAGTATCGATTTCATATTGATCAATATGAGGTATGAACCAAGAAATCCTACAACGCTTTTACCCCCTCTTTCAAGGCGAGTTACTAATCTACACTTGTGAGTAGTTCTAGAGAACACATAATCTTGGAAGTGTTATGTGAATAATCCATTTTACAGAGTCTCTATCCTAAACACACGATCTCTCTACATATTCATAACTCACACCTTTTGAAGTAGATCTAGGGTATATAGAGGGAGCGTTATCGTCTATACCTTCCGTAGACCTAGATTGACTCTTAGAGCTACAACGTAAAGCATCAATACCATACAAAACATTCAATATGTTCTCATATATTAAAATATTCATTCAAATATAGAAATCCATACTATCAAGATTAAGCATAAATAAGGAGGTTCATCATACCCAAGTATCTAACAAGTTAGTTCCCCATCAAAGGGGAACACAAATCCAATACAATCAAAGAGGAAAAGATGAGAATCATGATAAGAAACGCTCTTCCCTCCACCGTTGGCGATGACCATTAGCGGCGACCGTTGGCGATGACCGTTGTTGGTGTCCCTTCAATGCTTGCCTTCCTACATTTTCTCCCAATGTCTTTAATGATACCTTAATCTCCAAGATGGAGAGAGGGTTGGGAGCCCCCAAGGGGATGATGATGTTCAAGATCCAAAATCCCCTCTCTCGAAACCCTAAATTGGCTATTTATATTGCCCCTTAATGCAGATGATTAGTAACCCCATTAGTTAGATTCAGACTCAAATCAACAACAAAACTAGCTTAACTCGCAATAGGGCTCAAGGCATACGAGCGCTCTTATGGCCGTATGTGTGCCTGTGAGCTTCTTCCCCTGGTTACACGATTAATGATACGGCCGTGTGTGTACCCCTCTAGCTTTTTTTATATTAGGAGGTGTGTGCTCAAAGTTCTCATACGGGTGCTCAAGGCCGTAAGTATGCCCGTATCTCCATCATACGGGGGCTTACGGCCGTGAGCTTACCCGTATGGCTTCAGTAATTATGCTACTAGCTTCGATTTGGTCTGTATTTCTTTTGTTTTGCTCTCGAAGCTCCTTAGTGCTCTGAAAATAAGAATTAACACAAAATTAAGTATCAATGGGCAAGACTTACTTAAATTTTCATGAATAATGTACATTGGATTGTTATAAAAATCATGATCATTTGAACGCTTATCATAAATATCCCCACACTTAAGCGTTTGCTTGTCCTCAAGCGAAAAAAGAAATAGAATTTTAAAAAGAAAGAATTAATAAGTGTTCAACCTAAGGCTAAAGCATTCACATTCGTTGTAATAAAAAAGTTCACCATTGACACTTGTATTTTCCTTTTTCAACACCTCGGACTTAGATCAATCTCAAGACATAATTTAAAATTGCTCCACATGAGAGTTTCACTCCACTTACCATGTTCCCAAATTTTAAAAAATTACAAGCATACCTTCAATGGACTCTAGAGGTTCCTTGAGGCCTTAAATACAAAACAACTAGCCTTTATGAAAGAGTAAAAACATTCTTTTTTGTTCTTTTTGCTTCAAATTTTTCACTTTTTCTCTTTTCTTTTCTCATAAATCCAGCTAGGGCATCTCTAATAGATCCGACTTTCTGGGGGACCAAAGATTAAGATAGAGTATCAATCTCCCTTTCTAGGGGATGCACATACTGATTAGGCACCGGAGCATCAAAATACTCGGAAGATTACAAATCTACATACACGTGCTCATGCTCACAAGTGACTTTCTAGCTTTAGAAACACTTTGATCAGGAGCCAGAGACCCAAGCTTACTTCGTCATCTATAGTAGAGGAGTACTATCTTGGTCATTATTTTCATAGTTACTATGTACAAAATATATTCACTATTTATAACTCCACTTGCAAAGGCTAGAAGTTTGAACTAATGCCACAAAAACTCTCTGAGAAATTTAAAATAGTACTTAACAATCTAAATTCAAGGAAACATGATCATCGGTTATCTAATGTCACTAGAGGTTATATAATGGTCATGGAGATTTTCGCTAAGTGTCCAAGATGTGTCATAAGAAAAATAAAGAAGTTTTTGCTCAAATAGTGTGTCATAAGAAAAATAAAGAAGTTTTTGCTCAAATAGTGCACACTAAGAGTAAAAAAATTGAATGCAATTTCTTTCAACATGACGTTATTGGTGTACACTATGGGGCTGTTTGGTTGGGGGGAATGTGATCACATTCCCCCGTTTGGTTACTGTAGCAGTGGGAATGTGGTGGGAATGCACATTCCCAACCTATCCAACTTCCCACCAACTCGGGAATCCACATTCCCACCAAAATAGGTGTCTTTTTGGATTCCCAAGTTGGTGGGTATGTGAATACCCATTTTGCCCTCACCTTATTATTATTATTATTATTATACTATTACTATTTATATTATTTTATTATTATTATTATTAGTAGTATTATTATTATTGTTATTATTATTATTTCTATTATTATTATTATTATTATTATTATTATTATTATTATTATTATTATTTCTATTATTATTATTACTATTATTATTATTATTTCTATACTATTACTATCACTATTACTAGTATTATTTATATTATAATTATAATAATAATAATTATTAATATTGTTATTATTATTTCTATTCTTATTATTTATATTATTATTATTTTTAGTATTATTATTATTATTTCTATTACTATTACTATTACTATTACTATTATTATTTTTTTATTATTGTTATTATTATTACTATTATTACTATTACTACTATTATTATTATTATTTGATATTTGATGAAAATTGTAGATGCAAGGGTATTTTGGGAAACTGTGGCATGATTATTTTTTTGTATTAAAAATTAATTAGTTTTAATCTAACATTTAATTTAATTTAAATTTAAATTTGCTCAAAATTTTATATACAAGGGTATTTTGGGAAATTTGGAACATTACTAAATTGATTACCATAACCAAGCAAATATGAACCAAACATGGTAATGCAACATTCCCACAACATTCCCGGGAATGTAGCATTCCCGACTACATTCCCAGGAATGTCACATTCCCTTGGTAATATCCCAAAACTTGAACCAAACAACCCCTAAACATATATATATATATATATATATATATATATATATATATGTTGATGCCAAAAATTGGTCCACGTCACGCTTTGGCCACTGTTGCCTCGTGATCTGGCCTCAGCTCTCGACCAACGGTTAAAATTTATAGTTGGTGTGGACGCTTACTTCTGCTTACGAACAAGGAGCGCGGAGAACATTATGAAAACTCCGGTCGGAATTACCCATGAGCGAACCTGTAAAAAGGAGAAGGTAGCGAGCGGAATTGGGCCTCTCTGCCCGGATTCAGGTCCGATGCTTAAGTCATAAAACTTGAGTAAAGAGTCTTTAATTTAGGCAATTCTCTATGTGATGAGTTTTTCGGATCCCCTTTCTTCTATTAACGCTCTCCTTTTATAGCACCTTAGAGGCGGTTCAGGAAAGGCGGTGGAATGAGGCGGTGAGTTAGGTAAATATCTCTTAAGGCGGTAGGAAAATATCTGCCGCCTAGCGCGTAGATGCCACGCAGGTAAAACGAGGTAAATATCTGCCCACTGTAGCAAGTGGATAAGGCCTACTTACGTAGAGGCGTTAGATATTTCTCTCTCTCCCTCTCCCCACCTCGCCACATGCAGAGAGGGTTGTTACAATTCCGACGGACTTGTTCGCAGGATTGAATCCTCACGTTATTTGTCGAACGGAATTGTGTAAAGGTGGTGTTATTGCCATGTGGCCAAAGGAATAAGTGGTCCTTTAGGTTAATGACACCTGTCTTCACAAAATATACCCGTAACACTAGTCCCCCCCAAAGTGTACTTGTTCAAAAATGCGAAGGAGGGTGAGCTAACCGCAGCGTTTAAGCTTGGTTCGAGAACAAGTATCGCTCTTAGTTGGCATGTCTATGTAGTAGCTGGGCTTTGTGTACGGTTACTTACGTCTAAAGTACACGTGTTTTAATAGGCGACCGACGTTTACTGTGTTATCCTTTCGCTGTTATCGAGGTAGATTTTTTGCTCTGGAATTCTCGTCTATAGTGTCGATAGGTTTTCCTATTTAAGGGCTTGTATGAATGGCGAGTTTGGGCAGAAATCTTTTTATACTCTTGTATCTTTGTATCATGGCTCAGCGCTTGTCTTTTTATAAGTTTTTTACATTTTCTCAAAGTTCTCGACACTTACGAATTCCCAGCTCTTTTTACGAGCATCTATCGGAACTAAGGACTGGAATAATCCACTTGGTAAGTCCGAATGGCTGTGTATGACGGGCTATTCTGTTAATCGACAGGGGGGTTGGTGAGATGAGTATCGACGCTGGGTGGGAAGCTTTTCATGTCGATCACGATGTGGAAGCGGGGGACCTCTTAATTTTTACCTATGCAGGGGGTACGTGTTTCGAAGTTGAGATGTTAGGAGACGACTCACGCCAGAGAGGTGGGCCCCCACCTTAGCCCCGTCTTAGAACCCGGTTCCCCGGTAATAATGGGGGCGGTGATGGTTGCGGAAGTCCGTCGTCTCTTAGGAGTCTTATCCGGCGTTTCCTCGGATGGGGTCTGCTTTTAACTTTAGTCCGTTGGACAACATGTTTTTGTTATTTTTGTTTTGTTTGCGTTCGCCATGTAACCTGAATAAATGACGTTTGTCGTTTTGTTTCTAAATCCTTTGGCATTTTTATGAGGCCTTCACTGGCGATCCTATGTTGGAGTGTGTGCTTTGTCTCATACGGTACAGGCTCTACCTTCCACGTAACGCTCCTTGCTTCCTAAGACGACACGTGTCTCTTCTACTGTTTAGCATTAAAGGGGGATAGTGGCGCGACGTGCGCGGCGTGCGCGTTTGTCAGCGTTATGATGGGTGATGAGCGTGGCTTTCCATGTGTGTCAGGCGGCGTTTGGTATTGCTGACGTGGGCAGAATTTTGAACTGTTTCGAGGAGGTGTAATGATGGTTATTTGAACGGTTCAGATTTGTGGACCCTTGGTTCGACGGTTCTGATCGGAATACCATCCTGAGATCTAACGGCCACGGATTCGTTGCCTTGGTATATAAGCGGAACCGTACAGGCAGCAAAAGGTTGTTTCGAAAATCGAGTCGCGTCTTCTTCTCTAGATTTCCTCTTCTCCGGCGAGCCCTGGTCTTGAGCTTTTTGCGTTTTTCTTGTCTTTTTCCTTTCCTAAGGTAATGGCTAGTGCTGCTTCTTCCTCCTCTAGTTCTTCTCATGAGCCCTCGATTCCTTCTCTGTCCAACCCCACGGTTTCTGTTGCGATTCCGGGTGAACTTGGAGGCGTTCCAATTCAGGGTTCGCGAGTTCACCCTGCCTATAGGGCAATGGGTAGAGGGTCGGACACATTCATAAGCTTTCTAGGGCAAAAGGATGTAGATGACCTAGTAGAGAGATACGAGATAGACCTCTCTTTATTTGAGGTTAGGGTTCCTTGTTCAGGGGAGAGGGCGAGTGCCCTCAGGGAGGGAGAGATAGCTGTTTATCAGGAGGCGTTGTTAGGTGGGCTTAGGCTTCCTTTCCCTGATTTTGCTATGGCAATCCTAGAGGAATATCGTTTGTGTCCCTCGCAGTTAACTCCGAACTCTTGGAGGCTGCTCAACGGATTTGGCATGTTTTTTATGAATTATGGGGTAAATCCGACCGTCCGTTGGTTCTGCCTATTGTTTAGCCTTTGCTTGGAGTCTAATGGCGATTGGTATTATTTCTCGGCTCACCCTGGGAGAAAGTTTCTAGGGAAAGTTCCTTCTTCCATCAAACGATGGAAGAGCAAGTTTTTCTTTGTTAGATGTAAGTCCGAGTGGGATATCCGAACAAGGTGGGAGGTCCCCCGTGCGGACATTACTTGTGAGGAGATGTCAGAAGAAGAGGGAAATCTTCTTAAGTCAATGACGGGACTGTCCAAAGTCTATATGGATAGGTTTTTGACCAAGGAAAACCTCATTAAGTGTCATTTAATAGTGTCTACTGGTAGGATTCGCTCACGTACCTGATTTAGTTTGATTTTGATTTGTGATGTCTAATCTTATTTGGAATTTATTTTGCAGAAAATCCGATGGAAGACGAAGACTTGAGCTATGTTAAGGGTCTTCTGGCTTCTTTCGAAGGCGAAGTTCATCCGCCCTTGGCTCGCGGGCGGAAAAAGAAAGAAGTGGTACCTAGCCAAGGTGCTGATACCTCCAAAGAGGAGAGAAAGAAGAGGAAGAGAAAGGAGACTGACTCTTCCAAAAAGGGGGTTAAGAGTGACCCCAGTGCAGGGTCCTCACGAGAGAGGAGGACCAAGAGAAAGAATTCCGAGGACGCATCGGGTCCCGGGATTGTAGGAAAACAGGTGGAGGCGCCTTAGGAAGAGGTTCGTGCGGAATAAATCTGCCCGGCTTTATCCCCAATTTTCGAGGGTCCTTCTTCCAGCCGGCCGGAGGACATCCTTTTTATAGAGGTGAGAATTGCTACATACACATTTTCTATGGGTGCTTTGTGCTTCGTTCATAACCTTTAACTTAGGTTATATTTTATAGGCGGAGGCAGGAGAAGCGGCTCTCCTGGATAAATTGAAGGTGGCGGATTCGGTTTTAAGGGGACCGGCATCTCAAGGGAAGGGGGTGCCCTCCGAAGACGTCCCTTTTCGGGATGCCGCTTCAGTAAAGGCTGTTCTAATGGCCATGAGACCCGAACAGCTCTCCTCCAAACTTCATAGAGCTGGGAGGGAAGAGGCCATTTCTCAGCTATTCCGTTCGGTTATGCTGGTGAGGATTATCCTTGTATTAGTTTTACTTATTAGCTCGGTATTAATGCTACTAACTTGTTTGTTTGCTATTTCGTAGACTGCGCACTGGGCGGAGCGAGTCGGCAATCTTTGCCAAGACGATTCGGCAAAGATGGAAGCGTTTAGGCGTAAATCAATTGAACTCTAGGGGTGGCGGCCACGGAAGGGAAAAACAAAAGCGGCTTCGCCATTATCCATGCTCTTGAGAAGGATAAAGCCGGCGGCTCCAACAACTTCTTTGTCGTCGGGAAAGGAGAAGGATGATTTGGCGACCAAGTTATGCATTTACGAGGGTTCCCTCCCCTTACTGGCGAGGAGAATATAAAAAGTTGCGGAGAACTCTAGCGACTTGGAGAAGGAACTCAAATCTACCCGAGAGGGCAAGTTTGAAGCCCGATGGGAGTGAAGGCTGATAAAAGCCGAACTTACTGCTTTGTTGGGGCGGAGTTGGAGGAGCTAAAGGGGAGCGCGACACACTTAAAGAAGACTTAGTTTCCGGTGACAACTCCCAAATCCAGAATCGCAAGAAATCAAGGATTTAGTAGAAGCCGGATAAATTAGAGAAGGAGGTCAGCCCGCTTAGGCTTAAAGCTATAGAAGGGCCACCCGCATTTATTGATTAATTACGGTGGTGGAGTCGCCATATTCCTCCTACGGAAGTTTTGTCTATGGGGCTGGCTGGAGTTTTGAAGAAGTTCACAGAGCTCAAAGAGCAACAAGTTACCAAGACCCCAGAGGCTCTTGTCCTCGCCCCTTTGGAGCCTTCTACCCAAGTTCCTTCAGAAGCAGGTGGCTGCCCTGAGGGTCCTAGTTCTTAGGATGTTTTCTTTTATGAACGTTCTTGTAAATTCTCAATTACTTGGAATGTAACTTCTATTCATATGAATGAAACGCAAACCTTTATTTTGGTGAAGGTTTATTTCCGAGTGATGGTTATCTTTAACCATGTAAGAAATTCGTTTGAGAAGTATTTTTGAAGTCTTTCGCGAACTTCTTCCTTCTTCATCTGGCTTGTAAGATAAGCTTCGTAACGAGTCCTTAGTCCAATCATGGGACTTTAAGTTGTTGAGTGAGGTACTCGCCTTCATGAATGAGATTGTTGCCTCATATTTCGATCGGGATTTTTGCCCTTGTTTTTTTTATAAGAGTTGTCGTTTATCCTTATAGGATAATTCCGACTCATCTTCCAAGAATGGGAATTTCACCGCATCTTTGTAGGATGGGAATTTCACCGCATCTTTGTAGGATGGGAAAGACTTGAGCTTTATTCCATGAATTTTAAGAAAGCTATAGAATTTACTGATAGTAGCGTCGTAAATGTTCAGCATGGAATGGACGCTTGAGCACTTTTCCGTCTATGTTTACTAGATAATAGGTGCTTGCTTAGACGATTCTTTGTATGACGTAAGGCCCTTCCCAGTTAAAAGTTAGCTTTCCTGTTCGGCCTTTATTTCCATGAAACTCATTTTCCCGTAGGACTAGATAACCGATTTGGAAGAAGACTCTTTTCACCCTTGTGTTATAGAACCTTTTCACTCTCTGACGATAGATGGCTGCCCTTGTTTCCACAGTTTCTCTCCGTTCTTCGAGTAGATCAAGTTCTGCTCGGAGTTTTTTCTCATTCTCTTCTGGCGAGAAGGTTTGTTGTGTCCGTAAGGTAGGCATTCCTATTTCTGCAGGGATGACAGCCTCCGCCCCATAAGTGAGAGAGAATGGGGTTTCTCCTGTAGGAGTTCTTGTTGTTGTCCTGTAGGCCCAAAGGGCGCTCGGGATTTCTTCTACCCAGTTAGTTCCATTTCTGAATACCCGTGTTTTCAGTGTTTGAAGCAGGGTGCGGTTCGTCACTTCTACTTGGCCATTAGCTTGGGGATGTGTCACAGAAGTTAATCTGGATTCAATTCCGAGCCCTGAACAAAAGCTTTTGAAAGCTTTGTTATCAAATTGTCGCCCATTATCGAAATGAAGGCGTAGGAATCGAATCGACAGACAATTGTTCGCCATAAGAATTCCTGACAAGCTTTCTCCGTGATTTTGGCCAAGGGTTCAACTTCCACCCATTTGGTGAAGTAGTCAATAGCGACAATCAGAAACTTCATTTGTCGAATCGGAAGTGGGAACGGCCCTAGAAGATCGACTCCCCGGATGGCAAATGGTGAGGGCTAATAATTGGCGTAAGTCGTGCACGTAATTCGCCTCTAAATCTTGGAATGCCATTTGGCGGTGCATCACATTTCCGAGCTTTAACGCTTATTGCGTCTTGAGTTAGTGTTGGCGGTAATAACCTTGTCGTAGGACTTTGTAACTCAAGGCTTTACCCCCTATGTGACCTCCTTGATGCCCTCGTGAATTTCACGAAGGATATAGCTAGCTTACATTTGGACACAAGCATCGCAAGAAAGGTTGTGTATAAGATCTTCTATATAGGTTCTCATTGATGTGGCCGAAAGTCTTGTGGATTTGTAGGAAATTAGATGCGGCTCTGCTTTGTTGGGTGGTGCAGGTCCACCTTGTAGATAATTTCTGATGGGGTCCATCCAACTTGGCTCTTCGGCTGCACTTTGTACCTCTTCCTCCAATCCGTCGATGGTTTTTGCGGGAAGGTACTGTAGGTTAAAGGAAGACTCTGTGCCTCCGTTCGGGGCTGTGGCCTTTTTAGACAGAGCGTCCGCCTCTTCATTTTGCGCTCGACAGATTTTTTCAATTTGGAAGTAAGCGAAGTATGGAACTATTTTCTTCACCACTGCTTGGTATCTGATCATGTTCTCTTCCTTCGTTTCAAAGCTGCCCAAGGTGTGGCTCACAACTAACTGCGAGTCGGAATATACGTGCAGATGTTGAATTCCGAGCCCCGGGCGGATGTAACCTGCGATGAGGGCTTCAGATTCGGCCTCATTGTTGGTTGCTTTCCGAATTGGAACTTCAAGATCTTGTCATAATTTTCCATTTGGAAGGAGAATAAAGGGACGAATCCACGCTTCGACTTTTCTTACATTCGATCCGTCAACATATAAGGACCATGGAATGCTGGGACTTCCTTCTAGACTCTGTGACGGGGGTTCGTCCCTAGTTGCGGGAAAAGTTAACTCTGCGATGAAATCTGCCAGTACTTGAGCCTTGATTGCCGTTCAGGGTTTATAGGTGAGATCGAACTCGCCTAACTTTCTCACCCACTTGGCTAAGCGTCCAGAGTTTTCAGGCTTATGAAGAATTTGTTTTAACTTGGTGTCGATCACCAACACTGTGATCACGTGGGCTTGAAAATACGGCCTCAATCTCCGTGCGGATGTGACAAGAGCAAAGGCCAACTTTTGGCGGTAGATATCTTGACTCGCATCATTAAGGATTTTGCTTGTGTAGTAGGCTGGTTTACGAACTCCGTTTTCTTCTTTCAAAAGGACCGCTTGACGCATGCAGGCTGACCGCCAAATAGATATAGAGTTCTTCTCCCACTTGCGGCTTAGCTAGTAGGCTGAGGCGTCGGAGATAATTTATAAGCCCCACGAAGGCTTTTTCACATTCTTACATCCCACTCCATTTTTGGTGCTTTTCAGAGCTTGGAAGAGTGGGAGATTTTTCTCTCCGGCTTTGGAGATAAATCACAAGCGCCGGGCGAGGCGTCCGTTAAGCCAGCCAATTTCTTGAAGACTTTTGGCGACCCCATGTCAAGAATAGCTCGATTTTTACGGATTTGCTTCTATTCCTCTTTGTGTCAAGATAAACCCTGTGACTTTTCCCGTCGAACGCCAAAAGAACATTTATTCGTGTTTAACCGCATAGTATAAATCGAAGAGGGGAAAAGTTTCTTGTAAGTCCGATAGGTGTTCATTGGCTTTTGACTTTTCACCAAGATATCATCCACATAGGCTTCAACATTTACGCCAATTTGTTCTCGAAGATCAGATTTATGAGCCTCTGGAAGGTGGCTCCTCGGCATTTTGGCGAGCGGCATCACCTTATAGCAGTAAGTTCCCGTGCTCATAATGAAGTACGTTTTTTCTTCGTCGCCTTTGGCCATTCGGATTTGGTTGTAGCCTGAGAAGGCATCTAAGAAACTTAGCATCTCATGCCCCGTTGTCGAGTCAACCAAACTATCGATTGATGGTAAGGGGAAAGAATCTTTTGGACAAGCTTTATTTAAGTCCGTGAAATCAACGCACATCCTCCACTTTCCGGACGGCTTTTTTACTAGAACCACATTAGCCAACCAATCTGGGTAATGCACCTCTCGGATAAACTTAGCCTTCAAGAGGTTTGATACTTCTTCCTCTGCGGCCTTACGCCTTTACAGTCTTTGAATTTCTCCTTTTACATTTACGTGAGGCTTAAACGATTGATCGATATTGAGACGGTGCTCGATGATATCGCGTTTTACTCCCGGCATATCTTCTGAAGACCAAGCGAAGAGGTAGGAATTTGCTTTCAATACTCTCATGAGATCTTCTCGCTGCTCGATTGTCAAATCTGCCCCAATCCGCACCCGTCGCGATTACCTTTCTGGTCGTGATCTAGGGGGTATTAGCAATTCTTCAACAGGTGTAGGTCGAAGCTCTTCATTTTCTCGTTCGGCCATTCTGCTGACTAGCATGGCTTCTGAAACCTTTGTCTTGCTGCTGTTAAGGGCTTTTCTTTTGAGGGTTGAGACATAACATTGCCGTGCTAGAGGCTGATCTCCTCTCACTTCTCCACTACCACTTTCAGTCGAGAATTTGAGGAGAAGGTCGTAGGTAGAGATTACGGCTTTCAAGGCGTTGAGGGTTAGCCTGCCAAGGATCACGTTGTAACTTGAAGCACAATGCACAACCAAGAAATTTGTTGTCACTGTTAATGATCTTGGCGAGTTCCCTACCATAATTGGTAAGGAGATCATTCCTTTTGGCTGTACCACCCCTCCGGAGAATCCTATTAAGGATGATTTTACCGGAAGCAAGTCATCCGCGTCATATCTCATTCTTTCGAAAGCACTCCAAAAGAGGATATCAACTGAACTCCCACTGTCTATCAGAACTCTTTTCATCTGGAAACTGAAAACTTTGATAGCGACAACCAACGCGTCATCATGAGGGTGGCGAACTCCGCTGACGTCATTGTCATAAAAGATGATTGGAGCCGTAGGTCGAGATCGTCTCCGTGGTGTTTCTATTTCCTGTGTGGTTCCCACCATTCGGGCATAACTTTTCCGAGAGGCGGAACTTTCACCACCGCAACCAGGACCACCACTAATAAATCCCACCATTTCCCCTTTTTCTTCTTCAGGTTGTGAAACTTCAGGTCCCCCTTGAATTTCAAGGTTGATGCATCTTGCTCCAATTGTCCTTTCAAGCGACATCTTCTATTGTGTTCATCAAGTGGGTACACTTTTCCGTATCATGTCCTTTGGATTGATGAAACTAGCAATATTTCTTACTATTCTTTTGCCGTTCGGCATTTCTTGCGGGTTCCGGCCATGTCAGAAGCTTTTGTTCTTTGATTTGCATAAGGATGTGGCTCTGGTTTGATTCAGCGGGGTATGGTGATCATATCTTACAATTTTTCCTTCCTTTGAAGGTTCTCTGGGCTGCAGCATATGTCGTTGGGGTTGTGTTGAGGTTTCCAGACCTCTGTTTGCACCTTTGTTATCCCTGTGCAATCCTTTTTCCTTTCGTACATCAGGGGGCCTTACGCTGGCGTTGTGGTGGGTTTTCCCTTCTGGGTGTCCATAGGTCCACGCCTAGCCTCCTCTTCCCAACCCATATAAATTTCCTCGGAATTGATATATTTTTGGGCGTGGATCATAAGGGCGAGAATGGTTTTTGGTGGATCCAGTGTGAGGGAAAAACGAAAGGGGGATTCTAATAGTCCTTCCATTAGAAAAGTCACGGCCATCAGCGGAGGGAGGTCCGCAACATTAAATTTGTCTCGTCTATGTAGCGGCTTAAATAGGCACGGAGGGTTCCCCCCTCACGCTCAATGCGCGAAGGGTAGACCGGGTTTTCTTTTGCTTTGAGTAATTGGCAAAGTAGGCTAGAAAGCGATCTGCTAAAATCTGAAAAGAAGTAATTGTACTAAATGGGAGATCGACAAACCAGTCTTGCGCTTTTCCCTCTAAGGTGGCGGGAAAAGCTCGGCACATGCGAGCGTCTGTGATTCCAGATTCCAGTGAGGAGCATCTTCGACCGGAAAGACTTCAGGTGTCGGGACGGATCGGTTTTGCCTTCATATGCAGTCATAACCGGCGGTCTGAAGCTATCAGGAACTTGTTCTCCCAATATTTCTTTGACAAAAGGCGAACACATACTGAGAATATGCCGCTCGGACTTTCCGTTTTCTTGAGAGAGGTCCGGTCGTCGAGTCCTTCTGTCAACTGTTTGAACAGATGGACTATTCCATTCCGTTCTTGTCCGCTCGGTTCTTGTAGTGGCATGCTGTCTGCGTCGAACAGAGGGGGGTTCTAAACTAGCGGAAAAGGCAATCCTTTCTTTCCTCTCTTTATGGGTGCGGGTTCTCGTCCTCCCTCTGCTTTCAGAATTATCCAGTGGGGATGTTGGTATGTTTGGTGCTGGAACTTGTGTAGGAGGAGGCGGAGGATGGGTCAAAGTATGAACAGCCTGAGTCAACCGTTCCAATTGTTACTGTATGTTAAGGTAAAACTCTGGAACAGATTCTTGGGGTTGGACGAAAGGAATTTCTGATGGGGGTAAGATGGGAGGATTATCTACCCGGATTTCTTCATGTCTTCGGACTTCGCCAGGTCCTTCGGGATAACTTTGGGCTCCCTGTTCTTGGATTCGTTTTGATCTTCTGGTAGTGGTCATTTGGCTTTTCGTAAGGGTCCCCACAGACGGCGCCAAACTGTTGATGCCAAAAACTGGTCCACGTCACGCTTTGGCCACTGTTGCCTCGTGATCTGGCCTCAGCTCTCGACCAACGGTTAAAATTTATAGTTGGTGTGGACGCTTACTTCTGCTTACGAACAGGGAGCGCGGAGAACATTATGAAAACTCCGGTCGGAATTACCCATGAGCGAACCTGTAAAAAGGAGAGGGTAGCGAGCGGATTTGGGCCTCTCTGCCCAGATTCAGCTCCGATGCTTAAGTCAGAAAACTTGAGTAAAGATTCTTTAATTTAGGCAATTCTCTGTGTGATGAGTTTTTCGGATCCCCTTTCTTCTATTAACGCTCTCCTTTTATAGCACCTTAGAGGTGGTTCAGGAAAGGCAGTGGAATGAGGCGGTGAGTTAGGTAAATATCTCTTAAGGCGGTAGGAAAATATCTGCCGCCTAGCGCGTAGATGCCACGCAGGTAAAACGGGGTAAATATCACTTGTAGCAAGTGGATAAGGCCTACTACTTGTAGGGGCGTTAGATATCTCTCTCTCCCTCTCCCACCCCGCCACTGCATAAGAGGGTTGTTACAATTAACGGACTTGTTCACGGGATTGAATCCTCACGCTATTTCTTAGAGCGGAATTGTGTAAAGGTGGTGTTATTGCCATGTGGCCAAAGGAACAAGTGGTCCTTTAGGTTAATGACACCTGTCTTCACCAAATATACCCGTAATAATATATATATATATATATATATATATATATATATATATATATATATATATATATATATATATATGATTTGCAATGAATTCATATGACACTATCCCCACACTTAAGATTTACAATAACTACTATATGGTACCCATCCCCACACTAAAAAATTGCATTGTCCTCAATACAGACAATAGAGCATGCAACAGAGTAAGAGAAACAAGTGAAAAACTTAAACTTCCCCAATTAAATTGGGTATTGTGTCCAATTGCTTGAGTGAGATACTAGAATATTCATCCACAAGTGTAGAAACAACTCTGCAACCATCAAAGTGAATTAAAAGATGATCACATAAAGATAATGTATATATATCATAAAGAGTGGAAGCACAACTGACAATGGGGGGAAAAGTACAAAATGATGGCAGGGAGAAACCCTAGCTATGTGAATAAAGTAAAGACAAATGTGATACAAATCTCAAAAATCCCTCTCAAGGTGAACGAGAGGGGGAGACGTTGAGAGTAGTATGTGCTAGACTCCTAGGTGCTGCTGGTGTTGGGGTGATGACATATGGCTCCCGAGCAGAGGAGTGAGGTGAATGGTGCGTGTGTGGTGATATAGAAGAAGTATATGTAGAAGCTACCACCTAGGTGATCCACCCTTCTCGTGCGTAATGTATAAAACCTGTCCAACCTCCTATTGTAGCGGATCATACTGCTCCTGAGCCCGTCAGTCGGAATCATGGAGCTTCTATAATGAAGCGCGGAGTCGGCCCTACTCCTCCTCGAGTCACCGCTGGGGGTCGCTAATGCGTGCAAGCTCCTACACGATAGTGTGCTACCTGGTCTAAACCGCCTAGAGCAAAGTAAGAATCCGGGGGTTGCTCAGGCTGGTAGGTCAAGGAAGAAGAAGAAGGGACTAGGGGGGGTGCTGCCACTTGAAAGAAATGAATATGAAACGGTGTGTGTGCAGCCCCTATAGAAAAGGATATGAACAGTCGCGCCCATAACTGTGTCTTTTTGCATACCATACGGGGGCCGTAAACCCGACCATATGCTGTGTTACAGGCATAACCGGCCGTAAGCGATAGTGAAATATTGGTCATACGGGCGCTTACGACCATATCCTCTCTTATATCTTTGTCTAGGTTGTTCATTATGATTAATCCCTTTGACATTTCATTCTAATCCCTTTTGATTTCTCTTCCTCATTCTCCTAAACTCTGGGATGTGACCTAGTAGCTCGAGATGGATTATTTATGAGAGATTAGAGGGATCGATCACTTATTTCAAAATGACAACTAACTATTCTAGGCTAATACGATGAAACCTATGAAAGGAAATTTTTGAAAACTTGGATGCCTCCCAAGAAGCGCTTGTTTAATGTCATTAGTTTGACATTTAGGTTTGCTGCTCAAGGTGGATCAAATGCATGAATCCCCTCATGGACTTTACCCTTGAAATAGTTTCGAAACAAAGAGAACCCTAAACTGTAGCATACGGGGGACTTATCGATGCGAGCAAGTGATGATTTCTTACCTTGCTATGGACTGGGGTCTCTTCATTACTCTTCTCCTTGTCTTTTTCCTTCCAAAATAATAATTGGAGAAATAATTTCCTTGACCCCTTGTCTTTCTTCTTTGTTTGCCCTTGCTTGCTCTCCTTTAAGAGATCAGGGTTGCTTTCCGCGACATGTCCTTTCTCTTCGTCAACCTGTCCTAAATATTCTTCTAGTGGGTCAGCTTGCAACACTTCTTGAATACAGCTTTCAAAGATTAGTTCAAGGTCATCGATGAATTAAGAGTTATCAACGTAATCAAGTGTATGCCGCATCACTGCAGGAAGCTTTAATTTGACTATGCTATTGCCCACTCTTAAAGACATCTTTCCTTCATCGTGATCATGTAAGGCTTTTGTAGCAGCCAAAAATAGTCTTCCTAGAATGATGGGTACTTCAACATTATCGCCAATGTCCAGCAATACAAAGTCAGCGGGGAACACAATCTTATCCACTCTTACTAACACATCTAATGCCAGTCCTCGTGGTTTCTTCACTGATCGATCGGCGAGTTTACTGGTCATTTTAGTGGTTTCGGGCTCTCTCAGACCTAGCTCCATGAATAGCTTGTAAGGCATCACATTGATGCTAGCGCTTGAATCAGCTAAAATACTTTCCTTCATACCATCCTCAATAACACAAGGGATTACCATGCTACCTAGATTCTTTAACTTTCTCGGTAGGTTAGTTTGGAGCATTGTTGAACATTGAGAGTTTAGAGTTATAGCTATGACTTCCTCTAGTTTCCTCTTGTTTGTCAATAATTCCTTCATATACTTGGCATATTTAGGCATTTGAGAAAGTACATCAACAAGAGGTAAACTCACATGCAGTTGCTTAATTGTCTCCAAGAATTTCTTAAAATTCCCATCATCATTTGTTTTCTTCAATCTTTGAGGACAGGGAACCCTAGGTTGGTACTCAGGGACTGGTGTCGTTTCTATTCCCTAATCCTTTGCTTGACGCTCTTTAGCCACACTCTCCTTGGCTGCTGATAATTCACCAATTTCTACCTGGGTGGTAACCTTGTTAGTCTTTCTGACCAACATCTCCACTACCTCACCATTCCTGAGTAAGATAGCCTTTAAATCCCGTGGGGTTTTCCTCGATACTACTCGGTTGGCTCCCTCGATGCCTTTCTGATACAATTCTAGATAATTGCCCCACTTGGTTTGATAGACCTTGAATACCCACTTGGATGTTTCAGTATCTACTGATTCAAATTTTGAATTTGTGTTAATTATGAACTTAGCCAAAACATCCTCAAAGTTTTTCCTGGGTTGTGGAGGTTTTGGAGAGAAGGAGTTGAATCTTCGAGTGGTTGCTAATCCTTGGATATTGCCTAAGATAATCCAGGATGGCTCCAGTTATGCATATAAGGGCAAAATCGGATCCCTTGGGGTCTTTGATTTACCATATATTGAACTTCCTCCATGGGGGCCACTTTCATGCTTGCAATGGGTCATTGTGATGAATCATGCCCCCTTCCACAAGTGTCGCACGAGACAACTGCAAATAAACTTGAAGGTCTTCCTGATGCAAGTTGGTCAAACTTTTTGGCGAGTTCAGCTACTTGTGCTGCAAGGACGGAATCCTGATTAATTTAATTAACTCCAACTTTGGTAGGTTTTCTTTCTCTAGGTGCCCAAGCAGATTTAGTATTTGCCAAATCTTTAATTAGTTGCCCGGCTTCCTTGGGGTATTTATTTCCAAGGGAGACACCAGCTGCGACATTCACTATTGGTCTAGTATGATTGTTTAACCATTATACAAGATGTGGACTTTCATCCATCGCTCCATGCGATGATGTGGACAACGCCTGATTAAATCCTTAAATCGTTCCTAAGCGTCGAACAGTGACTCTTGCTCTCCTTTCTTAAATGCAGAAATTTCCTGTCTAATCTACGCAACTTTACTTGGAGGGAAATATCTTCCTAAAAATTTATCTAGCATATCCCTCCAGGTTCTTATACTTTCTGCAGGAAGTGAAGTGAGCCAACGATACGCCGCTTCTCTTAAGCGAATGGAAATAACCTTAAATGAATTGCATCATCAACGACTCCATTTATCTTAAACATATTACAAATTTGAATGAAGGACGCAAAATGTGTATGAGGATCCTTATCAGGGCGTCCATCGAATTTGGGCTTGATTTTGAACTATTTGGATGGTGCCCGGCTTGATTTCGAAGTTGTTTGCAACTTGAGGGGGTGGATGCTAAATTGCTCTCTTGTTACACTGGCCTATCATAAGTATATAATGTTCTCCTGAACTCCGCCACGGTTGAAGGATCCATGGTTTCGATATTGACGTCTGCAGGAAGGACATTCTCAGACTCTGAAGATGAACCTGGACTTACCCCTTTCGGCATGCTTTGTGCTTCTCTAATCCTTCGGTGTAGAGTGTGCTCGATCTCGCTATCTCCTTCCACCAAACCTGATAGATTTGCTCAGGTCATACACCGATACCTTGCACCAACAAGAAATAACAAGAATTAGTAGTACGAAAATTAGAGTAAGCAAAGTGAATAAAAGAAAAATTAAAGTTAAAATTAAAACTTTAAAAACCTAAAACTATGACTAACTAATAGACTCTTAGTATTCTTAGTGACCTAAAGAACCCCGGCAACGGCGAAAAAAACTTGATAATGAGCCTAATGCTTATGCTTATACCGCAAGTGCACGGATCGTGTCAAGTAATAAAGTGGACTAATAAAAGTCGAATGTCGAACCCACAAGGATCTTGACCCCTAATCCCATCTAATTATCTACTACCTAGTCTATCAAAAGATGGATGGTTTTCTAATCTAATTGCAAAAAGGGAAATTGGCTTAAGAACCCTTGATAAAGATAGTGATGACAAACAATCAGAGAAGGGAGATACTTGAGCATTGAATCCTCTTCGGATATTTATAGATTGATGCAAGTATGGATTTTATTTTGAGGAATATGAGGTATGGACCAATAATTCCTACAACGCTTTCACCCCCTCTTTCAATGCGAGTTACTAATCTACACTCGTGAGTAGTTCTAGGGAACACATAATCTTGAAAGAGTTATGGGAATAATCATTTTTACAGAGTCTCTCTCCTAAATACCCGATCTCTCGACATGTTCATAACTCTCACCTATTGAAGTAGATCTAGGGTATATAGAGGGAGCGTTATTGTCTATACCTTCAATAGACCTAGATTGACACTTAGAGATATCGCAACGTAAAGCATCATTACAATACAAAACATTCAAAAGGTTCTCAAAGATTAAAATATTCATTCAAAGATAGAAATACATAGTAACAAGATTAAGCATAAATCCGGAGGTTTATCATGCCCAAGTATCTAACAAGTTAGTTCCCCATCAAAGGGAAATACAAATCCAATACAATCAAAGAGGAAAAGATGAGAATCATGATAAGAAACTCTCTTCCATCTACCGTTGGCGATGACCATTGGTTGTGTCCCTTCAATGCTTGCTTTCCTCCCTTTTCTTCCAAAGTCTTTAATGATGCCTTAATCTACAAGATGGAGAGAGGGTTGGGAGCCCCCAAGGGGATGATGATGTTCAAGATCCGAAAGCCCCTGATCTCTCTAAACCCTAAATTGGATATTTATATTGTCCCCCTTTATACAGATGATTAGTAAGAGCATTAGTCAGATTGGGACTCAAATAACAAATAAAACCGGCTCAACTCGCAATAGGGTGCGAGGCATACGGCCGCTCTTACAGCTGTATGTATGCCCATGAGCTTCTTCCCCAGGTTACACGATTGATGATACGGCCATATGTGTACCCCTGTAGCTCTCTGTATGTTTGGAGGTGTGTGCTCAAAGTTCTCATACGGGTGCTCAAGGTCATAAGTGTACCCATATCTCAATCATACGGTGGTTTACGGCTGTAAGCTTACCCGTATGGGTTCAGTAATTTTGCTACTAGCTTCGATTTGTACTGTATTTCTTCTAATTTGCTCTCGAAGCTCCCTGGTGATCTACAAATAAGAATTAACACAAAATAAGTATCAATGGGCAAGAATTAGTTGAATTCGCATGAATAATATACATTAGATTGATATAAAAAACATGATCATTTGAACAATTATCAATTTGTCGAATGAGTTCATCTTCTCCATGTTTCAAACCCTAGGGATTTGAATGGATGAATCTTGAATGAATGGGTGATAAATATATTCTTTTGCCTTGAGTTTTTGTCTCAATACGTTGATTAAAGGTATTTATAGAGTTTATGATGTGAAATGGGTTTTATTTGGATGTAAATAGGGTAAGAAGTCGCCATGGCCGTCGGCACCCGCGCACCCAAGCGCATAAGGGCCATATACAAGCCCGTATGGTCCCCAGGCAAGGTTATATGGTCCATATAACAGCCCATATGATCCCGTATAGGGCCAATCAATTACCACAGTACACAATTTCTTTCGATTTATTGATATTTTCCGTTGCATAAATACCCTTTCAATTATTTTACAGATATGCCTAAGAAGCAGATTGCTTCAAAGAAGTGCAAGATCGGAGAGGGCTCCTCATCCGTTGTACCACCATTTGAGGTTTAGCCCTTCTGATAGTTCTCAAAAGAGAGCTATTTAGATGACATATTATACTAGGTTGAGACCAAATATAGCCATCTAATGAGGTTTTCAAGAGCCAATTTGGGTTATTTTGTATAATCTCTACCTTGACTAGCATGCACACTTGTTTTAGTGATTTTCTATACTAAATGGACTAATTTATGCACTAATGCAAGTGTTTCTACTATTGATAGATGATGAGAGCATTGGAGAGCCATAAGGATGATCTTGAGAAAAAGAGATAGGTGTTTTATGACAAATAAGCGTAAGGAGCAAAAGGACAGAGGATTTTTAGCAGCCTAAAAGAAAAGCTTAGATCAGGAATTTACTAGGAAAGCTACAGGACTCCAAATCAAATTTCCTCTAGTCAGATTAAATAAAACGAAGTCATGAACACATGGTTAAAATTTCAGCTCATTCCGAGTTGAAATGGTCATCCTATCATTGAGTTGAAGAAAACATCTCAAAGCAGACTGCATATATCGCAATATTTAACACGGACAGAGCGCTAATTTTCAGAGAAAATAACATTGTGATGTTATTATAAAACATCGTGATGTCGACTGTGATGGGCTATAAAATGGGCCTGATTTGTTGGGTTTTTATAATCTTTTGGACTTGGTGGCGGCTGCACACGAAGGCTGAGATCCTAAGGGAGATTTCTAGCTTCATCAAGCTGGAAGTTGGGCATTTATGAGTGGGAACTTCTAGAAGTCTATTTTCCTTGTCTTAGCACTCTTTCTAGCTCATCTATGGATGTTTGTATTGAAGCTAGCATTTCCATGGATGTTTTCTTTGTAATGTTAGCTTAAACACATTATCTAGGGTTATATTGTTGCTATGATTTGATATATGTATTATCTTTGGCTTGCTTTGTTATCTTGTTTGTGGATGTGCCTTTGAATCTATTATTATTATTCCTCATTAGTCGAGAGATAATGAGTATCTTGAACTCCTTGCACTATGAGAGATCTAAGCTTGTGAGTAGAATAGAGGATTAGGGTGGACAGAGTGACACCAATTTGACCTAGTGCTAAGAGATTAGGCTAGGCAATTCCATGGTAGTGATATAGTGTTGTCCTATAATGTGTCCGTTGTACCATAGAGATATGGACATCGCATGCATAATCCTTAGAAATAAGGTCCTATAGGATGCATCCGGAGTGCACACAACCACAACACTTTACCACATATACACCCACATCCATGAACTTGATAATTTAGCATTCCAAGGAGAAAACTTTCACAAGTCTAGCAACCCATGCAACCCTAGCTCATCTATCTTGAGAATCTATTCCCTTGCACCCTTAGTTTACCACAATCTCCTTTCAATTAATTGTACTTGATTAAACTATAGAATCTGTCATTCAGTAATTTGGTTTTTCAAGTGAAAAATTCTACCTCCCTTCTCTTGGGATTACGACTGGGTACTTACCGATTTATTACTTGCAACCACGTACGCTTGCATGCGGAGGCTCGAGTGCTTGCACTCAAGTTTTCTAGTCAACACCTTCCTCCACTGCTATCATCGCCTCGCCTCCAAACCCTTGAGGCAAACTTGCTTCATTGATTGGGAGGTCCTCACTCAACTTGGGATTGCGGACCTAGTATGAGGGATGCTTTCTTTTTATGGCTTAGATAAGGTATTCTCCATCAACCATGAGGTGTTTCACAAGGCTACACTTGAGGTTCTGAGCACCTTCGAGGCCGACCGAAGCGTCGTGTCTGAGCAGTCCCTCACCGCCATATCATTCCTACTCTTCCGGGAGTGGAGGACCATGAGCTACATACGTTTCTCCATGTACATGGGGTTCTAAGATCTCGAGTCCATCCACATCCGCTAGTATGGGTGGTAACTGTTCGGTTACCAAACCAAACCCAGTAAACCGCTACCGACAGAATATTCGCGATTTTGAGAAATTCTAAACCGATTCCGAACTGAAATTATATCGGTAACCGACCCTCGGTTGAACAGACAATTCGGTCGGAGTCGGTATATTGGGGGCATACCAAATCTATCAAACTTATAAGGTAAATCTTTTTAAAATAAATTATATTGAATTTTATCACCAAATCTCTATGAAGTAACAGCTCATGAATCTCATTTAAATTAGATTAAAGATAAACATTTTTCGCTTTACCATTTATTTTAAAATTTTACCCAAAATATATTATACAAATTCTGTAAAAAGTCACTAACAACTCATCAAACCTTCCTTAAACTGAATTAGATTAAGAATAATTTTCTTTAAAAAAAAATTATCTTGAATTTTTATCCAAAAAAATCACTTAAATTGGATTAGATAAAGGACAATTTTTTTAAAAAATAATTTATCTTAAATTTTTATCCAAATATAACCTCCAATTAGGTAAAGATAATTTTTTTTAAAACAATTTATTTTAAAATTTTATCTCAAATATATCCAAATCTATAAAAAAGTCATCAACCTCTTTTATAAAAAAAATTTATCTTGAATTTTTATCCCAACTAACAGCTCATTAACCTCTTTTAAATTGAATTAAATAATTTGTAAAAATTCTTTTGGGTTTTTATTTCGATAGTGAAGGAAAACTTAATTTAAATATAGATGAAATTTGTTATGGGTTTTATATTATACTGTATAAATAATTACTATATTTATATTTAATTCGGTTGTTCGGTAATTACTGAACCAAATAAATCCCTACCTATTCTCGCTCACAGATTGGATCGGGTTCTGAGCGTAACCGAACAAAAATTTAATTTTAATAAAATCTACCTAACAGTACCGATCGCTATCCATTCGGTCGGTTACTAATTTTTTCGGTAGACTTCCCACCCCTACCCGCTAGTACGAGGAGCTCATCATTGCCTTCCCCGAGCACATCATCACGCCTAACCGATATTGGCTTCAACTTGCGGGGAGCTACAAGAACAACAAGATGTCTCTCTTCCACCGCTACATCCATCCCCAGGTTAGCCACACTATCCTAGGGAGAGATGATAGCACCAGCGTCGTCACTGGCATAGAGTGCTTCCTTCTGTACAGCAATTTTGAGCGAGTGCCCATCCATTTGAGATACGTAGTCGCTCACTACTTGGTACACCAGGAGCAGAGTACCCGTCTCAACTCCATCAACGCGGGACCTACATCACCTGCCTTATCGTAGGGATAGGCCTTGAGGAGAGGACAGAGGATATGCAGTGACTACAACTTATGACTGCATTAGGGATGAGCACTCTGTGTTAAATAAGGCTCATTGAGTACTGCGACAGCCGCCACACACTTGTTGGCCAGGGAGCAAAGAGTTCTGAGAGATTGGAGTAGTAGATATCTGAGGTCTGCGTAGTCCAGGATACCATTCTTACTAAGTAGCGTCATTTGAGAGACCAGTTCATTGAGTTCTCCCTTTTCATCAGAGGGCAGGCACCATTTCCACCTCCTCCATCTCAGGGTCCCTTTGTTGTATCACCCAAGGCGCCAACAGATGATCCAAGCTTTCTGAGTATTTGGACTTATCTTGTTATTTGTATTTATGTGTCTTTTTAGTTTCCAATGTTGCTTTTATTTTCTTATCTGTGTTATTAGGACTTATCTCTTAATTTGTGAACCGTTGTATTAGTTAGCCAAGGCAACGCCCTGCTAAACTTATCTTTATTTTTACTTTCTGTGGATTCCCTTGATTTCCTATTATCTCTTTTGTTGAATTATGATGATTTCTCTCTCTTGTAGATTAGACACATATATCAACATCTCACAGTAGTCATCAAGCAATAGATTTATAGAAATCAAGTAGCACAACAAATTAACCAAAGAAGTTTTAGTTTACCTTTTTCCATGCTAATTTAATTTGGGAATTATTGCATACTATGAAAATAATATACATTTAAGTGTGGAGATGGGTGTCAACCTATCTATTTGTTCATCTATAGCAAGTCTTTAAGTGTGGAGATAGGTAGCTATTACTGAAATTCATTGCAAATCTTTATTCATGACTAGCATATACGTCAATGAAGGCCCTAAGGAAAAACGTTGACACATTCTAATTTTTTTTTGCCACCATCTTAGCACATAATTTTTTCAAATTCTCCTATAAAACGCGATAGGAACTTAGAAAACATCTTTGTGATACTCATAATCTTTAGAGAAAATAGATAACCCATTACCATGTTCTCTTGACTTTAATAGCTAAGCATCATTTTCAATGGCTCTAAGAGACTTCATGGCACCAGTTAAAAGCTCTAACTCCTCATAATATGATCTAGTAAACAAGTAAAAGGGAGAATAAAATAGTCTGTACATAGTAGTTGTAAAACAATAAAGACAGTGTTCCGCTGCTTGTTATGATGAAGTATTTTGGGGTTCTAGCTAGTTATAAGAGTGTTCCTCAATTCAAAAAATCACTACTTGGCATAAACACAACCAAGTAGAGCTGTAACCATCTTAGTAGCTAAGTACTCCGGTGCTTAATCCGCATGAACACCCTGCGAAGAAGAGAAACTACACCCTACATAGGTCTTTAGTACAGAAAAGTCCGATCCATTAGGGATACCCTACCCAAATAAAAAAATTAAATTAAATTAAAAAAAAAAATTAGACTCGTTCTAGCTTATCCACCACTTATCTAATCTAAGGGGGCTTCTTTGATTATAGGGCCTCAAGGATTTTCTAGAGTTTATTGAGGATATGCTTGTCCTGCAAAGATTTTGGAAAATGACATGTGGAGTAAACAAGATTTGTCTAGAACTATATTGAAATATGTCATGACATCTATCTAAGCCCTAGCATGGAAATGGGAGAGCAAACACTTGGATGGTAAACTTGAAAAAGAGTTGAGTCATCAGTTTTATGGCCGAAGGATGAACACTTATCATTTCTTTTGTTAATTTCATTACATTTTTTACGGACAAGCAAACCTTTAAGTGTGGAGATATGTGATAAGTATTCATTTGAGCATAATTCTATACCATATTCTTGTATTCTTTTCATACAATTGTGAGGAGTTTTGGCCCACGGATACTTAAAATGTGTTTATTTTGATAAACCGGGCAAGATATCGAGACCCCAAGAGAAAGGAAGCTGTTCAAGGCGAATTGAGGCCAAAACGAAGCATTCCTGGAGAAAGAACCAAGGTATACGGGCTTTCATAAGGCCCTTATTAACCTGGAGAATCAAGGCCCCTACAGTCAATCTCCTTGCGGCTGTATAACACCCCTTATGAGCCTATACGGGCCCCCATACAGTCTTATATACGACCATATGGGTCCACCTGAAAGTTATAAGGGCCTGTATACAGGCCCGTACAGCTTAAGTTTCCTGCAAATCTGTAGGAGGCAAGGGCAAAAAATGTAAATGATGCTCTAAAACCATAAGAAGGTAGCATATAATCTGAGGATTGGGGGGTTTTAGAGGAGACTTAGCTTAGAAGAGAAGGGAGCTTTGGGGAAAAATAGAGCTTGATTAGGGTTCTGGAGATCTTCATCACCATCCCTAGAAGGAAGAGAAAGGGGGCAAAAGCTTGATGAGGAATCAAGGAATCCACCAATGGTGTATGCAATATCCTTGTTAAGTATGAACTCTTTGATTTCTTTCTTCTTTGTATTGGATTGTTGCTCTCCTTTCATGGAGAGCTAATTTTGTAGATACTTGGGTGTTGATAACCTTTGGATATGGTTTAATTGATGGTTGCTCTTTATGTATGAATGCTTGGTTGAGTCTATGTGTTTATTGGATGTTTTTATTTGAGTTAATCCCTCTACGTTGCGCGAGTCTAGAGAGATTTTCATAGTCCATATGGGGGAAGAAGTGAGTGCCTACCCATTTGTAGACCATCTCTAGGAGTATGAGTATACCGGGAGCCTGGATACTAAGGGGAGCGAATCCCTTAAATGTATTATTCCCATAATCCTTCCAAGAACTAGGTTCCCTGGAACATCATTGGTAAGGGCACTAGGATTAGTAATTCACCTCGAGAGAGGGAGTGAAAGCACATTAGGAACCCTTGGCCAAGAATTAACCAAGTATCATCATAGAGAGTATCATCCATATTTTAGAAATCCAAGGGGGATTAAATCACCAAAGTATCCCTTTTCATGATTATTTGTCATCAAGATCAATTGAACCTCATTGTTTGTGTTAGCAATTTCTTAGTTTAGACTTAGTATAATCAATCACCTTTGGATCGACTAGATAGTAGACAAGTAGTGTGTACTAGTATTTCCTTCTTCCTGTAGATCCATAACCCGACTTTTGATTCCACTTTTATTACCTGATTACGACCCATACACTTGCGGTTACATTGCACCAGTGAATGATGGCAAGTAGGTTAGGAGCAATCCACAAGCTCGGAACTCCAGGATCGTGCCACGTGTACGATCCGATTTTTCCCCCATAACATATAAATTTTTAAATATAAACATAAATCAAAATTTTTTTAAAACTATAAGTAGTGTTACGGATATATTTGGTTAGATAGATGTCATTGACCTAGGAACCACCTGTCACACACAGGACCGTGTTTTCTCAGCCACGTAACATCTTTGGCCACGTGGCAATATCACCAAATAACCTTACACAATTCCGTTCGGCAATAACGTGAGGAATAAATCCTGCGAACAAGTCCGTCGGAATTACAACAAGGCGTGAGGTGGAAGAAGAGAAGTAAATATCTAACGCCTCTACAGTAAGTAGGCCTTATCCACTTACTACAGTGGGCAGATATTTACTCTACTTGCCTACAGAGCACCTACACGCTAGGCAGATATTTTCCTGCCATTTCCTTAGAAGATATTGACCTAGCCCACCGCCTTACCCCACCGCTTTGCAAGATATTTGCTTAAACCGCCTCTCACTTGCTATAAAAGGAGAGGACGGACAAAAAGGAAAGGATCCGGAAAAAAGAAACACTCACTACACATTACACAAAGCGTTGCTTAGGACTTCTTACCCTGATTTCTGACTTAAGCATCGGAGTTAAATCCGGGCAGAAAGGCCCAATTCCGATCACTTCTCCTCCTCTTCACAGGTCTATCAGTAGATAATTCCGGACGGAATTGCAGAGTGCCCTCAAGGCGTCTCCACGCTCAAGCAGAAGTAAGCGTCCACACCAACTATAAATATTAACCGTTTGTCAAAGGCTGAGACCAGATCACGAGGCCACAGTAGCCAAAGAGTGAGGTGGACCAGTTTTTGGCATCAACAGTTTGGCGCCGTCCGTGGGGACCCTTACGAAAAGCCAAATGACCACTACCAGAAGATCAAAATGAATCCAAGGACAAGGAGCACCTACTAGCCCTGAAGGACCTATCGAACTTGGCGAAGTCCAAAGACATGAAGAAATCCGGTCGGACAATCCACCCATTTTACCCCCATCAGAAAATCCGTCCGTCCAACCACAAGGGTCCATTCCGGAGGTTTACCTTAACATGCAGCAACAACTGAAACAATTGGCTCAAGCTGTCCACACTTTGACCCATCCTCCACCTCTTCCCACACGAATCCCAACACCAAACGTATCAACGGTCCCGTTAGCTAATTCTGAAGGTAGAGGGAGGACAAGAACCCGCACCCATAAGGAGAAAAGAGAAAGAACCGCCTTTTCCGCTAGCTCAGAACCCCCCTCCATTCGACGTAGAGAGCAAGCTGCTACAAGAACCAAACGGACAAGAGCGGAACAAAATAGCCCATCGATACAAACTGTGGATAGAAGGACCCAGCGGCAGGACTTTTCCCAAGAAAACAAGAAATCCGAACGGCATATTCTTAATATGTGTTCGCCCTTTGTCAAGGAGATATTGGAAGAACGAGTTCCTGACAGCTTCAGGCCACCTATTATGACCGCATATGAAGGCAGAACCGATCCGTCCCGTCACCTGAAGTCTTTTCGATCAAAGATGCTCCTCACCGGAATTACCGACGCTCGTATGTGTCGAGCTTTTCCCGCCACCTTAGAGGGAAAAGCGCAAGACTGGTTTGTCGATATTCCATCTAGCACAATTACTTCTTTTCAGATTTTAGCAGATCGCTTTTTAGCCTACTTTGCTAATTACTCAAAGCAAAAGAAAACTCTGTCTACCCTTTTGCACGTTAAACAACGAAAGGGAGAAACACTCCAAGCCTATTTAAATCGTTATATAGACGAAACAGCAAATGTTGCGGACCTTCTTCCGCGAATGGCCGTAACCTTCTTAATGGAGGGACTGTTAGACTCCCCCTTTCGTTTCTCCCTCACTTTGGATCCACCAAAGACAATTCCCTCCCTTATGAGCCATGCCCAAAAATACATCAATTCCGATGAAATTTATACGGGTTGGGAAGAAGAGACTCGACGTGGGCCTGTAGACAACCTAAAAGGAAAAACCTACCAAAGTGTCAACAGAGGGCCCCCGGATATACGGAAGGAAAGAAGATCATATAGGGACGACAAGGGCACAAACAGAAATCTGAAAACCTCAACACGCCCTCAACGACATATGCTGCAGCCCCGAGAACCTACAAAGGAAGGAAAGATTGTTAAATATGATCATCATACCCCACTAAATCAAACCGTAAGCCATATCCTTATGCAAATCAAAGAGCAAAAACTTCTCGACATGGCCGAGCTCATGAGAAATACCGAACGGCAAAGAATAGCAAGAGATATTGCGGTTTCATCAATCTAAAGGACACGACACGGAAAAGTGTACCCACTTGATGAATGCGATAGAGGATGTCGTTCGAAGAGGACAATTGGAGCAATATATCAACCTTGAGATTCAGGAGGAACCTGAAGCTTCACAACCTGAAGAAGAAAAAGGGGACGCAAGAGACAGAAACACCACGAAGAAGGTCTCGACCCGCGGCTCCCATCATTTTTTATGATAATGATGTTAGTAAAGTTCGTCATCCCCATGATGACGCGCTGGTTATTGCCATCAAGGTCTCCAGTTTCCAAATGAAGAGAGTTCTGATAGACAGTGGAAGTTCAGTTGACATCCTCTTCTGGAGTGCTTTCGAAAGAATGAGGTACGACGCGGATAATTTACTTCCTGTAAAATCATCCTTAGTAGGGTTCTCCGGAGGGGTGATACATGACGTAAGGGATGATCTCTACCGCCATTACATGCTTGAGAGATCGAATCGTAATAAACGAAATTCTTAGTAGGGAAACTCACCACGATCATCAACCGTAACAACGAAATTCTTGGTTGCATCACCGGCTTCAAGTTATAACGTGATCCTTGGCAAAGCAACCTCAACGCCTTTGAAAGCCATCATCTCTACTTACCATCTTCTCCTCAAATTCCCAACTGAGAGTGGTAGTGGAGAGGTAAGAGGAGACCAACCCTTAGCTCGACAATGTTACGTCTCGACCCTCAAAGGGAAAGTCCTAAATAAAAGGAAAACAAAGGTTTCAGAAGCCATGCTAGTCGCTGAGTAATAGCCAGCGGGAAGATGAAGGACTCGACCTACACCCGCTTGAAGAATTGCTAATCGCTCCCTAGACGCAACCAGAAAGCGTAATCCGCATCGGTACGGATTGGGGCAAACTTGGCAACCGCACGACAAAGAAGAAGACCTACGTGAGAGTATTAAGGGCGTATTCGATCTCTTCGCTTGGTCATCAAAGGATATGCCAGCGTAAACGCGTAGATCATAGAACACCACCTTAATGTAGATCGGTCATTTAGGCCTATGAAACGTAGAAGAAGAAATTCCGGCTCGAGAAAGGCGTAAAGGCAGCAGAGGAAGAAGTATCGAACCTCCTAAAGGCTAAGTTTATCCGAGAGGTGTATTACCCGCATTGGTTGGCCAATATTGTTCTAGTAAAAAGGCGTCGAAAATGGAGAATGCGCGTTGATTTCACGAGACTTGAACAAGGCTTGTCCAAAAAGATTCATTTCCTTTGCCATCAATTGATGGTTTGGTTGACTCTACAACGGGCATGAGATGCTTGAGTTTCTTAGACGCCTTTTCGTGCTACAACCAAATCCGAATGGCCAAAGGCGCACGAAGAAAAACATCCTTCATCACAAAACCTTTGGAACTTCATGCATACAGCGGTGATGCCGCTCGCCTGAAAAATGCTTGAGCCACCTTCCAAAGGCTCATAAATACAATCTTCAAAGAGCAGATTGGTCGAAATGTTGAGGCGTATGTAAATGATATCCTGGTGAAGAGCCGAAAAGCGATGAACATCTATCGACTTACAAGAGGCTTTTCTACCACCCTCGAGTTACACTATGCGCTTAAACCCTAATAAGTGTTCCTTCTGTTCAATCGTAGTTCTTGGGATTTATCTTGACACAAAGAGGAATAGAGGCAAATCCGTAAAAGATCAAAGCCATTCTTGACATGGGATCGCCCAAAAGTCTTCAAGAAATTCAACTACTTAATGGACGCCATAAGACTTTGGCGGATTCATCTCCAAAGCCGAGAGAAAAATCTCCCGCTTCTTTCAAGCCCTCGCTAAAAGCGCCAAAAATGGATTGGGACGGAGGAATGCGAAAAAGCCCTTTCGTGGGCTTAAAATTATCTCCGATCGCCTCAAATTTATTAGCTAAACCGCAAGTGGGAGAAGAACTCTACATCTACTTGGCCGCTGCTCCACGCAAAGCGATGGCCAGTTCTTTTGAGAGAAGATAACGGAGTTCAAAAGCCAGTCTACTACACAAGTAAGATCCTTAACGATGCGGAATCAAGATATCTGCCACTTGAAAAATTGGCCTTTGCTCTTATTACATCTGCGCGAAGATTGAGACCATATTTTTCAGCCCACAGGATCACGATATTGACTGATCAGCCACTAAAGCAAGTTCTTCATAAACCGGAAAATTCCGGACGCCTACCCAAGTTGGTAATAGAATTAGGCGAGTTTGATCTCACCTACAAACCCCGAACGGCAATCAAGGCCCAAGTACTGGCCGATTTCATCGCAGAATTAACTTTTCTTGCGAATGAGGGCGAACTCCCTTCACATAATCCAGAAGAATGCCTTAGCATTCCGTGGTCTTTATACGTTGATGGGTCGGTAACTGAAGAAAGGTCAGGAGCAGGTTTTGTCCTTTATTCTCCTTCTAAATGGAAAATGCGACAGTGCTCAAGTTCCAATTCCGAGCGACTAACAATGAGGCCGAATATGAAGCACTCCTTGCCGGATTACACTGCCCTGGGACTCTAATTCAGCCATTGCATGTGTATTCCGATTCGCTACTAGTCGTGTGAGCCATACCCTAGGCGACTTTGAAGCAAAAGAAAAGAACATGATCAAATACCAAGCCATAATGAGGAAAATAGTACCATGCTTTGCCTATTTCCAGATTGAGAAAATTTTATGAGCTAAAACGAAGAAGTTTAACGCCTTTATCCAAAAAGGCCACAACGCCAAACGGAGATGCGTAATCCTTCTTTAACCTCCGCAGCATCTTCCCACAAAGACTATCGATAGACCTGAAGGAGAGGTACAAAGTGTGGCGAAGAGCCAAGTTGGATGGATCCCATAAAAGTTTTCTACAAGGTGGGCCCTGCACCACCCAACAAAGTGGAGGCCGACAAATCGCTACAAATCCGGGCCTCAATACACCATCATCAATCTAAAGCCTATACAAAAGGTCCTACACACAACCTTTCTTGCGTATGCTTACATCCCTACGTAAGCTAGCTATATCCTTCAAGAAATTCACGAGGGCATCGTGCGTGGTCACATAGGAGGCAAAGCCTTGAGTTACAAAGTCTTGCGACAAGGTTATTCTTGGCCAACGCTAACTCAAGATGCAATAGCGTTAACCAGAATGTGATGCACACTTGTGGCATTCTAAAATTCGAGAGATGACCACCCGCACCACTTACGCCAATTATCGGTCGCGTCGTTTGCTATTTGGGGGTTGATCTTTTAGGGTCATTCCCTACTTGATCCTAAGAATCAAGTTCCTAATAGTCGCTATCGACTACTTCACCAAATGGGTGGAAGTTGAGCCCTTAGCCAAGATCACGGAGAAAGCTTGCGGGGATTCTTATGGTGAACGGGTCATCCGGCCGATTCGAATTCCAGTCGCCTTCATCTCCGATAATGGCGGCGGTTTGATAACTGTGCTTTCGTGAGTTTCGCTCAACTCGAATTGAATCCGTGTTGATTCTTACGCGACACATCCCCAAGCCAACGGCCGTAGAAGTGACAAACCGTATCTTTACTCGGACTAAAACCCGGTATCCGTAAATGGAACCAATTGGGTGGAAGAAATTCGGCGCCCTTTGGGCCTACAGACAACTACGAGAACTCCCACGGGGAAAGTCCATTTTCTCTTACTTACGGGTCGGCCGCCATTCCCTTGAAATAGGAATGCCTACTTTGCGAACACGCAGAAGTTCTCGTCGAGAAGAAAATGAGAAAAATCTCCGGCGGAACTAGACCTACTTGAAGAACGTAAGAGAAATGGCGAGTAAATAAAGGCGGCAGATATCGCCAAAGAATCAAAAGGTTCTACGACACAAGGGTAAAAAGAGTCTTCTTCCAAATCGGTGATCCGTCCTAAGAGAAAATGAATTCCAAGGAAATAAAAGCGAGCGGGAAGCTAACTCCTAACCGGAAGGCCCTTACGCCGCGTGTAAAAGAATCATCCGAAATACACCTATTATCTAGTAAATATGGACGGAAAACCGCTCAAGCGTCCATTCCATGCTGAACACTTACGACGCTACTATCAATGAGTTCTGTAGCTGTCTCTTAAATTTCATGGAGTAAAGTTCAAGTCTTTTCCATTCTCTACTAAAATGCGGTGAAATTCCCATTCTACTAAAATGCGGTGAAATTCCCATTCTACTAAAATGTGATGAAATTCCCATTCCTAAAAGATTTAGTGAATTATCTTACGGATAAACGACAACGCTCAAAAAGACAAAATCCCGATCGAAATATGAGGCAACAATCTCATTCATGAAGGCGAGTACCTCACTCAACAAAGTCCCATGATTGGACTAAGGACTCGTTACGAAGCTTAAAAGCCAAAGGAAGAATAAAGAAGTTCGCAAATTTCTTAAATGGTTCAAAAGCAACCATCACTCGGAAATAAACCTTCACCAAAATAAAGGTTTGCGTTTCATTCATATGAGTAGAAATTACATTTCCAAGTGATTGAGAAGTTACAAAAGCGTTCATAAAAGAAAACATCCTAAGAGCTAGGGCCCCCAGGGCAGCCGCCTGCTTCTGAAGGAACTTGGGTAGAAGGCTCCAAGGTAGCGGGGACAGGAGCCTCTGGAGTCTTGATAACTTGTTGCTCTTTCAGCTCCGTGAACTTCTTCAAAACTCCACCACCCATGTATTAAAACTTCCGTAGGAGGAACGTGAGGGCCCACTTGTTGCACCCCGGAATATATCACGAGTGGCTCCATCTTTAACTTTCGCCTCTAAGCCGCAACCTCCTTCTCTAATTTGTCCGCCGCTTTATTAAATCCTTAATTTCTTGCGTAGCCTGGATTTAGGAGCCTTCAAGCGGAAGCCAAATCTTCTTTCGGTATGTCACGCTCCCCTTTATTTCCAACTCAGCCTTGCACCGGCGGTAAGCTCAGCTAGCCTTCATCTTTAGGTCCCATCGAGCGCCGCCGCTCATCATCTGAAGTCGATTGAAGTTCCTTCTTCAAGCTACCGGATTCATTTTGTAACCCTTTGATAGCCTCCTCGCCAGCAGAAGAAGAGAACCTTTAGAAACAGATAATTGGGCCGCTAAATCGGCCTTCTCCTTTTCCATACGGCCCATTTGCGTACCAAGCGGCTGGATTTATCTCGCCAAGGCCCGGATAGCATCAAAATTTGTTCTTTCTCCTTCTCTTCCAAGGCCGCCACCCTAGAGCTTAACCGAAGCCGAATGTCCGCCTCTATTCATTTCCATCTTTGCCAAATCTTCTTGGCAAAGATTGTCGACTCAGTCCGCCCGATTAATGCAAATTTCCTGAGACAACAATACGCTCGTAAAAAACGCACCAAGTTTAGAAGTAAAAGGAAATGTGAGAACAACCCTTACTAGCATGGCCGAGCGGAATAGTTGATAAGTGGCCTCTTCCCTCCCAACCCTCCGGAGTTTCGTGGAGAGCTGCTCGGGCCTCATGGCCATCAAAACGTCCTTTACGGACCCAGCGTCGCGAAAAGGAGTATCCTCAGAAGATAACTCCTTTTGATTAGTGGCAGATCCCTTTAAAACCGAATCCGCCACTTTTAATTTGTCTAAGAGGGCCGCTTCTCCCGCCTCCGCCTATAAAATAGAACCTAAGTTAAAAGTTCTAAGTGAAACATACCCGTAGGAAAAATATATATAGAAATTCTCACCTCTATGAGAAGGATGTCCTCCGGCCGGCTAGAAGAAGGACCCTCGGAAATTGGGGACAATGCCGGGCGGACCTCTTCCGCACAAACCTCTTCCCGAGGCACCCCACCTGCTTTCTTCTTACGCAATTTCGAACCCTGACACGCCCTCGAATTCTTTCTCTTGGTCCTCCTCTCCCGTGAGGGACCCCGTGCACCCTTCTTGGAAGAGTCCGTCTCCTTTCTCTTCCTCTTCTTTCTTTCCTCCTTGGAGGTATCGGCCCCTTGGCCAAGTACCACTTCCTTCTTCTTCTTCACTTGAGGCAAGGACGGGTGAACTTCGCCTTCGAAGAGGCCAAAAGACCCTTAACATAGCTTAGGTCCTCATCCTCCATCGGATTTCCTACAAAAACAAGGGCCAAAATGAGTCGGATTCATCAGTAGTTAAAAATCGACTAGCAAGATACACGAATAATGCCTACGTGAGGACACTATTAAACGACATTTAACAAAGTTTTCCTTTGTCAAGAACTCATCCATGTACACTTTGGATAGCCCAGTCCTTGACTTAAAAGAACCTCCTCTTCTCCCGTCGTTTCCTCAAGGCGATGTCCGTTTCGGGAACCTCCCACTTGGTTCTGACATCCCACTTTCGGACTTACTTTTGACAAAGAACAATTTACTCTTCCATCATTGAATGGAAGAAGGAACTTCCCTGTAAAATTTCCTCCCGTAACGAAAAAGTAATACCAATCGGCGTTAGACTCCTAGGCATAGGCTAAAAAGCATACGGAACCAGCGGACGGTCGACTTATTCCGTAATGCTTGAAAACAATAACAAAGCCGTTCAAAAGTCTCCCAAGAATTTGGCCAACTGTGAGGGACACAAATGATACTCTTCTAGTATTGCCTTAGCAAAATCGTAAAAGGAAGCCAAGGCCACCCAATAAGCGCTTCTTGATAGATGGCTATCTCTCCTTCCCTAGGAGAACTTCGCCCTCTCCCTGCACAGGGAACCCTAATCTCAAACGAGGGGAATGATTTATCTCATACCTCGCTACCGAGGCTATCTACTTCCTTTTGTCCAAGAAGACTTATGAATGTGTCCAACCCCTACCCATTGCCCTAGAAGCGGGATGAACCCATGAACCACAGGCAGGAGCGTCTCCAAGTCTAGGAATCGCCGGATCGCATGTAAACCGTGAGGGTTGGGCCGGAGAAGGAATCGAGGGCTCATGAGAAGAACTAGAGGAGGAAGAAGTAGCGCTAGCCATTACCTTAGGAAAGAAAAAGATAACACAAACACGTAAAACTTCGAAACCAGAGCTTCACGGAGAAGAAGAAGAAATCTTTAGGAAGAAGACACGATTCAACTTTCGGTAAATCTTTTCTCATCAGACGCATTTCGCATATATATGAAAAGCAACGAATCCCTGGCCGTTAGATCTCAGTGTTACATTCCGATCAAAACCGTTGAACCAAAGGTCCCCAAATCCAGACCGTTCAAATAAGCCATTATTACTCCTCCAAGAAATCCGTCCACGTCAGCATACCAAACGCCGCCTGACACATATTGTTAATCGTGCCCATCATGTTGTTGACAAAACGCACACCGCGCATGTCACGCCATATCCCCCCTTTAATATGAAACAATGCCAAAGACACGTGTCCCTTAAAGAAATAATGAACACAATACCATAGGACCAACACCATAAAAGACAAAACACACATTCCAACATAGGATCGCCAGTGAAGGCCATAAAAATGCCAAAGGATTTACAAACAAAACGACAAACATCATTTATTCAGGTTACATGACGAACGCAAACAAAGTAAAAATAACAAAAACATGTTATCCGACGGACTAAAGTTAAATATCCACGGATTCGTCCGAAGCCACGCTCGAATCGAGACTTCGGAGGAGAGGCACGGACTCCCGCGAACTCGTCACTATCCTCGCTCCCACTAGGAGAACACGGATCGGCGATGGGGACGAAGGTAGGGACTCCACTTCTCTACGGCATGTGAGTCGCCTCCAAACATCTCAAATTCAAACGCATACCCCTGCATAAGTGACAACTAAAAGGTCCCCCGCCTCTATGCCGTGATCAACATGAAAAGCCTCCCACCCTGCATAGATACATATCTCACCTGGGTCCCCGTTAACCAATAGAACGCCCGGCCACACACAGCCGTTCGGACTTACTAAGTGGATAAACCCAGTCCTTAATTCCGACAGATGTTCGTGAAAGGAGCTAGGAATTCGCAAGTGGTGAGAGCATTGGCTAAAAGTGAAGAATTTATAAAAAGACAAACGTTGAGCCATGATACAAAAGATTTCTGACTATGAACGTTACCCATATAAGCCCTTAAGTAGAAAAATAGGCGAAAATTTCGGAGAAGAATCTACTTTATAACAACAAGAAAGAGAACACAAGAACGCCGGTCACCTATTAAAAACACGTATACCATAGCCATGCATCTAAGCTCCACTCCTACATAGACATGCCAACTAAGAAGAATACTTGTTCTCGAACCAAGCTTAAAGCGTCATGATTAGCTCACCTCTCGCCAGATTCTTGAACAAGTACATTTTAGGGGACTAGTGTTACGGATATATTTGGTTAGGCAGATGTCATTGACCTAGGGACCACCTGTCACACAGGGCCGTGTTTTCTCGGCCACGTAATATCTTTTGGCCACGTGGCAATATCACCAAATAACCTTGCACAATTCCGTTCTAAGCAATAACGCGTGAGGAATAAATCTCATGAACAAAGGCGTGAGGTGGAAGAAGAGAAGTAAATATCTAACGCGCCTCTACGGTAAGTAGGCCTTATCCACTTACTACGGTAGGCGATATTTACTCTACTTTGCCTACAGAAAGCACCTACACGCTTAGGCGTGAGATATTTTCCTGCCAGCCTTAGAAGATATTCACCTAGCCCACCGCCTTTACCCCACCGCCTTTGTAAGATATTTGCTTAAACCGCCTCTCACTTGCTATAAAAAGGAGAGGAAGGACAAAAAAGGAAAGGATCCGAAAAAGAAACACTCACTACACATTACACAAAGCGTTGCCTAGACTTCTTACCACGATTTCGACTTAAGCATCGAGTTAAATCCCGCGTAAAGGCTCCAATTCCGATCACTTCTCCTCCTCTTCACGTGTCTATCGCTGGATAATTCCTGACGGAATTGCTTGGAGTGCCCTCCGCGTCTCCCCGCTCTCATGGCGAAGTAAGCGTCCACACAAACTATAAATATTAACCGTTTGTCAAAGGCTGAGACCAGATCACGAGGCCACAGTAGCCAAAGAGTGAGGTGGACCAGTTTTTGGCATCAACAAGTAGTGTTTGATAAAATGATGTTAAAGTCATTCAAAAGTTTTCAATATTCCAAAATGGTGGTCTTTTGAGTTTTCTTGTGTTACTCATGTAAATGGTTGTTTGTGATGAAAGTTCTCTCCGATATGAATGGTTGTTTGGGTTGAAAGTTGTCTCCAAATTTACGTCGGGTTTACTAGTTTGAGTCCTATTCTAATTATGATTAAGGATAAGATTTATTTAGAGATAGACATTTAGGTCTTAATAGATATATGATTGATCTTGAGATAGATGTTAAGTTCTATTCATATAATAATAGGAGTTATCTATAGGCGGTTATAACTAAGACTCTAAATTGTGAGCTCTCCTTATGGTGGCATGGCAGTGAGAAGGAGAAATCTAGGGATGACAACCTTATACTATATATTAATTATAGTGGATTAATCCTTGCATTGGCACCTATTAACGTAAGTAATTTGTCGAACCACATAAATTTGTTTGTCTCTCTCTCCTATTCATGTGATTTTTTTTTTTTTTTATTCCCATGTTGCATATTGGTGATTGGTAGATTAGACATTGGTTAATTACATATTTTTAGAGAGTTCTTTGTTCTTTTTCATCTGTTTTTCCTAATTCTTGTTTGTCGAACTGAATCCTTAAGGAAAGCTGAGGGTTTTTGCACAACATAAAGGTGACGTCAGAGTATTGTAATGATCATAAACCAGAGGTCCATGGTGCCTTCTATAGTACTGTAGTTGTAAAACCACAGTACTATATTGAGGGTTTGACAAAATGCCATGTGACACTCTAACTAGTTGAACTGGTCAAGCCAGTTCCCTCTGCCCCTGATATAATGTGTTTGTTGTACAAAAATTTTAGTCATAAAAGTTGATGAGTATTCAAATGAGCATACTTTCATATCATTTTCCTACATGTTTTCCATGCTATTTTAATGGATTATGGCCCTTTGGTCCTTAAAAAGCTTCACATTTTGTAAACAACGCATATAGAAGCCACTCCGGGAGAAAGGAAGCATTTTGAGGTGAAAAAGAGGCTGAACTAGCGCTATTATGGACCAAACTAGAAGTCATATGGGGTGCATATAGCCGTATGCTACGGGACAGAGTGAACGGACTACACTTCGACCCTCCCTGGATGGTATACACCCCATATATGAATTCATATGAAGTGTCATACAGCTGTATAATAGCCAGTATGCTCGACCCTGTACCACATACCGATTATTAATATGACCATATATGTGGCACTGATCTTCATAAGAGCCCGTATACGGCCCGTATATGAGCCCGTATGTTGTAACCTTCTCTTATAATGCGGACCCAAGCAGGGGTATAAGCATGATTGTCACTCCTTAAACCCTAAGCTGAGGTATAAATATGAGGTTTTAGGGTTTAGGAGGGAGAGGTTGGATTTGGAGCAAGTTGATCATTGAGATTAGGGATTGGGGGTCTTCTCCCCCAATCTTTGATTGTCACTCCTTAAACCCTAAGCTGAGGTATAAATATGAGGTTTTAGGGTTTAGGAGGGAGAGGTTGGATTTGGAGCGAGTTGATCATTGAGATTAGGGATTGGGGGTCTTCTCCCCCAATCTTTGAGAGAGGGAGAAGGAAGGATTTAGAGAAATGGATCAATCTTATAGAGTTGCCTACGGTATTCTCTATCATGCCTATTTTAGATTGTATTCTTGTTGATTTGAAGTGGAGTTCTCCATTAATGGGGAACTAATCTTACAGATACTTGTGTATGAGAAACCTTTGGATATTCCATAATGACATATTGATTTCTATGTTTTGATTGATTGGATGTATGCTTGAATGTCTATTGGATATTTTGTATTGATTGTGATCTCTTTATGTTGCGGGATGCAAGGAGAGATTATTTGGGTGTGATACAAGGGCTAGAGCTAGCGCCTCCTTGTATTAGGAACATGCTCCATTAGAGAGGATTGTGAGTACGCCGAGGGATTCGGGTGCTAGAAGAAGAGTGACTCTTTAATAAGATTTAATCCCACAATCCTTCCAAGATATAGATTCGCTTGAGCTTAAGACAATCCTAGGAGATTAGTTATCCAATCACCTCAGGAGAGGGATTGGATATAATTTAGGAACTCTTGGCACAAGCATCTCCAATCGTCTTCAAAGACTTTTTTTATATATCCTTAGATTTAAATCCAAAGCGGACTCATAATCAAGTATCTCCCTCTCATGCTATAGATTTCTCTCAATTAATTCTCAATTTCCAAAGTTTGTCTCCAATCTCTAAATTACTTAGATTAAGACTCAAAAACCACAAAATCTTTGATAAGACTAGATAATAGAAATTTAGTTTATACTAGTAATCTATTCCTTGTGGGTTCGACACTCGACTCTAATAGTCCACTTACTACTTGATCACGATCCGTGCACTTTCGGAAATCCCATCAAAAGTAAAACAATTTTTTTATGGATGAGAAACACACCTCTTTCAAGCTTGCCCCAACCCTCTGATTCATAGCTTCAAACTTCCAAGCCTCCAAGGAATATCCGAAAAAGAAGGATTGACTTCACTTACATTTCAAACTATAGATTCACTGAAGAAATTTAAACAGGTATGATTTCTGTGAAAAGTTAAGATCGAGGGAACTTAAGCTTTTATTGATCAAGGCAATAGCTGCCACAGCTAGAAAATACAATGATTGGTATTTAACAGGATGTTGTACAAAATACTTAATTAATATATCATTAGAAAGGATTAGAAAGGACTAGAATGCCCCTGGTTAAATTGAAAAAGTACATATTACACTAACCCCACCCCCCCGTGCGCTAAAACTTAGGATGTATTAATTAGCTTAAGTTTATTAATAAACTGCTAAGAATGAGAAAATGTGTGAGACTTGGTGAAGATATCAATAAGTTGATCCAAGGAAGTGATGTAAGGAAGTGTTTTAGAGTCTTGCAAGTAATGATGGAGCGCAAAGTAACAATCATCCTCTATATTATTGTGAGTTCGTGAAAAACATGTTTCTCTATAATTTGGATATCACTACTATTGTCATAATGCATCATGTTGGCAGTAGTCTGAAGGAAAACCAAGTTCCTTAAGTAAACGTAGAAACCAAACCAACTCTAAAGTAGTTACAACCATGGCTATGTATTCAGGTTTAGTAGATGAGTGGGATACAATATTATGCGTCTTATTTTTCCAAGAAAATAAGCAGTTGCCCAAGAAAACACAATACTCAGTCGTAGACTTGTAATAAGAAGGATCACTAACCTAGTCAGCATCAGTGTAACTATAAGACCCCGAATTAAAAAAAAAGAATCTTTGAATAAATTTACATTCTTATAAGGGGTTTTATGCAAAATTGAAAATTATTATAATATTATAAATAAATAATATAACCTGTTGCGGCTAAAAACCGGCGTCGCCATTAGGATCGACACCGATCGAGCTGAACTGTTAAGAATTTATATTTAAGGGACTAAGATCGTAGGAGAGTTAATTATCCAAGACAGAAATATAAGACACTCCTATTTTACGTGGAAAACCCCGTAAATCTAGGGAAAAAACCACGGGCCTCGCTGAGGAGGCAATTCACTATGCATAAGTTGGGCACAATATTTAGGGTCCTCTTAGAGAAGAATATAGCAGTTCAGAAGAATAAGAGAGGGCGGCTCACCGGCCGGAGCCTGTCAGAGAAATAGAAAGCAAGAAGACCAGAATATACATCACCGGGGTTCGGCGGAGAGGGAGAGCGATTTGGCTCGGCCTTGAAGATGGTCTGATTTGGAGCACACCATTCGGTCAGGTCGGATTTGACTTGGGTCGGATTTACCTTGGGTCGGATTTACATAGGGTCGGAATTAACCTTGGGGTCGGAATTGACATCGGGTCTGAATTAACCTTAGGGTCGGAATTGACATGGGGTCGGAATTAACCTTGGGGTCGGAATTGACATGGGGTCGGAATTTACCTTCGGGTCGGAATTGACATGGGGTCGGAATTAACCTTGGGGTCGGAATTGACATGGGTCGGAATTGACATGGGTCAGAATTAACCTTGGGGTCGGAATTGACTTCTCAACCAAGAAAGAGCAACGATTTTCTGAGATTTGCCTTTCTTTCCGAAGTGTTGCTCTTCTTTTCTTGGAGGCTTGGAGAAAGAGAGAGTCAGAGTTGTCCTTCTTTTGTTTTCTTGAGTCTCCATTTTTCCTCCCCATTTATGGTCCAAGGACCTCCTCCTTTTATAAAAGCTCATAACTTAACCCTTAAGAAATCCAAGGCGGTAGAGAACAAAGGCGGTGGAGAAGGCTGAGTCAGAGGCGGTGGAGAGATTGGGATTTTATTGTGCCACTATACAAATTAACCCTTATGTTTTGGGATAATTATATCATTATAAACGCCACGTGTCGGCGTCTTATAGGTTTAACCATTTTACCCCGTATCATAACCTTAGCCACCTCTAGTTTTTATATTTCTCCCAATCGATGGCGAGGGTCTGGAGGAAAGAAACAGATACGGTAAAACGATCTGAGGGGACTATTTTCTCAAGCTTTCTTGGATTTTCGTTGGTAAGTTTCTTCCTTTATGCTTAAATCATTTGAAAGATTACAAATATTGTTTTGATTCATTGCAGATCTAGATATATCGATTGAGAAAATAGGGATTTTGATGCATAGGAAACTTTGTAGGCTATTTAAACTTGTTCATAGTAATGACAAAAGCAATAAATTTCTTAATTTCTAAACAAATAACTAAAATTTTGAAATTTTGGAGGAAAAAAAAAGAAAAATCAGAATTTCCTAAATGTAACACCCATCTCTTTACTGAGACAGATGTCACACCAGCCAGGTCAGGAGGGTATCATGTGCCTAAGGCTATAAAATTTAAAACCTAATAATAATGAAGTACTCAAATCAAATCAGTATGACACAAGCATAACCGGTTACATACCGGGAGTCATATTCCAGCCAGGGTTATAAAAGAGTACAACATAATAAATCTTGGGCAACAATGTCCCCAACTACACGGAAGCAAATAAAACACATAGTGTCAAATACAACACAACAAGACTAAAAGTAAGATAAGGTACGCCAAAGCCAGCTAGACTTCAATCTTTACTCGCGTCACGAGCTACTACTCAAGTCTCTATCTAGATCCTGCAATATAAAAACAATAACAGAAGGGACTGAGCTATACAAGCTCAGTGAATATGGACAAATCTACCAGGTATTATACATACCTGTCTCTCGATAGAAACTGTACTAACATAATAGTACGTTTATAGAAGCAAATATAAATCTTAAGGGTCTGTTCAATTATCTTAAAACATGATAATCATGCTAACACAATCAGAAACCTGAAGAAAGCACATATGTCATCTCACATCATAAAAAGCATAAAATCGACATGTATATGCAATGGTTGCGTATCATACAAGCATGTACCCCTAGTTTGAATGTCTCGGGAAGGACTCCAACTCCCATCAAGGAACAGAGGTATACATCTATATGATCCTGATGACCGGGAACAGCAGTATACATCTACATGAGCCAGGTACCTGACGACCAGTTGTATACATCTATATGTGTATGTCAAGTATGTATCTCGTGATCCGCATAAGGCCTACAAGAGTCGAGAAGGGTTTTATAAAAACAAAAACTTTCGCAAACATTTTTGTTTTAAGAAAAGCGATTGAAAGCAATGTCCCTTTCTTAACCTGATATCATCTACTTAATTTCTGGCCTCTATCCTAAGCCCCGTTGGATCTCTCATACATGATCAATTTCTACCAATTAAGGTTTCACTTTACAATTTCTCATACTCTTTCTATTTTGTTGATGCCAAAAACTGGTCCACCTCACTCTTTGGCTACTGTGGCCTCGTGATCTGGTCTCAGCCTTTGACAAACGGTTAATATTTATAGTTGGTGTGGACGCTTACTTCTGCTTGCGAACAGGGAGACGGTGAGGGCACTCAGCAATTCCGTCCGGAATTATCCACTGAAAGACCTGTGAAGAGGAGGAGAAGTAATCGGAATTGGGCCGTTCTGCCCGGATTTAACTCCGATGCTTAAGTCAGAAATCAGGGTAAGAAGTCCTAGGCAATGCTTTGTGTAATGTGTAGTGAGTGTTTCCTTTTTTTCCGGTCCATTTCCTTTTTGTCCTTCCTCTCCTTTTATAGCAAGTGAGAGGCGGTTCAAGCAAATATCTTGCAAGGCGGTGGGGTAAGGCGGTGAGCTAGGTGAATATCTTCTAAGGCGGCAGGAAAATATCTGCCGAGCATGTAGGTGCTCTGTAGGTAAGTAGAGTAAATATTCACTTCAATCGTAGTAAGTGGATAAGGCCTACTTATCGTAGAGGCGCTAGATATTTACTTCTCTTCTTCCACCTCACGCTTTGTATAAGAGGGTCAATTATAATTTCACTCGACTTATTCGGCAGGATTTATTCCTCAATGCTATTGCCGAACGGAATTGTGCAAGGTTATTTGGTGATATTGCCACGTGGCCAAAGATGCTACGTGGTGAGAAAACACTGGTCCCATGTGTGTGACAGGTGGTCCCTAGGTCAATGACATCTGTCTTACCAAATATATCCGTAACACTAGTCCCCCCTAAAATGTATTTTGTTCGAAGAATCTGAGCGAGAGGTGAGCTAATCGCACGTTTCATTTGGTTTGAGAACAAGTATTCTTCTTAGTTGGGACGTCTATGTAGGAGTGGGCTTCGTCTATGGCTATGGTATACGTGTTTTTAATAGGTGATGCATCTGCCATCGGTTCTCTTTTGCACAAGTATCGAAGTAGATTTTTCTCCGAAATTTTCACCTATTTTTCTACTTAAGGGCTTGTATGGGTAACGCTCATATGTCGAATCTTTTGTATCATGGCTCAACATTTGTCTTTTTATAAATTCTTCACTTTTAGCCAATGCTCTCGCCACTTGTGAATTCCTAGCTCCTTTTCAGAACATCCAGCTCTAATTAAGGGGTAGGTTTATCCACCTAGTAAGTCCGAACGGCAATTTTGTGTGTGGCCGCGTTCTATTGGTTAACGGGACCCAGGTGAGATATGTATCGATGCAGGGTGGGAGGCTTTTCATGTTGATCACGGCATGGAGGCGGGGGACCTTTTAGTTTTCACTAATGCAGGGGGTGTACGTTTCGAATTTGAGATGTTTGGAGACCACTCCTGCCGTAGAGAAGTGGGTCCCTACCTTCACCCCCGTGCTGATCCAGGTTCTCCTAGTGGGAACGAGGATAGTGACGGTTGCGCTGAAGTCCGTCATCTCCTCCTCGAAGTCTCATTCGAAGCGTGGCCGGAAGAATCCGCGGATATTTAACTTTAGTCCGGTTTGGATAACATGTTTTTGTTATTTTTGCTTTGTCTGCGTTCGTCATGTAGCCTGAATAAATGATGTTTGTTGTTTTACTTGTAAATCCTTTGGCGTTTTTATGGCCTTCACTGGAGATCCTATGTTGGAACGCGTGTTTTGTCTTTTATGGTGTTGGTCCTATGGTATTGTGCTCATTATTTCTTTGAGGGACATGTGTCTTTGGCACTGTTTCACATTAAAGGGGGAATATGGCGTGACATGCGCGGTGTCGCTTTGTCAACAAAGCATGATGGGCGCGATTACCAATATGTGTCAGCGGCGTTTGGTATCTTGCGATGTGGACCCAGTTTCTTGGAGGAGTAATAATGGCTTATTTGATCGGTCGGGATTTGGGGACCTTTGGTTCTGACGTCCGACTGGATGTAAATAATCGGTGATCTAACGCCGTGGATTCGCTTGCTTTTCATATATATGCGAAATCGCATGTAGAAAAAGGTTTATTTCAAAGTTGAATCGTGGTTCCGCTTCCTAAGATTTCTTCTTCTTCTCCTACGAAGCCTCACGGTTTCGAAGTTTTTACGTGTTTGTGTTAACTTTTTTCTTTCCTATGGTAATGGCTAAGCGCCACTTCTAGCGCTACTTCTTCCTCTTCTAGTTCTTCTCATGAGCCCTCGATCCCTTCTCCGCCCAACCTCATGCGGTTTTACATTTGCGATCCCGCCATTCCTGGATGAACTTGGAGGCGTCGGTTCAGTGGTTCAAGGGTTCATCCCCGCTTCTAGGACAATGGGTAGGGGTCGGACACATTCATAAGTCTTCTTGGACAAAAGGGAAGTAGATAGCACAGTAGCGAAGTATGAGATAAATTCATCCTGTTTGAGGGTTAGGGTTCCACGATGCAGGGAGTGGGCAAGTTCTCCTAGGGAAGGAGAGATAGTCATCTATCAAGATGCGCTTATTGGGTGGCCTTAGGCTTCCTTTTTACGATTTTGCTAAGGCAATACTAGAAGAGTATCATTTGTGTCCCTCATCGCTGGCCCCAAATTCTTGGAGACTTTTGAACGGCTTTGTTATTGTTTTCAAGCATTACGGAATAAGTCCACCGCGGCGTTGGTTCCAGTATGCTTTTTAGACTATGCCTAGAGTCTAACGCCGATTGGTATTACTTTTCGCCCGCTCGGGAGGAAATTTTTAGGGAAAGTTCCTTCTTCCATTGCCGATGGAAGAGTAAAATCTTCTTTGTCAAAAGTAAGTCCGAGTGGGATGTCCGAACAAAGTGGGAGGTTCCCCAGCGAACATCGCCAGAGGAAATAGACGGAGAAGAGGAGGTTCTTTTTAAGTCAATGACTGGGCTATCCAAAGTGTACACGGATGAGTTCTTGACAAAGGAAAACCTTGTTAAATGTCGTTTAATAGTGTCCGCGGGTAGGCATTATTCGTGTATCTTGCTAGTCTGATTTTTAACTACGATAACTGACTCGTTTTGGCCCTTGTTTTGTAGGAAATCCGATGGAGGATAAGGACCTAAGCTATGTTAAGGGTCTTTTGGCCTCTTTTGAGGGCGAAGTTCACCTGCCCTTGCCTCGCGGGCAGAAGAAGAAGGAAGTGGTACTTGGCCAAGGGGATGATACCTCCAAGGAGGAAAGAAAGAAGAGGAAGCGAAAGGAAACGGATTCTTCCAATAAGGGTGCAGGGTCCTCACCGGAGAGGAGGACCAAGAGAAAGAATTTCGAGGACGTATCAGGTCCCGGAATTGCAGAAGAACAGGTGGGGGTGCCTCAGGAAGAGGTTCGTGCGGAAGAGGTCCGCCCGGCATTGTCCCCAATTTCCGAGGGTCCTTCTTCTAGCCGGCCGGAGGACATCCTTCTCATAAAGGGGAGAATTTCTATATGTATTTTTCTACGGGTAGAATTTTTAACTTAGGTTCTATATTATAGGCGGAGGCGGGAGAAGCGGCCCTTTTAGACAAATTAAAAGCGGCGGATTCAGTTTTAAAGGGATCTGCCACTAAGAAAAAGGAGTTATCTTCTGAGGATACTCCTTTTCACGCATTAATCGGGTCCGTAGAAGGAAGTTTTGATGGCCATGAGGCCCGAAAGCTCTCCCATAAACTCCTGAGGGTCAGGAGGGAAGAGGCCACTTATCAACTATTCCTTCGGCCATGCTAATAAGGGTTGTTCTCACATTTCCTTTTACTTCTAAACTTGGCGCGTTTTTTACGAGTGTCTTGTTATTCTGTAGACTGCACACTGGGCGGACCGAGTCGGCAATCTTTGCCAAGAAGATTTGGCAAAGATGGAAATGAATAGGGAAGACATCGCCCAGTTAAGCTCTAGGGTGGCGGCCTTGGAAGAGAAGGAGAAAGAACAGCTTGATGCTATCCGGGCCCTTGAGCAAGATAAGTCCGGAAGCGTTAAGCTGGGCAATGCCGCTATGGAAAAGGAGAAGGCCGATTTAAGCGGCCCAATTATCTGCTTCTAACGGTTCTCTTCTTCCTGGCGAGGAGGCTATCAAAGGGTTACAAAATGAATCCAGCTAGCTTGAAGAAGGAACTTCAATCGACTTCAGGGATGATGCGGCCGCTCGATGGGACCTTAAGATGAAGGCTGCTGAGCTTACCGCCGCGCAAGCTGAGTTGGCGGAAATAAAGGGGGAGCGTGACATACTGAAAGAAGATTTGGCTTCCCGCTTGAAGGCTCCTAAATCCGACTCGCAAGAAATTAAGGATTTAATAGAGCGAGCGGACAAATTAGAGAAGGAGGTTGCCCGGCTTAGGGCGAAAGTTAGAGATGGAGCCACTCGTATATATTTTGTGGTGCAACAAGTGGGCCATCACGCGTTCCTCCTCACGGAAGTTTTGTCTATGGGGTCAATTTGGAGTTTTGAAGAAGTTCACGGAGCCGAAAGAGCAACAAGTTATCAAGACTCCAGAGGCTCCTGGCCCCCGCTACCTTGGAGCCTTTCTACCCAAGTCCCTTCTGCGTGTGTGGCTTCCTTTGGGGCCCTAGCTCTTAGGATGTTTTCTTTTATGAACGTTTTTGTAAATTCTCAATCACTTGGACATGTAATTTCTATTCATATGAATGAAATGCAAACCTTTATTTTGGTGAAGGTTTATTTCTCAGTGATGGTTGTCTTTGAACCATGTAAGAAATTCGCGAACTTCTTTATTCTTCCTTTGGCTTGTAAGCTTCGTAACGAGTCCTTAGTCCAATCATGGGACTTTGTTGAGTAAGGTACTCGCCTTCATGAGTGAGATTGTTGCCTCATACTTCGATCGGGATTTTTGTCTTTTGAGAGTTGTCGTTTATCTGTGTAAGATAATTCCGACTCGTCTTTTAGGAATGGGAATTTCACCACATTTTTAGTAGAATGGAAATTTCACCGCATTTTAGTAGAATGGGAATTTCACCACATTTTAGTAGAATGGGAATTTCACCGCATTTTAGTAGAGAATGGAAAAGACCTGAACTTTACTCCATGAAATTTAAGAGATGTACATGTAACTCATTGATAGTAGCGATACGTAAGTGTATTCACACTGGAATGGACTCTTGAGCGTTTTTCCGTCCATATTTACTAGATAATAGGTGTCACTGCACGATTCTTTGCATCGACGTAAGGGCCTTCCCGCTAGGGAGTTAGCTTCCCCGCTCGGGCTTTTATTTCCTTTGGAATTCATTTTCTCTTAGGACCCGGTCGCCGATTTGGAAGAAGACTCTTTTACCCTTGTGTCGTAGAACCTTTTGATTCTTTGGCGATAGCAGTGGCCTTTATTTACGCCATTTCTCTTCGTTCTTCAAGTAGGTCTAGCAGTTACGCTCGAGATTTTTCTCATTTTCTTCTAACGAGAACTTCTGACGTATTCGCAAGTAGGCATTCCTATTTCTCATGGAATGACGGCTTGGCCTTTCGAATTTCTTCCACCCAATTGGTTCCATTTTGGATACCCGGTTTTCGAGTCCGGAGTAAGGTACGGTTTGTCACTTCTACCCGGCCGCTGGCTTTGGGATGTGTCACGTAAGTCAATCTGATTCAATTCCGAAGTTCGTAATGTAAACTCCCGAAAAGCACGGTTATCAAACTAAAGCCCATTATCGGAGATGAAGGCGACCGGAATTCGAATCGGCCGGATGGCCAGCTCGCCATAAGAATCCCCGCAAGCTTTCTCCGTGATCTTGGCTAAGGGCTCAACTTCCACCCATTTGGTGAAGTAGTCGATAGCGACTATTAGGAATTTGATTCTTGCCGGATCAAGTAGGGAATGGCCCTAAAAGATCAACCCCCAAATAGCAAACGGCCGCGGACCGATAATTGGCGTAAGTGGTACCGTGGTCGCCTCTCAATTTTAGAATGCCGGCTGCATCACATTTCGAGCTTAACGCTATTGCATCTTGAGTTAGCGCGGCCGCATAACCTTGCCGCAAGACTTTGTAACTCAAGGCTTTGCCTCCTATGTGACCACCACATGCCCTCGTGAATTTCTTGAAGGATATAGCTAGCTTCAGAGGGATGTAAGCATCGCAAGAAAGGTTGTGTGTAGGACCTTTTTATGCAGTGCTTTCGCTGATGATGGTGTATTGAAATGGATTTGTGTGTTTATCCGGCCGGGCCTCCACTTTGTTGGGTGGCGCAGCTCCACCTTGTAGGAAACTTTTATGGGATCCATCCAACTTGGCTCTTTCGCCACACTTTGTACCTCTCCTTCCAGTCTATCGATAGTCTTTGTGGGAAGGTACCGCAGTTAAAAGAGGATTCTCGTGATCTCCGTTTGCCGTTGTGGCCTTTTTGGTTAAAGGCGTCAGCTTCTTCGCTTTTTCGCTTCTAAGAAATTTTCTCAATCGGGAAATAGGCGAAGCATGGTACTATTTTCCTCACTATGGCTTGGTATTTGATCATGTTCTTTTCTTTTGCTTCAAAGCTGCCTAGGGTGTGGCTCACGACTAGCTGCGAATCGGAATACACATGCAGACGCTGAATTCCGAGCCCCCGGGCCAGGTGTAATCCGGCAAGGAGAAGGGATCGACCTCACTCTTTGGCGCCAAACTGTTGATGCCAAAAACTGGTCCACCTCACTCTTTGGCTACTGCGGCCTCGTGATCTGGTCTCAGCCTTTGACAAACGGTTAATATTTATAGTTGGTGTGGACGCTTACTTCGCTTGGTTCGAGAACAAGTATTCTTCTTAGTTGGCACGTCTATATAGGAGTGGGCTTCGTCTATGGCTATGGTATACGTGTTTTTGATAGGTGACCGCATCGCTATCGTTCTCTTTGAGCTGTTATCGAAGTAGATTTTTCTCCGGAATTTTCGCCTATTTTTTTACTTAAGGGCTTGTATGGGTAACGTTCATAGTCAAAAAGCTTTTGTATCATGGCTTAACGCTTGTCTTTTTATAAATTCTTCACTTTTAGCCAATGCTCTCGGCTAACTCTTGTAATTCCGAGCTCCTTTCATACTTAACATTCACAAGCCGGAATTAAGGACCGGGTTTATCCACCTAGTAAGTCCAGAAACGGCCAGTGGTGTGGTCGGGCGCTCTATTGATTAACGGGACCCTGTGAGATATGTATCAATGCAGGTGGGAGGCTTTTCATGTTGATCACGTGCATGGAGGCGGGGACCTTTTAGTTGTCATCACTTATGCGTGGGGTGTATGTTTCAATTTGAGATGTTTGGAGACGACTCCCGCCAGAGAGAAGTGGGTCCCTACCTTCGCCTCCGTCTTGATCCGTGTTCTCCTAGTGGGAACGAGGATAGCGACGGCTGCGGAGTCCGTGCATCTCCTCCGAAGTATCATTCGAGCGTGGCTTCGACGTAATCCGTGGATATTTAACTTTAGTCCGGCTCTGGATAACATGTTTTTGTTATTTTTACTTTGTTTGCGTTCGCGTATAACACGAATAAATGATGTTTGTCGCTTTGTTTGTAAATCCTTTGGCATTTTATGGCCTTCATCAAGCATCCTATGTTGGAATGTGTGTTTTGTCTTTATGGTGTTGGTCCTATGGTATTGTGCTCATTATTTCTTTGAGGGACACGTGTCTTTGGCAATCGCTTCATATTAAAGGGATATGGCGTGACAAGCGCAAAGGTGCGCTTTTGTCAATGTGCGATGATGGGCACGATTACCAATATGTGTCAGCGGCGCTTTGGTATGCTAACGTGGACGGATTTCTTGGAGGAGTAATAATGGCTTATTGGAATCCGGTCGAGATTTGGGGACCTCTGTTCCAACGGTTTTGATCGAAATGTAACACCGAGATCCAACGCCGTGGATTCGCTGCTTTTCATATATATGCTAAATCGCATAAAAGCTTAAAAGGTTTATTTCGAAAGTCGAATCGTGTCTTCTTCCTAAGATTTCTTCTTCTTCTCCCCATGAAGCCTCGGGTTTCGAAGCCTTATGTGTTTGTGTTATCTTTTTCTTTCCTAAGGTAATGGCTAGCGCTACTTCTTCCTCCTCTAGTTCTTCTCAGGACCTAAGCTATATTAAGGGTCTTTTGGCCTCTTTCGAGGGCGAAGTTCACCCGCCCTTGCCTCGCGGGTGGAAGAAGAAGGAAGTGGTACTTGGCCAAGGGGCTGATACCTCTAAGGAGGAAAGAAAGAAGAGGAAGCGAAAGGAAACGGATTCTTTCAAGAAGGGTGCAGGGTCCTCACGGGAGAGGAGGACCAAGAGAAAGAATTTCGAGGACGTGACAGTCCCTAATTGCGTAAGAACAAGCAGTGGGGTGCCTGTGAAGAGGTTCGCGCTGGAAGAGGTCCGCCCCGCATTGTCCCCTCTCGGAGGGTCCTTCTTCTAGCCGTACGAGGACATCCTTCTCATAGAGGTGAGAATTTCTATACATATTTTTCTACGGGTATGTTTCACTTAGAATTTTTAACTTAGGTTCTATTTTATTGGTGGAGGCGGGAGAAGCGCCTCTTAGACAAATTAAAAGTGGCGTGATTCAGCTTTTAAAGGGATTCGCCACTAAGCTTAAAGGAGTTATCTTCGAGGATACTCCTCGCGACTGGGTCCGTAAAAAGGGCGCTTTTGATGGCCATGAGGCCCGGCAGCTTCTCCACGAAACTCCTGAGGGCCGGGAGGGAAGAGGCCACTTATCAACTATTCCGCCGCCATGCTAGTAAGAGTTGTTCTCACATTTCCTTTTACTTCTAAACTTGGTGCGTTTTTTACGAGCTGCCTTGTTATTCTCAGAGATCGCATTAATCGGGCGGACCGAGTTGGCAATCTTGCCAAGAAGATTTGGCAAAGATGGAAATGAATAGGGCGTACATCGCCGGTTAAGCTCTAGGGTGGCGGCCTTAGAAGAGAAGGAGAAAGAATGTTTTGATGCTATCCGCCCTTGAGCGAGACAACTGAAGCGCACTGCGGCAAATGGTAGCCGCTTATGGAAAAAGGAGAAGGCCGATTTAGCGCCCAATTATCTGCTTCTAAAGGTTCTCTTCTTACTGCTAAGGAGACTATCAAAGGGTTGCAAAATGAATCCAGCAGCTTGAAGAAGGAACTTCAATCGACTCAGATGAAAGCGGCCGCCGATGGGACCTAAAGATGAAGGTCAGCTGAGCTTACCGCCGCAAACCGAAAGTTGGCGAAATAAAGGGGCGTGACATTAATCAAAGAAGATTTGGCTTCCCGCTTGAAGGTACGCTAAATCCGACTCGCAAGAAATTAAGGATTTAATAGAACGAAATGGACAAATTAGAGAAGGAGGTTGCACCGCTTAGGGCGAAAGTTAAAGATGGAGCCACTCTGATATATTCCGCGCGCAACAAGTGGGCTATCACATTCCTCCTACTAAGTTTTGTCTATGGGTCGGGCCGGAGTTTTGAAGAAGTTCATGGAGCCGAAAGAGCAACAAGTTATCAAGACTCCAGAGGCTCCTCGCTCCCGCTTATCTTAGAGCCTTCTACCCAAGTTCCTTCTCGTGTATGTGCCACGCCTGGGGCCCTAGTTCTTAGGATGTTTTCTTTTATGAACGTTTTTGTAAATTCTCATTCACTTGGAAATGTAATTTCTATTCATATGAATAAAACGCAAACCTTTATTTTGGTGAAGGTTTATTTAGAGTTATGGTTGTCTTTGAACCATGTAAGAAATTCGCTAACTTCTTTATTCTTCCTTTGGCTTGTAAGCTTCAGAACGAGTCCTTAGTCCAATCATGGGACTTTGTTGAGTGAGGTATTAGCTTTCATGAATGAGGATTGTTGCCTCTCATACTTCATCGGGATTTTGTCTTTTGAGAGTTGTCGCTTTATCTCGTAGTAAGATAATTCCGACTCGTCTTTTAGGAATGGGAATTTCACCACATTTAGTAGAATGGGAATTTCACCGCATTTTAGTAGAATGGGAATTTCACCGCATTTTGGTAGAATGGGAATTTCACCGCATTTTAGTAGAGAATGGAAAAGACTTGAACTTTACTCCATGAAATTTAAGAGACAGCTATAGAACTCATTGATAGTAGCGTCGTAAGTGTTCAGCATGGAATGGACGCTTGAGCGTTTTTCCGGCCCATATTTACTAGATAATAGGTGGCATTTAATTCTTTCTTAGACGGCGTAAGGGCCTTCCCGCTAGGGAGTTAGCTTCCCCGTTCGGCCTTTATTTCCTTGGAATTCATTTTCTTAGGACCGCGATTTGGAAGAAAACTCTTTTTACCCTTGTGTTGTAGAACCTTTTGATTCTTTGGCGATAGACAAATGCCGCCTTTATTTCTCGCCATTTCTCTTCGCTCTTCAAGTAGGTCTAGTTCCGGCTGGAGATTTTTCTCATTTTCTTCCTGGACGAGAACTTCTCATTGTTCGCAAAGTAGGCATTCCTATTTCTGCCGGAATGACGGCTTCGGCCCCGTAAGTAAGAGAAAATGGACTTTCCCCTGTGGGAGTTCTGGTAGTTGTCCCCAGAGGGCCCAAAGGGCGCTCGGAATTTCTTCCACCCAATTGGTTCCATTTTTGGATACCCGGGTTTTCAGAGTCTGGAGTAAGGTACGGTTTGTCACTTCTACCTGGCCGTTGGCTTGGGGATGTGTCACAGAGGTCAATCTGGATTCAATTCCGAGTTCAGAACAGAAACTCCTGAAAGCCTGGTTATCAAACTGTCGCCCATTATCGGAGATGAAGGCGACTGGAATTCCGAATCCGGATGCACCGCTCGCCATAAGAATCCTCGCAAGCTTTCTCCGTGATCTTGGCTAAGGCTCTAACTTCCACCCATTTGGTGAAGTAGTCGATAGCGACTATTAGGAACTTCAGTTGCCGGATCGAAGTAGGGAATGGCCCTAAAAGATCAACCCCCCAAATAGCAAACGGTCGTGGACTGATAATTGGCGTAAGTGGTGCCGGTGGTCATCTCTGAATTTTAGAATGCCGCTGGCAGGCATCACATTTCCGAGCGAACGCTATTGCATCTTGAGTTAGCGTTGGCCAGTAATAACTTTGCCGCAAGACTTTGTAACTCAAGGCTTTGCCTCCTATGTGACCACCGCCGATGCCCTCGTGAATTTCTTGAAGGATATAGCTAGCTTCTGTAGGATGTAAGCATCACAAGAAAGGTTGTGTGTAGGACCTTTTTATGCAGGGCTTTCGTTGATGATGCGCGTGTGTATTGAGCGGATTTATGGCGATCCGTCGGGCCTCCACTTTGTTGGGTGGTGCAGCTCACCTTGTAGGAAACTTTTTATGGGATCCATCCAAATTTTGGCTCTTCGGCCACACTTTGTACCCTCTCCTTCCAAACCTATCGATAGTCTTTGTGGGAAGGTACCGCAGTTAAAAGAGGATTACGCATCTTAGATTTGGGCGTTGTGGCCTTTTTGGATAAGTGCCGCCTCTTCGTTTCTTTCAAGGCCGCAAATTTTCTTCTCAATCTGAAATAAAGTAAGCATGGTACTATTTTCCCTACTATGGCTTGGTATTTGACCATGTTTTTTCTTTTGCTTCAAAGTTGCCTAGGTGTGGCTCACAACTAGCCGCTGAATCGGAGTACACATGCGCGCCGAATTCGAGCCCCGGGCCGTATAATCCGTAAGCGAGCCGCTTATATTCGGGCCTCATCATAGTCGCGACGGAATTGGAACTTGAGCACTGCCGCCATTTTCCATTTAGAAGGAGAATAAAGGACAAAACACCGCTCCCCGACCTTTCTTGATTCTTGCCACCCATCAACGTATAAAGACCACAGGATGCTAAGGCACTCTTCTCGATTCTCGCCAAGGGGCTGCGCCTCATTCGCAGGAAAAGTTAATTCTCCGATGAAATCGGCCAAGATTTGGGCCTTGATTGCCGCTCGGCTAGGTGAGATCAAACTCGCCTAATTCTATTACCCACTTGGCTAGGCGTCCTGAGTTTTCCGGTTTATGAAGAACTTGCTTTGAAAGCGGGCCGATCACTAATATCGCGATCCCGGGCTTGAAAATAGGGTCTCAATCTTCGCCGCTGTATGTGACGTAATAGAGCCAAGGCCAATTTTTCAAGTGGCGTATATCTTGATTCCGCATCTTTAAGGATCTTACTTGTGTAGTAGATCGCTTTTGAACTCCGTTATCTTCTCTCAAAAAGAATCAGACTCATCACCGTGCGGCCACGCCAAATAGATGTAGAGTTCTTCTCCCACTTAATGACTTTAGCCAATAGCCGAGGCGACGGAGATAATTTTAAGCCCTTGAAAGGCTTTTTCGCATTCCTCCGCCCAATCCATTTTTGGCGCTTTTCGTAGGGCTTGAAAGAGCGGGAGATTTTTCTCTCCGCTTTGGAGATGAACCGCCAAGTGCCGCAAGGCGTCCATTGCCGTTGAATTTCTTGAAGACTTTTCGCATCCCACGCCAAGAACGATCTTTTCCGGATTTGCCTCTATTCCTCTTTGTGTCAAGATAAATCCCAAGAACTTCCCCGATCGTAACAGAAGGAACATTTATTCGGGTTTAACCGCATAGTGAATCTCGGAGTGACCGAAAAGCCTCTTGTAAGTCCGATAGATGTTCATCGGCTTTTCGCTCTTCACCGTGATATCATCTACATACGCCTCAACATTTCTACCAATCTGCTTCTTTGAAGACTCAGATTTATGAGCCTTTGGAAGGTGGCTCCAAAGATTTTTCTTCGTGCCGAATCCAAGATCACAAACAGTGAAAGCTAGCAGGTTCCAGTGCTTGTGATGAAGGATGTTTTTTCTTCGTCGCCTTTGGCCATTCGGATTTGGTTGTAGCCTGAAAAGGCGTCTAAGAAACTCAGCATCTCATGCCCCGTTGTAGAGTCAACCAAACCATCAATTGATGGCAAAGGAAACGAATCTTTTGGACAAGCCTTGTTCAAGTCCGTGAAATCAACGACATTCTCCATTTTCCTGACGGCTTTTTACTAGAACAACATTGGCAACCAACTGAAAGTAATACACCTCTCGGATAAACTTAGCCTTTAGGAGGTTCGATACTTCTTCCTCTCGCGCCTTCCTCGCTTTCTCGGGGCGGAATTTCTTCGCTTCAGCTCTATAGGCCTAAATGACCGATCTACATTAAGGTGGTGTTCTATGATCTCGTGATTTTACGCTGGCATGTCCTCCTCAATTTAATTAAGCCAAGAGATCGAATTTGCCCCTTAATACTCTCAATGAGGTCTTCTTCAAGCTGTTAAGTTTGCCCCAATCCGCACCTGCAAGGTCCGCCTCACTTCCGTCACCCTAGGGGAACTGTTAGCAATTCTACAACTGGTGTAGGTCGAAGTCCTTCATCTTCCCGTTCGGCTATTCTGCTGACTAGCATGGCTTCTGAAACCCTTGTTTTCCTTTTATTTAGGACTTTCCCTTTGAGGGTCAAGACGTAACATTGTCGAGCTAAGGGTTGGTCTCCTCTTACCTCTCCACTACCACTACAAGAAAATTGATTTTTAGGGACCACATTTTAAGGACCGGATACGAAAATGGTCATAAAAAATACATTAATAAAGACCAGATTTTTAATGGTCCCAAAATTTCAGTTTTTTATAAAATATTAAGGACCAGATTTTATTTTGGTCCATATAATTATAAAAATTTCGGTCCTTAAATCATATAATTGGCGGGGATTGAAAAAAGAAAAAATTTCAAAAATCAAAACCCTCTTCTCCTCCCTGACTTCGCTCGGGATATAATAAAAAGTCCGGCGGTGCGCAGGATATGTTTTCTAAAATATTGCAGCGCCTTCGTTTGCTTCTTCTCAGAAATCTTTAATCCGTACACTCGTGAATCGTATCGGGTTTTGGCTTTCGATTCAGTTAGGGTTTTTATGTTTGTTCTTTGAAATGTTTCTTTTTGATCTATTTGGTTGATTTGTTAGTTTGTTGATTAGAAACCCTAGATCTTGTTTGAATGTTTTATATATTTTTTTCCTTCAAATTTAGTTGATTGGATCTTGATTTGATCTTTGCTTGAAATCGGGTTTGCCCTTTTAGCGAATTCACGGGTTGGGGAGATATTCTTTGATTAGGGTTTCGTTGTCATCTGATGCACAGAAAAATTGGTTTTTTTATGGTTATTTGCTTTGAGGTTTTGTTTGATATATGAGGAGATTAAGATTCACCAATTAGAAGTTTAAGATCTCCTATTCTTGCGCTCATTCTCAACTCATGGTCAAGGGCGGGGGCAAGGGGCACCCCCTTGGCTCCAGCCTCTTATGCCTTTCTGCCTTGGCCTGTGGAGGAGCAGCGATGGGGAGGACGAGAAGAAGAAGGAAAGGAGTAGCTTTTCTACATCTATACAGGTTATCTCTTTGTATCCTTTTTTCTTTCTTTTTTGTTTTGTTTTTTGGGAGTTATAGTTTTTGTGTAGATGGTTTGGCTATGAGGAGAGTATTTGATGGAAACTGGTAGTTTTGGTTCTTTGAGTTTAAGCTGATCAAGGAGTTGTTTGAGTTTCATGTATAATGGAAGATGAATGAGAAAAGATTTAGTTTATAATATAGGGGAAGATCTTGGAGCTCTAATTTTGGTTTCATATTCAAATTTACTGGTATAAGGTTCTCCCTTATGGACAATTTAGGAGTTTTTTCTTTTCTCTGGCTAGTTTCAGTTGGGGTTGCATAGATGCACATCAATGTGCTAGATTCTAATTCTGAATAGCATGCCATTGAATTTTCTGGTTGGAGATTTACCTGATATTGAGGAGTTTGCTTATGGTAAGGTCAAGGCATCTAAATCCTCAAGTTTGGATGATTACACTGCTTTTGAATTTCATAAGATGAACTTGATTTAAAATGATTAGGGACATACAACTTATAATATACTAAATCTGAAGACATGTTTTGTACTCAATTTGGATTTAGCTTAAAATAACCATCTCATTTCATCACAGTGGAGCTCGTACTCAAACAAACGTTCAACACAGTCAAACCATAGCACATTGGGAGGAAGTCCTTGAAGGAATTAAAAAAATGAGATCTTCTAAAGATGTTGTAGTTGACTCAATGGGGTGTGAGAAGGCTGGTAGTATCCTACCACCTAAGGTAATTAGGGCCTCTACTGCAGTTGGCATAACCACATAATACCTCTTTTTCTATATAATGGTGGTCTATTGATTAATTTATAACTGAGCATTATGGTGCTCTCATCATAGCCAAAGTCTAGCAACAATCTTTAATTCCCATCTACCAGTCTCTCTCCCTCCCCCACTCTAATTCCCCTTCTAGATTTTATTTTATTGTGCTTGTTTTCTTTATTTTTATAAGTATGAAATGCTAATTTATTTATTTGAACATCCTTTTGGCAATTAATTGGGTGATGGATACTCTCTATGCATTGTGTTCTTGTTTCATTATCACTTATCTTGTTGTGCTAATAATTTTAAGTTAATGAAACACTATTTTTATCTTTGACCAGGAAAGAAGATTTGGTGTTCTGATATCTTCCCTTCTATCAAGCCAAACAAAGGATCACGTTACTCATGGTAAGTTCTAAGAATCAATTCTTTTTGGCGAATAGTCAAGTTACTCGATGACATTCTAGATAAATGTCTAAATTACTTTTCATTTTCCTTACATTTTCTTTTTAAAGATATGATGTTGGTTTATTTCTTAAATTCAATTAGGATCCCAGGTGTTGTGCAGCGACTTTCTGAGAAAGGGTTATTGGATGCTGATGCTATTATCAAGACTGATGAAACAAGCCTTGCTAGGTTGATTTATTCAGTATGGCTTGCATCAACCTAAGTATTGAGAAGGTTCAGCTAGCATTTATTCTTCCCCATATAAATCACTTGTCTTTTTTTACTATTCAAATCTGCTTTAGTCTCCTATAGAATGGCAGTTGAAGTACTTAATGATCATACTTATCAGTATTGTCTTTGTATACAGGTTGGATTTTATACAAGGAAGGCTCAGTATATGAAAAAGGTTGCCCATATTTGCTTTGAAAAGTATGGAGGAGACATTCCAAGGTCTTTAAATGACTCGCTTTGTCTTCTTCGAGTAGGTCCTAAAATGGCCCATTTGGTACATCCTATCTCTTCAACTTTCTTTAATGATGAAAAAGATCTAATTTTTTTCCATCCAATTTATTTTTTTATTTCTCTTTTAGGTCATGAATGTTGCATGGAGTGATGGTCAAGGAATATGTGTTGACACTCATGTCCATCGCATATGTAATCTCCTTGGATGGGTTTCAAGGGCAGTTACAAGACAAGTAATCTACTACTTAAGCTATAATCACTGAGATATTATATGTCTACTCTTAGCTGATTAACAAAAGTTATTTTGGACCTTTAATCGTACAAAATGTAGTGATATCCAACTCTCCTTCAGAAAACATCGTCTCCAAAGGAAACAAGAATATCTTTGGAAACAAGAATTTCCTCCTTCATTCTTTGGTGTTACTTGTAGATTATTTTTAGTTTTGTTTTTTGTTTTGTTTTTTTGTTTTAGGGAAGAGAACTGATCACCTTATTCTATACGTTTTGCAGGTTTTGATTATGTTCTGGATTTCAGCAATGCCATTTTCAAGACTTGATAGAGAAATCGCTGCCATTTTATGCTAGGTTGATTCGAAGTTGGAATTAAATATTTTCCTAGAAAATGTTAGAACTTGGCATCAAATTGTTTTTCTAAGGATATGTTTTGTATATATAAACGCTATGTAAACAGTATAGTGCTATTCATTGGATGTTAAATGACAGTTTATTGAATGACAATGATAATAAAAAATATTTGGTTATTGTTTTGCTAAGGATATATGAATATGTTTTTATTTTGGTTTTTATAAATTTTTAAGTTTATTTAAAAATGGTAGGTTATAAGGATTGGTTCTAATTTAGAGGTTCATGATGTTGTTTTGAAATTTAGGGACGACAAAACTAGTCCACAAAAACATTTATGGATCGGGTGTAAAGTAGTCCCTAAAGGTATTTATGGACCAACAAACATCATCCCTAAAGAGTTTTGCAACATAAAGAATCCAGTCCCAAAAGATTTGTAAGGACCGGAATTTTGGTTTTTGAGATGAGATTTGCTCTTACTTAGGGACAAGAAATCCGGTCCTTAAAGAGGTTTTAGAGACGAGAAACAACCCTATCCTTAAAAATTTTTTGGGACGGGTCATTCTTCTTGTCCTTAACTACCTTTATGGACGGAGCCTATAAGGACGAGTGAGGACCGGATTTGACTCATCCTTATTGATGTTTTAAGGACCAGATTCAGACTATTAGGGACGAGATTTTCCGTCCTTATAGGCCTTTTTTCTTGTAGTGTACCACTCTCAGTTGGGAATTTGAGGAGAAGATGGTAAGTAGAGATGATGGCTTTCAAGGCGTTGAGGGTTGGCCTGCCAAGGATCACGTTATAACTTGAAGCACAGCGTACAACCAAGAATTTCATTGTCACGGTTGATGATCGTGGTGAGTTTCCCTCAGAACCGGTAGAGATCATCCCTTCGGGTGTATCACCCTCAGGAGAACCCTACTAAGGATGATTTTACAGAAGTAAATCATCCAGCGTCATACCTCATTCTTTCAAAGCACTCGAGAGAATGTCAAACCTAACTTCCACCGCCTATCAACTCTCTTCATTTGGAAACTGGAGACCTTGATGGCAATAACCAGTAGCGTCGTCATGGGGTGGCGAACTTTGCTAACATCAAGTTATCATAAAATGATGGGAGCCACGGGTCAAGACCTTCTTCATGGGTGTTTACGTCTCTTGCGTCGTTCCCACCATTCGGGCATAACTTTTTCGAGAGGCTGAGCTTTCCCTCTACAACTGTGGCCACCACTAATAAACCCCACCATCTCCCCTTTTTCTTCTTCAGGTTGTGAAGCTTCAGGTTCCTCCTGAATCTCAAGGTTGATATATTGCTCCAACTGTCCTCTTCGAACGACATCCTCTATCGCATTCATCAAGTGGGTACACTTTTCCGTGTCGTATCCTTTAGATTGATGAAACTGGCAATATCTCTTGCTATTCTTTTGTCGTTCGGTATTTCTCGCAGGCTCTGGCCATGTCAGAAGCTTTTGCTCTTTGATTTGCATAAGGATATTGTAACATCCCGGTTTTTCTTTTCCTCTTTAAATATGGGCAAATATAAAATAAATGCCGGAGTTTAATGGGAAAATAATAATTGGCTTGAACTGACTTTAATGAATAAATAGTGTATTATTAAAAGTTGGTAGCCATTAATTAAATGTGACAAATATTAGTTAATCAAGTCAATTGATGATTATATAATCAAGGGGTGACAATTTAATCAAGTTGATTGGGGCTTTGGAAGCTATGGTTGTAATATCTCTGTTGGGCCGGGCCAAAGTTGGATGATAAGGAATGAGAAGGAATTAATGGTTGAGGAAATAATGTTTGTATATAAAGGACTTTAACAAATATTAGTTACTCAATTTATTGGATGATTAATTAACTAGAGTTCCATTGAGCTTAATAAATGTGACAAGTATAGTTAAATCAATCAATAATCACTTAACAAGGTTTCTATGGGCCCAAACTTGGGCCGAATTTCAAAGAGTGTGGGAGGTGTTGATTAAAGTCTAATTGGAGATTGGGTTTGAAGAGAGATTAGAAAAGAGGAGGGAAAGAGAGAGTACGTGAAAGTGATGAAGAAAGGGGAAGCGTGAGGTGGCGCCGGGTGGGACCACCATGGGAGCCGGAGGTGGGCGATAATGGTAGTGGTGCATGCGAGAATGAGAGAGTGAAGCCGCGTGGCAGAGGTTTGGGTGAAGGGCGGTGGAGGGGCGTTAGAGGAGATGAAAGCCGCAAGTTCGGGCGGGAGAATGGATTGCTACCGCATGTACTCGCTCGGCTCTCCGTCCAGCTAAAGACCGCCGGTTTCAGGGAGCAAGAGGGCTCCTCCGTCTCATGCGAAGTCCTGAGTGTCGCCATCTTGGTACAAGCCAACAGGGGCGGTCTCCGCCCTGTCCCCTGCTCCCCGCCCCAGCTCCGTGAGCTCCGGTGCTTCAAGTCCCGGCCCACTCGACCCGGTTTCCCCACTCAGTTCAAGTGGAGCAAGTAGCTCTCCAAGGTAGTGAAGAAGAGTTTTCATTAAGGAGTCGTTGATGGTTAATCGCTGTATTGTTAGTGCTTCTTGTTGTTGCTTTTATGGGCTGATTTAAGGTGGTATAGGTTCTTTGTTGTTCTTATTTGTTGTGGCCGGTCTCCGTTGTGTAGAGAAGAGTGTAGATTGCTTGCTTTGTAATCTCATGGTATTAATAACTCAAAGAGAAGAGATGTTCTTTTTGAATAGAGTTATGCCTATCAAGTGTTTGATGAATTGCTTGATGAAAGTATAGTTACATAGATGACTAGATGAGTGGCATGCTTAGTTGTTAGTTGTCTAATCCCCGATTATTAACCTTAAGACCGGATTTTCTAAAAGAAGTCTACATTGTTATCTCTTGATTGGTTGAAGTCAGTAAATGAATATAATGAAGTATGCAAACTACAATACCATAGTTGAGTTGGGGTGTCAAGTAGTGTCCTATTTGGTGCCTGCTGTAGTTTGCATCGTATTTTATTGGAGATAAGGCATTCGTGTATGGTCCATGAAGGGATTTGTAGAAGAAGCTTGGTTTGAATTAGTTTTAGTTCTATTATGACTGCAGTGCTATAAGGTATTATTGTTATTGCTGAACTGTGTTTGTAAAGAACCAGAAGTTCTTGAACTCAAAGAGTATTTTATGTGAAGTCCATTGATGCTTTCAAGTGTTTGAGACAAGGTTTAACAGAGGTGTGGGTGAGGATTTAGGCGATGATTTGTAGATAGTCTTGCAGAATTCTGTCCACTTCGAGGGGCAGCTGCTCCCTACTCACTAGTCCGTTTGGGCCGTTGGAAAGATCTCGAGGTCTTCTTTCTAACGAGCTTTAAATGAGAGAATTTGGACTTACGCTTCAAAAGTTATGACTGATTCTTTCCAATCACAGGACAAGCTGCCAGAATTCTGCATATTCAGATTTTTTCGCTTGTAGATTATCGTATTATATTTTAGGATTGCTTGGCTATATTCATGCTTGGTAATGTAATGACTTGCTTGAGTGTTGAGCCTTAATCTCTATGGACTAGGGCCCATGATTGATTAGAAGATATTGTTAAATAGAAAGTGAAGTATTGTGGACTAGCACTTATCGTAGATATGATTGCGTTTCCTAGGGAAAGGAAAAGACAAGTCGGGGACTCCGGGAGGACCTAGTCAGACTTGAATTGCTTAGGACTTCAGGTGAGTGGACCTACTTTATATTCTTGTGTTTTATCGAGATTTATCGGGTTTCGGTTTATATTCCTCGGCTATGATTTATTCTCGGTTTTGAGAATGCTTTTGATTATTTACAGCTATTGTAGATTGATGTTTTCTGCATATGACTAGCTGTAGATCATTGAGGTAGACATGAGATAGATATAGGACGTGAGCATCGATCTTTGCTTCCTGTTAGACGATCCTTGCTATGCGTCATGGCTCCATTGAGCTAAGACCAGCGTGGATACCGAGTAGGGGAAAGGTTTTCTTTGTTTTCAAAATGAATTTCTAGCATCAAAACCTTGTTTTAAAATGAATTTATCTTAAAACCCTTTCCCGACTCTTTGGAGTGCTTTCAAGACCACGGTGAAGACCCTGTGATCGGGGAAACCTCGCGGCTTCACATACGACCCGGTCGGGGATACCTCATGGCTATTTATCCGAGATCTTAGCAAGTTGATCCTACGTAATTGCATTCTTATCGATAGACGCCACATATCTAGACATCTCATGAGACATAGACGAGCATGATAGTGACTTTAATGACTTGTCGAGTTTTCTCGGACATTACATTAGATGATCTTCCTGATGGGGAAGATAATGCATAGACGTCCATGCTTTATTGTATTTGCTACATGTATATGAGTAGAAATTATCTTCCATATACAGGATTATATTTCTCGGATGCACAGGTCTTAGTTGACCTGACAGTAGGGGTCACATATCACTGAGCTCTGTAGCTTAGTCCCTCTTTCTTACTCACCTTGTGCAGGTAGCAAACAGAAGTGCGGGTTCAGGCTAGACACGGTGAGATGTGAGGACTCTTAGCTGGCTCTGGCGTCCCATAATTAGCTTCTATGTTGTGCACTCTGTAGATGTTGTATTCTATTTTGGAGACTAGATACAGACGTGTAGTCTGTAGAGTGTTGTATCAGTTATGACTCTCCTTTTTGGATGAGCTCCAGACTATTTTATGTTTTATTACCACTGTCTCCAGTTCATTCCGCAGGTTTTGATTTCAGTTTTGGGACAGCCTTGGGCTCGGGACACCCTCCTGAGCTGGCTGGTGTGACACGTGTCCCTATCTGGGATTGGGGTGTTACAGATATGGCTTCTGGTTTGATTTAGTGGGGTATGATGATCATATTTAACAATCTTTCCTTCCTTTGTAGGTTCTCGGGGCTGCAGCATATGTCGTTGAGGGCGTGTTGAGGTTTCCAGATTTTTGTTTGTGCCCTTGTCGTCCCTATATAATCTTCTTTCCTTCTGTATATCCGGGGCCTTACATTTGACGCTTTGGTAGGTTTTCCTTTTAGGGTGTCTACAGGCCCCGTCGGGTCTCTTCTTCCCAACCCGCCTAAATTTCATCGGAATTGATGTATTTTTGGGCATGGCTCATAAGGCGGGAATTGTCTTTGGCGTATCCAAAGTGAGGGAGAAATGAAAGGGGGAGTCTAACAATCCCTCCATTAAGAAGGTTACGGCCATTCGCGGAAGAAGGTCCGCAACATTTGTTGTTTCGTCTATATAACGATTTAAATAGGCTTGGAGTGTTTCTCCCTTTCGTTGTTTAACGTGCAAAAGGGTAGACGGAGTTTTCTTTTGCTTTGAGTAATTAGCAAAGTAGGCTAAAAAGCGATCTGCTAAAATCTGAAAAGAAGTAATTGTGCTAGATGGAATATCGACAAACGAGTCTTGCGCTCTTTCCTCTAAGGTGGCGGGAAAAGCTCGGCACATACGAGCGTCGGTAATTCCAGTGAGGAGCATCATTGATCGAAAAGACTTCAGGTGACGGGACAAATCGGTTCTGCCTTCATATGCGGTCATAATAGGTGGCCTGAAGCTGTCAGGAACTCGTTCTTCCAATATCTCCTTGACAAAGGGCGAACACATACTGAGAATATGCTGTTCGGATTTCTTGTTTTCTTGGGAAATGTCCTGCCGCTGGGTCCTTCTATCCACAGTTTGTATGGATGGGCTATTTTGTTCAGCTCTTGTCCGTTCGGTTCTTGTAGCAGCTTGCTCTCTACGTCGAATCTGGAGGGTTCCCCGAAAGCTAGCGGAAAAGGCGGTTCTTTTCTCTTTTCTCCTTATGGGTGCGGGTTCTTGTCCTCCCTCTACTTTCTAATTAGCTAACGGACCGCTGGATACATTTGGTGTTGGGGCTTGTGTGGGAAGAGGTGGAGGATGGGTCAAAGTGTGGACAAATTTTGAGCCAATTGTTCCAGCTTGTTGCTTTGCATGTTAAGGTAAAACTCCGGAATGGACCCTTGGGGTTGGACGGACGGATTTTTTGATGGGGGTAAAATGGGTGGATTGTCCGACCTTATTTCTTCATGTCTTTGGACTTCACCAAGTTCGATAGGTCTTTCGTGGCTAGTAGGTGCTCCTTGTCCCTTGGATTCGCTTTGATCTTCCTCGGTAGTGGTCATTTGGCTTTTCGTGACGGGTCCCCGATGCGACGGCCAAATCGTTGATGCCAAAAACTCCGGTCCACCTCACTCTTTGGCTCTTGTGGCCTCGTGATCCGTCTCGCCTTTGACAAACGGTTAATATTTATAGTTGGTGTGGACGCTTACTTCGCCAGGAACAAGTGTAGACACGGAGGGCACTCGGCAATTCCGTCCGGAATTATCCACCGATAGACACAGTGAAGAGGGAGGAGAAGTGGATCGAATTGGGCCTTTCTCGCCCCTGGGATTTAACTCCGATGCTTAAGTCGAAATCGTGGTAAGAAGTCCTAGGCAACGCCTTGTGTAATGTGTAGTGAGTGTTTCTTTTTCCCGGGGTGTTTCCTTTTGTCCTTCCTCTCCTTTTATAGCAAGTTAGAGGCTGCTTTAAACAAATATCTTGCAAAGGCGCTGGGGTAAAGGCGGTGGGCTAGGTAAATATCTTCTAAGGGGTAGGAAAATATCTCGCCTAGCGTGTAGGTGCTCAGTAGGTAAGTAGAGTAAATATTCCGCCTACCAGAAGTAAGTGGATAAGGCCTACTTACCGTAGAGGCGCTAGATATTTACTTCTCTTCTTCCACCTCACGCCTTGTATAAAGTGGGCCTATAATTCCGGCCTTTACTTGTTCGCAGGATTTATTCCTCACGTTATTGCCGAACGGAATTGTGCAAGGTTATTTTGTGATATTGCCACGTGGCTAAAGATGCTACGTGGCTGAGAGAACACGGTCCTGTGTGTGACAGGTGGTCCCTAGGTCAAGGACATCTGTCTTACCAAATATATCCGTAACATGTACGATGACCATATATGTTCTATGAAAAGTTGGATTAAACTCGTATACATGACAAACTTCTGATTGGACACCTGTTGCTTGACTGATATGTTTGGAAAATATTTGACTTTGGATGCATGATTTTGCATGATATTGATTGGACAGCCAGATTTTGTTTTATCTTTTTTTTTTTATGTTTTCTCTCAGATAACAATCAGACTATGATTTGATGCCTTGCTAATGGGGATAATCATTGGAATCGATACCCTACCAATGGGGGCATATGTTGGTGAATTCACACCTTGCCAATGGGGCTAATTAATCGAATCGGCACCGCATAAACGGGTTATAACGTTGACATATTGCAATCCTAGCCACAAGGAATATTGTGGAATGGTTGTAGTTTGATTGGGATTTTAGGAAGTGGTGTCCATATTTGAAACTAAGAATTATCGAATGAATTTTCAGCATGTGTTCCTAAACAATATTGTTGAAAAGTATACATTATTATGAGCATATCTTAATGATTTTGAGCATGTTTGAAATTGATTTACTTATTCTGAGAATGATATGAATTTTAATGTATTAGATGATTTCAAACTTGTTTGATCCAACAAGTGGGTTGTTGGTTCTTACTGTGCTAGTTAGCTAACCCCATTTTTCTATTTTCCAGGTTCAGATCAACAAGCTAGATTGCAAGAAACTTAATAAATTGGGCGACGTATTGAGTCTCGTGGTGTTAGTGATTTAGTTATGATTTGGATTGTAAGAATAATATTTTAGTTTTTATTATTGAGTTGTGGAGGAACTTTGTTATTGTCTGGATTTACGAAAAATTCTATGGTATATTGAGGAACAAATAAGACTTGTTATTATTATTATTTGAGAATTTTGTATTATGTGAATTGTGATATAACAGGTTATTGATGTTTTTTTACCTTTCATACCTATGGGGAAACCTTGTATGTGTGCGGCGTTGTCTCGTGCTCGAGCCCAAGCAGAGTTTCGGGGGTGACAGTAATCATGCAATATGAGATCATAATCTAAAGACAATACCAAACCGTAGTATGGGCTAACACGCAAGTAAAGCAAAATGTGAAGGACTATAGCCTAATGTGTAGCGCGAGAAGCGAAAGAACTGACTAACCATATGAACTTCATAATTGATATTAGGATAAATCATAGTAGATGCACAAGAGAACGAATAACCTTTCGGTACCAAGTAGCATCAAGAAGCAACTCCCCATCAGACGGCCCAGTCTATGATTAAGTTCAATTGGTGTATCACTCACTCTGTCATCAGTTATACAAGCATGATAAATAATATAAAATGTGTACTTGGGCTATAAAAGAATGAAACCACGAGGTAAGTATGCAACTTCAATTCCAAGAGCAATAAATAAAGAGTTGAACTTCTCAAACCAAGTGTTGTAGCATGTGGATCATATTAAGAGGAACACATATTGAGAGAAAGCATGTTGATACAAGAGTGTAGTAGAGTAGCATGAGGGGAGTGTAGCGTATAGAATGAAACGGAGCAGAATGACCAATACCTCACTTACGTGTAGGAAGAGAAACTAAGCTCCAAGTGTGTCACGCCTCGACCCGGATCCCGGACCTCGTGCGCGTGAGCAAACCGGCCGTACCCAAGTAGAGTCAAGCTCAGCTTGAATACAAGGCCTAAGTGTAAATAAGCAGATAACAAACCATAATAGAATCATACTCAAGTCCAAAAAAACATAGAGTCATAAGGGTCCATAGGCCCTATTCAAAATCAGGTCCCTACACGGGCCCTATAAATGTCTCACAATTAAAAGATAACTCAATGGAGACTCCTAGACCTCGATGGCTCATAAACGGTCTCCTCTGCACCAGCCCCTAAACCTCGCAATCTGTAACAGAAAGAAAGAACAAGTGTGTGAGCTTTCAAATGGAAAGCTAAGTAAGTACCCTTGCGGGTCACAAAGGCATAGTAAAACAATATATAAAGTCAAGGGACCTCATCCCTAAGAAAATGCAACTCTAGGAGCCTACCACAAATAAAGACAATGGTACGACCCCTATTATCAGAAGCCCTCAAGCTCTGCGTCGAGTTTCAAAGATTACTTAAGGATCACTCCCGGCCAGAATCAGCCTTGCGTTGTAATCACGACCCTCCGGGTCGCTCGACCTCTAGTCGTAGTAAGTGGTAGGTACCACCTCTCATACGCTGTCATTACACGGCCAGATATCATTCCTACTCAACGGATAAGACTACCGTAGATTCACCTCTAGCCGGGCAAAGCGTAGAAATGTCGTATGTCCCGCCCCCTAACATTTCCCTATCGGAGCCCCCACGCTCCACCGAGTCCGCAAGTAGACACACACAAAAAAAACAGGATACCAAACATCCCAAAATGCATATACATGCTCAACAGAATGAAAGCAAAAAGATAGCATGTATGAAACCAATAAAGCAACTATCATTATAGCAAAGCCAAGAAAAACTCCTAAGAGTAGGTTCAAGGTAAGTGTACTTACCTCTTTACCGGAACTAGAAACCCACCTCAGTAGCTTCTAAGACTCCTCGAGAGTATCCGACAATAGAGTTTCTATTAGAGTCAAAATTCTAAAAAAACCCTATGTTTCTAAATGCTCATGCATAACTCTCGTTTTCGATGGGCCTAGGCCCACTAAACAGGTCCTTAAGGCCATCTACTTGGTTCCGTAATCCATTTCACTCGCTTTTCCGAAATTTCTTTAGTTGACCTTCAACCTACACTTGGTCAACTTTAGTCAATACTGGTCAACTGGTCAATCTTTCTCTTGTTTGTCAAAGATTGTACCTTATTTGATTACCTTTAGCCATGTTAACTAAATTGGGCCCACTATCGAAGCCCAATAAGTCGTCTATCCTTATCTGACATAATCTATAAAATTTAGAAAAGTCTGGGCTTTATCACGGGCTAGCCATGTCCCAAATGGTTAAGGATTAATAAAAGATTTGAGGGGTCTTGGGTTCAAATCCCACCCCCTTGCTCCTTTTTACCCTTATTTTTCCTTAATTCAACATTACCTGATCAATTAATTGAGCCCAACCTAATTGAATTAATCCCATGGACTAGCTTAGGCATCTTAGATTAATTAACTTAATTAATCTTCCTAGCCATATTAACTTGGTTAACTCATTTATCTTGTTTTCATAATTAAGCTAACCTAATCAACTTATTTGATTAACCATTCACTTAGTTCAACTAACGGAGTAGACCTAACCCGCTTGAGCCACTTGACTCAACCCAAATCAATTTGTCCAATTAATCATGTTGATTAGTTAACTAAACTTGACTTGGTCGAATCAGCTCACTAATGGCTAACCCGAGTCAATTAACTTTAATTAATACTTATATCACCGTAGATTAATCAAAACCTAAGTTTCTAATTGATTAATCATTTAATCAAAACTAATGTATTTGATTTTCCAATTAATCAAAACTAAATTATTTATTTTTAATTAATCACAAACTATTCAGTACAAAGGTAACTAATATGATTAATTCTTTTAATCAAAATTAAACTAATTGATTTTATTAACCAATCACTAAATTAATTTATTAATTAATTAATTTTTATTAAATTTTTTTTATTTCTTTTCTATGCCCCCACTGTCTCCTTCTTCCTCACGGCTGAGCATCACCGGAGACAGAGCCGGAGCATCGCCGGCGTTCTCTTCCCCCTCACCGGAGTCCCCCATTGCCGGAAAACTACCCGCGCCGAGTTCCCTTTCGATCGGGACCTGCCTTTGCACACACGAGCGGCCCCCTTTCTCTTCCTCCGGAGCCCCACAACGCCTTGGACCAAAGTCCCCAGCAAGCGAAGCCTCAAACTGACACATCTCATGCATGAATTCAACTAAATTTTGGGGGAAACGAAAACTCACATCACGCGACAGCTTCTCCACACCCTTGGTGAAGAATACCGGCGTCCGAACTCCAAGCAGCACCCTCCGGCGGCAGCTGGAAAATCCTCTTCAATTCCTCTGCTAGTTTTTGAGGATCAGAGGGTGCGAGGCCTCTCCCTTTTTATAGGCAAAAGGAAGATGAAGAGAGCGGGTCTTCCTCGGTGTAACGCCCGAAATTAGGCCAGCTTCCCTGTTCGTAATGGCTAGAGAAGACGACCGAGCGTGCGGTGGCGTTGCCGGGCGGTTGAGGGAGTGACAGCCGGTGTCGCGATAAGAACCCTCCGTTGATCCATCGGCCTAAATTCCACGATAGAGATCAACGGGGGATTCCCCACTCTAAACCCTCGAATCCAACACATTTCCAGATTGACGGCCAAGATATTTTAAGATTTAACGGCCATATTTTAATCCATCGCCTCGGACTAGAGACAATCAAGAGATGAGTGGCTCACATCAGTCCGCACCGTGAGGTCACCCTCACCAAATCCTTTCCATCTGCCTCGGATTCGGATAGGGATCAGATGGATCTGTTCTTAGCTCAACACGTGGCATCATAAGGGCCATTATAATGCTACTCGATCTGCACTACCCCATGATCATTTAATCCTGGCCGTTCACCTCTTCTATAAGGGCTTTTTATTTGGAAAATTGGCCAGAGGTCTAGAAATGTTATTAGGTTACACCTAAGTCCCCCCTCCTATGAGGGAGGATAATTTCCATCAAGTCCTCATCACTTTTGGAAATTATAACTAGGTCCCTAACGACCCTAACTAACCCTAATTAGGGTTTTATTCTTTTAAAATTTCCTTTTTCCCCAACTTAATTAAACCATTCAATTTCTTAGGGAATTTCCTTTAATTAAAGAGCATTTAAACACTTTTTTTTTATTCATAAAAATCTTGGATTTTACGAAGTGTCCATTTTATGCAACACAACAAGCTCATCATTATTAGTCTGTTTCTAATTGGAGTCTAATATAGCTTCCTTATATGACTTTGGTTCAGTGAAGGAATAAATATTAGCCAGAAAACTCGAGTAGGTATGAGAATAGAAGTTGGGGGAAGGATTGTACCTCTTAGGTGATCTATGAATATGAATTGGGTAGCAAGGCATGCTTGGTTAAAGACAAGGAAAGGCCTAGGAGATTGGTGTTACACTAGATGAGGAAGTGGATAACTCTATGGTCAAATATTGTACACGCCTTCATAAATAAGTAATAGGAAAACATGGAAAATTGATGGACATTATTTATAATGACTTGAATTTTATAAAAATTCTAAAACTCCATAGAGAGTAACAACATAGTACTAGAGGTGGCTGAGTCAAGGCACTTATCTAGAGTTAAAGAGAAAAAATTAATTTCAAGGACGATGAAAAGGTATCAATAGATGAAAAACCCCTATTTTGGGGTAAAATAGTCAAATAAAATTATTAAGGGGCTAAAAGAGGCAATTAAATGAAACTGATCTATTATTTTAGTCTTTTTCAGGACTCAAGAAGAAGATTTGAAGGAGATGATCACCCTCATCCTTCACAAGATGCAACTCATCTCTACCTTGTCTGAGCTTGGGAAGATAAGATGCTTACTCATATCTGTCTGGTCAAGTTCGGACACAGGAGTTACCAAAGCCGGAGAGATTATATTATTTAAACTTTGGTTAAGGCAGAAGATCAATGGGATAAATCCACTATTCATCCCTGTAATTTATCCCAATGTTCATTTCAATCCTTGTACTTTGAAAATTGAAAATGTTCAATACGGTCCCTTTACTTTGTGTATTTTTTTCAATACTATCACCGGTGTCTTTGATGCGTAAGCAAAGACAAGCGGTGCTATACATATGGTAACATCCTGAATTTTCTAAATAAATAAATCATAAAATTCTTGGAAATTTATGGGATTAATTAGCACAGAAAATAAATTAATTATTTTGAAAGTCAATTAACGGAAAATCGGGGATTAATGGACTTTAATTCCAACCTCGCAACTAATGGGCCTAGGGAAGGCCTTATTGGACCAGGCCACTTATACTTGGAATAGTTGGAGGTGGATGGTTAATATAACCTCGGTTAATTAACTGGGAGATTTACTAATTGTTAATTAATCAAGATTAATTATGTGGGAGATACCAAACAAATGTTAGAGTTCCGATAAAGTAAATCAGGCGAGTCAAAAGCCGATAATCTCAGATCTCGTCTGACGAGAGACAAACCTTGTGATATTACAGTGCGCCCATGCCACTGGAATTATTGACTCGAGATTTCCTGATCTTGGTTTGTAAATCATTGAAAAGATAAGATAGATTAAAGGCGATTGGATATAAAGTGGGGAGATAACTTAAAATAATTAAAGTTGTTTAGCGGATAAATTTAATTAATATCAAGTGTTAAGAAAAGTTAAAGAATTTATTTAAGTAATAAAATATAATGTTACAAGTTATAGATATAAGTTGGCTGACCTAAGTTGATTGAAATCTAAAATTCAATTGAAGAGAAAGGACTCCATCGTGCTTTCTCTCTCGATCCCACTTCTTCCTCAACCTACGCCGGCGACCCACCGCCCTTGCCCGCGCCCACATCTCCTCCGCTTGAGCTACGCCCCAGCAGCCCTACACGCGAGCTTGAGCCACCGCCTCCATTGCTCGAGCTTCGCCACAGCCATGCCTAGCCGCCACAAACCGGCCCAAATTCCGGTATGCCTCACAGGTGTCCTTGCCGTCAGCAGCCTATCCGAGTACCGCCACTGTGAGTTTACGAAAGCACACCAAGATGACGCCGCTTACTTGATCGCAGCTCCGTTGTGACCCTGTCCGTAACTTGCACGCGCGGCCCTTCTCCAGCAATCCCTACTCCGCCAAATAATGCCTCCACCACGCCGAAAGCACCAGCCTTCTCCTCTCTACACTGAGGCTCCCCTCTCCTTAGCGCTTGGGCAGCCCAGATTTGGTGGTCATTACTTCCCCGACAACGATCCGAAGTCTTGTGGAATCGGTGTGCTTTGATTGGATGAGTTGAACTTATTTGAGGAAAGGGATCTGAAAATCAGAGAGATGGTTAAGACGGGGATTATTAGTTTATGAATGGATGTAGGAATGCATGGTTGAAGATATTTAGTCAGTTAATTAGATTCATGTGGCTAAATGTGATTGTTTGTATTAATTCGGGGCCTCCAAATTTTCATGAAAATTCTAAGTGTTAATGCCCTATTAATTTCCGTGTTAGCATGCCTCCATGATAGTATGCTTAAGGAGTAATACATGCTATAGAAGTGTTTAATTGCTACTAATGATCATACTAAGGGATACTTTAGGAAGTTATAAGCATGATTAAGGATAAGATGAGCATGTGTATAATTATCATATTTATCGTATTTCTAAATGATAGAAATAAAGGTATGATAATACAGATCTCGTATTTATCTAGCTATTATTGTATATTCTAGGAAAGGGTAAAGGTCCCGCGGGAGCATCAACAGGACCGAGCCAGACCTAGGATTTAGCGAAGGACTTAAAGGTGAGGGAACTACTTTGTAAATGTAGTTTTTATGCATGTATTCAACGTGATTAGATTTACTCGTACTCTTATGAGTTTTATATCAGTTTGTCGATGCTAATGGATTTTATCGCTACATTAGTATAGTGATTTCATGTTTATATTGCTATGTTGTGAAATAGCATGAATAACTGTGTGATACTTAATTGGTAGGGATGTATCTACTTATATATCATAGGTTGCGCCTTAGTTAGACATGTATAAAGGATCCAACGGGGATCAGAAAAGAGCCCAGAAATAAGTAAACGTGTAAAACATGCCTCGAAATAAATAAAGGTTTTATTCCCTAGAATTTATTACTTGGCAATTTAATATGGCAACGGTGAAATTTTGGGAAAAATCATAAGGTCTGAATAATCCAGATTAATTAAGTGTTAATTAATCAAGGTTAATTATGTGTTAATTAATCCAGATTAATTATATGTTAATTAATCCAGATTAATTATTGAGAAAAGAAAATAGACAAACATTCAAATCCCGGAAAAGGTGGATCTAGTGGACCGAGATGTTCTCGGATGGAGAGGGCACGGCTCGGTTTCGCCCGATCCGCCCTCGAAAACCCAATCGTCAATCGACCATGAGAGCCCTAAGCACGGGTCCATATATTTGGAACTCATGTTCCCGGTCAACCCGGGCCGTCAGAGTTGACTTCGGGCTCAACCACGTCACCGGTTGAATCAAGCGGTTTATTATTATTTTTAATTAAAAAATAATAATAATAATCAATATAGCCGCTACACCTGTGAGATAGAGAGACAGAGTTCTGTCTCTCTGTCTCACACACCAACGGCCACACAGCCGTTGGTTTTTTTATTTTTTATTTTTGTTTAATTTTTTTTTTCTTTTAATTATTTTAATCTTTATATATACTCCTCCCCTCCTTCAATATCATTCTTCACTCACATCAAACTCTATTCTCTCCTAATTTCTATATTTCTCTCAAGTCTCAAGACTCTTAACAAGGCTCTCAACAATTCCCTTCATTGGATCGGGGTTCGGCACTTCGGCTTACTCAAGAGAAATGGCATCACGTGCTGGTGGAAGCTCGAGGGGAAAAGGAATTGTTGGTTCGGCCTCCTTGCCTACTCAAGAGAGCAATGAATGGCAAGAAGAGTACGAAGGTGTAGCCGATGGCGATGCACCGACACCGGCCCAATCAAGCTACCTAAGAAACTGGAGGAGGAACAAATCCCACTTCGGAAACAACTTCAAAATCCGATATTTTTAAAGTCCATTTTACAAAAGTGTATGACAATGATGGTAACGTAACTCATGCTAAATGTAAGTATTGTACTTCCGAATTTAAGCATAGCAAGGGAGGAGGGTATGGCACATTTGCTAGACATATGGAGAAGAAGTATCCGGACAAAGTAGGAAATCCTAGAAATCAATCTCAAATTGATTAAGCGTGAAGCGAAGATGCGGGTTCCCACTCTTCTTTATTTACATTTTCTCAACCGAGGTATAGGGATAAAATCGCGAGACGCATTTACTCGTGGAGCACTTGCCATTCAACTTTGCGGAGGGTTGCCAAGTTCAAGAGTGCATCAATGAGACGTTGCAACCGGCATGCAAAAAGGTATCAAGGAGGACGATTCAAAGAACGATCTTCAAACAATACAAACATGGAAAAGAAAATCTTTGTGAGTACTTTCGCTCTTGTACCTCCTCTATTTCTTTATGTTCTGATATATGGACCGATGTATTCCATGAAAATTCTTTTATGGGTATTACGGCACATTGGATTGATGACTCGTGGAATATCCAAAAGCGAGTCATTGCTTTTAGGGTATTCAACGAGTCTCATACCGCCGATAATATTTATAGGATGATTCGTGGGATCATCGAAGAATATGGTTTGAGTTTTAGAATTTTTTCAATTTCATTTGATAATGCCTCTTCTAATACGGTCTCGATTAGACCTTTGGAAGAATATTTGAGGCCTTCATGCGGGGGCAAATATTTCCATATTAGATGTGCTTGTCATGTATTGAACTTATGTGTACAAACCGGATTAGAGTCAATAAAACAATTTGTAGGACCGATTAGGGATATAGTATCATATATACGAAGGAACATGACATTGATGAAACAATGGGGTCGTTATTCTAAAGCAAATAACATGAGGCCTAAAAAATTCCCAAAAGACGTTAAAACTAGATGGAACTCTACCTATAGGCTTCTTAATGCGACATTTCCTTATAAGACATTGTTTACTGCTTTTGTTAATGAATCTTTGCCTAATTTTAGTTTATTTGAATACCAATGGAATATTGCTACTAGAGTTATGGAATTGCTTTCTGTGTTTAATACATGTACAAATTTATTTTCGCAAGTTTATTTTCCCACCGCACATTTATTCTTGTATGGTGCTGTTGATATTGCTGAACAAATGTGGAACTTTAGATTAGATGCTCAATTAGTTATGGGCCTTCTAGAGATGAAGGCAAAGTGGTTGAGCTATTATAGAAATATACCTCCTATTGCTTTAGTTGCGCTTTGCTTTAGATCCTAGGCAAAAAATTAGAAGGTTTAAATGCATATTTAGAAGCTTATTACAAGTTCTTAGGGTTTAATGGAGGTCAAGATAGTCAACAATGGGTCATGAGTGAGTTAGACTCTCAATGGTATGGACCGGATTACGGCGGTTTTACGGATGTTAGTGTAATTGTTAGTGAAGTTAAGTTACAACTTCGTTGAAGCTGCATGAGAGCTATTGCTCGTTATAGTCATATAGTTCCACAGGTTTATGGCGAAGTGGTAGGATCCAGCCCGGTGTAGTGGGGAGATTCATTTCGACAAAGGCAAGCGAAGAAGAAGCCTAGGGTTCTCAATACACGAGAAGGTCGCACCTGTATTTGAATACCACCTTCCGGTTCTCTGAGGACGTGAATGTAGATATGACTTTTGACATTCTTCATTGGTGGCAAGGTAATGGAAATCCGTATCCTATTCTTTCATTACTTGTAAAGGATATTTTTGCATGTCCTATGTCTACAATAGCGTGCGAGCAGACTTTCAGTGCAAGTGGAAACATGCTGGATTCAACACGTTCACAGTTGTCACCACCAAACATTGAAATTCAAGTTTGCACAGATGATTGGAAGCGTGCACAACTAATTTTACAACAAGAAGCGGTAGGGAAGTCCAGAAGCGAGTGACTTCTTCTTCACCGATAACATGATGAGCACAACAACGGCCCCCTATACTGAGCAAGAGCCAGAACCTGACGCCGATGAATAGGTAAGTGGGTGATAACTCCAGTCCAGACTCTAGTTTAAGGTAAGAGAACTACGTTGGCTTTGATTCCTCTTACACCCAAGAGGATACGTAGACAACTTAATTCGATAGGTAAACGAATTAAGTGCAAGCCGTAATTATAATGTCATTTTTTTTTTTTTACATTTTTTTTCCATTTTTGCATTCTATTTCTATATATCATAATATCATTAAATTACATTTTTTTGATAATTTTCAAATTACATTTTATATTTTTTTAAAAATGAAAACCATGATATTATGAACAACTATGAATCTATGATACTATGAGTCTATGATAGATAGTATGAAATTATGATTCTATGATTATCATATATCATAGTTTTCAAATTTTTTTTACATTTTCTCATTCTATTTCTAATTTCTATACACAGAAGCATAGGTTTGTTTTTTTTTTTTCATTTTTTCATATTTTTAAATATATATTATACAATTTAGATTTTATTATGAATTTTATAGTTTTCAATGTTTTACATTTTTTCTCATTATATTTTTATATCAAAATATCATAGTTTTTTTTTAATTTTTTTTTTTACCTTTTTTGCTATTTTTTTCAATTTTTAATGTATATTTTGTATATTTTAAACAATTTTAAAATAAATAAATAAATAAATAAAACCGTGGGAGCCCCTGTGGCGGCGGGGTTCAAGATCCGGATTTAGAAGCCACTGAGCCTTCAAGTAGGTTAGACTACGCCGGGCCCGGTTAACCGGCCCGTGCCCATGTCTACCCCAGGATGCCACAGTATGCCCGTGATGAAGGATTTGACTAAAAGCCGATATTCTCGGATCCGCCCGACGAGATGCGGAACCAGTGATATTACAGATGCGCATGCAGCTGGGACCATTGACCCGAGATTCACGGATCTTGATCGGGGCACGAGGACGGTAAACTATCACGGGGAGCTAAGGCATGAAATAATTTAAGGACTCGTGATTTAACAGTAACCATGTGAATGTACAGTAATCATGTGAGTGTATAGTGCACATGTGAATGAACAATAGGCATGTGACAACTTTTGGAATTTTAAAATAAAAAGATTCGGAGATGAGTTATAATAATTTGGTTATTAATTAAAAAAATAAATATAATATATTTCATATCTGTAAGAATGTGAAAGAGAGAGAGAATTTTTCTCTCACATTTCAAATATAAGAATTAGACTCAGACTTTACTCTTTCTCTCTCTCTCTCTTTCTTCTCTCTCGCCCTGCGCTCCCTACTGGATTTCTCTCTCTCGTTCCACCGAAGCCACGAAAACCGTGAGTCACTTCCGCTTGCCACTGGCCACCCCGGTAGCAACCCGACTTTTCCTCCCAAATTTCGTCCTCCAAACCAGCAGCCCCTCTTCTTTTGGTCGGATTCCGGCGTGATTCGAGTCGATCTGGCACATTCCCCCAGCCCACGCCTGACTCACTCCTCGACGTCGCCCGCCTCCAAGCCAAGCGTAGCGGTTGGAGCCTTCCCACAGCCGGAATGAGCCACCCACTGGATATCACCTCGCAGCCGCCGCCACAGCCGCTCCCAGCCTACCACCACTCCCGCCACCACTGCAAGCACCCTGCCCCCTCAAGGCTAACCGGATCCCCTCGCCGCCCAAGCCTTAACGCGCAGCCGTAGCCCGACCATGCGCACCTCTCATTTGCACGCCGCTACCCCACACAAACTCCAGCCCTGCAACCCCATGCCGATCTCCGTCATCTATCGCGATAGTGAGGATCCCTAACCTTGAATAATTATGATATTTTGGGGCTGTTAATGGGCTTTGATTGAGAGATTAATAATGGTTGATTACATGCATGAACTGTAGAAAGTCATAGAGACTGAATGCCATGTAATGTTGCAAGTGTGTTGTAGGGCTTTAATATGTGAAATCCAAGTGTATTGGATTATAATGGATGAATGCTTGTATGATTTTTGGGGCCCTATAAATAGGGGAGATGCCGCCAAATTTTCATAAAAATCTCTAAGTATAAATGCCCCATTAGTGTTCATGTTAACATGCTTAATTGTGATTTGTTTCCATGATTAACATGCTTAATGATTTCATGCGTTAGATTAGTTAATCTTGGCTAACTAAGCATGCTTAGGGGCATTCTAAGAATCTTAAGGGCATGATATACTTGTTAAGTAATGAAGCATACTTTGAGTGAGTTTAATGTCTTCCAAGCATGATTGAGTTTAGGGATTTATGTGTAATCGTATTTCATATTTAGATAGGAGATTGCTTAAGTGTAGAGACACTGAGAGTTTCTATCTATTTACAAGTCTTGATTGGACTGGCGTGAGGGCGGCGAGGATCGTAAGGCCCGACTTCTAGTCAGGTAAGCTCTCACACGGGGGTTTGTGAGTATTCCTTCCTCCTAACTTGCTTTGATTTTTTTTTTACTCTTATTTCCTCGAGAGGTTCCGCATACATATTCGAGATGGGTTTCCTCATATGTATCGGCTTTTTATCTCTGGGAGATTGTTGTTTTCATGTTTTCTTATGCGTATTTGAGTGAAGTTTACTCCTTAAATACGTATTGGCTTCCGATCTGGATGAGATCATTGACTTTATTATATATTCAAGATGTTGCTGCCTTGGATATATATGTATACATGTTGTTGGAAATTATTTTGCTGCTAGCAATCTCTTACATCTGGTATGTATGATACATCGGGCAGAGTGGCTCAGTCAAAGAGCGGTATTTTCAGGCCATGTGCACATGATTGTTATAGCGCTATCCGACGTAGACCGGAGATGATATCTTGAGGATATCATATAATACTGGAGGTATCATAGTATCGTATATGCCAGGAGATTGAGTACATCCATGGATTTATCCACATTCCCGAGACTTGTTATTTGCTTGTGATGTTGTTGCACTTGCATATTTATTCTTCTTTTATTCTATTCTTTGCTAGTGGCTTTCGCCACTTTTATTCCTTTCCTAGCGATCCTATTGAGCATTTTCTTTGGCTCACGCACTTGAATGATGTTTATCTCAGGTGACGAATAGGAGTAGGTTCAGGCTAGACGGGGACTTTCCAAGTAGCTGACTCGGACTTGCTTATTTTACCTTGAGGTTTGCGTACCTCTTTTCATTTGTGTGTGTATATGAGACTCGTCTTCTTTCTTTGTTGTATGGACTATTAGTGGTGACTTGGATGGATCCTTGTGTGGGTCGTATAGACCCTAGTATTGTATTTGTATGGAGTTGTGTAAACTCCGTTCTTCTTTCTTATATAAATTTCGTTGTTTATCTATCTTTGGATAATAATTATTGTACAGGATCTCTGAGGCCTTGTGCTTGAATGGGGACTCGTCCCTATTTAGATGCGGCCGATCACGTCCCGATACTGGGCGGAGTTGAGCGTGATAAGACGAGATCGGGTTAAGAAAGGGACGTTGTTTTCAATCGTTTTTCATAAAACAAAAATGCTTGCGAAAGTCATTTTTTTTATAAAACCTTTTTCTGACTCTTGTGAGTGCCCGTATCGAATGCGAGATGCATACTTGACATACACATGTAGATATATACCACTGGTTGTCAGCTACCGGGCTCATGTAGATGTATACCACTGTTCCCAATCATCAAGATCATGTAGATGTATACCTCTATTCCTTGATGGGAGTTGGAGTCCTCCCGAGACATTCGAGCTAGGGGTGCATGCTTGTATGATACGAGGTCATTGCATATACATGTTTATTATATGCTTGTTATGATGTGAGATCGCATATGTGTTTTCTTCGGGTTTCTGATTGTGTTGGCATGCTTATCATGATTCAAGATAATTAAGCAGACCCTCATGATTTATATTTTCTTATGTAAACATACTATTATGTTAGTATAGTTTATGTCGAGAGACAAGTATGTATAATACCTAGCAGATTTGTCCATACTCACGAGCTTGTGTAACTCAGTCCCTTATGTTATTGTTTTTATATTGCAGGATTTAGACAGGGATCTGAGTAGTAGCTCATGACGGGAGTGAAGATTGAAGTCTAGCTGGCTCTGGCGTACCTTATCTTTATTTTGAGTCTTGTTGTTGTATTTGACATTATATTTGTTTGCTTCCATGTATTTGGGGTTGTAGTTTCCCAAGACTTACTATGTTGTACTCTTTTATTACCCTGGTTTGAATATGACTCCCAATGTGTAACCTGTTATGCTTATGTGATTGATTTGAGTACTTTAGTATTATTAGGTTTTAAAATTCACAGCCATAGGCAACGGATACCTCTTGACCTTGCAGGTGTGACATCTGTCGCAGTAAAATGATGGGTGTTACACATATGAAATATGACCTATTTTTTTTTGAATTTTTTATTTACACATGGAAGTGGTTAAGGAAGCTTCTTTAGCGCCGTATTTTGTTGACGTGGTATGGTAACATGGCAATTTGTTTTTAAAAATTGATAAAAATAATTTTTAAATGGGAATTTAAAGCATGCAGATGTGGAATTTTTTATTAAAAATAATTAATTATATTATTAATTCTTTAAAAATATTTTTTTCTAAATTTTTTTAAAAAAATATTTTTCCAATAATTTTTTAAAAATCCATTTATAATATTAATAATGTTTTTCAAAACTATTTTTTAATAATAATTTTTTAAAAAACAATTAATTATTTAAAAAAATAAAAAATAATTAATTATATTATTTTTTTTAAGAAAATTGCCTCGCCAGCATGCATTAAATTCCCATTTAGAAATTATTTTACCATTTTTTTAAAAAATACCACGTCTGTAAAATATGACCATGTATAAGTAAAAAAATTAAAAACAAGTCGTATTTATATGTATGCAACCTGTGCTGCCACATCAACGTCAAGGATAGTACTATTGAACAAAATACGTAAAGTACAAGAACAGTATTGAACATTTTCAAAGTATAGGGGTGGAAATGAACATTGGGGTAAAGTACAAGGACAATAGCAAATTTATCACAAGATTAAAAGTGTACACTAGCTTGTGGAAGCGAAGTCCAAAAGTTTAAAACCATAAAATTTAAGGCCTTAGTGAAATTCAAAAGGCAAGTTGGACCAACTTGGGAAGATGAAGAACAAAACATTCATTCAAAGGAAGAAAAGTAGACAAAGTAAGTCAAACTTTATTTCTTTATAAATTGAGTAAATCTGTTGTAAGTTTAGAGTTCTTACACTAGGGTGGCTGATGGGAGGGCAAAGTGCTATTCTATAACTTTTGAGAAAAAAAACCCTCTCACAACGCGCGTTGAATCGCACGGGTGATTGGTGGGACCCACGCGCCCGGGTACTGAGAAGGGAAATTCAGATAGTGGGGCCCACATTTTCCTTTTTTTTAAATTTAGAATTTGTTAGATTGGTTATAAAATTGTTTTTTAAATACGGATTAATTAGATTAGTGATATTTTTAAATACGGATTAGTTAGATTAGTGATTTTTTTAAAACCGGGCAGATGAGTGATTTTTTTTAAATACGGGTTAGTTAAATTAGTAAGCTTGAATTATTTTTTTTTTTAAAATAAAACAATGGACAAGGTTTTTGATGGTTATATATATATATATATATATATATATATATATATATATATATATATAAAGTCCATTTATATTTACAAAGTTGTTATGAATTAGTTTTTTTAAATACCGAAGAATCCATGCCACATGCATGTGTCTTAAGAAGTTACGGCCTTGTTTTCTTCTAATCGATTTTTGGCCATATATTTTAGATATGGATATTTGAGTAGATAATTGAATACTTTTGACCACATATTTTAGATATCTTCTACTTTTTATATTAAATTAATATACTTCAGTATAATTATAATTAATATATTTTTATTTTAATTAATATACTTGTTTTGTTTTAATTAATATCCTTAATTGCAATACAAATATGACATTAATTAGAAATAAAAATTAACTAACATTTAATCAACAAACAATATAAAAAATATTTATGAATAGTGATTGCCGGGCAATTGAAAGTTTGTGGTGAAAGTTTTATTTTGGATGAGTGAATTGCCATGGCAATTCTGTCCCTGGCAATTCTAGCCCAGGCAATTGGAGGTTTGGGGTGTAAGTGCTCTTAAAGGTGAAAAGAATAAAAATATACAAAGTATAAAAGGGTTATTCTGGGGGATCAGATTGAGGTACCTCATATTAGGTTGAGTTTAGAACATCAGGCTCCGCATCAACTTCAACTTCTGCCCCACCTACTTCATCGTCAAGGTTGAGGGGAAGATATTAGAGGGCACTCTCGAAGTCTAGAGAGGAAATTTTCAAATCTGGATACTCAAGGATAATATCCTTGAAGATCTTAAAGCCTTCCTCAGCTTTTCCGGCAGCGCAATCGATGACCTCTTTCTCGAACTCCTTTGAGTTCTTGAACTCCGCCACCCTCTATGTAGTGTAGGCGTTGAGCTCCTTTGATAATTTCTAGGAGCCCTTAAACTTTTCCATAGCTTCTTTACCAAACGTGATGAACTCATTCTAATACTCCTCGGTCTCCTTGAAGTCGGTCTATGCCTTCTCCACCATCTTCTCTATAGCCCAACGCTTCACAGCTTCGAGCTTATTCTCAAATGATGAGAGTATGCCTCTAAAGCTTTCATAAGATAGCGGATGCTATTTATTTCATCAAGGGTTTGATGTTTTATGTTCCTCTCGATCTTAACCTCTCTCTCATGAGCTTTTGTTTTGCTTTTCAGGTCGGTTATTTGTAGTTTCAGGTCTGTAACCTCCATCCTAGCCTGAGACACCTCGATTTCAACCTTAATTAATAGCTCCTTTGTTGGGCCTCCAAGTTTAACCTCCTCTAACAATCACCAGACCATGTGGGCTGATAAGCATTCAATTGATCATACTTTTATACAATTTTCATGTATATTTCGCATGTGATTTGGAGCAGTTTTAGCTCACCGATACTTAATTTATGTTAAATTGTATTTACAAGGTATTAGAAGGCCTTGAGTGTTAAAAGGAAGAGATTTGGCATAATTTGAGGCTAAAACAAGGCAAACTGTGGTCGTGCGGGAAGCGTGCAAGCGCATGCAACCTCACGAAGCAGAAATCCAGCCGCACTACAACTGCTCGTCCGCACCGCTCAGTCGCACAATTCTTTAGAATCAATTCAATTTATACCAGCCGGTGCGAATGCGGGCGATGCGATGCGCTTGCGGATAATCAAAGATTTACTAGAAGTCCTCTCGAGCGCTACGCGAACAAGCACGCGTCTGCGCAGCTAATGCGCGGGCCAAGTAGCACTCTACTAGCGATTATGCGGGCCTCGCGCGACCGCATGTTTACCTCGCCGCATCGAATGGGATCCGGACTCAACCTCGTCACACCGAGCGTGGGTCCACGGCCTTGGCGCGCTTGCGGCAGGTCAGCGTACTTATAGGGCCATCCCTATAAGTATGCAAGGCTCAATAACACAAGCAGATAATTAAAACAGAGTTAAAATTATTAATCACCGGAAGAAAATATATAAGGTTATACAAAAGCCCTATACAGGTCCCGAATAAAATACAACTCTTACTCAGAAAAGAATGGAGGCCAGCAAACCTCAGCTCAAAATATCCCCAACGCTGCTAGGCTGTCCCGCGAAAGCTCCCTCTAGAGTCCCGCTCCTAGGTACTCGTCGGCACCTGTGAAAACATTAAGCAACCAAGTGCATGAGCCTAAAGAAATAGGCCTAGTAGGGTCGCATGAGCAATAAAAGAGGCGAAAGCCATAAGCAAGGAATAAGATAGATCAAAAGCAAATATGCGAGTGAATCACAAATCACTAGCAAGCTATATGTCTCTAAGATGTGGATAAATCCATAGATGTACTCAATCTTTGGCATATGTGATACTAAGATGTCTACGACATCAACGACACCATCAGCATCATCTTCGGCCTAAGCCAGATAGCGCTATAATAATCATGTGCAAATGGCAAGAAAATACAGCTCTTTGACTGAGCCAGGTGGCCAGATATTATACGCCCTTTGCCGGGGCCTCCGTCCGATGGAGCACCAAGTGCTCATGGCCAGATATTATACACCCTCTGTCGGGGTCTCCGTCCGATGTATCATGCCTGTACGTAAGAGATTGCTTGTATAAATACCTAACAACAGATATACATATATATCCAAGACAGCAACATCTTGAATATATAATAAGGTCAATGATCTCATCGAGATCGGAAGCCAATACGTATCTAAGGAGTAAACTCCACTCAAATACGCATAAGAAAACATGAAAGCAACAATCTCTCCGAGATATAAAGCCGATACATATGAGGAAACCCATCTCGAATATGTATTGGGAACCTCTCGAGGAAATAAGAGCACAAAAATCAAAGCAAGGTAGAAGAAGGGAATACTCAATGCAAAGAATAGAATATCGACAGACCGCTATGGAGTACCAACCCCCTTGGCCATCCCAGGTGCAAGTAGGATGCAATAGGGTACTCCACTGGCCATATGCCATAGAGTATCACTCTTACTGTCCATATGCCATGAAGTACCACCTCCTGGCCATCCCACAACAACACAAGAAGAATGTCAAGGGGTACACCCTCAAAGCAGATCATATCAGAACATACAAGCTCAAACAAATGCAACAAGCATAACATGTCAGCAGACAGAGCAAGTATAAAAAGATGGACTCCAACATCCATCTAGCTCAACAACAACAGAAATCAACAGAATACTATGAGTTAGAAATACTTACAGCACCAGTGCGAGAGCCTACCGAAAATACTGAACAACAAGTATATATTCAAGGAAACAATCCTTCTTGAAAATATAAATAGTAAATCTCAAAGAAATATGGAAAGCAGAATGACAAGCATATATCCAAGAAGACAATCTATCTCGAATATATGAATAGAAAAGAAATTACAAGTAGGGTGGGGAGTTAGAAATACTCACAACACCCGGTGCGAGAGCCTACTAAATATATTGAACAACAAGTATATATCCAAGGAAACAATCCATCTCGAATATATATATGAATAGAAAGAAACCACAAGTAGGGTAGGGAGTTAGAAATACTCACTACACCCGGTGCGAGAACCTACCGAATATACTGAACAACAAGTATATATCCAAGGAAACAATCCATCTCGAATATATATATGAATAGAAAGAAATCACGAGTAGGGTAGGGAGTTAGAAATACTCACTACACCCGGTGCGAGAGCCTACCGAATATACTAAACAACAAGTATCTATCCAAGGAAACAATCCATCTCGAATATATATATCAATAGAAAGAAATCACAAGTAGGGTAGGGAGTTAGAAATACTCACTACACTGGAATCTGAAACCTACCTTATTAAGCTTCTACTAGGATCTACCCAGGTCCGAGCCTTCCACTCAGGTCCTCGACCTCCTCACCACGTCCTAAACATGGTAAATGATCATCACATAACATTTCATAACAATCTGAATACATTACATGCATTTAATTACCCAAATCGTGAGTTTATCGAAATGTTGGCTTTTAAATTTATAACTTATAGGTTAGGGCACTACAACACCTACCAGTACCTTTTTTATTAGTTTAAATATACCCCCAAACTATCGGGATGATCAGAATTGAATTCCGAGTCTTTTTTGAAAACATTAGAGTTCATAGTTCACTCTTTGTCGATAGCTACAGTAACTATCAGAACCTTGAAGTTGAAACCTCAATTTGAAGCTCGAAATCTTTACTATTCCTTTCCAAACTTTCAATACAATATCTTCCCAGTATACACTTTCATTTTGATTAGAATTGGGGTTCATTACCATCACCACGTAACTCGTTTAAAAGAACAAAATCCAATGTCTTGCAGTGCTACAGTGATTCCTGCAAATTCTTTTCACTTGGAGTTCAATTCTCTTCAATAATTTCTAATCCTTGACATCATGTGTCTGGATTTCCCACATATTTCTAATAGTCATTTTCATAATTTCATGCACACATCTCTAATTACACCTGAACCATAATCATATTACCAGGTCCTCTTATGTCAGAAATGGTAAAACATGCTTCCTATAGCATGTTCTTAACTAATATATCAAACAAATAACAACACCATTAAGTTTTAGAACCCACCTAACTTCAACAACTACCCAACCAAGCTGTTGTATGAAAAATGTATAACCTGAATCTATTAATAGCTTAAGAATTCACAACAAGACCAATACAAAGGTAAAAGCTCAAGATTCCAAAGTAGCAAACCCAAAGCAAAACCAAAGGATCTTTGAATCATGTTCATGAATCGGGTTCCCTTTGAGACATTTTATCAATTCCATATATGCATCCTCTAAACATGGCAGTAGATCAACAATCCATTTCTACAATTATATACCATTAGACAAAAATCCGGCAGCATCTCTCCTATTTATCGGGCCCCGAAAATATACAATCATTCCACAATTAAATTCAATTAACACATACAATTCACAGTTCACAATCACATGATTCATAGTACCTAGACCCCATTCATTCATAGCCTTGGTTCTCCACTTGATGCCCCCCTTTTATCAACATAAATAGAATCACATCATCCATTAACCAATTAAACCCAAATTGAAAGCCTGCAACTCACCCAAAGGAGGTAATGAAGAAGCGCGCCGGATCTGTTCACAGATCTTGCTGGAATGAGGATAGGCCGCCGGTTCCCGTCATGGCCGAAGGAGAGAGAGGCTTCGCCGGAGTTCTGTCGGCATCGGGAGGGAGGGATAGGGCCTTGGCCGGATAGAAGTGCGGCCAGGTGGGCGAGGCTTCGGCCGAGGGTGGCAGCGTGCTCACGCGTGGCTAGCGAGGCGTTGTGCAGGGAGGCGCGGCTGGTGAAGACCATGCGGCGTCGGCGTGGGCGGCAAGCTCAGCGTCAGCGGCGGTACGCCGAGCTACCACGAAAGCGAGGGGCGCTTTGCGAGGGGCTACCGGGAAGCTATGCGACAAGGGGTCGGTACTTTCGAGAAGGTGCAGTGCAGTCGAAGAAGCTTCGTCAGCGAGGAAGAGGAAAAAGAGGGAACGGGTCAACTTTCAATGAAATTGAATCAAATTTCAGTTTCTCAATCTCAGTCTGTCAGTTCAAATTTCAATTTCAATACTATATAACAGATTTCGGATCTAATCAATATTGATATATAGAGTATCTTATCTGTTGATACGAAGTATTCCGGCAATCCCCACGATCCGAGTCCGGGCTGTTGGAATTGGAGTAGGTTTGGTAGCGGATCACGAAATCTTGGCGATCTTCTCTATCTAATGAATAAGGAGTCCGTTTTAGGGATTGGCGACTTACCCATTCAGTGACTTTGGCACTGGACGTTCCAAAAATGGTATTATATTTTATTATTTAAATTAATATTTTAACTTGTCTTAACACTTCAGATTAACTTAATTTATCTTCTAAACCATTTAATTATTTTAATTTAACTTTCCCCACTTTATGTCCCATCGCCATTTAATTAATATCATTTTTAATTGATTCACTGACCCAGATTCGGAAATCCGGGTCAATGATCCTAACGGCACGGGCATACTGTGACATCGCGGGGTTGTCCCAGTCCCCGACAAGACCCACTTTTCTCGGGATTCAAATATTTGTCTGTTTTTCTCAATAATTAATCAGATTTAATTAGTACTTAATTAAATCTGGATTAATTAGACCTTTATAAGTTTTCCCAATTTCATCGCTTACCATATTAAACTATTTAATAAATTCTAGAAATAAATAATAAAAATTCTTATTTAATTTGGGGCGGGTTTTACACAACCATGACAAATTTAATTTAAGATTCAGACTCATGTGAACCCAGATGGCACCAGCTATGTTCTAAATGCATGAGGGACTATAAATAGCGAAGATTAAGATTAAGAAAGGGGGCTTTTGATCATTGGATTGTCTTGGAGCTCCTATCCCTCTCTTAACTTGGAGATTAGGGTTTATTTAAGATCTTGGAGTTCAGGACATGATGGCAAGCATTGAAGGGATGCTCTCATCACGGCTCCATACACTCTGCCAACGGTCCTCGCCAACGGTGGAAGGAAGGGTAATTCACATTATATTTTATTTTTTTCTCTCCTATTTTGTATTGGGTTTGTGTTCCCCTTTGATGAAGAACTAACTTGTTAGATACTTGGGCATGATAAGCCTTTGGAGTAGGAATTAATTTGTGTTATGGATTTCTATGTTTGAATGAATACTTCATGTCTTGAGATGTATTGAATGTCACTACAAGAAAACACGCATTTCGCGACGAGCATTTCTCGGCGGTTTATCAAAACCGCCGCTAAATGCAACCTTGGAGGCGGTTTGTTGAAAACCGCCACAATATTAACGGCGGTTTGTATTGCTTTCTTGTATTTTCCATTTACATTATCGCATTGTTTAAATCACTTCTGTAGTTTCAGGTTATACCAATTAGGCTTGCTTCTCTCTCTGCATCAGAACGTTTAACTTCCAACTCTTTTCTTTTGGATCTGTATATATTGCCCGTGATATATTTGTTGTATTAACTCTTCCTTTTTGACATTAGGTTGTTGAAATTGTAGATCAATATGATTTAGATTGCATTCCTGAGCAGTTATGCAATGATCAAATTTAAAATTAGTCATTTTCTTAGTATGCTACATAATGCTCCTCTGATTGTTGAAGAAGCATGAAGATTCCAGGTTGTTTGTTGTATTGCTATTAAACCAATAAATTGATATAGAAATCACAGCACATGGCCCTTGATAGTTTTGCTACATAATGCATTGAAGACAACAGCAACTCTCTGAACAAAAGCTTTAATTTCATTTGGAGGCATTGAAAGAGTTTTGGTCAATTTATCTCAAATGTGACATGAATTCTTACTATAATTAGTACATTAAATTTAGGCATGAGATCACAAGTCTGATGACTCTGATCACAAAGGTTGGGAGTAATGTGACTGAGTTCAAGGCGGCGTCCTGTCCCAACTGTGAGTTATGCAAGAACTCCTTGGAGAATTATTGTGAGCAGGTCTAGTTCACCTACAGTGGCATCTTCATGGCAGCATTACATACGGTAGCTACTCCGAGATGCTGGTTGCTGACAGGAGGTAACTGAACTTTTTAAACATCAAAAGCTCTTTGATTACATAAGAAAAAGAGCTTTGAAAAATTAAAACTTTCTTACCGGTAATTTGAATGGTGTAAGGTATGTTGTGCATGTCCCAGATAGCCTGTCATTAGATGCAGCAGCTCCAATTTTGTTGAAAATGCTAATTATATATGATCTAATTCTTCTCTACTTGAAGATCATGCTTTGCTAATTTGTCTGTATAATTTGGTTCACATGTTGCATTTCTCAAATAGAGGCATGGATTTGTCCAAGTTGCTATTGAAACAGGCTGTCCTTTGGTCCCTGTGTTTTGTTTTGGTCAGGTCAGTAGCTGATTTATTTTTCAGAAATTTTAATGTCTTGGTAATTAATGATTTTACTGTTGATTTCTTTTTTATATATTACATAGAAATGTTTTTTAGATGGTGGAAACCAGAAGGAAAACTATATTGTCAGATTGTTAGAACTCTCCGATTCGCACCTTTATTACTTTGGGGAGCATTCGGGTACTTTTTCTAATTAATCAAACACTCTTCTTTGTGAATATATACTTCTACATTTGAATTTTTTTTTTTTAATTTATGTGCAGTCTGTGCTGTTGAGCCACATCTAGTCTTTCCTCTTGGCTGATTTATCAAACTTGAATTTCATATGTAATGTTAAATTTGTTGATGAATGCCAACGCCATAGATATGAGGTTTCTCATTACATTCTACAGTAACAAAGCAAATTCTGGTTCATCATTTGCCTCTTGAGGTTTTATAAATGTTTGGTGCCCAATTTGCTGTTATTTATCATTAAGTTAATATTTATATTTGTTGGAGTATGTAGCTCATATTTGATGCAAGCACAATGGCAATGTGATGCGGGAGTGAGTGGTGAGTGGAGCAAATTGAAATGGGCCGGAAGCGGCGGCAGATTTGCCATCCGGGGAGCATAATAGGGTTGGGGTAATGGGCAAGCGCCCGGTATGGTATATAGGATATTTTTGTAATTTCTGTACATCTAAAAGGTGTTGTTAAATGTTTGGAATCAATTTCTGTAAATAATTTTTTGATAAATTTTTGTATTTGAGAATAATTGTACAATTTCTTTTTTATGATGGGTCAAATTTGTAAATATAATTTTATTTTAATTAATTTTGAATTATCAATAAAATTTTATTATTTTTATATTTAAAATGGATTATTGTAAAAAAAAGATAAATATTTATAAAATAAAATAAAATCAGGAATTTAAAAAAAAATAAAAAAAATTAAATGGTCCTTGATTTAGTGGCCGTTATAAAACCGCCGCTAAATACTTAAAAATTGTCCCATGAGCATTTAGCGGCGGTTACAAAACCGCCGCTAAATGCACCCTGCATTCCGCGGCGGTTATACCGGCGGTTACTCAAAACCGCCGCGAAATGCTTCACGACGCCCGTTTTCGCGACGGTTTTGTTAACCGCCACCGGCAGCATTTTGCGGCGGTTAAAACCGCCGCGAAATGCTTTTAAAACCGCCCCTAAGTGCTCCTTTTCTTGTAGTGTGTCTTGTATGGATTGGCTATCTACGTTGCAACAGCTCGGATTGCCAATAGGATTCATTAGGGGAAGAAGGGAACGCCTTCCCATTGTAGATTTACTTCAATAGAGGGAGTTGTGAATACGTTAAGAGATCCGGTATTAAGGCTAGAGACGCCTTTAGATTTCTTATTCCCATAGCTCTTCCAAGGCATAGGTTCCCTAGAACGTTCATGCAGTAAGGCTATTAGGTTTAGTAATCACCTCGGAGGAGGGATGAAAGCACTATAGGAACCCTTGTTCCATAACTAGTTTTCATCAATATAGGGATCCATAACCACATCTTTTCACAAGAGTCCGGAGGGGATTCATTGCCTGAGAATTGATTAACTGTCATCACTACTTCACATCGATTTCATACGTGTTAAGTTTTTGGGTCTTTTTAGTTTAGCTATTAGATTAGAACCTCACTCTAACTATGCTAGACAACAGAAAATTAGATAGTACTAGTATTTCTAGGTCTCTATGGTTCGATACCCGACTTTTCCATAGTCCACTATATTACTTGTTCGACCTGTGTACTTGAGGTTGTAATAATACGCATTAGGCTTATCATGGGCCATGAGGAAACCAAATTGCATCACAGAAGATACTTCATGACCAAGTGATCGAAGTGGCCCTTTTATTGTGATCATGCCCCGACCAAAGACCAAACTCCCCAAACTACACATGGCTAAAAGCAAGTTGATCTGGAGAGTTGAATGGTAAGTGTTATGGGGAAAAATATCCGTATCGAACTAGGGTTCATGCCAATGGAGGAACCTGATCCAAAAAGAAAGTTAAGTATTTCTAATGTGCAACTAAAATATAATATTATACGACACATATAACCTAAAAAGGAAAAATTGCTTCCCTTTACAAAGAATCAGATATGTCTAGCATATACAAAAAAAAACAAAAAAAAATTAGTGGACATGCACAATAATACATAACGTAGTTGACAATATACATTGTTGATGCGTGGAATTGGCTCCTCCTTTGGATTGGAGATGATCCAAATAAACTATTAACATTTAGTGATGTGTAGCTTTTCCAGCAAAAGATTGGGAAACGACCAGACGTTTGCGATGACTTCAGTCAAACGAACTCCTCCTTTGAAGCCGCGATCCGGTGGTGCTGACAACCTGCAAGGGGGAAGTCTGGTGGTTATCCTTGGACTCTCTGGCGATTAAGTTAGTCTACAAGGTCGTATAGAGAGAGAGAGAGAGAGAGAGAGAGAGAGAGAGAGAGAGAGAGAGAGAGAGAGAGAGGAATTCGAGGTAGCAGTTCGGGGTCCCATGCTCTCTCTCTTTGCCCTCTTTTATATTTTCTCCTCGACAGTTAGGCTGTTAGAGATGACTTAGGTGCCACGTAAACACCAGCTGAATAACAGCTTAGACATAACCTTCTAGCCCTTTGGAGAAGCTCTCACGAGATCTAGTCGGAACCTTTCGAAACTCTTGCTTACCATTATTTAGTTAGAGGGCGCTTTCTGGTGCTACGGTTATGCCTGTTACATGTACCACATAATTAAATATATACACACAAAAATCATTAATGCACCCATCTTCTCATAAATTATTTAACACTTAATAGAGCACTAGATTTTTCTGAATTATAAATATTTTAAATTAATTAATTAATCAAAGATTATTTAAAAAAGTTAAAAGAATATATATCATTCATTGGTAATGTTAGAATTCATTCAACAATAATGAGTTGCCTTGACGATTTTTAAAATTTTGCTGCTAGAAACATAATAGTAGTACATGATAGATATTTATTGGACCATTGTTACCGAAATGAATTACAATCATTCAAGTGAAATTACAGGATGACAACATACATGCATGAAAGTTTGAACAAGGAGATTTAGGCTAGATAATAAAATAGTTACGTCCTGCATTCAGGAGGGACTCCCCCTGGGAAACGCTTATAATCTGTGCAGTAGTTGTAGATCATGTAGTTCTTCTGCACCCATCTTAGTCTCTTAAGGCTGATAGAATCCAGCTCCTGTCTAAACCATGCTTTGTTTGATGAAGAGCAGCTGGAAGTTCCTGAAGACCAATTACAAGTGTCCGCATTGAAGTTCTGATAGGAGGCGATAAATGGTGCCTTTGTCCAGTCGGTCTTTACTAGACCCCCTCTCGTCGCCCAGTCTTCAGCATCCCAAAGACTGGAGTAGACCCTCATAGCCTGGTTGTTAGGGAAAGGAACACCTATTCTTTCCTGGTTCTTGAAATCTCTTATTGGAATTCCATCCACTAAAAAACTGCAGAATGCATAAATATTCAGACCAACATATATATATATATATATATATATATATATATTTAACTAATCCATGCATGTGTTGATGACACAAAGAGATAGAGAGAGAGAGAGAGAGAGAGAGAGAGATGTTTACATGACATGCTGTGGGTTCCAAAGTATGGAGTAGGTGTGAAAATCTTTGGTTGGATCAAACCAAAGATGGAACTGTTGTTCTCTGTTACCTTTCCCTTGAGTGAACACATTTGTGTGGAGAGTGTAAGGATCGCCACTAAGGTTTCCAAGGAACTCAAAATCAATCTCATCATGTGTAGGTCCTTGTGAAGATAGCTGCAATCAAGATAATTAACCAAAATTTTTAACGTTGAATTGACAATTATTTCGCCATCACAATTCACAACCATAGACATGCATGTATACGTTATAAAGATTAATTAACCAAGTGTTTCTCTCACATAGTAAGTGGTGACAGTGCCAGCAGAATTCCCTGGCACAAGCTTGATCTGCATGTCTATCTTTGCAAAGAGGTACTCACTTTTACTCTGAAATCCAGAGCCAGAAGCTTTGTCAAGAGACAACGTTAGAGCTTGGCCATTTCCGACAATTTTAGCACGGTCATTGCCCCAAGTTATATCGACATCCCGGTAGAAGTTCACTGCAGAGGCCACAAATACTAGCAGAAAGGATGATGTTAAATGAAGAAGAATTGATGCCATGAGAGGATGATTCTGAAACTCTGGTGAAATGCATGCCCACATTTATATAGAGATCTTTGGAGTGTGAGTATAAGCAAAAACAATGAGCATAGTTATCCATGCCAGATGCATGGACAGGAACAGCTGTACTGTTGGGAATAATGTTATATATGCAGACAATGGGGTGCCATTTAGATGTGTATTTAATGGTGGATGTGGGAATATAATTACCAACTATTGTTGGTATAACAAGAATAGTGATGCATTTTAAACACTTGTTGCTCAATTAGGTAAGCTTAGATTCCTTATTCTAGTATTTTCTGCATATATGCGTTTGAATAAACAATTAAGTAGTCTATGATACATTTAACTTTTTGGTAATCCATGATATAATAACTTCGATTATGACTAATAAACTATTTCAATCATAGAATTAGCATCTCTTTACAATCTTTATATAGGTAGGACCTCCTTCGGGACTGCACCAACTTAATGCTCATGGTTATTTATTAGTGTCAAATGAAAGTGAATTGGAATCAATAATATATATATAGGGAATTATGCTACATGCGGTAGAATTTGGATCCTTGGTCAGATCCACACTTTCAGTACTTTGGAGGCGTGTTTGAAGGATTTTCAACCGTACGGATGAGAAGATCATCGAAAAATAAGCTAGCCTGTCAATTTTTATACAATTTTGTGACAGTTTGGTCCTCCCACTTAATGGTTGAAATTCTAAAACGTTAAAATTTCCCTAAAATAATAACTGTTAAGTAGGAGAACCAAATGGTCACCAAATTATATGAAAATTGACAAGCTTATTTTTCAATGATATTTCCATCCGTACGATGGAAATCCTTCAAATATGCTCCAGGGCCAAAATTGGAGGCGGTCGGATCAACACAGTGATCCGACAGGCCTAATGCTAGAACCATCGTATATATATATATATATATATATATATATATATATATATTTACAATCAAGCCACCCAGATCACTGTGCTGATCTGGCCGATACCATTTTGACCCCTGGAGTATATTTAAAGGATTTTCAACCATACGGATGGGAAGATCATCGAAAAATAAGCTAGCCTGTCAATTTTCATATAATTTGGACTGTTTGGTCCTTCCACTTAACGGTTCTTATTTTATGAAAATTTTAACGGTTCACAATTTCAACCGTTAAGTGAGAGGACCAAACGGACACCAAATTATATGAAAATGGACATGCTATCTTATATTTCTATAATATTCCCTTCCATATGGTTAGAAATTCTTAAAACATGCTCCAAGTGCCAAAATGGGAGGTGATCGGACTGGAACAGTGTTCCGGCCGGTTATACAGTAACACGCCTATATATATATATATATATATATATATATATATATATAGAAAGAGAGAGAGAGAGAGAGAGACTGGATCAGCAGCACAAGAGAATTGGGGGAAGGAAAAATAAATTTTAATCATATATATATATATATATATATTTATATATTAATTAATTGTTTCATTTGCTTGTACGCATCATTTCCTTGGTTCAACAAACTGATGTCTATTTCCTGGAAATGGGTTTTATTACTCACTATGGAAAGATAAGTTGGCAAAGTATAGAAGCACTCCATCCAACATGCTGTTTTGCTGCATTTTCTTGTCTTATCCTATATCCAACATGTAGTTTGGCTGCACTGTGAATGTGATCAGCTATCTAAAAGTCCATCCAACACCTGTTTCTTTTTTTCTATTAAAATTAATAGAGTTAGAAAACATATCCAAAAGATATTGAAAATTCCTTGGAAATAAAAACTAATATATTTTTAATGAGATCATAATCATATTTGGAAGGAAAAATAGAAGGAAAAACATAAAATATTTGTTCCCCGTAATCAAAGTTCTTCTCTCATATAGTAATTAAACTTCTTCTCTGAAAAAACAACAATATGCCAGCAATCCAACTCATCAATCCATTATACACCATTAAAAAAAACCATAACCTTTGACATCCCCCAACAGTAAAAACCTGAATTCATGTTTAGGCGAACACAAAATAACACATGATTCCCGAAATTCGCTAATAATAATAATAATAATAATAATAAAACCAAACCGATCGATCAATTAGCTAAAATTAAAATTTCATTGAAAGCACACAAAAAAATGTCCAAAAATTGATTGTAGGGGTACCTCGTCGGACCAGGAGCTGATGTCGGGAATGGAAGCAAGGCAAGGAGGGAGACAGGATGGGGAACAACGCCGAGGTGGGAGAGAGATCGAGGATTTCGGGGGCACGGAGACGGGGAACAACGGCGAGGAGGGAGAGAGGATGGGGAATGACAGCGAGGAGGGAGAGAGATCGAGGATTTCAGGCGCTCAACTGTTTTGAGGAGAGAGCCTTAAAGGAAAAGGAGATTGGTTTATTTACGAGTTTGCAACCGCCTTTTCCAACCCTTTTCCAAATATAGAAAACAACTTTTTCTTCGTTTTCTAGTTTTTTGTTTTCCAGCGATTTTTATTTTCCGTCTTTTCCAAGAAAACATCAAACCAAACATGTTTTGTGTGCTTTCCGTGTTTTCTTAGAAATGAAAAGCACAGAAAACACAAAAAACACAGAAAATATGCAAACAGGCTATTAGGTTTCCTTCACATTTCCAACCCCTCTCTTTCTCTCTCTTTCTCTCTCTCTCCAAGAAAGAAGTTAAAACTTCAATTTTAAATTCTTTTATTAGCTCGTGCTGAGTGCAAGGCGTAAATTGATAGATTTTTGTGTGTTTCATGTTAGTTCGTCCATTGTTAATTGTTATTATCCCGGTAGGTTGTCAAATAAACTGTCATGTTGTCTTGAATTCTATGTCCAAGGTTCAGTCAATCCTTTAAATATATGCATGATAGGAGAAAAACCTAATATTATTAATATAAGTTGGCGTATATATAATACCACTACATGGGTAAAACAGTAACTAAACACATAAAGAGATAAATACAAAAATATAAAGAGATAAATATATGAAACCCTAATATGCCCCCTTAAGATGGTGTACGAGAAGCAATACCAATCTTGCCACAAATGTCAAGTAGCCGAGGACGACGCAGACAAGTTGATCAGTAGCAGATACATGAACAACTTGGAGAAGGAAGACTGAACAAGATCACGGACATAGTGATAATCAATATCAAGATTCTTCATCCGAGAATGAAACACATGATTAGCATATAGATATGTGGCACAAAGATTGTCCGAGTAAATAGTGGGTGTTGAAGGAACAGGGACATGCAATTCATGAAGAAGTGTTTTGATCCATTGAATTTCTCTTGCGGCTGAAGCAATAGCCGCGATACTCCATACCATTAGATGGTGAGCAACAATTCGTTGCTTGGTAGACCGCCACGAGTTGGGATTGGCACCCAAGAACATGACATATGCACCCGTGGAGGTACGATTGATAAGTGTTCATTTGAGCTATATTTCGTATGATATTATGCATGTTTATTATGAGTTTTTAGAGGAGTTTCGGCCCACTGATACTTAAAAAAGGTTTATTTTCGTAAACAGGGCAAAATATGGCGACTCCGGAGAAAAGGAAGAGTTTGGAGAAGATTTCGGGCCAGAATAGGACAAAAGAGAGTGAAGACCCAGGCCATACGGAGTCCCATACGGACCCGTATGAACCTGGGCAGAGAGGACCTCGACTCCAACCTCGTATGAGACCTCGTATGGTTCCATACGGAGTCCCATACGGACTGACAGTACCCCGTATGCAACAACCTGTGAACTCATACGGACCTCCATATGGGTCCGTATGAAAGTCCGTATGGCGTAAGTTTCCAGCGACGATTTGATCCGCCCAGGGGCAGAAACGGAAAAGAACCCAAAACCCTAGCAACAACTATAAAAGGAGAGGCCTAATTAGGTTTTGGGGGGATCTTGCCTCTTGATTAGAGATTGGAAAGAAAGAGAGCTAGAGAAGGAGCCTCATCATCATCTTCTTCCCCAACTTGGAGGAGAGGTCACCGGAGGGGTTCCTCATCTCAAAGCTCTAGAAGGCGAGAAGGAAGGGCGAGCAAGCGAAGGATCCACTTATCTTCATCAATAGGGAGTTTTTATTTGAGAACCATGTTTTCAACTTCCTTCATTGTTATGGATTGTTGCCCTCCATTGATGGAGGGCTAATTTCTTGATGCTTGGGTGTAGATGAACCTTTGGATGCTATTTTAATTGAATTAGTGTTTCTATGTTAATTGCTTGCATGATTTCATTAGGTCTATTGGATGATTTATATTGAGGTAGTAGTCTCTCTACGTTGCGAGAGCCCGGAGAGATTATTGTTGTCCATGTGGGGGAAGACGCGAATGCCTCCCCACGTGTAGACTTTCTCCAATAGAGAGGATTAGGAGTACACCGGGAGCCCGGGTACTAAGGAGAGCAATTCTTCTATATTCCCAATTAGGTCGAGACATCATCAATGAGGGCATTAGGTTAGTAGCTCATCTATGGTAGAAAGAGTGAAGACATATTAGGTACTTTGGCTAATGAATTATCAAGCATTGACATAGCTTACAATAATTAATCTCATTAAATCCTAAGGGGATTCGAACACCCAAGTATCCCCTTCGTGATTGAATTTCTCTAAGTTTTAATCGATTGTGCAATTTCAATTCCTGCTTTCTAGGTTTAGAATTAGTTGTTAATCACTCAATTTCCGATCGACTAGATAATAGATAAATAGGTAGTACTAGTATTTCCCTTCTCCCTGAGGATCGATAACCCGACTTCAAGTCCACTTTACTACTTGATTCGACCCGTACACTTGTGGTTAGAACCCATCAACGATCATCCGGATTACCCCCCTCCCCCCTCCCCCCCAATTTGCATCGGAAAAGCCGTGAAGCTGAAGAGGAGAATTCGCACGAAGACGAATGCCAAGAGATTTTGTGCTATTCAAATACCGGAGCAAGCTCTTAATAGCCCCCGAATAATTCGCAGTAGGCTGATGCATGAATTGAGAAAGTCTGTTGACTGCAAAAGAAATGTCAGGGCGAGTCATGCGTAAGTGTTGAAGACCACCAACTACTTGTCTATATTTGGTAGCATCAACCATAGAGGATCCATCATGAAGAAGGAGGGATACATCAATAGCAAGGGGCGTAGAAACCGGTTTTGAGTCAAGCATGTGGTGTTTCTGCAAAAGATCAACAATATACTTGTGCTGAGAAAGAAGCACATCATCAGAGGTCAGAGTAACCACAACACCAATAAGTAAGAGAGCAACCCAAGATCCTTGGTGGAAAATTTGGAGTCAAGTTGCCGAATAATACAATCAACTAGATGAGGATCACTGCCAGTAATCAGAAGATCATCAACATAAACAAGAAAATAGATAAGGGTGGAGCCCCCGACAAAATGAAGAGGGATGTATCGACGCGAGAAGTAACAAACCCTAGAGACTGAAGAAAGAGCTTCAACTCCTGGTACCATGCCCGCGGGGATTGCTTCAAACCATAGAGAGCCTTCCGCAGACGACAGACATAGTTAGGAAACTGAGGATCATGCATGCCAGGGGGTTGGGCCATGTAAACTTCCTCAGTAAGATGACCATTGAGAAAGGCATTGTTGACATCAAGCTGCTGAACAGACCATCTATGATGCAAGGCTACACTCAAGACAACGTGAATAATGACCGGATTAACAACAGGGCTGAAAGTCTCATGAAAGTCAACACCGGGATACTGATGAAATCCTTTGGCAACAAGCCTAGCTTTATAACGGTCAATGGTACCATCCGGGTGTCGTTTGATAGGAACACCCATTTGTTCCCAACAAGGTTCTGATGGGGAGCAGGAGGAACAAGGACCCAAGTTCTGTTGTGTGGAGGAGCATCATATTCGGCTTGCATGGCTTGAAACCAGTGCGGATGGCGAAGAGCATGTGCCACTGTAGCAGGTTCACTATCAGAAGAAACTATAGCAGAGAGAGTGTACTTCGGATTAGGCTTGAAAATAGAGTTCTTAAACCGAGTAGTCATCGGGTGAACATTAGTAGCAGCACTGGGAGCACCGGAGAAAGATGTAGGAACTGAGGAAGGAGGCTGGCTAGGAATCGCGGCGGGGGAAGAGCTCGCACTAGCGGAAGCGGGGAGTAATCTTGAGGCGGAGTCATGTGGAGGCCCAGGCTGAGGCTGAGGCCAGTGAAGGGCGAGGGTGGGAGACAGAACCTCGAGTGGGGTATAGAGGCGGAACCCGGGCTGGCGGCGTGATCGGCGGGGGGCAGGGGCCGGGCCTCGAGGCGGTGTAGGTCGCCTGAAGGAGAAGCGGTATAGGAGGTTGAGTCGGAGATGCAGGGAGGCCACTTGGGGAACAGCGATGGTCATTAGCTAGGATGAAATTTTGTGAAGGTCGGATCAAAAGGGTCGGTGAGGCGGGCGGGGGCGAGGACCGAGAGAAAGGAAAATCATCTTCAACAAAGCGAACATGACGGGAGATGACAAGCTTATGGGTGGAGAGATCATAGCAAATAAAGGCACTCTGAGACAAGGAATATCCTAAAAAGACACAGAGACTGGACCGAGGGTCAAGTTTTTGAGTAGTGTATCGCCTCCGAATCCCGGGACCTCGAGCGCGTAAACAGATCGACCGTACCCAAGTGGAGACTAGCCCCACTCAAATACAAGGCCTAAGTAACAATAGGAGATAGCATAATATAATCCAAAAATTCATAATTCCATTAAAAGTGAGAGTACTAATACAGAAGATAAAAATACAACGGTTCATATGCCCTATACAAAATACTCTTCTAATGGTACTAAAATGGTGACTCCCACTTGGAAAAGAAAATATCGAGGTCTGCCGACCTCAGCAAATCAACCCCTCCCAGCTATCTACACGATACCTGAGATCGTGTCACCTACTCCTCAAAACTGAAAGGGAGGAAAAGAAAACGAAGTGAGCTTTCGAAAGGAAAGCTCAGTAAGTGCCCTGCAGAGAAATCACGATATGCACAACCATAAAGTCATGATATGGATCATATCAAAGGAACAATCAGATCGACAAAAGAAATCAAACAAATGGAGCCCCCTACACTCATCCAATCATACCTCCACGGTCAGCACAAGTGCCGAACGCCTCAATGGTCAAGTGTCGGACGACAGGTGGCTATGCTCCATGGGTACGCATACCCAATCAAGACACATACCAACCCAACCTAAACACAAGCAGCACGAGTCTCACAGTAAGGTCCCGGTCCACGGTGGCTTGCTCAGTGAGCATCCAACAACAAACTTGTCCAAACAATCAAACAACAGATGTGGAAACATCAACAATATATATGCTGGGAGTCAAAAACAGATATCCAAATCATAACAAAAAGCACAATCACGATACCAACAAAGGACATACCAAACCAAATAATAAGAAGGCCAAAGAAACCCATCTCTGGGTGGGAGCTAGGCAAGAGTTACTTACATTCAATTCGAGACCTACTCCTGGCGTGACCCTTTTCTCCATGCCAATACCTCTTAGCAAATCCCTCACAAGAGATCACTCAATCTCTTTTCTCACTGAATTAAATATCGATTATCTAACTATGTCTCTCCTTATATAGAGGGGAGTGTCCTAATCTTACTCTAAAGAGATAAAGATAAATCATAAATTTTTTATAATTATCTCTACTCGATAAGTTTTCATCAAATTCAAATTCAACCTTCGAATCTTAATCAAAATAAAACTTATATTTGAGATAGAGATCAATCAAAAACAATCTATAACTATCTCTACGAGATAAATCTTTATCTAGTCAAAACTCAAACATTGAATCATAATCCAATTGTAATTCATAATCATAAACAAACTATAATTAACTTTATGAGATAAATCTTTATCCAACTCAAACTCAAACATTAAATCATAATAAAATTAAATTCCATATTTGGATAAAGATCAATTATAAATATTTTCATGAGATAATTCTAATTTAATCTCAAATATAATATCCTACTCAAATTACAAGTCATATTTGAGATAAAGATAAATCATAATCATTTTATAATTCTCTATTTTATCTCATGTTAATCCCTACAAGGTTAATCCAAGTCAGGTTGCATGATAAATTGGACCATGTTGATTTAATCACATTGAATCACGATTATGAAATTTTAATTAGGTCCTCGAACTAATAGGTAATTGCAAACAATCACTTCATACTTTCATTCTAGTACCTATTTATGTATAGGTTCTGGGTGGGTTATTACATTATAGGGACGAAGCCAAGGAAAACAAAGATACCCAAAGACATGAAGAGATGTGGGATTTTGTTGTTTGTGAAAGAGAAACTCAAATGAAGAACGAAACTGCAAGTTTGCTTTTGGTATGCGATTAATGAGATAAACTGCAGTAGCAAAGGAGAAGGTCCAGAACATAGAAGGAAGAGAGGCATGATGAAGCAAGGACAAGCCGGTCTCGACAATGTAATGCGTCTTAGAGCGTTCGTAATACCCATTATGTTGCAGGTGTGTGGAGGGGTGGTGAGGTTAGTAATACCATTGGCAGTTAGAAATGGACGGAGAGCAATGTACTCCCCACCATTGTCAGAGTACAAGGTACGAATGGGAAGTTGGAAAGTCTTTTCAACCAGTTTTTTGAACGCAACAAAGGTCGCATGGACATCAGACTTTTGAACAAGAGGATAAAACAAAATATATTTGGTAAAGTGATCCACAAAAATAACATAATATTTGTAGCCATCAAGAGAAAGGACATGGGACGTCCAAACATCAGAATATATTATCTCAAGAGGGGAAGAGGAAGAGACTGAGGATTGAGAGAAAGGAAGCTTGTGGCTTTTGTTAATATGACATGAATTGCAAGAAAATTTGAGTAATTGGGAATGCGAAAAGGAAATACCGTGGGATAACAACTGTTGTCGAAAGACTTCAACAGAAGGATGACCAAAACGACTGTGCCACAACGAAAGCAAAGGTGAAGAGGAACGAACCGAACTGTGGGCGGGGAAGTGGGGAGGGGTAGCCGATAGATGTGGTGTAGTGGTCGGCCAAACATAGACACCATCCTTACGCCATCCCATGACCAGAATCTGTGACGATCCAACACCTGAAAAAAATCAGCAAAAAACTGAACTGTGACGGCATTAGTAGCACAAAGTACCGAAACCGATATTAAATTTAAGGACATGGATGGAACATACAACACATCCGTGATAGTAAGAGAACCCTGTAACGTCGAAAGAAGCATAGATCCCGTATGTGTAATGGGAAGACAAGTACCATTACCAATGATGACAGTCTCCGACTCTTTGTAAGGATGAGGAAGCGTCAGGTTGGACAAGGCGGTGGTGACATAATGAGAAGCACCAGAATCAACAACCCACACAGAAGGAGCACCTGGAGCAGGATAGTGGGTGACGGTGTGCACACGAGGTGGGCCACGAAACGGTGCTGGAATATGATCCCATGTGTGTGGGGAAACAAGACGGCACTAGCGAGCATAGTGACCTATAGTGCCACGGATCTGACAGTTGCCCTGAGAGCTATGACCATGGTTGAGCAATGGAGATGGCGGATGTAGAGTCCAAGATTGCGGGGAAGACCGGTTGGAGGTGGCGGACCTGTGGGGACCGGCTATGGCGAATCAGGATCTAGCTAAAACCTTGGTGACCGGCTGGAGAGGTTGATGTTTGCACAGAACCAGAAGCTTGGAATCGGCTAGTGTTGGCCGAAACTTGGTGTTGACCAGAACTTGGACTAATTGAATTTGAAAAGCTTGACTTGGTAACGGATTGAATTAGAAATCAGCGGATAATTGATGGAATTGGAATGATTGGAAGGCGGTCGGTAGCGTGGGGCTATCTGACGGTCAGATCAATCGCAGCGGTCAGCGCTGAAATTTTGAGAACAACGCCGCCGTTGTGCAGCGGGTGAATAGGTGGGAAACGCGTATAGTCTGATTGGGGTGATGATGTGATGTGATGATTGGGGTGATGATGTGGTGGTGATGATGATTGTGGTGATGATATGGTGGTGGTGATGTGATGATTGTGGTGATGATGCGGTGAGATTGGCTGTGCAGGTGTTGACCGGCTAAGAAAGAGTAGGGACGGTGGTGTTGGGTGGAGTCTTTGGCGAGAAGCAAAAGTATTCAGTGTAGCAGTGCGTTGTCACCCGGCGTCTTGCGGTAACGTGGGGAAAAAAATTTAGGGTTTCTGGATCTTGGCTTTTTGTCACACCCCGACCCGCTTCCCGAGACCTCGGGCACGTGAACAGACCGGCCGTACTCAAGAAGAGACGAGTTCAACTCGATTACAAGGCCTAGGTAAGTAACAGCTGATAACATTAAAAATCGAAAAGCTCAGAGTTATACAACGGAAACAAATCAATGGGGCTCAAAAGCCCTACAATAATCAAGGCCCTATTAGGGTCCTACAATATAAACATCTTTCTCTCAAAGGAAGAATGAGGACCTCGAACCTCAACAAGTCAACCCAACCCTTACATACGGCTCCGAGTGCAGGTGACCTACCCCTCGAGACACGAAGCGAGGAAAGAAAGGAAGCAGGTGCATGAGCTTTCTGAAGGAAAGCTCAGTAAGTACCCTACAGAGATCTCAACGAACCCTAAGCAGCACAAATAATATAAGAAAAGTAAAAAATAAGCAAGTCAAAGATCATCAATCCACACAAACAGAGCCAAGCCCCGCACAAATTCAAAACCCCAGGAGTCTACCATGACAACGGTAGGGCTCCTAACCACAAGATCTCAACAAAGTACTCCTAAGAGTTCACAAGTCATCTCCCTAGTCGGTTACCAGCCTAAACCGATAACGACCCTCAGTCCATGGTCTAGTAGTGCTACTATCCAAAACATGGACATACCTTGTCAGCGTATCATCTCACTGACGGGAAAACAAAGATTACCAGCGTTTTACCCCACTGGAGGGAAACAAAGATTACCAGTATTACCCTTACTTGCGAAAAACAAAGAGTACCAGTATTACCCCTACTAGCGGGAAACAAAGATTACGAGGACGGGAGAATCCTTAAAACAACATAGTTGATGTATACCAACCCAACCAGCACACAAGCTCACGTGTTTCCGCTGCCATGTGCCAGTCAATAGGTAGGCACACTCAACACCCACAAGCATACCCTACAGGATCCTAACCTCTCAACAAGCATACACTAATATCGAAGTAGATATCCAAGAGAACAAAAACACGAGTGTATGCAATCATATCAAATTATAATATCAATGAAACGATACCTCCAAAGGGCATACAAGCATGCACAAATATGGAATCAAACATCCAAGGCATGAAAGTAACGCGCACAAGTACGAAGTCAAGAAAACAATAACAAATTAGGCAACATCAAAGCCAATAAAACACTCCGTAGAGTGGGAACTAAGCAAGGTAATTTACTCAAGTATCAAAGATCAAACAACGATAACGGTACTAGGCAGAAGTACTTACATGAAATCATGCAATGGCAAAGCAATCAAAACCCATAACTGGGTGGGAGCTAGGCAAAAGTACTTACCTCTTACTGGAACTCGAAGCCCTCCTAGTCACCTCTTGAAATGCCTCTTGAACTCCCTGAGAGTGTCTAACAGATTGAGTTTCTATTAGAGTTAAAATTCTAATAAAAAAACCCTATGTCTCTAGTTGCACATGCATGACTCTCGTTCTTGTTGGGCCTGGGCCCACTAACGGGTCCTAAAGATCATCCCTCGGTTTACTAATCCTTATCCCATGTCTTTTAGTTGACTAAGTCACTATCTTGGTCAAACCTAGTCAACCTTACTCTATGTCACTCCCCGACCCGAAACCCGGGACCTTGAGCGCGTCGACAGACCGGCCGTATTTAAGCAGAGGTAAACTCAACTCAAATACAAGGCCTAAAAAGGTGATAAGCAGATAACAAAACCATAACATAAAAATAAACTCGAGTTCATAAGAACATAGAGTCATCAGGGTCCGTAGGCCCTATAGTAGTCTGGTCCCTATACGGGTCCTACAAATAGTAATGCTCACAAAGTAAAAGATAAAGGAGTCTCCTAGACCTCGGATCGCCCTGTGTCCTCTCCTCAGGCTCCACCCCCTCCTAAACTTCGGAATCTGTAAAAGAGGAAAAGTGAAACACATGAGCTTTCGAATGGAAAGCCCAGTAAGTACCCCTGCGGGTCACAAAGACATAAGTAGGAAATAAGTCATCCAAGGAGGTCACAATGCCAACAATATAACCCTAGGAGTCTACCAGAACGAATCAAAGGTACGACCCCTGATACAGAAACCCTCGGGCTCTGTAATGAGTTTCAAGAGAACCCAAGGCTCACTCCCGGCCAGTGTGACCAGCTATTTGCAGTAAGTACGACCTTTTGGTCGTTCGACCCTCCGGTCACAGGTCGGTAGAACTACCTCTCCTACGTGTTAACCGCCGGTGATTATGCCATAACTTGGCGAATTAAGACCTCCAGAGATTTGCCTCTCTGGCAAGTGACGAAGCATGCCAAGGGGTCCTGTCCCTGAACATTCCCTTTTCGGAGCTTCCCTAGCTCCACTGAGTCCTGGCAGTAGTCCATAGCAAACAGGGATACCAACATCCCATAAACAACCATACATGCTCAATAGGATTCCAAAATGAATAATGACGCATGTATGTTATAAAAGAAGCATAAGATATCAATGCATAAACAAGTCAAAGAAAAACCCGAAACCGAGTGGGAACTAGGCAAGTGTACTTACCTCTGGTTAGTTGGGTCTAGACGTCCTTCTAGTCTTCTCTAGTGTGCCAATAACTCCCCGAGAGTATCTGGCATACATAGACTCTTATTAGAGTCAAGTTTTCAACAAGTTTCTAAGTCTCTAGTTTCACATGCATGTCCAACGTTCTTGTTGGGCTTAGGCCCACTAACGGGTTATAAAGACCATCTCTCGGGTTACTGCCCCTTTTACCCATGTTTCCATGTCTTTTAGTTGGCCTTAGACCTAACTGGTTTAAACCTTGTCAACTCTAGTTTATTTATCGAGACTAAACTTTATTTAGTTCTCTCTAACCACTTTAGGTGATTTGGGCCCATTTCAAACCCATTACTCAGTTTAACTTGACCTTAGCCCCTTGTTAACCAAGGAAGGGCATTTTGGTCATTTGGGAAATTTTATGACCCTTATATTCTACTCAGGTGACCTAAGTTAGACTTTTCTTCTTTCCCCTTTTTATTTCATTACTAATCTCTATTTTATTTGTTATTCGAGCCCAGCCCGTCGGGCTTTCTAAACAATGGGCTTAATTCCCTTTTTAAATCGGTCAAGGTTTTATTTTAAACACCTTTAACTATTTGACTTGTCATATATTCAATTGTTTTAACGATGTGTCACACTACCAAATAAATATTTAGTAACTTTACTAAATATTCTTTAAATCATATGGTGTAACAAGTTAGTTTCTTTGTCACATTGTTATAATTTCATATAGTCGTTTCGACTATACAATCCTTCCAAAATAACTATTTAAAGATTTTTGTGACACTTTTAAGGTATCATATAAAATTAATAATCTACCCCAAGGTTTTAATTTTCACACTAAGTAGTCAATAAGATTTTTGTGACATTACTAAAGTTCCACAATTAATCAACATAATTGTCACATCTCTATAGTTTCCAATTTTACTATCTCATCTAGCTAATTACTATTTGTCACATAGAATAATCATACCATATAATGAATTATTCTAATATTTTGTCACACTACCAAGATTTAAAATCTTATCAAGATCCTTAAATCATCTTTTAAATCAAATTATGTCACACCTATAGTTTCTGTTTTAATGAAAACAATATCTTTTAATTAATTTTTTTTTTCACTCTTCTTCTCCAGGCCATGCCTCACAGGAGGAAGTTCGCCGGAAAAACGAACTTCGCCGGTACACCTGTCACCGCCCGGTTACCTCTTGCGTTAGCTTCATCTCGGCCCCGCCAATCGTTCGCGCGCACGAACCGTCCCCAATTCCCTCTCCCGGTTCTACTCCACTCACGGTTCCGTTCATCCCCTCCGGCGAGCCCTATCCTCTCAAAATTCACATCTAAATGAAAATTACACCCTGGAGAAGAATCGTACCTGACTTCCGGTCCTCTTAGCGGTGCCAGTGGCGACCGAGGCTTCCTCGCGGCCGTTTTCTCCTTCTCCGACCAAGCTCGCCGGCGGTGGAAACCCTCTCCAAGTTCCTCTCGAGCTCACTACCTTGGGGACCTCGGTATTTATAGACGGAGGAGAAAGCTGAAGCGTCCGTAAACTCCTCGGAACGGTCGGCCGGCGACGGCCGAGCTTCGCGCGTGTAACGGCCGGGGGCGGAGGCGGTGTCCGCGTCAGTTTCGGGCGGCTGATGGAGGGGCGGCGTTGCCTCGGGATCTGCTTCCTCAGATGAGCGGCGGGGATCATGCATTTGGTTCCAACGGCCCAGATTAGATCATTGGTTCTCGTATCGAGCACTCCCTTGATCAACGGCCGGATCATACACTTAGGCCTCGTATCTAACAATTCCCAGATGATAGGCTAAGATTTAATCTTCACCCGACGGCCAGATTTCAATCAAGTGTCTCAGATTCGGATCTTGATTGGATAGATCTGTTCTGAGCTTGACACGTGGCTTCATCCTCTCCCTTATAATGCTCCGCGATTAACCACGGTCTGAGATCTTTTAATCTCAGCCGCTCATCCATTGTATTAAGATTTTTTTTTTCTCTGGCAAATTATCCAAAGGTCCTCGTTTCGTTTTTGGTTACACTTGAGTCCAACCTGTGAGAGGGGACAATTATGGTCCAGTCCTTGGAACTTTTCATTATTACCAGAAAGTCCTTCTGGTCACCATAACCCTAACTAGGGTTTTAGACCCCCTTTCAACTTAGTTTCCTTCTCCGTAATTTTCCCATTTAAACTCTAGAGAGTTATTTAACTTTATAAACAATTTTTTTTTTTAAGAAAACTTTAACACCTTTATTACTTAGAATTTCTTGGATTTTACAATCCTCCCCCCTTACAATAATTTCGTCCGCGAAATTACACCACCGCTTATAACTGAGTAAACAAATATGGATAACGCTTTTTCATATCCTCCTCGCGTTCCCAAGTTGCTTCTCGCTCTGTGTGGTTACTCCACTTAACCTTAACAAAAGGAATAGTTCTATTCCTTAACTGTTTTTCTTCCCGACCCAAGATAGCCAATGGGCGTTCCTCGTAGGACATATCCTCTTGGACTTCCACCGGAACCTGAGGAATCACTCTGGTGGGATCCCGAATACACTTCTTCAACATAGAAATGTGGAAGACATCATGAACCTGAGCGAGATCTTGAGGTAAAGCCAATCTATATGCCACTACTCCTATGCGCTCCAATATCTCAAAAGGTCCGATATATCGCGGAGCAAGTTTTCCACGTCGTCCAAACCTTACTACCGACACTTTTAGGAATACCAGATCCCCCACTTGAAATTCCTGATCAGATCTCTTTCGGTCTGCATAGCTCTTTTGTCTACTCTAGGTAGCCTGGAGTCGTTCCCTGATCATCTTGACATGTTCATCCGTTTGTTTTATAAAGTCGGGTTGCTCAAGTGTCGCCTCAGCTACCAGCTTCCTTTCTCCCATATCTCCCCAACAAATGGGAGTTCTACACTTCCTCCCATAGAGTGCCTCATACCGAGCCATCTTGATGCTTGCCTGATAACTGTTGTTATAGGCAAACTCTATCAAACTTAGGCGTTCATCCCAAGACCCCGTAAAATCTATCGCATATGCCCTCAACATGTCCTCTAACACCTGGATGGTCCTTTCAGATTGTCCATCGATGCCGTGGGTGGAAAATTTGTCTTTGAGCGCTAATCACATTACTTGAGCGTGTCTGAGGCTCTCCCAGAATCTAGAGACAAACCGAGTGTCTCGATCAGAGGTGATCGTCACTGGTACTCCATGTAGCCTGACGATCTCATCTACATACAGCTGGGCCAACTTCTCCAGGGATGCTCCCGTTCTCAACGGTATAAAATGGGCCGATTTAGTCAGTCGGTCCACAATAACCCAGATCGATTCATGGCCTCTCTGAGTACGCGGCAACCCCGTCACAAAATCCATGTTAATGTGTTCCCACTTCCACTCCAGAATGGGCAAGGGTTGTAACATCCTTGCCGGCTTCTGGTGTTCTGCCTTTACCAACTGACAGGTGATACACTTCGCCACGAACTCTGCAACATCTCGCTTCATTCCCTTCCACCAAAAATGGTCCTTCAACCCTTTATACATCTTGGTATATCCAGGGTGAATAGAGTAACTCGAATAGTAGGCTTCTTCTAGAATCTCCCTTCTTATTTCAGGGACATTTGGAACACAAATCCTTTCATCAAATCTAAGAGTACCATCTTCATGGACTCTGAACCGTGTTGATTCTCCTTGGCCCATGTGGTCCTTGATCTCCTCCAGGTCATGATCTTGCCCCTGAGCCACTCGAATCCTTTCCAATAACGAGGGTCGGATATGTAAGCTGGCCAATGAGACTTCCGTTACAGGCAAAACAACCTCTAGATTGAGCCTTCTCATGTCCTCCAATAGCGGCCTCTGAGTTGTTAACATAGTAGCAACTCCATATCCAGACTTCCTGCTCAGTGCATCAGCCACCACGTTTGCCTTACCAGGGTGGTAATGGACACTGAGATCGTAGTCCTTAATTAGCTCCAACCCGGTACTGGCCTCTCATATTCAACTCCTTCTGTGTGAATATGTACTTGAGGCTCTTATGATCAGTGTAAATCTCGCAAGGTACACCGTAAGGGAAGTGTCGCCAGATCTTTAGGGCAAACACGATCGCTGCCAACTCAAGATCGTGTGTGGGGTAATTCTCTTCGAAGGGCTTTAATTGTCGTGATGCGTAAGCAATCACGCGCCCATCCTGCATCAACACACATCTAAGACCAGTCTGCAGGCGTCACTATAGACCGTATACCCACGACTACTTTGTGGTAATGCCAACACTGGTGCAGAAATCAACCTCTGTTTCAACTCCCGGAAACTCTTTTCACAGGAGTCAGTCCAGACAAATTTGGTAACTTTTCTGGTCAACTTAGTCAATGGTGCTGCTATAACCGAGAAACCCTCAACGAATCTCCGGTAATAGCCAGCTAACCCCAGAAAACTCCGTATCTCTCGCACTGTAGTTGGTCTCTTCTAATCCACAACGGCCTCGATCTTCCTGGGATCTACTGAAACTCCTGCTCCACATACTACGTGACCCAAGAAGGCAACTTTATCCAACCAGAATTCGCACTTGGAGAACTTTGCGTAGAGCTGATGTTCCCTCAAGGTTTCTAGCACCATCCTTAAGTGCTCTTCGTGTGCCTGGTGGCTTCTTGAGAAGACCAGTATATCATCAATAAACACCACCACAAATTGGTCCAAATATTGACTGAATACCCGGTTCATCATGTCCATAAAGAATGCTGGAGCATTGGTAAGCCCAAACGGCATTACCAAAAACTCATAGTGCCCATATCTAGTACGGAAAGCACTCTTCGGAATATCTGTCTCTTTAATCCTTACTTGATGATACCCAGATCTCAAGCCAATCTTGGAGAACACTTGAGCTCCCTGCAATTGATCCAATAGGTCATCAATTCTTTGTAGAGGATATTTATTCTTTACAGTCACCTTGTTCAACTCCCGATAATCAATGCACAACCTTAGCGACTCATCTTTCTTTTTGACGAAAAGAACAGGTGCTCCCCAAGGTGACATACTAGGTCTGATAAAACCCTTATCCAATAATTCGTCTAGTTGGGTCTTCAATTCCTTAAGCTCCGCAGGCGCCATCCGATATGGAGCCTTAGACACAGGAGCCGTTCCCGGAACCAAATCAATAGAGAACTCCAGTTCTCTTTAGGAGGGTAATCCCGGTAACTCTTCCTGAAACACGTCAGGGTACTCCCTTACCATGGGTACATCTGAGACCACGATCTCTCTATCCTTCTTTACCTCCGTAATAGAAGCCAAATAGCCTATACATCCACCCCTAAGTAACTTCCGAACCTGGAGAGCTGAAATCTCCTGTACTAGGGAACAAGTTTGGCTGCCTTTAAAGGTAAATTCTTCTTCTCCTGGTATCTTAAACACAACTCTCTTCCCACGACAATCCACTACCACGTAGACTGAAGAGAGCCAGTCCATCCCGAGGATTACATCGTAATCCTTAAGGTCCATTACATGCAGGTTTGCAAGTAATCTCCTCCCCTCGATCACTACTGGGTATGCCGGTACAATCCTCTTTACCATCATGGCAGCTCCTACCGGGGTGTCTACACACAGGTCCTGGGGTAGATCTATAGTAGGCAACATATGCTTTCGTGCAAATCCTGAAGATACGAAAGAGTGTGTGACTCCAGGATCAAATAAAGTGCAGGCATAGAAAGAACTAACTGAAATGGTACGCCGCGACATGGTGATGCACATTAGCTTCCTCGGTTGTCGAGATGGTAGACCCGTCCATGGGTCATTGGCCTCTGTTGTTCTTTGGGGTTGCCGGGGTAGAAGGCTGTCCTGAAGTCGCCTTCCCCTTCTTATCTCCACCTTGTGGTCTTGGTGGTGGTCCTACAGATTGTCGGGAAGCCTGTTGTGATCCTTGAGTTCCTCCCACTACACTCTGCCCCTGTTGTCGTTACGGACATTGGGCCTTTTGGTGATCCAAAGCCAAACAGTAATAACACCCTCCAGTTATCCTTGGGCACTGGGACCTCTTATGTGGTCCCTTGCACTCGTAGCATTTCAGGGTTTGGGTTACACTGGCTGATGACCCTTTGCCTCCAGATGAGGCTGCGGACCTGGTTGGCTTTCCATAAGGCCGGTATCTGTTATCAGGCCTACGCTTCCTAGAGCTCTTCCCTGATGATTGGCCCTGGCTATTCGTCCCTTTATCATTTTTCTTTTTCTGGGACGACCCCTGGGCGTCCCCTTGGCAAGAAGCCTCAGTGTACTTGGCTCTAGCCACAACTTCGGTGTAGGTGTTGCACATGTGGCTGGTCACAATCTTTTTCAGTGATGGCCACAGTCCGGCCTCAAATTTCATTACCCGGCTCTCTTCTATTGGAACCATATCAAGCAAGAAGCGAGCCAACCTATCAAATTCTGTTTCATACTGCTCCCCCGTGGAGCTTCCCTGAACAAGCTGGGAGAATTGCTGTCCAAGCTGTACTAAATGTCCTCTCGAGAAATACTTGGCGAAGAACGCACTCCTGAATTCTTCCCAAGTCTGGAAGGCCTCACCCTTCCTCAGCCTGATTTCTCTGAAGTACCAGTCTTCTGCGGGTCCTTGGAGCATATACACGGCGGTCCTGATCTTTTCCGCCACGGTGGACTGGAAAACCTCGAAGGTTTTCTCCATCTCCCTTATCCACTTCTCTGCAGCATGGGGATCTGCAGTTCCCTCAAACGGTCGGGGAGAGGGTCTCTTAATCTCCCCTAATAATCCTCTGCTTGATGTGGGGGTGGTTGATGGAGGTGGTACACGTTGCTGTCGGGTCTCCTGAATTAGTCCCAACATCTCTCTCATAAGTTCCATCATGCTCATGGGGGGTACCTCCCCCCATGGGTTTTGGCCCTCTGCCTGAGGCGCCTGAGAATTAGATTGAGCAGGCACCTCTTGCTCAACTTCCATCTCGTCCACAAGTGGGGGTACCTCCCCACCCTGCGGTTGAGGTACTTCTTCCCACAGAGGTCATGTGGCGTCTCGATCTGACAGGCAGGTCGCCTCGCCTACCCCTCTTCCTCTACCCCTACCACCTCGACCTCCGCAAGTGATCCATAGTTCAGCTGTATAAGGATTTCAAGGTTACTTTTATTCCCAGCAAGACAAGTGATGATAAAAACATACTTTTTATTCATTTCGAAAGCATCGACTAGAGACAACAAGAAAAACAAAAGATACTAAAAGCCATAATATAAGTAGTTCGTACAACACAAATGTTTGTAAGACTACGATTATTCTAGCAACTAAAACTAAAACTCAGTCCAGGTGATGCTCGTCCGGTGACAGTGGAGTGTAGTCAGTACAGGGCCGATGTCCTCCAGACCCCTGTGGTCCCCTGCTAGGTCCCAGTGCACCAGATGGACAATAGAAATCTAGGTACTCCCAACTGCCACAGCTGCGGCACTAGAGGGCAGGGCGCCTACACTCCGTCATACGGTGCCCATACACTCCACATCGTCGGCACCTGGGAGATCCACGAGAGCGGCGGAGATGGTCCCTCTGACTCTCTCAGTCCTGAACCCCCAATCCCACGGCGGTAATCTCGGGCTGGCACTGCACGCCGTGGAGGAATACTAGGGCTCACTACCTCACGCATAAGTGGAACCCTCGGGCCTATGTCCACTGCGGCCTCTGCAGCCTTGGCTATGGCTGGTCTCTAAGTCCGAGTGGACTAGCATAGTAGCGCGTAATTGCGAAGCACAGCCGACCTTCCGGTTGGTGGCTTAGAGCGTCCTCCTCATCTCTGCGAGGACCTCTGCGGGCTCAGACGAATCAGCTCGGGGTGGTGGAGTGTTCTCCCGGATAGACTCCACCTCATCGTCAGACGAATCACGGTATGACGGTCCCGACATCCTGCAGGTAAAACCATGTCTCAATCTAACGTACCACTATCTATACTACCCCAGTCCCACACTCAGTCTATGGAACTGGCTAAGTGCACATCTAGGGTTTGCTATCTGCTCTATCTAGAGAACTCTCTCTGATACCACTTTAATCTGTCCCCGACCGAAACCGGGACCTTAAAGCTGCGTCGACAGGCCAGTGCGTATTTTAAGCGGAAGGTAAACTCAACTCAAATACAAGGCCTAAAAAGGTGATAAGCAGATAACAAAACCATAACATAAAAATAAACTCGAGTTCATATGAACATAGAGTCATCAGGGTCCGTAGGCCCTATAGTAGTCTGGTCCCTATACGGGTCCTACAAATAGTAATGCTCACAAAGTAAAAGATAAAGGAGTCTCCTCGACCTCGGATCGCCCTGTGTCCTCTCCTCAGGCTCCACCCCCTCCTAAACTTCGGAATCTGCAAAAGAGGAAAAGTGAAACACATGAGCTTTCGAATGGAAAGCCCAGTAAGTACCCCTGCGGGTCACAAAGACATAAATAGGAAATATGTCATCCAATGAGGTCGCAATACCAACAATATAATCCTAGGAGTCTACCAGAAACAAATCAAAGGTACGACCCCTGATACAGAAACCCTCGGGCTCTGTAATGAGTTTCAAGAGAACCCAAGGCTCACTCCCGGCCAGTGTGACCAGCTATTTGCTGTAAGTACGACCTTTTGGTCGTTCGACCCTCCGGTCACAGGTCGGTAGAACTACCTCTCCTACGTGTTAACACGGTCAGTGTACCATGCCCACTGACAGGTAAGACCTCCAGAGATTTGCCTCTCAAACGCCAGGAGGTCCTGTCCCTGAACATTCCCTTTTCGGAGCTTCCCTAGCTCCACTGAGTCCTGGCAGTAGTCCATAGCAAACAGGGATACCAACATCCCATAAACAACCATACATGCTCAATAGGATTCCAAAATGAATAATGACGCATGTATGTTATAAAAGAAGCATAAGACATCAATGCATAAACAAGTCCAAGAAAACCCGAAACCGGGTGGGAACTAGGCAAGTGTACTTACCTCCGGTTAGTTGGATCTAGACGTCCTTCTAGTCTTCTCTAGTATGCCAATAACTCCCCGAGAGTATCTGGCATACATAGACTCTTATTAGAGTCAAGTTTTCAACAAGTTTCTAAGTCTCTAGTTTCACATGCATGTCCAACGTTCTTGTTGGGCTTAGGCCCACTAACGGGTTCTAAAGACCATCTCTCGGGTTACTGCCCCTTTTACCCATGTTTCCATGTCTTTTAGTTGGCCTTAGACCTAACTGGTTTAAACCTTGTCAACTCTAGTTTATTTGTCGAGACTAGACTTTATTTAGTTCTCGATAACCACTTTAGGTGATTTGGGCCCATTTCAAACCCATTACTCAGTTTAACTTGACCTTAGCCCCTTGTTAACCAAGGAAGGGCATTTTGGTCATTTGGGAAATTTTATGACCCTTATATTCTACTCAGGTGACCTAAGTTAGACTTTTCTTCTTTCCCCTTTTTATTTCATTACAAATCTATATTTTATTTGTTATTCGAGCCCAACCCGTCGGGCTTTCTAAACAATGGGCTTAATTCCCTTTTTAAATCGGTCCAGGTTTTATTTTAAACACCTTTAACTATTTGACTTGTCATATATTCAATTGTTTTAACGATGTGTCACACTACCAAATAAATATTTAGTAACTTTACTAAATATTCTTTAAATCATATGGTGTAACAAGTTAGTTTCTTTGTCACATTGTTATAATTTCATATAGTCGTTTCGACTATACAATCCTTCCAAAATAACTATTTAAATATTTTTGTGACACTTTTAAGGTATCATATAAAATTAATAATCTACCCCAAGGTTTTAATTTTCACACTAAGTAGTCAATAAGATTTTTGTGACATTACTAAAGTTCCACAATTAATCAACATAATTGTCACATCTCTATAGTTTCCAATTTTACTATCTCATCTAGCTAATTACTATTTGTCACATAGAATAATCATACCATATAATGAATTATTCTAATATTTTGTCACACTACCAAGATTTAAAATCTTATCAAGATCCTTAAATCATCTTTTAAATCAAATTATGTCACACCTATAGTTTCTGTTTTAATGAAAACAATATCTTTTAATTAAATTTTTTTTTTCACTCTTCTTCTCCAGGCCATGCCTCACCGGAGGAAGTTCGCCGGAAAAACGAACTTCGCCGGTACACCTGCAACCGGCCGGTCACCTCCCGCGTTAGCTTCATCTCGGCCCCGCCAATCGTTCGCGCGCACGAACCGTCCCCAATTCCCTCTCCCGGCGCCACTCCACTCACGGTTCCGTTCATCCCCTCCGGCGAGCCCTATCCTCTCAAAATTCGCATCTAAACGAAAATTAAACCTTGGAGAAGAATCGTACCTGACTTCCGGTCCTCTTAGCGGTGCCAGTGGCGACCGAGAGGCTTCCTTCCGGCCGTTTTCTCCTTCTCCGACCAAGCTCGCCGGCGGTGGAAACCCTCTCCAAGTTCCTCTCGAGCTCACTACCTTGGGGACCTCGGTATTTATAGACGGAGGAGAAAGCTGAAGCGTCCGCGAACTCCTCGGAGCGATGCGGCGGAGAGGCGGCGAAGCCAGCAGCGTCTTAATGCCGGAGAGGAGGTGGTGTCAGCGTCGATTTGGCGGTGATGGAGGCGGCGTTACTCGGGATCTGTTTCCTCCGGATGGTGGCGTGGGATCATGCATTTGGTTCCAACGGCCCGGATTAGATCATTGGTTCTCGTGTCGAAAGCACTCCCTTGATCAACGGCCAAGATCCCGTCGTGATCAACAGCCGGATCATACACTTAGGCCTCGTATCTAACAATTCCCAGATGATAGGCTAAGATTTAATCTTCACCCGACGGCCAGATTTCAATCAAGTGTCTCAGATCCGGATCTTGATTGGATAGATCTGTTCTGAGCTAGACACGTGGCTTCATCTTGTCCCTTATAATGCTCCACGATTAACCACGGTCTGAGATCTTTTAATCTCAGCCGCTCATCCATTGTATTAAGATTTTTTTTTTTTTTTCTCTGGCAAATTATCCAAAGGTCCTCGTTTCGTTTTTGGTTACACTTGAGTCGAACCTGTGAGAGGGGACAATTATGGTCCAGTCCTTGGAACTTTTCATTATTACCAGAAAGTCCTTCTGGTCACCATAACCCTAACTAGGGTTTTAGACCCCCTTTCAACTTAGTTTCCTTCTCCGTAATTTTCACATTTAAACTCTAGAGAGTTATTTAACTTTATAAACAATTTTTTTTTAAAGAAAACTTTAACACCTTTATTACTTAGAATTTCTTGGATTTTACACTCTACTTGCCGAGTCTAGACCCTACTGGTCATCTCTTGTCATTTTATTCAAATTGGGCCCACTTGCAAAGCCCATTAAAATAACTTAGCTTTGCCTTAGTCCTTTTAAACTAAGAAAGGGCATTTCTGTCATTTGAGTGGCTATGATCCTAAGGTTTAAGGTCCTTCCCTACTACTTGAGTGACTTAGGGCTCAGTTCCCCCTACCAACATCCCTTTATCTTACCTTTTATTTCTTTGTTATTGTCTAATAACAAAACTGGTTTGATTAAACCAATTGAGCCCAACCCATTGGGCCTTTATAATATTGGACCCAATTCCTACTTTGATTGGTCCATAATTTGACTTAGGGATCTTGACTAATTAATCTAATTAATCTTCTTAGTTTGGTTAGTCCCTTTACCTAACCATCTTTGTTTGATCATCCCTTTCAGTTGGTTCAATTATCGGATTGATCCTAACCCATTTGATCCACTTGACCTAAACCATCTTGGGTTCACTTAGTCTTATTCAATATGCTTATTCGATTAATCGAATGTAATCGACATTTGAGCTAGGTCATGTTAGTCATTTTGATTAGACTAATTGTGTTCACCTTATCTTAACCCATTTTTGTCGATTATGAAACTAACCTACTCATTTAAGTTAGTAATTTATATTAAGGCCTATTTGGTTAGACTAACCCAAGTCCAATTACCAAATTATTAAATCCGGTTGAACCCAACCTCCTAGTTTTCTCCTCCTAAACGAGTTATTTAAGCCAAGTCATTTTAGAGGTTTGGTTCAACCTATTTGTCCTAATCGATTAATAAAAGTTTAATTGTCACACACCTAGGTCCTTAAAACAAACTCCATTAAAATATTTAGTTACCTTACTAAATATTTTTAATCATACTAGACAATTAACTTAATCTTGTCACACTTTATAAGATTAAGTTTAGTTATATTAACTAATTAACCTTTATTAACCATTGCAACTATATGATTAATTAAATCGATTTCATTTTGTCGCATCTATAAGGTTTCATGGGATTATTAATCATCATACTAGATAGTTAATCAAATTGATTTTGTCACATTAACAAAGTCCCTCAATTATTTTAATCATACTAGATAATTAATCAATCTAATAATTTGTCACACTATATAAATAAAAATCAATTATTTTGCTTGATTAATCTACCGTTAACCAAAAGATTAAACAACTAACTAATTAATTAATTTAATTAATTAATTATCTTCTTCCCCTCTCTCTCACCGACGAGCCCCACCGGAGAAGCTCGCCGGAAAATCCAACTTCTCATCTGAGGACTCTCACCGCCAGGTCTCTGTGCGGCGAGCTTCGTCTCGGCTGGTGCAACCTCTTGCGCATATCGGCGACCTCCCACATCCTCTTCCCGGTGTCCATCGCTCGCGGCCTCGTTCACCAACTCCGGCGAGCTCGAAGCCTCACCATCCATGCACTAAACCCAAAATTGAATACCAGAAAACGTATTTACCTGAGTTTCCGTCCTCCTAGCAATGACAGCAGCGACGATGGTTCACCGGAGTGGCTCCCTCCTTCTCTGATCACCCTCGCCGGCGACAATCTCCTTCTCTCCCGTTTGCCCTGCCCCTCTAAGACTGAAGACAGGCCCTCCTTTTATAGGCCAGGGGAGATGATCTTGCTAGCCTTGATTAAGCCGCTTCCACACCCACATAGCGGCCAGGAGAAGAGGGCCGGGGCCTTGGCGGCTCCCATAGCGGTTTCGGAAGAAGCATTTACCCGTTCTTTGAGGGAGGCTGATGCGCCTCGAGATTTGTCCCCACCGATGGACGGTATAGATTGGTTGGATCTAATCCAACGGCCACAGCATAAGTAGTTGCCTCGGATCCGACAACGACGGGATCAACGGCTGTAATACACGAAGGATCAATGGTCAGATTTCCATCTTTGACCTCGCATCCAGCACCGGCCAGATGATTGCCTCTCAGCTCGCCACGTGGCGTCACGGATGTCCTTATAACTCCTCATGATCAGCACCATTTCCTGTACGATTTAATCTCAGCCGTTGAACTGTTTATATAAGGTTTTTCTCTGAACAATTATCCAGTAGTCCCTGAATACTTTTAGGTTGCAGTTTAGTCCTTTCTCTATGAGAGGGAATAATTTACCTTTTAGTCCTTAATACTTTACAAAATTACCAAGAAGTCCTTAATACTCCCAATTATCCCTAATTGGTCTCAAAATTAATTTAATTCCAAATTTAAAGCTTTTAAATTTTCAATTCTTCAAGCTTAAGAAAAATAAATTATTAATCATTTTACGAAATATAAGTAAAAAAATTTTATTCCTAAAATTCTTGGATTTTACACTTTTGATACCATGATAGGAGAAAAACTTAATATTATTGATATAAGTTGGGGTATATATAATACCACTACATTGGTAAAACAGTAACTAAACACATAAAAAGATAAATACAAAAATATAAAGGGATAAATATATGAAACCCTAATAATGCACACATGAAGAGTGTCTACTTAGTCGAGAAAGTCATTCTTCCAACATTCTATTATCTACATTGTGACATGCTTTTAATGCTATTATAAATATCATTATGGTCATTAAATCTAGTGGCATGGCAACTCACAGAGAAGGAAAAAAACCATTTTTAGTCCATGTATTTTTCCTCAATGTTTGTTTTCGTCCTAGTGTTGACTTGGTTGCTCAAGTGGCATACGGGTTGAATACATTTAGGGGTTGTTTGGTTAAAAGTAAGTGGACTTAACGGTAAGTTGGACTTAATAGTAAGTTCAAATACTGTACTTTAACTTACTTCAAAGTTGCTTGGTTTGACGTAAGTGTAAATAATGTATTTGCTTTTCCAATTATTGGTTTGATGTAATTTGGTGATATAATCACCCTATGAATTATATTTAATTTTTTATTATAAATAATAATTTGAATTTAACACTAATCATATGTTAAAAAAATAAAACCATTATACAATGCACTAATTGAGATTGTTGCCCGTTGTCTACTTTAATCATTTAAATATTATTTACTGTTGATTTAACAATTGCATAGGCAATCCACATAAATCTTAGTAACACTACCATTCTTCTCCCTTTCAATAACATGATAGATAAGTAATTTTCATAACAACAAAATTTCTTCTATTTTCCATCAATCCAAAAACACAATACTTAACAAACAATCAATAATATCATTTACAAAAAAAAAAAAACCCAATTTATTGTCTATTATCTATTATCTATTATACTCCTATAAGCGGATTGGTGGTAGTCCATTTCAATGCGTGTGGACTAAAATACCCCTTTTTTATTTAATTTACTCTTATTAATTGTTATAATTATAATAGTATTAATCTATATATTAAATATATTAAATTAAATTTTAATATAATGATACAACTTAATTTATTTAATTCTTATGATATTTAAAAGTAACCACTTTTTTATTTAATTCTTAAAATATTAATATTATCAATTTATTAACCATTACGTTATTTAAAATTATTTAAACCATTATCTATTAATTTACTATTAGTTTTTTCAAAAAAAATTTCATAAAGCTTAATATATCTTATTTTATTTAATTTACACCTATAAGTTGTTACCTTATATATTTATTTTTTCTAAAATTTAAAATTATCTATTTATTTACCATTATCTATTTATTTAATAAACTTAATATATCTTTATAAGTTGTTACCTTATTTATTTATTTGTCAAAGAATTTCAAATTTATTATAATACAATTATTGTGTATATTAAATTAACATTTTAATATAATGATATAACTTATTTTATTTAATTCTTGTGGGATTTAAAAGTAACTACTTATATTTATTAATTCTCCTTTCGCCTCCTCCTCTTTTAACTTCATTTGTTTTAATTTTCTCCTCTATCGTTACTGTGCCTCCTAAGCTCCCTCCTAAATTTTTCTTATGTTTTAATTCTTATCATTACTTTCTCACCCTCACACTCATTGTCCGCCCCCATTGCCCATCTCCACCATCTCCCCCACCGCCGGCCCAGTAACAAGCTCCACCAGTAAGTCTAATAAATCTTCATTTATTTTAAATTTCTCATGTTTCCCTTCCATATTTCCATCTTTTCGTCTCCTATTTTTTACCGTTGATGGGATACTCCACCCTTCAACCTAAATCAATGCAATTCAATGCATTAAATTAACAATCTTTTCTTCTCCCATTTCTGATTGATGGAGGGACCTCAATGAGGACCTAAATTAACCATCAACCTAAATGTCATTTGTTGTTTGCTTCTTCAAGAGATGTGTTCCTTGTTCATTCAACCTTTAAGAGATACATTTGTTTAGATTGAAAGAATAAGGTATGTATTCTTTACCAAAAAAAAAAAATTTGATTCAAAATTATATCTGTCTATTGATTTGTGATTCTTAGAGCATGCCTTTTTGTCCTTGCACATTTTAATTGTGTTTTCTTGAAGACACCCTAATTTTTCATGATCATTACCATCTATAATTTTGATAGAATCAGAAAATTTTTATCTTGGGTTCATTTAGCAGTAATTTGTTTTTACTGAAGCATCAAGAAGATTAATATGATGTTATCTAGAGTGTTATGATGTTTCAAGACGACATTCTCTGTTTACTTCGCACTGGGAATGTATCATACTACTTAAGGACAAAGTGAGGATGTTATTGGCCATAAATTGTAATTTTTTGTTTTGGCTGAAAGTTGAATGAATGAATTTTAAACTAAGTGGATGAAAGGTTGATATTTTGACATTAAACTAAGTTCTACCAGTTTTTCTACAACCTCTTTTATAAATTATCTTACTTTTACTTGTGCAACGTCTTTTAGTTTATTTTGATGTTCTAACTAGAGGATCTGCCTTAGCATACATTTAACCCCATTCTCATGAAACCCATCAAATATATGTGTTCCTTAAATATAATTACCCCCCAGAACTTAGGTATTCCTCACGTATGAGTTGCTAAAACTTTGAAAATTAGGTATTGACCAAATAGTTTGCAAAAGAAGTACATTGTGTATTTTAAATATCTGCTCGAGTATGTGTGCAGCATATTGACCATTTCAAGACATTTTTGCCTTGCAACTTCATTAGTTTTTAGTTACTTTATAGAATATAATTCTGGTTAAACTTTGGAGCTTGTCATATAGGAAGTATATATTATAAATTTTCTGGAATTTCTACAGCAGAAGTTACATGTATATAAATTTGCGCTTAGACCTATGTGCCTTGTAAAGATATCAAAGCAATGCATACATGTATGGCAAGTATTTCTACTGTGGGTTCTAAATTTGTGGTCAAACTAAGGCTAGATGGTGATGTCATGCTAGTATAGGTTCTTTCATTGTAATGTTAAATGAGAAAATTGGGTGTTCGGCAAAGCAAGAAATGAATCTTTAGATGGAGAATCCTTAAGCTGAAATTCCTCTCTTTCATTTTCTGAAAAAAACTCCAATCTTATTGTCACGCCCCGGCCCGGATCCCGGGACCTCGAGTGCGTCAACAGATAGACTCCACTCATCGTCAGTCGAATCATCACGGTACGATGGTCCCGACATCCTACAAGTAAACCAAGTGTCAATCTAACGTACCACTATCTATACTACCCGGTCCCTTTTCGGTCTAAGCAAGCGACTAAGGGCATCTAGGGTTTGCTATCTGTTCTATCTAGAGAACTTTGTCTCTGATACCACTTTAATCTGTCACGCCCCGACCCGGATCCCGGGACCTCGAGCGTGTCAACAGACCGGCCGTATTTAAACGGAGGAAAACTCCACTCAAATACAAGGCCTAAAAAGGTGATAAGCAGATAACAAAACAATAACATAAAAATAAACTCGAGTTCATAAGAACATAGAGTCATCAGGGTTCGTAGGCCCTATAATAGTCTGGTCCCTATACGGGTCTTACAAATAACAATGCTCATAAAGTAAAAGATAAAGGAGTCTCCTAAACCTTTGATCTCCCTGTGTCCTCTCCTCAGGCTCCACTCCCTCCTAAACCTCGGAATCTGTAAAAGAGGAAAAGTGAAACACATGAGCTTTCGAATGGAAAGCCCAGTAAGTACCCTACAGTCCGCGATGATATAGATAGGAAATATGTCAACCAATGAGATCATAATACCAGCAATATAATCCTAGGAGTCTACCAGAAACAAATCAAAGGTAAGACCCCTGATACAGAAGCCCTCGAGCTCTGTAATGAGTTTCAAGAGATCTCAAGGTTCATTCCCGGCCAGTATGTCCAGCTATTTGCTGTAAGAACGACCTTTTTGGTCGTTCGACCCTCCGGTCATAGGTCGGTAGAACTACCTCTTCTACGTGTTAACACAATCAGTGTACCATGCCCACTGACAGGTAAGACCTCCAGAGATTTGCTTCTCTGGTAAGGCAGACAGGAAAGCAAGGGGGTTCTGTCCCTGAACATTCCCTTATTGGGGCTTCCCTAGCTCCACTGAGCCCGGGAAGTAGACCGTAGCAAACAGGGATACCAACATCCCATAAACAACCATACATGCTCAATAGATTGCCAAAAATGAATAATGACGCATGTATGTTATCAAAGGAGTATAAGATATTAATGCTTAAACAAATACAATAAAAACTCGAAACCGGGCGGGAACTAGGCAAGTGTACTTACCTCTCACAAGAGCTGGAAACTCCCCTAGTTTCCTCCTGACGTGTCTCTAAGCCTCTACGTCGATATCTGATAGCAAAGTCTCTATCAGTGTCAAAATAGCAACAACCCTATATCCTAGATGCACATGCATAACTCTCTCGCTTTCGGTGGTCCTAAGCTCAATTAAGCGGGTCCTTAAAACCATTTACGTGGTTACCGACCATTTTCTCTCATTTCCAAGCCCTTAAGTTGACTTTCAATTCTTGGTCAACTCTGGTCAAATTTAGTCAACTTTAGTCAAAGGGCCTACCTCACTTCCATTTACCATTGTACGAATCTTTGTTGACCATTTCTAGTCCTTAGTTTGACCCTCGATCCCTTCCTGGTCAACTTTGGTCAACTAGTCAACTTGGCTTTCACTGCTTGAGTGGAATACACCCTATTTGATCATTCTTAATCAACTCAACTCATTTGAGCCCACCAACTAGACCCAACAGTTTAGCTTAACCTGGTCTTATCTTTTATTTGACCTATTATTAAGATACCTGCATTTTATGGACAGGCATAGCTCCATTAAACCTTACCAAAGTAGTTAAAAGACACTTAAACTATGAATAAACTTCTTTGTTAAAACCAGCCAACCTGTGAGCAACAAACCTTAAGAATTCACAAGTTCTAAACCTTTAAACATGGAATCTGAAATTTCTTACAGTATGTAGAGACCCTTCTCTATCCAAGCCTACCCATTATTATTCTTTTCCCTAGATCATTATTCTCACAATCCATTATGGAACCCGATAAAGACCATAAGTCAGAAATTTAAAGACAAACAAGGTCAGTTTCATATCCTTTTTGGATCCAATCATCACGCATAGAATTTATATCCATGCCTACACCCATTTTACATGTTAATCTCACTCAAGAAAGCCTAGGATCTCTATAAAAGCTTCAAACCTATCAACCAAACTAATCCACCTAACAAACAACATGGAGTTTACCATTTCCAAACACCTAATCTTAACCTTTAAAACAATTCAACCATTCCTGATCCTGAGATTTCCTATATCTCTGTCATTAAAATTTAACTCATTCTTTATGAATCTAGAAACTCATGAGCATTCAAACGTATAATTCTTCAGGGCATGAAGATTCTCATTCAACAAAGATTACAGGCTTACCAGAAACGGGGACGACTTGATAAGTCTCTGTGAAGAGCCCTTTGCTTGGTGTGGTGGAGCCTCTCCGTCCGTCTTTAGTGGTCTTTAGCGATGGGCGAGTGGCTCTGTGATCTCTCCTCTCAATACTCGTGGAGACAACTGTGAAAAGCACTCATGTTGTTAACATTGTCCCATCTTATATAGAGCCTTAGAGAGACGATCGAGATGCCTGACTCAAGTAACGGCTGCTTGATCTCCTCCCCTTCCATGCTGGACGATCGCGGCGAGAACGTTCACCGTTTTCATTTCCTTGTTTTAATACTCTAGTCTCTCTCTCTCTCTCTAAAACTCACTACCCGTTTGAATCCGCCCATGCAGCACGTTTTTTTTTTAATCATTATTTAAATATTATTATTATGCCTGGATTTTAAGACAGCTCCAACATAACATATAAGCTATATGTTTTATAATACATATCGATTCTATTATATATATTATTCTCTCATTTTCCACCATAGCAACCAAGCTTCAGGCCTTTAATGGCTGCCAAAGCTTCAAAACATTAATAGCAGCCCATTTTAACATTTACCATTTTTTTTAACTTGACAATATATATATATATATATATATATATATATATATATATATATATATATATATACCTTTTTACTCAATCAATCCCAAAATCAATTTTATGCGTCAACTATTTCATGAAAAAAAAATTCTTTAAATAGTCGAAACATTTGTAAATTTTTATTCCACAAAATTCTGGATTTTACAATCCTCCCCCCTTACAATAATTTCGTCCTCGAAATGACACCACTGCTTACCACTGAGTAAACAAATCTGGATAACGTTTCTTCATATCCTCCTGGCGTTCCAAAGTTGCTTCCCGTTCTGTGTGGTTACTCCACTTCATCTTAACATAAGGAATAGTTCTATTCCTTAACTGTTTGTCTTCCCGACCCAAAATAGCTACTGGGCGTTCCTCATAGGACATATCTTCGTGGACTTCTACAGGAACTTGGGGGATTACCCGTGTTGGATCTCAAATACACTTCTTCAACATTAAAATGTGGAAGACATCATGAACCTGAGCGAGATCCTGGGGTAAACCCAGCCTATAGGCCACAACTCCTATGCGTTCCAAGATCTCAAAAGGTCCGATATATCGTGGAGGAAATTTCCCACGTCGACCAAACCTTATTGGAATTCCTGGTCGGATCTCTTACGGTCTGCATAGCTCTTCTGTCTACTCTGAGCGGCCTTGAGTCTCTCTCTGATCTTTTTAACATGCTCCTCCGTCTGTTTAACAAAATTTGGCTGCTCAAGTGTCGCCTCAGCCACCAGCTTCCTTTCGCCCACAACACCCCAACCAATGGAAGTTTGGCACTTCCTCCCATAGAGTGCCTCGTACGGAGCCATCTTGATGCTTGCCTGGTAGCTGTTGTTGTAGGCAAACTCTATTAAGCTCAGACGTTCATCCCAAGACCCTGTAAAATCTATCGCACATGCCCTCAACATGTCCTCTAGTACCTAGATGGTCCTTTCGGATTGTCCATCTGGCCCGTAGGTGGAAATCATCTTTGAGCGCTAATCCGTGCTCCGTAGGCGTAATGCGAGGCTCTCCCAGAATCTGGAGACAAACCGAGTGTCTCGATCAGAGGTGATCGACACCAAGATTCCATGCAGCCTGACGATTTGATCTATATACAGCTGGGCCAGCTTCTCCAAAGATGCTCCCATCCTCAACGGTATAAAATGGACCGATTTAGTCAGTCGGTCCACAATAACCCAGATTGATTCATGACCTCTCTGAGTACGTGGCAACCCCGTCACAAAGTCCATGTTAACGTGTTCCCACTTCCACTCCGGAATGAGTAAGGGTTGTAACATCCCTGCCGGCTTCTGGTGTTCTGCCTTTACCAACTGACAGGTGAGGCACTTAGCCACGAACTCCGCAACATCTCGCTTTATTCCCTTCGACCAGAAATGATCCTTCAACCCTATATACATCTTGGTACCTCCAGGGTGAATAGAGTAGCTCGAATAGTGAGCTTCCTCCAGAATTTACCTTCTTATTTCAGGGACATCTGGCACACATATTCGTTCATCAAGTCTAAGAGTACCATCTTCATGGACTCTGAACCGTATTGGTTCTCCTTGGCCCATGTGCTCCTTGATCTCCTCCAGATCATGATCTTGTCCCTGAGCAATCCGAATCCTTTCCAATAACGAGGATCGGATATGCAAGCTGGCCAATGAGACATCCATCGTAGGCAAAACAACCTCTAGATCGAGCCTTCTTATATCCTCCAATAGCGACTTCTGAGTCGTTAACATAGCGGCAACTCCATATCCAGACTTTCTGCTCAGTGCATCGGCCACCACGTTTGCCTTGCCCGGGTGGTAATGGACACTGAGATCGTAGTCCTTAATTAGCTCCAACCAACGCCGCTGTCTCATATTCAACTCTTTCTGTGTGAATATGTACTTGAGGCTCTTATGATCGGTGTAAATCTCACAAGGTACACCGTAGAGGAAATGTCTCCAGATCTTTAGGGCAAACACGATCACTGCCAACTCAAGATATCGTGTGTGGGGTAATTCTCTTCGAATGGCTTTAACTGTCGTGATGCATAAGCAATCACACGCCCTGTAACACCCCAATCCCACATAGGGACAGGTGTCACACCAGCCAGCCCAGATGTGTCCACGAGCCCAAGGTACATCCAAATCGATCTAAAAATGCGGAATAATGCAGAGCGGTAATAGTAAATCATAATAAAACTGGAACTCTTCCAACCAAAAGAGATGAATCTGATACAGATCTCCACAGACTACACGTCTGGGTCTAGTCTCCAAAAGTTAAATATAAAATAAACATATAATCTACAGAGTACACAACGGAAAGGAAAATGACTGTGGGCCTTGAGCCCGGCTATGTCACTTTCTCACCGGATCTAGTTTCTACCCGAACTTTTGTGCTCATATACGCACATAAGGTGAGTAAGAAAGAGGGACCGAAAGCTCTGAGCTTCGGTGATATGTGACTCCCTCTTGTCGAGTCCACTAAGACCCGTACATCCGAAAATATAATCTTGTATATGGAAAGTAATCTCTACTCATATACATGCGAAAATACTGATAAATCGGGGCGATCTATGCATTATCTTCGCAGTTAGGAAGATCATCTAATGCAATGTCCGAGAAAACCCGAGAAGTCATCAATCACTAACATGCCTGTTTATGTCTCATGAGATGTCTAGATATGTGAGCGTCTATCGATAAGAATGCACTTTGTAGGATCAACTTGCTAAGATCTCAGAAAAATAGCCGCGAGGTATCCCCCGATCTGGGTCGTATGTGAAGCCTCGAGGTTTCCCCCGATCTGGGTCTTCACTCGTGGTACCGAGCACTCCAAAGAGTCGGGAAAGGGTTTTAAGATAAATTTATTTTTAAAACAAGGTTTTGATGCTAGAAGTTCATTTTGAAAACAAGAAAACCTTTCCCCTACTCGGTATCAAGTTGGTCTTAGCTCAACGGAGCCTCATCTGCATAGCAAGGATTATCTATACAGGATGCAAAGATCGATGCTCACGTCCTATATCTATCTCATGTCTATCTCATTGATCTACAGCTAGTCATATGCAGAAAACATCAATCTACAATAGCTGTAAATAATCGTAAGCATTCTCAAACCGAGAATAAATCATAGCCGATCAGAATCATTCTCAAACCCGGAGTAAAACCTTATCCAAAGAATATAAACTGAAAACAGGATAAATCCCGATCAAAATACGAGCATGTACAGTAGGTCCACTCACCTGTGGTCCTAAGTAAGTCAAGCCTGACTAGAACCTCCTGGAGTTCCTGACTTGGCTTTCCCTTTCCCTAATAAACAAAATACGACTATAATAAATACAAGCTCACTAGTCATAATCTTCTATTGGGCCCAAATCCATATAAAAATAGGCCCAATATCCTAGCAACACATTAAATCACCATTTCACTAAATAATTACCAGGATAGTGTAACATAAGACTTCCAAATTAATTATTCCCTAGAACAACCTAATTAGATGCCACGCTCCATTTCATGCTTTTAAGTCACTTAACTACTATTCTTCCGCCGAATCGATTGTTTAGCGCAACCAACTTGGGTCGCGCACAACTTTCGATCCGCGGGTCCGATCGTACCGATCGAACATCCGTCTCGAAGGTTCTTCGATAAACTTTCTAACGATACCCTTTAATCCCCGATAGGGAGGGTACAAGGGGGCTAAATCTTGCCCTGAACAGGGCTGCCCCCCATTTGCCCGAATGAAAATTCGGCAGAATCTCTACTGTTTTAGGGGCTCCTGAATAAGTACAATCATTCACAACAATCACAAGTATAATTCTACACATTATACCACATTTCCAATTCCTCCTAACAGCCCTTATTCCCATTCCACAAGTCATCCAATTTCCCACCCAAATTCATACAATTAATTTTAGGGTTTTTCCCCAATTAAACCCAATGTTCCCTAACAAACCTCACCGGAGAGAGAGAACCGGGGTGCTCGTCGTCTAAACTGCCCCCTCGCCGGAGAAGAGAGGAAATGGCCGGCGTTGATGCTCTGTCCGGTTGGGAAGTGCAGTGCCGCAGGGGGTAGTGGGTGCATCGAACTTGGGCTGCGGGCGGCGCCAGAAGCTCACAGGCGGCGCAGCCGTGGCAGGGTCTTTGCTTGGGGAGGGGCCTTGTGGCCGGGGTGATCGCGAGTGGCGCGGGTAGAGTGGCTCGGGGTCGAGCAGGGAAGGAGGGATCGACAGCCTCCTCTCCTATTCGTCTTCAATTCAAACCCCCCCACCGCTCTATTAAGCTGCTCGGTGGCAGCCATGCAAGAGCCCACCCATGCACCGCGACAGTCCTCCATCACTCATGCCACCTCCAGCTTTCTTTGTCGGGTCCCCACCCGCCGACTCCTCCTTCTCCAAAGCTGGTCAGCTGCTCGGCCCTCTCCCGTTCTCATCATCCATTACATTGAACCTTAATTCAAGCTTTGAGCCCGACCCATAATTAATCTAACCCCACCCTAGATTAATACAATTATTTTGTCACAAAAATACCTATTAGGAGTAAACCCAATTAAATCAATTTTTAAACCTAGGGCGTTAATTAATTCAATTCCAATAACCCTCGTGATAATTGAAATATACCACTCGTTATTATCTCATTAAACACCGGCTTTTATTTACCACCTACATAATTCTTACAAAGAAAGCCGGATCGTTACACGCCCATCTTGCATCAACACACAACCAAGACCAGTCTTACATGCGTCACTATAGACCGTATACCCACGATTACTCTGTGGTAACGCCAACACTGGTGCAGAAATCAACCTCTGTTTTAACTCCTGGAATCTCTTGTCACAGGAGTCGGTCCAAATGAATTTGGTACCTTTCCTGGTCAGCTTAGTTAATGGTGCTGCTATAACCGAGAAACCCTCAACGAATCTCCGGTAATAGCCAGCTAATCCCAGGAAACTCCATATCTCTCGTACCGTAGTTGGTCTCTTACAATCCACAACGGCCTCGATCTTCTTGGGATCTACTGAAACTCCAGCTCCACTTACCACGTGACCCAAGAAGGCAACTTTGTCCAACCATAATTCACACTTGGAGAACTTTGCATAGAGCTGATGTTCCCTCAAGGTTTCTAGCACAATTTTTAAATGCTCCTCGTGTACCTGATGGCTTCTTGAGTCGACCAGTATATCATCGATGAAAACCACCACAAACTGGTCCAAATATTGATGGAACACCCTGTTCATCATGTCCATAAAGACTGCCGGTGCATTGGTAAGCCCAAACGGCATTACCAGAAACTCATAGTGCCCGTATCTAGTACGGAATGCACTCTTCGGTATATCCGTCTCTTTAATCCTCACCTGATGATACCCTGATCTCAAGTCAATTTTGGAAAATACTTGAGCTCCCTGTAGCTGATCTAGTAGGTCATCAATTCTTGGTAGAGGATATTTATTCTTTACAGTCACCTTGTTCAACTCCCGATAATCGATGCACAACCTTAAAGACCCGTCTTTCTTCTTGACGAAAAGAACAGGTGCTCCTCAAGGTGACATACTAGGTCTGATGAAACCTTTATCCAACAATTCCTCTAGTTGGGTCTTCAATTCCTTAAGCTCCGCAGGCGCCATCCGATAAGGAGCCTTAGACACAGGAGATGTTTCCGGAACCAAATCAATAGAGAACTCCAGTTCTCTTTCCGGGGGTAATCCCGGTAACTCTTCCGGAAACACGTCAGGGTACTCCCTTACCACGGGTACGTCTGAGACCACAATCTCCATATCCTTCTTTACCTCAGAAATAGAAGCCAAGTAGCCTATACATCCACCCCTAAGTAACTTCCGAACCTGGAGAACTGAAATCTCCTGTACCAGGGAACAGGTTTGGCTGCCTTTAAAGGTAAATTCTTCTTTTCCCGGCATCCTAAACACAACTCTCTTCTCACGACAGTCCACTACCGCGTAGACTGAAGAGAGCCAGTCCATCCCGAGGATTACATCGTAATCCTTTAGGTCCATTACATGCAGGTTTGCAAGTAATCTCCGCCCCTCAATCACTCATTGGGCATGCGGTACAATCCTCTTTACCAACTTTGCAGCTCCTACCGGGGTGTCTACGCACAACTCCTGGGGTAGATCCATAGTAGTCAATGTATGTTTTCGAGCAAATCGTGCAGATACAAAAGAGTGTGTGGCTCGTGATCAAATAAAGTCTTGAGGCGTAGAATGAACTAATCGAAATGGTACACATGCCACAACATCACCGATGCACATTAGCTTCCTCAGTTGTCAAATGGTAGACCCGTCCATGGGTCATCGGCCTCTGCTGTTGCTGGGGTTAACTAGGGGTAGAAGGCTGTCCTGAAGTCGCCTTCCCCTTCTTATCTCCACCTTGTGGTCTTGGTGGTGGTCTAACAGATTATCAGGAAGCCTGTTGTGATCCCTGAGTTCCTCTCACTACACTCTGCCCCTGTTGTCGTTGCGGACATTGGGCTTTTTGGTGATCCAAAGCCAAACAAAAATAACAACCTCCAGCTATCCTTGGGCACTGGGACCTCTTATGCGGTCCCTTGCACTCGTAGCATTTCAGGGTTTGGGTCACATTGACTGATGACCCTTTGCCTCCAGATGAGGCCGTGGACCTGGTTGGCTTTCCATAAGGCCGGTATCTGGTATCAGGCCTCCGTTTTCCAGAGCTCTTTCCCGATGACTGGCCCTGGCTATTTGTTCCTTTGTCCTTTTTCTCTTTCTGGGATGACCCCTGGGCGTCCCCTTGGCAAGATGCTTCAGTATACTTGGCCCTAGCCACAACTTCGGTGTAGGTCTTGCACATGTGGCTGGTCACAATCTTTTTCAATGATGGCTGCAGTCTGGCCTCAAATTTCATCACTCGGCTTTCTTCTGTCGGAACCATGTCAGGCAAGAAGCGAGCCAACCGGTGAAATTTTGTCTCGTATTGCTCCACAGTGGAGCCTCCTTGTACAAGTTGGGAGAATTGCTGTCCAAGCTGTACTAAATGTCCTCTTGAGAAATACTTGGCGAAGAACGAAGTCCTGAATTCTTCCCAAGTCTGAAAGGCCTCTCCTTTCCTCAGTCTTATCTCTCCGAAGTACCAATCTTCTGCGGGTCCTTGGAGCATATACACGGCGGTCCTGATCTTCTCCGTCTCGGTGGTCTGGAAAACCTCGAAGGTTTTCTCCATTTCCCTTATCCATTGCTCGGCTGGGTGGGGATCTGCAGCTCCGTCGAAAGGTCGGGGAGAGGGTCTCTTAATCTCCCCTAGTAATCCTCTACTTGACGTGGGGGTGGTTGTTGGAGGTGGTACACGTTGTTTTCGGGTCTCCTGAATTAGTCCCAACATTTCTCTCATGAGTTCCATCATACTCATGGGGGGTACCTCCCCCCTTGGGTTTTGGCCCTCACCAGGCGCCGAAAGATTAGACTCCGAAAGTGTGTACCTCCTGCTCAACTTCCATCTCGTCCACAGGTGGGGGTACCTCCCTACCCTGCGGTTGGGGTACTTCTTCCACAGGAGGCTGTGGCATCTCGGTAAGACGAGGTCGCCCTCGCCTACCCCTTCCTCTACCCCTACCACCTCGACCTCCACGCAAGTGATCCATAGTTCAGCTGTATAAGGATTTCAAGGTTACTTTTATTCCCAGCAAGACAAGTGATGATAAAAACATACTTTTTATTCATTTCAAGAGCAACGACTAGAGACAACATGAGAAACAAAAGATACTAAAGGACATAATATAAGTAGTTCATACAACACAAATGTTTGTAAGACTACGATTATTCTAATAATGTAATCTAAAACTTCACCCAAAGTGATGCTTGTCGAGAGCGAGGGAGTGTAGTCGGCCACAGGTCGATGTCCTCCGGACCCACAGTGGTCCCCTCATTGAGTCCCGGTGCACCCATTTGGGCGATAAAAGGCTAGGTGCTCCCGATCGCCACGCGGCCTACGGCACTGCAGAGCGGGCCTACACTCTGCCATATGGTGCCCATATACTCCACATCGTCGGCACCAAGAGATCCTGAGAACTGTAGGAGATGGACCTACAGCTCTCTCCCGAATCTGAACCCCCAATCCACGGCAGTAATCTCGAGCTCGGCACACGTGCCGGGGAGAGATACTCGGGCTCACTATCACCTGCACTAGTGGAACCCTGGGTCCAACGTCCACTGGCCTCTGCATAGCGATATTGTCTCTAAGTGCACATACCAGCATGGTAACCGTGGTCTGAAGCCTGTCAACCTTCCGGTTGGTTGCTTCGACCGTCCTCCTCATCTCGGCGAGGACCTCCGCGGGCTCAGACTAATCGGCTCAGGGTGGTGGAGTGTTCTCCCGGATAGACTCCACCTCATCGTCAGTCGAATCATCACGGTACGATGGTCCCGACATCCTACAAGTAAACCAAGTGTCAATCTAACGTACCACTATCTATACTACCCCAGTCCCGCACTCAGTCTAAGCAACTGACTAAGGGCATCTAGGGTTTGCTATCTGTTCTATCTAGAGAACTTTGTCTCTGATACCACTTTAATCTGTCACGCCCCGACCCGGATCCCGGGACCTCGAGCGTGTCAACAGACCGGCCGTATTTAAACAGAGGAAAACTCCACTCAAATACAAGGCCTAAAAAGGTGATAAGCAGATAACAAAACAATAACATAAAAATAAACTCGAGTTCATAAGAACATAGAGTCATCAGGGTTCGTAGGCCCTATAATAGTCTGGTCCCTATACGGGTCTTACAAATAACAATGCTCATAAAGTAAAAGATAAAGGAGTCTCCTAAACCTTTGATCTCCCTGTGTCCTCTCCTCAGGCTCCACTCCCTCCTAAACCTCGGAATCTGTAAAAGAGGAAAAATGAAACACATGAGCTTTCGAATGGAAAGCCCAGTAAGTACCCCTACGGGTCACAGTGATATAGATAGGAAATATGTCAACCAATGAGATCATAATACCAGCAATATAATCCTAGGAGTCTACCAGAAACAAATCAAAGGTAAGACCCCTAATACAGAAGCCCTCGAGCTCTGTAATGAGTTTCAAGAGATCTCAAGGTTCATTCCCGGCCAGTATGTCCAAATTATTTGTCGTAAGAATCCACCTTTTTGGTCGTTCGACCCTCCGGTCACAGGTCGGTAGAACTACCTCTCCTACGTGTTAACACGGTCAGTGTACCATGCCCACTGACAGGTAAGACCTCCAGAGATTTGCTTCTCTGGTAAGGCAGACAGGAAAGCCAGGGGGTCCTGTCCCTGAACATTCCCTTATTGGAGCTTCCCTAGCTCCACTGAGTCCGGGCAGTAGACCGTAGCAAACAGGGATACCAACATCCCATAAACAACCATACATGCTCAATAGAATGCCAAAAACGAATAATGACGCATGTATGTTATCAAAGGAGTATAAGATATTAATGCTTAAACAAATCCAATAAAAACCCGAAACCGGGCGGGAACTAGGCAAGTGTACTTACCTCTAACAAGAGCTGGAAACTCCCCTAGTTTCCTCCCTCGACGGTCTCTAAGCCTCCACGTCGATATCTGATAGCAAAGTCCCTATCAGTGTCAGAATAGCAACAACCCTACATCCTAGATGCACATGCAGAACTCTCTCGCTTTCGGTGGCCCTAAGCTCAATTAAACGGGTTCTTAAAACCATTTACGTGGTTACTGACCATTTTCTCTCATTTCCAAGCCCTTAAGTTGACTTTCAAATTCTTGGTCAACACTGGTTAAATTTAGTCAACTTTAATCAAAGGGCCTACCTCAATTTCATTTACCATTGTATGAATCTTTGTTGACCATTTCTAGTCCTTAGTTTGACCCTCGACCCCTACCTGGTCAACTTTGGTCAACTAGTCAACTTGACACTCGCCTGCCGTGGAATACACCCTTCTTGATCATTCTTAATCAACTCAACTCATCTGAGCCCACCAACTAGACCCAACAGTTTAGCTTAACCTGGTCTTGTCTTTTATTCGACCTACTATTAAGATACCTGCATTTTATGGACAGGCATAGCTCCATTAAACCTTACAAAAGTAGATAAAAGACACTTAAACTATGAAAAAACTTCTTTGTTAAAAACCAGCCAACCTGTGAGCAACAAACATTAAGAATTCACAAGTTCTAAACCTTTAAACATGGAATCTAAAATTTCTTACAGCATGTAGAGACCCTTCTCTATCCAAGCCTACCCATTATTATTCTTTTCCCTAGATCATTATTCTCACAATCCATTATGGAACCCGATAAAGACCATAAGTCAGAAATTTAAAGGCAAACAAAATCAGTTTCATATCCTCTTTGGATCCAATCATCACGCATAGAATTTATATCCATGCCTGCACCCATTTTACATGTTAATCTCACTCAAGAGAGCCTAGGATCTCTATAAAAGCTTCAAACCTATCAACCAAACTAATCCACCTAACAAACAACATGGAGTTTACCATTTCCAAACACCTAATCTTAACCTTTAAAACAATTCAACCATTCCTGATCTTGAGATTTCCTATATCTCTGTCATTAAAATTTAACTCATTCTTTATGAATCTAGAAACTCATGAGCATTCAAACGTATAATTCTTCAGGGCATGAAGATTCTCATTCAACAAAGATTACAGGCTTACCAGAAACGGGGACTACTTGATAAGTCTCCGCGAAGAGCCCTTTGCTTGGCGTGGTGGAGCCTCTCCGGCCCCGTCTTCGATTGGTCTTTAGCGATGGGGCGAGTGGCTCTGTGATCTCTCCCTCAATGCTCGTGGCGACAACCGCGTGAAAAGCACTCATGTTGTTAACATTGTCCATCTTATATAGAGCCTTAGAGAGACGCATCGAGATGCGACTCAAGTAGCTTAATTTGCTTGATCTCCTCCCTTCCATCTTTGGACGATCAGCGTAGAACGTTCACCGTTTTCATTTCCTTGTTTTAATACTCTAGTCTCTCTCTCTCTCTCTAAAACTCACTACCCGTTTGAATCCGCCCATGCAGCACGTTTTTTTTTTTTTGTAATCATTATTTAAATATTATTATTATGCCTAGATTTTAAGACAGCTCCAACATAACATATAAGCTATACGTTTTATAATACATATCGATTTTATTATATATATTTTGATAAGCGTTCAAATGAGCATATTTACATACCATATATATACTTATTTTCATGTCAAATGCAATGATTTGTAGCCCGCCGGTACTTAAAATGCTTCATATTTTGTAAACAGGGCATAAATAGGCCACCCCGAAGAAAAGGAAGCATTTCTCAACAAAATGAAGTACAAACGAAGATATTTTGAAGTAAATAGGGGGTGAACGGCCTTGTGAACGGCCGTTCACACACAGGCACAAAGCGAGCACAAAGAGAGTGTGAACGGCCTTGTGAATGGCCGCTCATCCGCTCGTTCAGGAAAGCCGTGGAGGTGAACGGTGATGAACCGCCAGCTTCACCTCGCCGTTCGTAACAAGTTGTGAGGTGAACGGGTGATGAACGGCCGGGTTGACCCGCCAGCTCGTGAAAGGTCGCGGAGTCGAATCTGACCGATGAATGTGCCGTTCACGAGGCCGTTCATCGTAACTTTTGCAGTTTCATGAGCCCAATCAAGAGCAATGTTGTAATTTTTTTAGTGGAGCCCTAATTCATGGGTATAAATAGTTAAGTATGAGAGTTTAGAGGGGGGGTTGGCTTGGGAGAGAGGCTAGAGGAGAGATTAAAACTTGAGAGTCATCACCCCCAAAATCTTGAGAGTAGAGAACCCTTGGAGCTACAAGCTTGGAGGTAATGGTGTTCTCTATTAACCTTTCTTTAGTTTGTAAGCTTTCATATTTTGGTTTGAGTTCCCCATTTATGGGGAACTAATCTATTGGTACTTGGGTATGTTGAACTTTTGGATTGAGCATTAATAGCATTGAATGTTTATGATTATTTGTTGGTACCTTCTTGAATGTCTAATGAATGTTATGTATTGATTGTAATTTCATCACTAGAAATTACTTGTGTGCAATACAAGGGCAGAGCTAGCGCCTCCTTGTATTAGGAACTTGCTTCATTAGAGAGTTTCATGAGTATACCGAGGAATCGGGTACTAGAAGGGCGAATGACTCTTTTATATGAATTCACCCCCATGATTCTTCCAATATACATAAAATTCCTTGAGCCTCATATCAAGTCCTAGGAGACTAGTCATCCAACCACCTTGGAAGAGGGGTTGGGTGTAATTTAGGAATGACCCCTTGAGCTTCATATCAAGTCCTAGGAGACTAGTTATCCAATCACCTTGAAAGAGGGATTGGATATAATTTTGGGACTATTGGCACAAGAAATACCAACTTTGATTCATAAACATCTTTGCTCATCTTTAGAATTGAAATCCAAAAGGGATACATACCCAAGTATCCTTTCTTGCCATTGATTCACCCCAATCAACTCTTAATTTTCAGTTCTTATTCAAGCAATCCTTTGTAGCTCTTTAGTTTTGAAAACCAAAACTCCCCAAATTGCCATTTAGACTAGGTTATTAAAGCTTGGTTTACACTTAACAATCTCTATTCCCTGTGGTTCGACATCGACTTCCCATAGTCCACTTTTATTACTTGATCACGACCGTATACTTACTTGAACACACCCATCAATATTATTCTCTCATTTTCCACCATGGCAAAAGCTTCTCAGTGCCTTTAATGGTCACAAAGCTTCAAAACATTAATGGCCGCCCATTTTAACATTTACCATTTTTTTTTTAACTTGACAATATATATATATATATATATATATATATATACCTTTTTACTCAATCAATCCCAAAATCAATTTTATGGGTCAACTATTTCATTAAAAAAAAATTTCTTTAAATAGTCGAAACATTTGTAAATATTTATTCCACAAAATTCTGGATTTTACACTTATCTTGTTCTTGGGCTTGAAAGTTATTTCTTGCTATTTTAATCTTCTTGAAAGTTCTTAAGCAAGAAATGAAAGTTATTTAGCAGAATCTTGGCAGTAGTTGAAGTAGAAGGATTTGCATTAATTTAAGAGAATATTAGAAAATTATATTCTTAGTACAGTTACCCAACATTTTCTTGGCTGACCATCTATTCATTAATGTTAGTTCTTTTTGCCATTGGCCAATCCTACGGATCTTAGGCTTAAACGATGTTCACTTTTCATTAATGAGAATAGAAGCAAGTATTATCTTGATCTAATTTTATAAGTTTGTACTTTAATCTTTTAAATTTGTTTTCATTGATGAGTACATTGTACTTTTAATCGTTTGAATTTGTTTTCAATGAAAGGGGATTTTTAATAAGTTCAGATTCTCATCTTTGATCTATTATTTATCATTTATACATACTTTATTGACAATTATTAACTGAAGAGCAGATTATAAGATCTAGCCCATTGTTTTGGATTATTTATGTTCAAAGACTATTTCCTCCACTTCCTCTTGAAAGCTTGCGTTTTGAGAAGGCAGAAATGTCATGCTTGTTTAACTGAAGTTGACCTAAGGACTCTCCAATTTAGCAAAAAATTATGGATGATTACATGCGGACATGCTTTATTTCTTTCTTCTACGCCTTCAATTATACTAACATTTGTGTTTTTAAAAGATGAAGGGTTCTTTGTTTTCCCTTTTATTTATGATGTTGTAGTCTCGAATAATGTAGTTATTCTAAGATCATAGCTAACATTAAAGCAATAATGTGCCTTGCTTAGACTTGTGGACCAATCCAAGCCTGAATTATTTTTGTTTATTATCAAGTTAAACAGGATTGCTGATATTTTATAGTAAAATGGAGAAAGTACCAGAATTTCTTCTGAATAGCAAAAATAGTTTTGTTCGTCCTTTCTATTCAAAAAATAAAACCATTAGTAACAGCTGCTACAAACTTAAACTACAAGAAGTTCAATACATAAGGAACACAATTAAGTTCAACTACTATTATAGGCATCAAGAGTGTGTTCCGAACATGCCCCTTCTTTGAGATCTCCGCCCCTCCATTCCAACCACTTTCTTTTTAGTCAATCAAGAATCAAATTTATAAGTATGTATTTATTAAGTATGTGTGTGTGCGTGCGCACAAAAGCAAACAAAGCTTCGACAAGAAGTAAGATGATCTTAGATAATTCATTTTCATTCTTGCGCATGATTTACTTTCTTTGTCTTGTGTGTTCTTCAATTTCTAGACAAAAAAGGTTCTATTCTTTGTTTAGAGTTGTGGACCAATCCAAGCCTGAATTATTTTTGTTTATTATCAAGTTAATCAGTATTTCTGATTTTTTAATATCTTTAAATTAAATTTTGTGATCCCATTGTTTGCATGATGTATTGTTATCAATTTAGAAGTATTGAAGTAATACGACATCCAGATATAAAAGGAAACAACTTGCAACTATATTAGCTACAACACCTTGATCCCATTCCAATCACTTTCTTTTTAGTCAATCAAGAATAAAATTTGTAAGTATATATGTATTAAGTACGTGTGTGTGTGCGCGCACAAGAAAGCAAACAAAGCTTCAACGAGAAGTAAGATGATCTTAGATAATTCATTTTCATTATTGCGCCAAGTACTTAGGAATACATACTTAAACATAGAAATCTCTAGATGAGTATTTAGGAATTCTTGTCAAATATGCCAGTAGAAGGCTTCATAAGTAGTATGTATGAATTTTATTTTGGTTCACGAATCAAGATATGATAGGCATATTGTCTTAACAGTGCGTGATTTTAGAGTTCTCATTGCGAAAGAGATGTCTAACCAGATTAAAATAAAAAAAATGTTAGTCATGGAATTTGATAAATTGTATCTTTGATTTCGAGAAATGAATGAAAAGGTCGGGAATAGCAGTTAGCAACCATTTCCAATTAAAGATCAAGCATTAAATTTGGAAGTATGTATGTATTAGTTATGTGTGTGTGCAAAAAGCAAACAAAGCTTCAACGAGAACTTGTAAGATGATCTTAGATAATTCATTTTCCTATAATAATTTTGATTTAGGATTTACAATTTAATTTCTTATTAATTCATTTTCATAGGCTGTATGTGCATAGCCACTTTATCTATAATAAATTTGATTTAGGATTTAGGTTTTAGGTTTCAATGTGAACTTATGCTTTTTAGTTGTGCTTACTTAATACTATTTTCCTATAATAATTTACATTTACTATTTATTTTTTCAATTTGTCCATATCTTAGTTTTAAAGACAAAGAATGTTGATATTTATTTTTATCAATAATGTCAGATTTCGAAAATCATTTTTAACTAGAACAATGCCAGAAAGATCAGTAATATCACATATTGGTACTGATGACAATGTTGAAATTATGGATATTGAAACGCACACCATTGAAGGTATTAATGATTAACTCAATGGATTTTTAATCTTTTATATTTTAAAATAATAAAATATTTAAAAGATTAGATCATTTGTAGACATTAAACGAAGAAGGATTAATGAGCAACGTAGACAACGCTATGCAAGAATGTCAAAGGAAAATAAAGAAACATTGTTGATAAACAGGCGAGATAGATATTAAAATAAGAAAGGAAATCCCATGGAGCTAAGGATGCATGATTGCCATATTATGCAATCTGTTGCACGTTGTAGATACTGTGGTGGAGAAAAATTTGAACATGAATCACCAACCTTTTGTTGTCAAAATGGAGAAGTTGTTTTATGTGTTACACCTATGCCTATGGTGCTATATGAATCATATACTTCTGAAACTGATGAATCAGGACAATTTAGAGAATCAATACGTGGATATAATAATGTATTCGCTTTCACGTCATTGGGTGCAAAGATTGACAATAATTTGGCTAATATGAAAGGTGGAGCTTACACTTTTAAAGTACAAGGGCAAGTTCATCATTATGTACCTACATTGTTCCCAAATGATCAACATGCAATGTTTCTCCAACTTTATTTCCACGATACAGAACATGGGGCTACAAATCGTCTACGACATGTTCCTATATTACATGAGTCTACGATCAACAAACTTATGATGATATTGAGCATAAATCCTTACTCAATGTTTCTGAGGAGTTTAGGTAGCTTTGCATCTTTAGCGAATCATGTTATAGTGATTAATAAAGATTGTGGTTTGGACCAAAGAGTTTACAATTTACCAACCAGTTCACAAGTTGCAGCTGTATGGATTGAAGGAAATGAACTTGAGAATGCTTTTGCTTTCGAGATATCATTGTTCATGGAAAACAGAATCATACTTTTAAAGTACAACCATATTATGAATGTTATGATCATCTCCAATATCCTTTGTTGTTTCCTAATGGAGAAAATGGATGGCATAAAGGGATCGAAAGAAATAAAGTTAATAGGACCTCACGTCCTATCCAAGATTCAAATAGATATGCACAAAATGAACCTTTGAAGAATTACTTTCTTACGAAAAAGGTATGGGGATTTATTAAGTTGAAAATTTTAGAATGAATTTATACATAATATACTGAGTAGTTCAAATTTTTTGTAGGTCTCACTAAGAAAAAGGTCAAGGATGTATCATGTCGGGAATATTATTGTTATTTGTTGCAAATAAGATCAAACTCACAATCAGCTTTATTATTTTGTGGCCGTTTGTTTGAACAATATATCGTAGATATGTATGTCAAAATTGAGACTAAGAGGTTGGATTTCTTTTATAAAAATCAAACCGCAATACGAGCAGAGCTATATAAGGGAATCATTGATAGTGTAAATGTAGGTGAAACTCGAGGTGAAAAAATTGGAAAAAGAGTTGTTCTCCTAGCTTCTTTTATTGGAGGGCCACGAGATATACGAAAGCGTTATCTTGATGCTATGGCTTTGGTTCATCGATTTGGTAAACCTGATATTTTCCTCACAATTACTTGTAATCCAAAATGGGAAGAAATAACCTCTCGAATGAAACCTTGGGAAAAAAACATTTAATAGGCCTGATTTAGTTACCCGTGTATTTCGATCTAAAATAGAAGATCTCAAAAAGAAATTGTTTAAAGGTCATATCTTTGGTGTTGTAGCTGCACATGTACATGTAATTGAATTTCAGAAAAGAGGCCTACCACATGCTCATTTTCTTATAATTCTACAAGGTAAAGATAAGATAGTGGTGGTGGATAGATTTGATTAACTTGTTTCTGCAGAGCTTCCAGACAAAAATGAGGATCCAATTTTATTCTCTTTGGTTGTGAAACATATATTACATGGACCTTGTGGAAATTTACGTAAAAGTTCTCCTTGTATGGTTAGGGATAAATGTAAATTCCATTATCCTAAATCATTTGGTTCATAATCTATGGAACGCAAAGATTCATACCCAATTTATCGTCGAAGGAACAATGGTCATTCTGTGATGGTTCGAGGACACAATCTTGATAATCGATGGGTGGTTCCTTACAATCCTTATTTACTTAAGCGCTACAATTGTCATATTAATTTTGAGATTTGTTCATCAATTACAGCTGTGAAATATTTGTATAAATACATTTACAAAAGGCATAATAAAGTTGCTATAAATATTAGAGATGAAGAATCTCCATCTACTGTTGATGAAATTAAAAATTTCAGAGATGCACGATGGGTTTCTGCTCCAGAAGCTATATGGAGAATATACAGCTTCAAACTAAGTGAAATTTATCATTCTATAGTTCCAATGCATGGGCATTTGCCAAATAAACAGTTGGTTACTTATTGGAAAAATAAAGATTTGAAATGTTTGCTTGATGAAGATAACTTAAGCCACACAATGTTGACAGAGTTTTTCAATGGAAATCTATATGACAACAATGCAAGAAGCATGTTATATAGAGAGTTTCCGGAAAAATATGTATGGGATGAAAAAGCACACCATTGGCATGAGAGAAAAAATAAACGCGTGGGTTGGTCCAAGTTGTTCTTTGTCATAGCCCATCCGTTGAAAGATATTATCTAAGGTTGCTTCTGAGCCATGTTCATGGACCTACTTCTTTCAATGATTTACTTATAGTTGATGGCAATTCATGTTCTTCATTTAGAGATTCTGCAATTAAGCATGGGTTAATTGAAAATGACAATTCTATATTTCTCTGTTTGCAAGAAGCAGCATTATATGAAATGCCATTCATTCTAAGAAGGTTGTTTGCAACATTATTAGCCTTTTGCGAGCCAATTGAAGTTGGGTTATTATGGAAAACTTTTTTAAAGCTATGTCTGAAAATTTTTATGCAACAAATCGTTCTCTCAAGAAGATTGGATCTCTGCTACTCTTGTTGATATTAGACGTTTTCTCAAGTCTATGGGAAAGATGATAGATGATTATGATCTACCATTAGTATCAACTGTAGTAAATTCAAGTCAAGTCCCCTGTGATATTTTAGAAGAGATGTCAATTATAACTCCTACTGAAGACGTACAATCTGTCAATTTTTTAAATGTTGAGCAGAAAAATGCTTTTGAAAAAATTATTAGCAGCGTTAACTCTACAGAACATGTTACCTTTTTTATAACTAGTAAAACATTTCTTTATCGTGCAATTCTTGCTCATATAAGATCTAGAAAGGATATTGCAATTGCAACTGCTACTTCTGGTGTTGCTGCATCATTACTTCACGGGTGATTAGATCATTGCACATTCAAGATTTAAAATTCCTTTAGAAGTGAATCATTCCAGTGTATCTGGTACTAAGAAACAAAGTGGACTTTCTCAATTACTCCAATTTGCTAAATTAATCATGTGGGATGAGGCCCCTATGTCAAAAAGACTAGCAATTGAAGCATTAGACCATACTTTGCAAGATATAATGGAAAATAACCTACCTTTTGGTGGTAAAGTTATGGTCTTTGGGGGTGAATTTCGACAAGTATTACCTATGGTTCGCAAGGCTAGAAGAACACAATTGGTAGATGCATGTTTAGTAAGGTCTTACTTATGGCCAAATATGGAAAAAATAATTTTAAAAGAAAACATGCGGGCTAAGAAGGATCAAGACTTTTGTAGTTTCTTGTTACAAATTGCTGATGGAGTAGAGTCTGAAATAGAAAAGAATATCATTCAGATACCAAAGGAGATGTTGGTGCCATATATAGAAGAAAATCTATCCAAAGAAATATTGATCCATGCAATTTTTCCGAAGCTTAGTGAATTATCCAAAGATCCATTATATATTACTGAGCGAGCATTATTGTCAACTAGGAATTCATATGTTGATGAACTTAATGATATTATCATTAACAAAATTCCAGGAACTGCAATTGTTTTTCACAGCTTCGATAATGCTGTTGATGAGAATAATACAAATTACCAAAGTGAGATTTTGAATGCCATGACACCAAATGGTCTACCTCCACATAAATTGATTTTAAAAAATAATTGTCCTGTTATGCTATTGAGAAATTTGGATCCTGCAAACGGGTTATTTAATGGGACAAGATTGATATGCCAATCATTTCAGAAGAATGTCATACATGCTAAAATTGAAAGTGGCCAGTATGTTGGTAGGGAGGTACTATTACCGAGAATACCAATGTTTCCTGCGGAAAATGATGGCTTCCCTTTCAAATTCAAGAGAAAACAATTCCCTATAAGGTTATCCTTTGCAATGACTATAAATAAGGCACAAGGTAAAACTATACCATATGTGGGGATCTATTTGCCAGAAAATGTTTTCTCTCATGGACAACTATACGTTGCATTGTCAAGAGGCATATCAGAATCAACAACTAAAGTTCTCATCAAACCCAATTCGGAGTGTACCATACCTGGATGTACTAAAAATGTCGTTTTCAAGGAAATTTACGAAGATATGAATTGAAATGTTAATATGTTATATTTTTATATTACTTGACTTACTATTTTCCTATATTGCAACAAAGTATGAACACATTCGTCACCCTTAATTTTATTTTATTTTGGGCAGAAAATGACTACTTTGGAAACTCCCAACATGAAACGCTTTACTTTCTTCGAAGAACTTAGACTGGAAGTAATTAACTGGGTTATCTTGTGCCAACTTGTTTACAAAGGAGATGTCGGCACATATTGCAATAATAAAGGATTCAGAAGCGTTATGAAAGTTGTCTTTGCAGATGAAGCAGTTAGTCTTTCTAAAACTGTAAAGTTTTTGAACTTTTTCATTGATGCTTATACTAAAACATTTTTTTCCCACAAATTCAAGGCCATCGAATACATGCGACTTTTTTTAATGAGACTATAAAATCTTATGAAAGTATCTTATATGTGAATAAATTCTACTGCTAAATTAAAAATAGCTCATGAGAAATATAATTTGGGGAGTACCAAATATGAAATTATAGTTGACAATCGATCCAAAGTAGAAGAAGAGGGCATCACTTAGTGGGTTCACCAATTCACTGAAATATAATTTTGTTTCTCTTCAAGAATTGTCCGAACATCAAGCTTCGAACGCTCTAATAGGTATGTTCCTTAATATATTCATAGCATATTTTAATCTTTATGATAAATATATCTAAATTAAGTTATTTTTTTCCTAGACATAATTGTCGTGGTTATTGCTGCAAAGAAAGCAACAAAAGTTAAAAAAAAAAAAAATAGATGGAAGCGAAGTCATTCAACAAATTTTGATGGTTATAGATTCGACGTAAGTGGCATTTAAAAGTTCAATTCTTTCATATGTAAATTAGGTTCTTCATTAACTCTTAGCCATTTTTTAAATTTGGAAATTTTATAATTTGTTTTCATGATAATCAAGTTGTTCGATCCCTATTCGATTGACCTTGTGGGGAGATCTTATATCAAGGAATGGAAAAGAAATAGAAGAAGTTGTTGATAAACGACCAGTTCTTATGGCAACATCTCTGAAAATTGACAACTTTAGAGGTAATAATTTAACATATAATGATATAACATATGTTATTTGAGTGTTCATATCAATCATTACTTTGAATGGAATGTAGGTATTTGTTTGTAATCTACAACACATAGAATATTGACTTTAAACCCATCTTTGGAGGAAGGGCAAATGCTACATGCATGGTAACATTTACTTGCAATTTACGATTATTATTGTTATGCTATGAAATGCATACTTTCCAATAACATGTGCCTTTTTTTATTTTCTTTTTGGTTATTTGTTTCAGGTCATGTGAAAATGCTACAAAAATTGTTAACCATATAAAGGATCTAGATGTTCCAAAAACATACAATAACAACATCAAAGTGGTAACACTTTCAGAGGTTTTAGATAATATATCTAACGACATTGACGAGGCAAGTATATCATGCCATTAAATATAATCTTTTCATTTGTTATGGTGTCGATATTATCTTGTTGTATATTATTTTCCGGGTAAAAGTATGGGTAGCCGAGGTTAGCAATCGACAAGATCCATAGTACTATGCTTGTATATCTTGTAACAAAAAGGCATCATAAGAAAATGGACATTTTTTTTGCAATAATTGTAAAGATAAAAAAGGAAAAGAGTTCACCTATAGGTAAGCTTTCAAATATCAAAAACATAAAACTTATTTATTATTTCATAGAAATCACAAAACTGAGTATGAATCTTTTTTTTTCCATCAGATTACTGTTGCGTGTAATAGTTGAAGATACCTCCGCATCAATTTGGATTACAATATTTGATAAAGTTGCTGAGAAAATTCTTAAAACTACTGTTAACAATCTTCGGGAGCTTAAGCTAACAAGTATTTATAATAAAATAGCTTATTAAACTATTGAAATTTTCCTCATAAATATATTGGTTACCATTTGGTCCTAACAGGAAATGGATAAGCCTAAATACAATGGTTGCATGGAAACCTGTCTTTCCAAAAACTATTTATTCACGGTGAAAATTATTGAAGGACACAAAGATAAGCCTTGGATGTCCAAATTTTCTTGTGTAGATACAGAAGAATTAACCAGTGTAGGAGAGATGATGGACCAATTTTCTGGAGATCAAAAGGCAACGTCATAAGATGCAAATAACAAATGTGGAACTTCATCAAATGCTAATCGGAAAAGAAAGCTTGTACTCAAAGAGGATGAATTTTTGTTCGGAAAATGAAACACATCGACAAATGGTCAAGAAATTATGGGGAAATTCTTCTTCTTTGATATAGATATAGTTTTATAAGTTAAAATGTATCTAATCACAAACTTCATGCAATGTCCACTTCTAACTATATATTTCATGACCTTAAGATTTTGTGGTTTTGATTTCTATATTATAATCGAGGTACTTGATTTTCATTGATCAAAACTTTCAAACAATAAGGTAACAATTGCTGATGAGTTTTTATCTCAGCATCATATAGAACAATGCTATTCTTTTATCTAAACTTTTAACTTCACTTTTAGATAAATATGCTTCCCTGGTTTTGATATGCTGGGTTGTGATACTGCAAGGAGACATTTGATTGATTTAATGCTACGTGCCACATTTGCTTTCAAAGCGATTTTGCCACAGATAACATCATCAAAGTACTCCACGGCGAGAGAGTTGGTACTCTTTTCCATCAAGATGCACATCTATGGGTTTCATCAAAAGAAGTTGGCGCATGTGAAATGGTCGTTTCAGCTAGGAATTGTTCACGGTGTCTTCAGGTATGAATCTTATTTACCAACAATAGATGCTATGTTTGACAAAGTACACCTGATTTTTAAGAAGATACTACTGGATAATGTTGATGCTTTGGAAGCCAATGAAAAGTTGATTAAAGTTGAAAATGTAGCTGATATAGTTGCTGCTCAGCAGGCTGCATACGAAAAATCATTGATATCACGTCTGACTTTAAACCCAGGAAAGCCAAGATACCATGAAATAAAATTGTTGATTTTATATTATTGTATGACAACAGTATGTCATATTGGAACCTACTATTGGTTTTTTGTCTGAGGTATAATTTCAAGCGATGATTTTGTTTGAAGACATCACATCATATTTGTTTGATTTTTCAAGTTCTTCACAATTCTTGTTGTTGTCATCAACTATAGATGTTAAATTATCATTGCAATCTAATTGTTAACTATCTCACAGATTTCAAGCCTTTCCAACTCCATCAGTATACTTGCAAATATGAAAGAATCAATTGGCTGTGTTCTGAAAGGAACAGAGGTAAGGATGACAGCAAAAGGTCGAACTTTGGATGGTCCTTTCATTTTATATGACGATTTTGTAATTGCATTTGAACCTTAGATGTACTTTTTTAAGAAATTTGTTATACTACAACTCTTTTCACTCAACACAGTAGAGGTGCAAAATTTGGGATTTTGTGGTTGTATCAATGTCTTACATTGTTTTGAATTTTGAGTTTCGATATCTATCCAACTTGCAGATGGTCTAATCTTGGAGAAGACATCATGTCCCTTGGTTGTTCTGCTAATTGTTTTTGAGTCACAACACTGCTGCCTTGGATTCGAATTGGTAAAATTTTGCTCCACACCTTCTACATCAGTTTATTTTCATGTGTTTCTTGTGGCTCTGTACATTGCGACAATTAACTTGTATGATATCCACCTTGATTCTGTGCAAGAATGGAAACGAGTGATGTATGTTGTTGATTCAATAAACAATTTAATTAGAAAAAATGTGTCAAATTTATAACTTGTGATCGATGTTGTGATGAAGATGTAATTTTTTTCCCTCAAATCTTTTCCTTTTTTAAGATTAATGCCTCATTTTTTGGCCTTATGTTTTGTTCTGATGGTATAGGTTGCATCTTTAGCAGTTCGGAGTGGGAATGGCATTCTTCTTAAAGGAGGAAAAAAGCCACGAGATCTAATGTAATCTTGCGTAAGGTTCAGTTTGCTTCAAACTGTCTTGTGTGTTTGTTACGCCCCGAACCCGGGTCCCGCCCTACAAGACGCTTATTAACGCCAGTAAGCGTACTTATAGGGTCACCCCTATAAGCACGCAAGGCTCGGTAACACAAGTAGATAAATAAAACAGAGTTTAAATTATAAATCAGCGGAAGAAAATAAAAGTTAGGATTTTCATAATCAATCCTATACAAATGTCAGGTCCTAAATGACACAAGATCTTCACTCAGAAGGAGATTTGAGGCCCGCAAACCTCAGCTCAAAATATCCCCAACGCTGTTAGGCTGTCCCGCGGAAGCTCCCTCTAGAGTCCCGCTCCTAGCTACTCGTCGTCACCTGGGAAAACATCAAGCAACCAAGTGCATGAACCAAAGAAAGGCCCAGTAGGATCGCACATAAATCAATAAAGGTGGCGAAAGCTATAAGCAAAGAACAGAATAAAGCAAGTGCAAATATGCAAGTGAAACAACATCACGAGCCAATAACAAGTCTCTGGAATGCGGATAAATCCACAGATGTATTCAATCTCTGGCATATGTGATACTAAGATGTCTACGACATCAACGACGCCATCAACATCGTCTTTGGCCTAAGCCGGATAGCGCTATAATAATCATGTGCACATGGCCAGAAAATGCCGCTCTCTGACTGAGCCAGGTGGCCAGATATTATACGCCCTCTGCTAGGGCATCCGTCCGATGGAGCATCAGCTGCTCGTGGCCAGATATTATACGCCCTCTGCCAGGGCATCCGTCCGATGTATCATGCCTAAAAGTAGGAGACTGATAGTACTAATACTTAACAACAAGTATACATATATATCCAAGGCAGCAACATCTTGAATATATAATGATCAGTGACCTCATCGAGATCGAAAGTCAATACATATCTAAGAAGTAAACTCTACTCAAATACGCATAAGAAAAACATGATAGCAACGATCTCCTCGAGATATAAAGCCGATACATATGAGGAAACCCATCTCGAATATATATTGGGAAACTCTCGAGGAAATAAGAGCACAAAATCAAAGCAAGGTAGGAGGAAGGAATACTCACAAACAAGCAGAGCAAATTCGATTAGAGTATACCAACTCAAGCAATGCAGAAATAGAATGTCGATAGACTGCTATAGAGTACCAACCCCCCTTGACCATCCCTGGTGCAAGTAGCATGCTAGAGGGTACTCCACTGGCCATATGCCATGGAGTATTACTCCCATTGGCCATATGCCATGGAGTACCACCTCCTGGCCATCCCACAACAACAGAAGAAGAATGTCAAGGGGTATTCCTCAAAGCCCGGATCATGCTCCGAATATACAAGCTCACAAATGCAACAAGCATAACATATCAAGAGACGAGCAGTATCAAAAAGATGGACTCCAACATCCATCTAGCACAACAACAAATGTAAATCAATAGAATACTATGAGTTAGAAATACTCCACGCATGCAGGTGCGACATCCTACCGAAAATACTGAACAACAAGTATATATTCAAGGAAACAATCCTTCTTGAATATATAAATAGTAAATCTCAAAGAGATATGAAAAGTAGAATGGCAAGCATATATCCAAGGAGGCAATCTATCTCGAATATATGAATAGAAAAGAAATTACAAGTAGGGTTGGGAGTTAGAAATACTCACAACACCCGGTGTGAGAGCCTACAAAATATATTGAACAACAAGTATATATCCAAGGAAACATTCCATCTCGAATATACATATGAATAGAAAGAAATCACAAGTAGGGTAGGGAGTTAGAAATACTCACTACACCTGGTGCGAGAGCCTACCTCATTCGCTTCTAGGACCTACCCAGGTCCGAGTCTTCCACTCGGGTCCTGGACCACCTCACCACGTCCTAAACATGGTAATTGTTCATCACATAATATTTCATAAAAATCTGAATGTATTACATGCATTTAATTATCTTAATCGTGAGTTTACCGAAATGTCGGCTTTTTAATTTATAACCGATAGGTTAGGGCCATATAACACATGCCCACACCATTCTTATTAGTTTAAATACATCCCCGAACTATCAAGATGATCGGAATCGAATTCCAATGCTTTTGGAGGACATTAGAATTAACAGTTTACTTTTTTGTCGGTGGCTACAGTACCTCAAATTGAAGTTCGAAATCTTCACCATTTTATATCATACTTCTAGTATATCATATCCACAATATTATATTCCATTCCCCCCAAAATTGGGCTCATTATCACTGCTATAAAACCCATAATAAAATGAAATAAGATAGGTGTTTTGCTGTGCTACAGTGTTTCCTGCAGTTTTCCATTCCTTGGAGTTCAACTCTTTACAATATTTTTGCATTTGATCACACCTATTCTTAATCCAAGGAAGTGTGAAAACAATCCCAAATACTCAACACCTTCCATCCTATTATTTGGTAACTAAAATGCTTTGAAAATACACTAATTCAATAGCAACAAAATCCATGTTTGCAACATCAATAGCCAATGCAAAGATAACTTATATGTTCAACAAGGGTTTATAACGACCAATCAAGAGAATACGAATTATTTATCTTCACTAGCACAATGTATGAAATCGAGCCCCTCAAGAGTTCTCCAATGTGCTTAAGATCCCTCTCTTAGGCATCACTTTACTTATCATGAATTCCATGTCTTCAATATGAATAATTAATACGAAGATATGAACTTCTACTTAATACGAGATATACTCATCTCTATCCTTAGTAATATAAATAACAAAATAGATACTAAGTAGTGTACTTAACCCTTAGGCATCGACTAAGACAAAATACGAAATTGGAAGCCAAAATACGAAACTGCAGAAATTTCAGGCTGTCATGCGCAGCTGGAAAGGCTGGGTCGTAACTTATGAACCATAAGTCAGAATCCAATCATATAAATCTCATTAGAAAGAAGACTTCAAGATCTTTCCAACGGCGTGTAACACAACCCGAACAGAGCTGTGTACAGGGAGAAGCTTCCCCTCGAAGGGGACTGACTTTACCTGCCAGTGCTATCCCAGCTGGGAATTCCTACTTGAAGATATTAACTCGACAATGAAGAGAAACAACCATGGTAACCCCCATACCTAGCATACTCATATCAGTAGCCTCTAACATGAAATCTAAATACACATGAAGCGATCCTAAACATGAAAATCAGACTTCAAGGCTCTAGAGACTCATAGATTTCATTGAGGCATTCTAACAAACATCTAATGTGCAACTTCATACATATCATGCATCCACACTCCAAATGTACCTTATAAACACTTGAATTTACAACAACATGCTCTAGAGACAATCACATACATGCCCCATAACATTCCAGCCTTATGACATTAGTTTTCATACAACCAAATTCATAGAGGCATTTCATCAAGCAAGTGATATACACATCCAATTTTTAGAACAACAACCATCCATTCGATTTTAAGAATTCTGATATTTACAAACTTGCATCTCTTACAAAGCTAACAAAATTCTTCATACATACATTCCATGGCATCAAGCTTAACACATTATAATTCTAAAAATCCCAATTCATGTCAAGTTAATTTCATCCAATCAACCCACTAATTAATGTGTAAATTCCCCCAAAGTTAGGGCTTACAATCATGGAGTGATGGCCAGTAGCGTCGCAAGTCAGCCTTGGTAGCTGAGGCCGCACGCGTCTGAGAAAAACTACAGTGGTACGCAGCGTAATGTGTAATGCGATGCTATGCCTTGGGTGATCGTGGGTGTAGCAGCTGCTCACGGTATTCTTGCCAGGCTGACTCACTGTATCTTTGCTCGCGTGGGCTGTAGCCTTGATCTGTGATCTTTACTTCCTTGAGGCGACGGCCAATGATCTTCTTGTATGGCGCGTGGGGACTTACAATGGCGGGCGTAGCCAGAGATTGGCCCGGTGGGGAGCTTTCAGGGGAGGGAAGAGAGGGTGTGGGTAGATTAGGTCGAGAGAGAGAAAGAAGGGAGAACGATGCCCTTTAATTTCAATTGAATCTCAATTGAAGTATAAAACCTAAGTTCCTCTCTATAGGTTCATATATGTATATTTTAATATTAATCCATCTCACTCAATTACCATGGTTGGAAATTTTCTTTAATCCTTTAATTAAATTAACTTGTCATCTCATTAATATCAAATGAGTTTAAATTAATTAAACTATATCAAATCTTTATGTCACATCGCCCATTGGTTATTATTATTTTTCTAATAATTCATCGACCCAGATCCGAAAATCTTGAGTCAATGAATTCAGTCGTCACGGGTATACTATGGCATCACTTGGTACGTTCTCGATCCGCTTGTAATCCATTTTTCAGGACTTGAATATTTGCTGTTTTCCTCAATAATTAATCTGATTTAATTAGTACTTAATTAAATCTGGATTAATTAGACCTTTATAATTTTCCCAAATTTCATCACTTACCATATTAAATTATTGTTTAATAAATTTTGGAAATAAATAAATAAATATTTTTATTTATTTCGGGGCGGGTTTTACAGTGTTACTGTATAATTTTATTAATTTCTTACACCAACATTTGTAATTTTGTGTGTGCCTGGAGCCATCCCAAGTATTGTTGGTGAGAAGCTTATTGGACCTGTTACATCAAGAGATAAGATTCTTTATTTGCTAAAGGTGAGATTGCATACAAGAAAGAAGAAGGCGGACCTTGTAAATTACCTTTCTGATAAGCATCTCAAAATTTGGCCAGCTTGATGATCTGATTTATCTTGTGATTCCAAGAGGAAGCAATAAGCTTGTTACTCAAATCCATGATTCAACCAAGATTACTGTTCTAGGTCATGCAGGTAAGACAAATAAATATATTTCACATTTTCGTTGACTATGTGTCACGCCTCGCCCCGGATCCCGGGACCTCGAGCGCGTCAATAGACCTGCCGTATTTAAGCTGAGACAAACTCAACTCAAATACAAGGCCTAAAAAGGTGACAAGCAGATAACAACCCATAATATAAAATAAACTCGTGTTCAAAAGAACATAGTGTAATGCCTGCCCCGAAATAAATAAAGACTTTTATTTATTAAATTCGAGGAGTTTATTAATTGTTAATTAATGGAAACTATTTAACGGTAAATTAATTTGGGTAATTAATTACTGGAGGAAACAAGTTAGAGTCCCCGGGAAAAGTGGATCTGGTCGGGGACAACGATAACCCCGTGATGCCACAGTGCGCCCGTGACGAAGGATTTGACCGAAAGCCGATATTTCCGGATCTGATCCGACGAGAGACAAATCCCGTGATACTACAGTACACTTGTGCCACGGGGACCATTGACCCGAGATTCGCGGATCTGGGTCGGGCATGAGGATGAGAGAATTATCACAGTGGGCCCCGACAAGAAATAGATCACTTACCCGTGAATACATAGTGCTCATGTGGAGGAATAGTTGACACATGTGACTTGAGAAAAAGTAAATAAATAAATAAATAAATAAATAAAAATGCATGTTTTATATTTGACCAGAGAGGAGAGAGAGAATGAAATATCTCTCCCCCTCTCTCTCCCTCTCCCTTCTTCTTCAGCCGCGCCTGGCCCTTGCCCGCGCCCTCCACGCCGTCGAGCTCCCCGTCGCCTTCTCCTGTCATCGCCCGGCCTTCCAGGGCAGGCACGTGCGTGCGTCCACTTACCCGCAGCGCCAAGACGCCTCCCGGCGGCGCGCTTCCGCCTGGCCACAAGGCCCGTCCCCTCACTGGAGCCCCTACAGCCACGCACCGGCCACGGCGCCTCTTCCCTCCTCGCGCAGCCTTCCCAGCACCATCCGGAGCCGCAGCCCGCCCACTCTGCAGCGCTCCACACGCTGCCGCGTGCCGCCGCCTCTCCTACTGCCCGCCCTACAGCGGCCGCCTACACGCGACCAGCCTCGCCCTCCGTGTCCAGCCCACGCTGCCGGTCACGCAGCCCGTCACAAGACTTCGCACGCATACATCCCCTCACGGATTGGCGTCGACGGTGAACACCTAACCTTAATTTGGAGGGGGGAGAACCTAATTAATGAATGAATTAAACCTATGGTAGCATTAATGGTTATTAGAGGGTAAATTGGTGGAAATCCAAGTGTATTGGATGTTATTGTGTGAATGTTTGTAGATTATCGGGAGCCGATAATCAGGGGAGGTGCTGTCCGATTTTTGTTCAAAATCGGTTCCGGGCTGCCCCTTCAGGATACAGTTCGGGGCAGCAATGGTACTCCGATCGACACGATTAGAATGTCGTTAGAAAGGGAGGAAAGAGTACTTTCTAATGAGAGCTAAATCGGGGAAATCCGACTTGCAAATTGAAAGTTATTGGCAGTTCTCGGTGACTGCGCGCTAGAGTAAAAATACGGAGTTTTGTAGGGACCTAGTGTGCCCACTTAAACCATTTAATTATGCATGATTGTGAACATCAAGTATAATTAACTAGGGTGTATGCTATTTACTAGATCCTGACCCGGACGCGTGAGACGCGATGAGGATTAAGGGATTTCTCTCCATATGAGGTAGGCTCTCGCACGGGAGGTTTGTGAGTATTCCTTCCTCCTACCCCACTTTGATTTTGTACTCTTATTTCCTCGAGAGGTTCCCAATATATATTTGAGATGGTTTTCCTCATATGTGTTGGTTTTATATCTCGAGGGAATTGTTGCTATCATGTTTTCTTATGCGTATTTGAGTAGAGTGTACTCCTTAGATACGTATTGACTCTCGATCTCGATGAGGTCACCGATCATTGTATATTCAGGATGTTGCTGCCTTGGATATATATTTATACCTGTTGTTAGGTATTAGTACTATCAATCTCTTACTTTCAGGCATGATACATCGGACGGAAACCCTGGCCGAGGGTGTATAATATCTAGCCACCGAGGGCCCCTAAACATTGAGGCATTATAATATCTCGGCCACGAGCACTTGATGCTCCATCTGACCTGAGACCCCGGCGAGAGGGTGTATAATATCCGCCACTTGGCTCTACCGTCAGAGCGGCATTTTCGACCATGTGCACATGTATCTTTATTGATGCCAAAGCGGGTCCACCTCACTCTTTGGCTCTTGTGGCCTTGAAATCCGGGTCTCGACAAATGACAAGCGGTTAATATTTATAGTTGGTGTGGGCGCTTACTTACGCTTGTGAGCGAGGGGGACGCGGAGGGCACTTTCAGCGAATTCCGTCCGAATTATCCAGCGATAGACCTGTGAAGAGGAGGAAGAGTGATCGGAATTGGGCCTTTCTGCCCGGATTTAACTCCGATGCTTAAGTCAGAAATCAGGGTAAGAAGTCCTAGGCAATGCTTTGTGTAATGTGTAATGAGTGTTTCTTTTTTCCGGCCCTTTTCCTTTTGTCCTTCCTCTCCTTTTATAGCAAGTTAGAGGCGGTTTAAACAAATATCTTGCAAAGGCTGATTGGGTAAAGCGGTGGGCTAGGTAAATATCTTCTAAAGGCGATGGGAAAATATACTGGCCTAGCGTGTAGGTGCTCTCAGTAGGTAAGTAGAGTAAATATCTCGCCTTGTAGTAAGTGGATAAGGCCTACTTCTAACATGAGGCGCTACATATTTACTTCTCTTCTTCCACCTCACACCTTGTATAAGAAGGTACATTTATAATTCAGGCGGACTTGTTCGGCGGGATTTATTCCTCACGTTATTGCCGAACGGAATTGTGCAAGGTTATTTGGTGATATTGCCACGCGTGGCCAAAGATGCTACGTGGTGAGAAAACACGGTCCCTATGTGTGACAGGTGGTCCCTAGGTCAATGACATCCTGCCTTACCAAATATATCCAGTAACACTAGTCCCCTAAAATGTACTTGTTGAAGAACTGCGAGTAGAGGTGAGCTTAATCGCGACGCTTCGCTTGGTTCGAGAACAAGTATTCTTCTTAGTTGGCACGTCACATGTAGGAGTGGGCTTAGCCTATGGCTATGGTATACGTGTTTTTAATAGGTGACCGGACGTTCTTGTGTTCTCTTTCTTGTATTTGTTATCGAAGTAGATTTTTCTCCGAAATTTTTCCTATTTTTCTACTTAAGGGCTTGTATGGGTAACGTTCATAGTCAGAAATCTTTTGTATCATGGCTCAACGTTTGTCTTTTTATAAATTCTTCACTTTTAGCCAATCCTCTCGCCACTTGCGAATTCCTAGCTCCTTTCACGAACATCTATCGGAATTAAGGACTGGGTTTATCCACCTAGTAAGTCCCAGAGCAGTACATTGTGTGGCCGGGCGTTCTATTGGTTAACGGGGACCACAGTGAGCTATGCATCGATGCACGGTGGGAGGCTTTTCATGTTGATCACGGCATGGAGGCGGGGACCTTTTAGTTGTCACTTATGCGAGGGTGTATGCGTTTGAATTTGAGATGTTTGGAGGCGACTCCGCCAGTAAAGAAGTGGGTCCCTACCTTCGCCCCCGTCTTTGATCCGTGGTTCTCCTAGTGGGAACGAGGATAGTGACGGTTGCGGGAGTTCGTGCATCTCCTCCGAGTCTCATCCGAGCGTGGCTTCGAACGAATCCGCGGATATTTAACTTTAGTCCGTCGGATAACATGTTTTTGTTATTTTTGCTTTGTTTGCGTTCGTCATGTAACCTGAATAAATGATGTTTGTCATTTTGTTTGTAAATCCTTTCGCGTTTTTATGGCCTTCACTGGCGATCCTATGTTGGAATGTGTGTTTTGTCTTTTATGGTGTTGGTCCTATGGTATTGTGCTCATTATTTCTTTGAGGGACATGTGTCTTTGGCACTGTTTCATATTAAAGGGGGGATATGGCGTGACATGCGCGGTGTGCGTTTTGTCAACAACATGATGGGCACGATTACCAATATGTGTCAGGCGGCGTTTGGTATGCTGACGTGGACGGATTTCTTGGAGGAGTAATAATGGCTTATTGGAACGGTCAGGATTTGGGGACCTTTGGTTCAACGGTTTTGATCGGAATGTAACACTGAGATCTAACGGCCAGGGATTCGTTGCTTTTCATATATATGCGAAATCGTATAGGCCGAAAAAGGTTTATTTCGAAAGTTGAATCGTGTCTTCTTCCTAAGATTTCTTCTTCTTCTCCGGCGAGCTCTGGTTTCGAGTTTTCTGTGTTTGTGTTATCTTTTTCTTTCCTAAGGTAATGGCTAGCGCTACTTCTTCCTCCTCTAGTTCTTCCTCATGAGCCCTCGATTCCTTCTCCGGCCCAACCCTACGGTTTTCTGCTGCGATCCCGTACGATTCCGGGTGGACTTAAAAGGCGTCGGTTTGTGGTTCAGCGGGTTCATCCTGCTTCTAGGGCAATGGGTAAGGGGTCGGACACATTCATAAGTCTTCTTGGACAAAAGGAAGTAGATAGCCTGGTAGCGAGGTATGAGATAAATCATCCCTCGCTTGAGGTTAGGGTTCCCTGTCTCGGGAGAGGCAAGTTCTCCTAGGGAAGGGGAGATAGCCATCTATCAAGATGCGCTTATTATGTGGCCTTAGGCTTCATTTTTCTGATTTTGCTAAGGCAATACTAGAAGAGTATCATTTGTGTCCTTCACAGTTGGCCTCAAATTCTTGGAGACTATTGAACGGCTTTGTTATTGTTTTCAAGCATTACGGAATAAGTCCGATCGTCCGTTGGTTCCGTATGCTTTTTAGCCTATGCCTAGAGTCTACTTGTAGGATTGGTATTACTTCTCATTTCGTTACGGGAGGAAATTTTTAGGGAAAGTTCCTTCTTCCATTAGCGATGGAAGAGTAAATTCTTCTTTGTCAAAAGTAAGTCCGAGTGGGATGTCCGAACAAAGTGGGAGGTTCCCGAGCGGACATAAACATGTGACGGGGCTAGACTAGAGAAGAGGAGGTTCTTCTTAAGTCAATGATGGGGCTATCCAAAGTGTACATGGATGAGTTCTTGACAAAGGAAAACCTTGTTAAATGTCGTTTAATAGTGTTAGCGGTAGGCATTATTCGATGTATCTTGCTAGTCCTGATTTTTAACTACGGTAATTGACTTATTTTGGCCCTTGTTTTGTAGGAAATCCGATGGAGGATGAGGACCTAAGCTATGTTAAGGGTCTTTTGGCCTCTTTCTAGAGGGCTGAGTTCACTGCGTCCCTTGCCTGCATGAGTGGAAGAAGAAGGAAGTGGTACTTGGCCAAGGGGTGATACCTCCAAAGAGGAAAGAAAGAAGAGGAAGAGAAAGGAGGCGGATTCTTCCAAGAAGGGTCACGGGGGTCCTCCACGGGAGAGGAGGACCAAGAGAAAGATTTCCGAGGGGCGTATCGGCTCGAGGAATTGCGAGGAAAGAAGCAGTGGGGGTGCCTCGGGGAAGAGGTTAGTCTTGCGGAAGAGAGGTCCGCCCGGCATTGTCCCCAATTTCCGAGGGTCCTTCTTCTAGCCGGCCGGAGGAAATCGAGGTGAGAATTTCTATATATATTTTTTCTACGGGTATGTTTCACTTAGAACTCTTAACTTAGGTTCTATTTTATAGGCGGAGGCGGGAGAAGCGGCCCTCTTAGACAAATTAAAAGTGGTGGATTCAGTTTTAAAGGGATCTGCCACTAAGCAAAAGGAGTTATCTTTTGAGGATACTCCTTTTATGACGTGGGTCCGTAAAGGACGCGTTTTGATAGCCATGAGGCCCGAAAGCGTTCTCCACCTAAACTCCTGAGGGTTTGGGAGGGAAGAGGCCGAAAACTTATCAACTATTCAGCTTCGGCCATGCTAGTAAGGGTTGTTCTCACATTTCCTTTTACTTCTAAACTTGGTGCGGTTTTTACGAAAGCCGCCTTGTTATTCTCAGAGATCGCATTAATCGGGCGATCGAGTCCTCAATCTTTGTCAAGAAGATTTGGCAAAGATGGAAATGAATAAAGCGGAACATCGCTTCGCTTAAGCTCTAGGGTGGCGGCCTTAGAAGAGAAGGAGAAAGAAACGACTTTGATGCTATCCGGGCCCTTGGCCGAGATAAATCCGGCGAGCTGCGAGCCCGGTAGCCACTATGGAAAAGGAGAAGGCCGATTTAGCGGCCCAATTATCTGCTTCTAAAGGTTCTCTTCTTACTACTTTGAGGAGACTATCAAAGGGTTACAAAATGAATCCAAAGCGGTTTGAAGAAGGAACTTCAATCGACTTCGGGATGAAGCGGCCTTTCGATGGGACCTAAAGATGAAAATTTCTTGAGCTTATCAGCCCGTGCAAAGTTGAGTTGGCGGAAATAAAGGGGAGCGTGACACACTAAAAAGAAGATTTGGCTTCCGGCTTGAAGGCTCCTAAATCCGACTCACATCGAAATTAAGGATTTAATAGAGCGAGCGGACAAATTAGAGAAGGAGGTTGCGGCTTAGGGCGAAAGTTAAAGATGGAGCCACTTTCGTATATATTCCGGTAGTGCAACAAGTGGGCCATCCACGTTCCTCCCTCTGGAAGTTTTGTCTATGGGGTCATTTGGAGTTTTGAAGAAGTTCACTGAGCCGAAAGAGCAACAAGTTATCAAGACTCCAGAGGCTCCTCGTCCCCTGCTACCTTGGAGCCTTCTACTCAAGTTCCTTGAAGCGGTACAGGCCCGGTTGCCACAGGGGGCCCTAGTTCTTAGGATGTTTTCTTTTATGAACGTTTTTGTAAATTCTCAATCACTTGGAAATGTAATTTCTATTCATATGAATGAAACGCAAACCTTTATTTTGGTGAAGGTTTATTTTCGAGTGATGGTTGTCTTTGAACCATGTAAGAAATTTGCGAACTTCTTTATTCTTCCTTTGGCTTTTAAGTTTCGTAACGAGTCCTTAGTCCAATCATGGGACTTTGTTGAGTGAGGTACTCGCCTTCATGAATGAGATTGTTGCCTCATACTTCGATCGGGATTTTTGTCTTTTGAGAGTTGTCGTTTATCTGTGTAAGATAATTCGGACTCGTCTTTTAGGAATGGGTATTTCACCACATTTTAGTAGAATGGGAATTTCACCGCATTTTAGTAGAATGGGAATTTCACCGCATTTTAGTAGATGGGAATTTCACCGCAATTTAGTAGAATGGGAATTTCACCGCATTTTAGTAGAGAATGGAAAAGACTTGAACTTTACTCCATGAAATTTAAGAGACATCTACAGAACTCATTGATAGTAGCGTCGTAAGTGTTGACATGGAATGGGCGGCTTGGCGTTTTCCGTCCATATTTACTAGATAATAGGTGTCATTTCGGACGATTCTTTCAGACGACGTAAGGGCCTTCCAGTTAGGAGTTAGCTTCCCGTTAGGCCTTTATTTCCTTGGAATTCATTTTCTCTTAGGACCGGATCACGATTTGGAAGAAGACTCTTTTTACCCTTGTGTCGTAGAACCTTTTGATTCTTTGGCGATAGGCGGCGACCTTTATTTCTCGCCATTTCTCTTCGTTCTTCAAGTAGGTCTAGTTCGCTTTCGGAGATTTTTCTCATTTTCTTGATGAGAACTTACTGGCGTGTTCCGCTTCGGGGAATGGCCCTTCTGCCCGTAAGTAAGAGAAAATGGACTTTCCCACAATGGGAGTTACGGTAGTTGTCCAGTAGGCCCAAAGGGCGCCTAATTTCTTCCACCCAATTGGTTCCATTTTTGGATACCCGGTTTTCAGTCTGGAGTAAAGATGCGGTTTGTCACTTCTACGGCCGTTGGCTTGGGGATGTGTCACGAGAACTCAATCACGGATTCAATTCAAGTTCGAGCGAAACTCACGAAAGCACAGGTTATCAAAGCTATGCGCCCGATATCGGAGATGAAAGCGATTTGGAATTCGAATCGTGAGATGACCTTTACGCCATAAGAATCCACTGGCAAGCTTTCTCGCGTGATCTTGGCTAAGGGCTCAACTTCCACAGATTTGGTGAAGTAATCGATAGCGACTATTAGGAACTTGATTCTTGCGGATCGAAGTAGGGAATAGCCCTAAAGATCAACCCCCAAATAGCAAGCGATGCGTGGGTGATAATTTCGCGTAAGTGGTGCCGGTGGTCGTCTCTACGAATTTTTAGAATGCCATTTGGCGGCATCATATTTACGGCGAGCGCTATTGCATCTTGAGTTAAGCGTTGGCGATGTAATAACCTTGCCGCAAGAACTTTGTAACTCAAGGCTTTGCCTCCTATGTGACCACCGCCACGATGCCCTGCGTGAATTTCTTGAAGGATATAGCTAGCTTACGTAGGATGTAAGCATCGCAAGAAAGGTTGTGTGTAGGACCTTTTGCAGGCTTTCGTTGATGATGGTGTATTGAAGCGGACTTGTAAGCGATCCGTCGGGCCTCCCACTTTGTTGGGTGAGTGCAGCCCACCTTGTAGGAAACTTTTATGGGATCCATCCAACTTGGCTCTTGACCACACTTTGTACCTCTCCTTCCAGTCTATCGATAGTCTTTGTGGGAAGGTACCGCAGTTAAAAGAGGATTACGCATCTCCGTTTTGGCGTTGTGGCCTTTTTGGATAAAGGCGTCCGCCTCTTAGTTTTAAACTTGGCAAATTTTTCTCAATCTGGAAATAGGCCAAGCATGGTACTATTTTCCCTCACTATGGCTTGGTATTTGACCATGTTTTTTTTTCTTTTGCTTCAAAGGCGCCGAGGGGTGTGGCGCCGCGACTAGGCTAATCGGAATACACATGCGGTATTTGAATTAGAGCCGGGCGAGGTGTAATCCGACAAGGAGTGCTTCATATTCGGCCTCATTGTTAGTCGCTCGTAATTGGAACTTGAGCAGCATGCGCCATTTTCCATTTAGAAGGAGAATAAAGGACAAAACACGCTCGACCTTTCTTGATTTGCCTACCCATCAGCATTATAAAGACCACGGGATGCTAAGGCACTCTTACGGATTACGTGAAGGAGCTTCGCCCTCATTCGCGAGGAAAAGTTAATTACTGCGATGAAATCGGCGGTACTTGGGCCTTGATTGCCGTTGGGGTTTGTAGGTGAGATCAAACTACGCCTAATTCTATTACCCAATTAACTAGGCGTCCGAATTTTTCGGTTTATGAAGAACTTGCTTTAGTGGCGGTCGGTCACCATATATCGTGATCACGTGGGCTTGAAAATATGGTCTCAATCTTGTAGCGAGGATGTAATAAGAGCAAAGGCCAATTTTTCAAGTGGCGGAATATCTTGATTCCGCATCGTTAAGGATCTTACTTGTGTAGTAGGCGGGCTTTTGAACTCCGTTATCTTCTCTCAAAAGAACCGCACTCCTTTGCCCGGTGGAGGCAGCGGCCAAGTAGATGTAGAGTTCTTCTCCCACTTGCGGCTTAGCTAATAGGCGTGAGGCGTCGGAGATAATTTTAAGCCCTTGAAAGGCTTTTTAGCATTCCTCCGTCCAATCCATTTTTGGCTTTTAGCGAGGGCTTGAAAGAGCGGGAGATTTTTCTCTCTCGGCTTTGGAGATGAATCACCAAGTGCCATAAGGCGTCCATTAAGCCGCTTGAATTTCTTGAAGACTTTTGGGCGATCCCATGTCAAGAATAGCTTTTGATCTTTTACGGATTTGCCTCTATTCCTCTTTGTGTCGAGATAAATCCCAAGAACTTCCACTGATCGAACACGAAGGAACATTTATTAGGGTTTAACCAGCATAGTGTAACTCGAGTGGTAGAAAAGCCTCTTGTAAGTCTCATAGATGTTCTTGACACCATTTTCGCTCTTCACCGGGGATATCATCTACATACGCCTCAACATTTCTACCAATCTGCTCTTTGAAGACTGTATTTATGAGCCTTTGGAAGGTGGCTCCAGCATTTTTCAGGCCGAACGGCATCACCATGTAGCAATAAGTTCCAGTGCTTGTAATAAAGGATGTTTTTTCTTAAATGCGCCTTTGGCCATTGGATTTGGATGTAGCACGAAAAGCGTCCTAACAAACTTCGACATCTCATGCCCTGTTATAGAGTCAACCAAACCATCAATTGATGGCAAAGGAAACGAATCTTTTGGATAAGCCTTGTTCAAGTCTGTGAAATTAACGCACATTCTCCATTTTCCGGACGGCTTTTTTACTAGAACAACATTGGCCAACCAATCTGGGTAATACACCTCTCGGATAAACTTAGCCTTTAGGAGGTTTGATATTTCTTCCTCTCTGCTGACCTTACGCGCTTCTGGAGCGGAATTTCTTCTTTTCTGTTTCATAGGCCTAAATGACTGATCTACATTAAGGTGGTGTTCTATGATCTCGCGTTTTACGCCTGGCATATCCTCTGATGACCAAGCGAAGAGATCAGAATTTGCCCTTAATACTCTCATGAGGTCTTCTTGCTGTGCGGTTGCCAAGTTTGCCCCAATCCGTACCGTGCGGTCTGCTCTAGTTGCGTCTAGGGGAACTGTTAGCAATTCTTCAACTGGTGTAGGCCGAAGTCCTTCATCTTCCCGTTCGGCTATTCTGCTGACTAGCATGGCTTCTGAAACCTTTGTTTTCCTTTTATTTAGGACTTTCCCTTTGAGGGTCGAGACGTAACATTCTTGCGAGCTAAGGGTTGGTCTCCTCTTACCTCTCCACTACCACTCTCGGTTGGGAATTTGAGGAGAAGATGGTAAGTAGAGATGATGGCTTTCAAAGGCGTTGAGGGTTGGCACGCCAAGGATCACGTTATAACTTGAAGCCGCAGTACAACCAAGAATTTCGTTGTCACTGCGGTTGATGATTGTGGTGAGTTTCCCTCATGTAGCGGTAGAGATCATCCCTTACTACATGTATCACCCTCCTGAGGAACTTTACTAAGGATGATTTTACAAGAAGTAAATCATCAGCGTCATACCTCATTCTTTTCGAAAGCACTCGAGGAAGAGAATGTCAACCGAACTTCCATGTCTATCGTAACTCTCTTCATTTTGGAAGCTGGAGACCTTGATGGCAATAACCGGTAGCGTCGTCGTCATGGGGGTGACGAACTTTACTAACTTTATCGTTATCATAAAAATGATGGGAGCAGCGGGTGAGACCTTCTTCGTGGTGTTTACGTCTCTTGCGTCGTTCCTACCATTCGGCATAACTTTTCGAGAGGCGGGCTTTCCTCTCTCCACAACCCGGGGCCACCACTAATAAACCCCACCACCTCCCTTTTTCTTCTTGAGGTTGTGAAGCTTCGTGTTCCTCCCGAATCTCAAGGTTGATATATTACTCCAAGCTGTCCTCTTGAGACGACATCCTCTATCGCATTCATCAAGTGGGTACACTTTTCCGTGTCGTGTCCTTTAGATTGATGAAAGCGGCAATATCTCTTGCTATTCTTTTGCCGCTCGGTATTTCTCCCGAACTCACAGCCATGTCAGAAGCTTTTGCTCTTTGATTTACATAAGGATATGGCTTCTGGTTTGATTTAGTGGGGTATGATGATCATATTTAACAATCTTTCCTTCCTTTGTAGGTTCTCGGGGCTGCAGCATATGTCGTTGAGGGCGTGTTGATGTTTCCAGATTTCTATTTGTGCCCTTGTTGTCCCTATATAATCTTCTTTCCTTCCGTATATCCGGGGGCCTTCTGTTGACACTTTGGTAGGTTTTTCCTTTTAGGGTGTCTACAGGCCCCCGTCGAGTCTCTTCTTCCTAACCCGTATAAATTTCATCGGAATTGATGTATTTTTGGGCACGGCTCATAAGGGCGGGAATTGTCTTTGGTGGATCCAAAGTGTAACATCCCAGAATTTCATAAGTCCATTCAGTAAAATTTTGAAAATTTAAATGAGTTTAATTAACTTAAAACAGATTAATTAGTATAAATCTCAAGTTAAAGAAAATTAGAATAAAATGGACCCAAATCCATCCTCGCAACTATATGGGGCGGCCGGGGCCTTAATGGGCCAAAGCCGGGCAGTTATATAGAATAGTTGGAGATGGATAGTCGGCCGAGTTAAATTAATTTAAACCAGAGATTAATTAAATGATAATTAATCCAGATTAATTAAGTAGGAATATCGGACAAAAGTTAGAGTCCCGATAAAGTAGATCTGGCCAAGTCAAAAGCCGAGATTCGCGGATCCGGGTCGAGAGAGAAGGACGACCCGTGATGCCACAGTTAGCCTGTGTCACGGGAGTCGCCTGACCCGAGATTCCCGGATCTGGGTCGGAAGAATTATTAATAAAATAATATTTTTAAATGCTGATGTGACATAAAGAAATAAATAAAATAATATAAAGTATTTAAAGATAATACTTTTAAAGGATAAAGTATTTAAAAGATAAAATTATTTTAATTAATGAAATATTATATATATATATATATATATATATATATATATATATATAATAAAATAATAAAATAAATTAAAAAGAAAAGAAAAAGAAAAAGAAATAGAAAAAGAAAAAGAAAAAAAGAGAGGAATCTCTACGTCTTTAAAAGAGCAGAGATGAGAGAGAGAGAGAAAACAAATCTCTCTCTCTCTCTCTCTCGATCTCTCTCTCGTCACAGCGTCGCGTCGGCCTTGTGAAGGCCACGAGCTTCACCGCCGGCCTTCTCCGTGCGCTTCCCTCCAGTGCACTGAAGCCGGCCAGCACTTGGCGCCTCCCCCCACTCACGGCCTCCACTGCGGTCCCACACGGCCGTAGCCGCGCTCGCCCTTCCAGGGCATAGCCGATCCGGCCAACTGCGGCACGCCCCACGCCGGTCTTGACCCCGCCGCCCCACGCCGGTCGACCCATGAACCGCGCGGCCGCCGGCCTGCGACCCCCGGCCGTTCTCGCGCCACCACGCTACCCTTTCCGTGAAGCCACCACAACAAGCACCCGTCCACGGCCCCCTTCCGACGAAATTTGAAGCCGAGGCGGCCCTCTTAGCTTCTACTGCAACCCTACACCGGCAATTAGACTCATTCTCTTCAAGTAAAGCCCTAATATTGAAATTGGGAAATTATAAATTGATGCATAATTTAAGAATAATTATGGGCTGTTAACAAGGGATTTAGGATATTGAATGTTAATGGAGTAATTTATGTTGAATGTGGTGAATGCATGTATATTTACGGGGCCCTCCAAATAGAGGAGGTGCTGCTAAATTTTCGTAGAAAGTCTTAGGTATTTTAATTGATTAACCGTTCATGATCATGTATAACACATGATTTTGTGAACATGATAGTAGCTAATCAATAGTTAACATTGACTGGAGTTAATTGTTCCAAGTAAGGGCTAGTTCGTAATATCATGTTGTAGGAATACACAATTCATTCTAATAGAGAATCATGCTTTAATTGATTAATGAAATTATCGTGCTTAAATAGTATAGAATGAGAATGTCTTAAGAATACGAGTTCCGTGTTCCTAAAGAAATCTCGTATTCTTTTTGGCATAGTATTCTATTTGGTTTTTCATTAGAAAACAAATCTAGAGATCAGACCCCGTATTTATAGAATTCATATTTCAATTATCAGGAAAGGGCAAAGGCAAGTCTGCCGCTGCCGAGGGACCGAGCCAGATCTAAGCTCGAATCAGACTAAGGTGAGGGAAATCTACCTGTACAGTTTGCTAGTTTTACCGTATTTTTATACGACACAGTTTTCAGTTTTAAAAGCGTGAACTTTGGGTTTCATAAAAGTTTATAGAGTTTTATAACCATTTCATGCTTAGTAATCGATAATGTAAAAGAGAACGATTCTGACAGTATACGTAAAGACTACATTCTATCAAAATACTTGTATAGACCCGAGTGGCTGCGTGAAGAGGCGAGGAGAGTCTGACGTTGAGTTATAGAGAGGGGTGATTTAATTCTCTTTTCAAAAATAGCGAACTATCTGTGTTTACTTCTTTTTTATAAAATCAAAACCCCTTTTCCATCCCTTTTGGGATGCTTTCGATTAATGCGTATATATACTCAACCTCAGACGGATATACTCGTTGGTTCTTTGGCCATGCGGTATTGAAGTAGATGTGTAGTCGAGAATAGTCTTGTGTATTAGATGATGCAGCGTTCCTCGCCTTCTAGAGATAGAGCTCATCTCGAGGAGAGAGAGGGGCAGTGCAGTTATCTAGGGGAATGCTCGGTTTCATATTTAATTCACAAGAGGCGAAACGAGTAAACTTCGGATATGCATTTTTTTAGAGAATACATCGATCAACGCGTTTACTTTAGCGATTATTCAGAGCGATTTTCGATATTTTTAATTGAGATGTTCTATTAGGTGTTTACACGCCAGCTTTTACTCTACAAATTTTATTATTTTATAATGATACGGTTATACCCGGCAAGTTGTTTACGCTTTCATTTTGAGCTCCCGGTAGCTTCGGCCCCACCTTTGTGATTGTTTTTGAGGAAGTTAGGCAGGAGTTCTTCTAGAGGGTCGTTTGGCCACGAGTCAATGATGATGCTCCGTAGTTGGCTCTGACTCCGCGTCTAGTTATGTTATTTGATTCGGTTGTTGTGAGACATTAAGTTTAAGACAATATTACTTTGTGTTGTATTAAATTCAGATTGAGTTGGTGTTTTTAGTTATTAGTTTGTCAATTTCCTTCCGCTGTTGTTATTTTTCCCAGTTAATTAGCAGATTACAGCCTTAGGTTTAGGGTTCATTCCCTAAACCTGGCTGGTGTGACATCTGGGTCCTGAAAAGGATAAGGGTGTTACACAAAGTGAGGGAGAAACGAAAGGGGGAGTCTAACAGTCCCTCCATTAAGAAGGTTACGGCCATTCACGGAAGAAGGTCCGCAACATTTGTTGTTTCGTCTATATAACGATTTAAATAGGCTTGGAGTGTTTCTCCCTTTCGTTGTTTAGCGCGGCATGGGGGTAGGCGGAGTTTTCTTTTGCTTTGAGTAATTAGCAAAGTAGGCTAAAAGCGATCCGCTAAAATCAAAAAAAGTAATTGTGCTAGATGGAATATCAACAAACCAGTCTTGGCGCTTTTCCCTCTAAGGTGGCGGAAAAGCTTCAAGCACATACGAAGCGTCGGTAATTCCAAATGAGGGAGCATCTTTGATCGAAAAGACTTCAGGTGACGGGACGGATCGGTTCTGCCTTCATATGCGGTCATAATAGGTGGCCTGAAGCTGTCAAGAACTCGTTCTTCCAATATCTCCTTGACAAAGGGCGAACACATATTGAGAATATGCCGTTCGGATTTCTTGTTTTCTTGGGAAAAGTCCTGCCGCTTCGGTCCTTCTATCCAGCGGTTGTATGGATGGGCTATTTTGTTCTCGCTCTTGTCCGTTCGGTTCTTGTAGCAAATTGCTCTCTACGCCGAATCCAGGAGGGTTCCGAGCTAGCGGAAAAGGCGGTTCTTTCTCTTTTCTCCTTATGGGTGCGGGTTCTTGTCCTCCCTCTACTTTCGGAATTAGCTAACGGGACCGTTGATACGTTTGGTGTTGGGGCTTGTGTGGGAAGAGGTGGAGGATGGGTCAAAGTGTGGACAGCTTGAGCCAATTGTTCCAGTTTGTTATTCGCATGTTAAGGTAAAACTCGGAATGGACCCTTGGGGTTGGACCTGACGGATTTTTCTCAATGGAGGTAAAATGGGTGGATTGTCCAGGCCGGGATTTCTTCATGTCTTTGGACTTCGCCAAGTTCTATAGGTCCTTCGGGGCTAGTAGGTGCTCCTTGTCCTTGGATTACGCTTTTGATCTTACGGTAGTGGTCATTTTGGCTTTTCGTAAGGGTCCCCACTGCAGGCGCTTAAACCTGCTGATGCTAAAACCGGGTCCACCTCACTCTTTGGCTATTGTGGCCTCGTGATCTGGTCTTAGCCTTTGACAAACGGTTAATATTTATAGTTGGTGTGGACGCTTACTTCTGCTTGTGAACAGGGAGACGCGGAGGGCACTCAGCAATTCCGTCCGGAATTATCCACCGATAGACACATGAAGAGGAGGAAAAGTGATCGAATTGGGCCTTTACGCCCCGGATTTAACTCCGATGCTTAAGTCAGAAATCAGGGTAAGAAGTCCTAGGCAATGATTTGTGTAATGTGTAGTGAGTGTTTCTTTTTTCCTGCTCTTTTCCTTTTTGTCCTTCCTCTCCTTTTATAGCAAGTTAGAGGCGGTTTAAACAAATATCTTGCAAGGCGGTGGGGTAAGGCGGTGGGCTAGGTAAATATCTTCTAAGGCGGTAAGAAAATATCTGCCTAGCGTGTAGGTGCTCTGTAGGTAAGTAGAGTAAATATCTGCCCACTGTAGTAAGTGGATAAGGCCTACTTACTGTAGAGGCGTTAGATATTTACTTCTCTTCTTCCACCTCACGCCTTGTATAATAGGGTACATTATAATTCTCACCGGACTTGTTCGCAGGATTTATTCCTTACGTTATTGTCGAACGGAATTGTGCAAGGTTATTTGGTGATATTGCCACGTGGCCAAAGATGCTACGTGGCTGAGAAAACACGGTCCTGTGTGTGACAGGTGGTCCCTAGGTCAATGACATCTGTCTTACCAATATATCCGTAACATATGCTACAGCTTTGTCCGGCTTAGGCCGAAGACGATACCGATGGTGTCGTAGATGTCGTAGGCATCTTAGTATCACATATGCCAGAGATTGAGTACATCTGTGTGGATTTTATCCGCATTCCAGCTACTTGTTGCTTGCTGTGTTGTTGTTGTATTTGTATAATTGTACTTACTTTATTCTGTTCCTTGTTTATGGCCTTCGCCTCTTTTATTGTTTATGCGACCCTACTGGGCCTATTCTTTAGACTCATGCACTTGATTTGTATATTACTCAGGTTCGAACGAGGAGGAGTAGGATCGAGCTTAGGCGGGGATATATCGAGTTGCTGACTCGGCTACTTCTATTTGTCTTGAGGTCTGCGTACCTCTTTTATTCTCACAAGCAGACTTGTAATTTAGATTTCTTTGTTGTATGGATTTCTAGGGGTGGCCCGAATTTGGATCCTAGTCTTGGGTTGTGTAAACCCGATAATGTATTGTATGGAGTTGTACGAACTCCCTTCATCTTTTAGCTATGATTCCGCTGTTATTATTAACTCTGAATACTTATTGTATAAGAATTCTTAAGGCCTTGCGCCTGAATGGGGACTAGTCCCTGTTTGGGTGTGGCCGGTTGTCTACGTGCCTGAGCCGTGGTTCGGGGCGTGACAATTATTATGGTACCAGAGCGGTACAATCCAAGTCACCCTAGTTATCTCAGCAACTTAGGAGTTGAGTCTTTATCTTGTTGAGAGAGTGGGTTGGGCAGTGTATTGACAACTGGAACTTTTCTATCTTGCAGAAGTCATGCCTCCGAGACTAGGGCGGCCAAGCAAGCGGGCAGTGAGCCCACCTTAGGAGCCCATGCACTGGCAGGAGGAAGTTCCAGTCGGTTTAGATACGGAGGCCCCGCAGGCGCCGGCCCTTGAGACTGGTGCCCCTAAGACCGGTACAGACCCCATGACAGGGGGTCATCCTGACTATCCCACCGGAGGCTACCCCAGCTACCCCGGTTATCCCGGCTACCCCGGCTACCCCGCAAGAGGAGACCCCAGTTTTCCAGTAGGGGGATATCCCACTGCCAAAGCCGGTGGGTACCCCGCCCGCCTACTCGGGCGTATCCCCGTCCCGCCAGAGGACACACCTCGGTCCCGCACTGTGGGCCTATCCAAATCCACCGCACGCAATGCCGCCCGGCGGGTGAGATAGCGAGGATGATGCGTGACCAGCCATGAAAGCAAAGCAGCAAATGGGTGAGGTAGCGGCAGCAGCAGTAGCAAAGAAGTTAGCGAGGCCCACCTACACACTCCCTGCAGCCTCGGAGGCGAGGCCGGGCGCTCGGCGAATGCTGGTGGTAGTAGTTCTCTAGCAGAGTTTCGGAGGCATGGACCCCCACCCTTTGAGGGAGGTACCGACCCAAACGTGGCAGAGTAGTGGATAGATGAGATTGAGGCTACCCTCCAGGCTATACAGAGCCCGGAAGAAGACATGGTGAGACTAGTCAGCCTACATCTTTGAAGGACCGCGCCGTAAGTTGGTACAAGATAAAGTAAAGAACAGAGGTGAAAAAGGCTTTGAGTCTTGGAAAGAGTTCAGAACCGCCTTCTTCGACAAGTATTTTTCAAATGAAAGGCACAAGCTTTGATGACTCAGCTTTTGACCTTGCAGGCAGGGACTAGGGTGTCGGCGCAGTATGAGGCCGAGTTTGAGCGGCTATCCAGGTTTGCCTCTACCCTTGTGGCTGACACATTGTTCAAGGCTCGCCAGTTTGTTAGTGGCCTGAGGCCCAACCTCCGGCGTTCCGTGACGCCATCTTTGAGATGTCCCTTCCACGAGTTGGTGGAGATAGCCAAGGACGCCGAAGCTAGCCCTCGGCAGAAACACAACAGCCTACGCAAACGAGGAAGCGGTGACAAAGGAAAGAGCTCCGGGGAAGAGTGAGTCTTCCGGGGCGGCTGTATGCCTCAAGAGTGGCGCAGGTCCCAGCCTACTTTGGCCAGATCTTCCTGCGTCGTCCGGGTCAGGCGTGGGATGCGTCGTGGAGGAGCCTACGTCCCGATTGCACTGTTGTGGGGGCTCACATACTAGAGAAAGCAGTGTTGGCACCCGAGTGCGAGATAATGTGCTTCCGATGTGGTAGCACCGAGCATTTCGTAACCGATTGTCCCTCGAAAGGTGCCGGGTCGCTAGGAGGAGATGGGTCCCGTGACAAAGACTGCATGCAGATTCCCCACGTACACCTCGGAGGTTCACGCATGGAAGCCACGGAGACCGAGGTCGAGAGGAGGATCCAGAGGCGGGAAGGGGAGGGAAGGCGGCGGGTTCCCCTTCTTCTTCTAGTCGGCCCGATTGCTCGGGGCTCGGGTTACAGCAACCCACCGGAGGATGCCCGAGCCTCTCATGAGGTGGCTGCGAGGTACTATCGCGTTTGCTCTTACTATGCTTGTATTAATCGCTTGATCCCGGCGACACATTCTTTTCGTGTCTACTTCATTTGCCCGGAGAAATAGTTTGTATGTAATTAAACTATCACACGACGACACCGCTGGGCCGATACCCGATGGGAACGGCAATGATCGTGGATAGGTTGGCACCTCAATGCTCAGTCGTGATCGAGGGTCATGAACTCATTGCCGACCTACACCTGATGGATATGCGCGACTATGACGTGATCCTCTGCATGGATTGGCTCTGTTCAGCTTACGCTGTGTTGGACTGCAGAAGGAAGAGAGTGCACTTTCGATTTCCAGTCTTAGGGAGTTCGCTTTCAAAGGCGTAAGGGTTACACACTAGCTTCGGGAGATATCCGCGCCGGGCTCGTAAGGCGATCAACAATGGTTGTCTTTGGGTTTTACGGCATCGATTCTCGAGTCAAGGGATGCACAATATCACGGTGGCACAAATTCCAAAGAGTCCGCCATTTTTCTGATGAATTTCCGTATGACTTCGCCTGGGACTACCCCCGTGAGAGAGAAGTGGAATTTGGCATCGACCTAGCCCCAAGAGCGGCATCCATATCCAGAGCCCCTATCGAATGGCCCTGCGAGTTGGAAGGAGCTGAAGCAACAACTTGAAGAACTCACGGAGAAAGGCTTCATTCGGTAGAGCATGTCACCTTGAGGGAGCCCCGGTGCTTGATCGCGTCAAAAAGAAAGACCGATCCATGAGATTATGTATCGACAAGTGGAGCTCAACAAGGTGACAATCAAGAACAAATATCCTTTGCCGAGAATGCGATGATCCGGGATGGATCGGCTACAAAGAACCTGTGTGTTCTCCAAGATAGACTTGAGGTCTGGGTACTATCAAGTACGGATTCGGGGCAAGGATGTCCCGAAGAATGCCTTTCGCACTAGGTATGGGCACTATGAGTTTCTAGTGATGCCGTTTGGGCTTACCAATGCCCCGACGGTGTTCATGGATTTGATGAACCGTATATTCAGACGATACTTGGATCGGTTCGTAGTCATCTTCATTGACGATATTCTGATATACTCAAAGAGCAAGAAGTTACATGCAAAACACTTGAGGCTAGTGCTGGAGGCGCTGAGGCATGAAGAGCTGTACGCCAAGTTTCCAAATGTGACTTCTGGCTAAGTAGCATGGCTTTCTTGGGACACGTCATCAGCGGAGATGGTGTTTCTGTGGATCCCAAGAAAATTGAAGCAGTAGTAGACTGGAGTAGACCGAGCACCGTCAGAGAGATCAGGAGCTTCCTGGGATTAGCTGGCTACTACAGGAGGTTTGTAGAGGGATTCTCCCGTATAGCATTACCCATGACCAGGCTAACTCGGAAGGGTACTCCTTACATCTGGACGGAGGACTGCGAGCAGAGCTTTATAGAACTGAAGAATCGATTGGTATCTGCACCTGTCTTGGCCCTACCAGAGAGCGGGTGCGGGTACATAATCTACAGTGATGCTTGCAAGACAGGTCTGGGGTGCGTCCTTATGCAGAATGGGCGAGTCATTGCCTATGCTTCAAGGCAATTGAAGTCGCATGAAGAGAACTATCCCACACATGACCTAGAGTTGGCAGCAGTAGTATTTGCCTTGAAAATTTGGCGCCACTTCCTGTACGGCGTGCCATCTGAGGTGTATACAGACCATAAAAGTCTGAAATACATATTCACAAAGAAGGAGCTGAACATGAGGCAGAGACGCTGGCTGGAACTGATCAAAGACTATGACCTCAGCATTCACTACCACCCAGGCAAGGCTAATGTGGTGGCTGATGCTTTGAGCAGGAAAGTCAATTACGGAACTGCTGCAAACCTTACTGATCAGCTACCTCTTCTGGAGGAGATGAGGAGGCTTGAGCTAGAGGTGATTGAGCCGAGCTCGGAAGTGAGCATGGCTACTCTATGCATACGGCCTACCATATTGGATAGGATTCGGGATAACCAGAGACAAGATAGTAGGATGGTGGATATTTTGAACAAGATGGAACAAGGCTTGCCAACACAGTTCCGGATCCACGAGGATGACACAATTAGATTTGGAGATCGGATATGTGTACCCAATATACCAGAGCTCAAGAGAGACATTATGGAAGAAGCACACTACTCGAGCTACGCGATGTATCCCGGGGGTACCAAAATGTATCGTGGAGTGAAGAACTACTTCTGGTGGAACGCCATGAAGAAGGAGATAGCTGATTTTGTGGCCCATTGCCTTACCTGCCAGCGAGTGAAGGCAGAGCACCACAAGCCAGCAGGGAAGCTACAACCCCTGCCAATACCAGAGTGGAAGTGGGAGCACATCACGATGGACTTCGTGGACCGCTTACCTCGGTCACAAAAGGAAATGAGGCGGTGTGGGTAATCACGACCCAAGGTGACCAAGTCGGTAGCACTTTCCTCGCATTGACACGTAAGATGGGCTTGGCACGACTTACTCGCAGTTGTACATGGACAAGATTGTCTATTTACACCGCATACCATTGACGCATCACATCCGGCTGAGATCCTAGATTCGTCTCAAGATTAGGGAAAGTCTACATGAGGCCTTGGGTACTTTCGATTGACATTTGGCACGACCTTTCATCCACTTGACGGATGGTCAATCGGAGAGAACGATCCAGATTTTAGAGGACATGCTGAGGGCATGTGCCCTAGACTTCTCGATTCTTGGGGCGAGCACTAGCGATAAGCGGAGTTTGCCTACAACAATGCGATTATCAGTGAGCATCCAAATGGCACCATCTACGAAGCCACAGACGGCGACCACTGCCCGATCTCCTATATTCTTGGCCCGACGTAGGAGAACGGGCTTTCAAGGACACGAGGAAGTGCAAAATGCGAAGCAAGTAGTAAAAAGTTATCGTGGGAAAGGTTGAAGATAGCTTCGTGAGTCGCCGGAAGAGCTATCTTGACAAACGCCCGCTCACATCTTGGAGTTCCAATTGGGCGACAAAGTGCTTTTAAAAGTATCACCCATGAAGGGGTGTGATGAGATTTGGACAGCCTTGGGAAGCTTAGCCCGCAGTACATTGGACCTTTTGAGGTATTGGGGCTGAGTTGGAGTAGTGGCATATCGGTTGGCCCTACCTCCCGGACTTGGCCCAAGTTCACAATGTCTTCCACGTCTCCATCTTTGAGGAAATGCTTGACCGACCCGTCTCAAGTCATTTGAGTATGAGCCGATTGGAACTTCAAAGAGGATTTGACTTACGAGGAGTTGCAGTAGAGATACTTGACTACAAGGAGCAACAACTAAGGAATCGGAGAATTCCTTTAGTCAAGGTAAGATGGAACAACCACATCGGTGGTGAAGCTACACAGGAGCCTTGAAGCCGACATGAAAAAACGTTACCCAGATCTGTTTGAGTAATCTCTGATGTGAGTTTAGGGACTAAACTCCTATAAGGGGGGGGAGATTGTAATGCCTGCCCCGAAATAAATAAAGACTTTTATTTATTAAATTCGAGGAGTTTATTAATTGTTAATTAATGGAAATTATTTAACGGTAAATTAATTACTGGAGGAAACAAGTTAGAGTCCCCGGGAAAAGTGGAGTGGTCGGGGACAGCGACAACCCCGTGATGCCACAATGCGCCCGTGACGAAGGATTTGACCGAAAGCCGATATTTCCGAATCTGATCCGACGAGAGACAAATCCCGTGATACTACAATACACTTGTGCCACGGGGACTATTGACCCGAGATTCGCGGATCTGGGTCGGGCATGAAGACGAGAGAATTATCACAGTGGGCCCCGACAAGAAATAGATCACTTACCCGTGAATGCATAGTGCTCATGTGGAGGAATAGTTGACACATGTGACTTGAGAAAAAGTAAATAAATAAATAAATAAAAATGCATGTTTTATATTTGACGGAGGAGAGAGAGAGAATGAAATATCTCTCTCCCACTCTCTCCCTCTCCCTTCTTCTTCAAACCACTGGCCTTACCTCAGGCTCCCTCCACTGCCGAAGCTCCCTCCGCCGGGCTTCCTGGCTAGCAGCCTCACCGCCCGGCCTTCCAAGCAAGCCTGCACCCACACGCCCAAAGACACTCATAAGGCTCTTCACGCCAGGCCACTCTCCTCCGCCGGCCCCCATCTGAGCCCCCTCTTTGGAGCTCTACTGCCACGCATGCATCCCTCGCTACTGACGCTTAATCCTCCTCAAGCTAGCTCTTCCTGTACCACCATTCGGCGAAAGCAAGCAGTTCGGGCTTACTCGACTCACGCTAGCCTACTTCCACGCCGCAAGGTGCCTTCAGTGGCGCCTTTGTCCATACTTTGCGCGCTGCCCGCCTTCTACGCAGACCAAATTTCTCAAGCTCGAAGCGCCCCAAGCAGCCCTACGCTACGACCAGGCCTCGCAGCCTGCCAAGACCCCTGCACGTACGTCCCCGCTGATCGGCGACGACGGTGAACACCTAACCTTAATTTGGAGGGGGGAGAACCTAATTAATGAATGAATTAAACCTATGGTCGCATTAATGGTTATTAGAGGGTAAATTGGTGGAAATCCAAGTGTATTGGATGTTATTGTGTGAATGTTTGCAGATTATCTGGAGCCGATAATCGTGGGAGAATCTTTGTCCGATTTTCGTTCAAAATTGGTTCTGGGCTGCCCCTTCAGGGTACAGTTCGGGGCCGCAATGATACTCCGATCGACACGATTAGCATGTCGTTAGAAAGGGGAGAAAGAGTACTTTCTAATGAGAGCTAAATCAGGGAAATCCGACTTGCGGATTGAATGTTATTGGCAGTTCTCGGTGACTGCGTGCTAGAGTAAAAATACGGAGTTTTGTAGGGACCTAGTGTGCCCACTTAAACCATTTAATTATGTATGATTGTGAACATCAAGTATAATTAACTAGGGTGTATGCTATTTACTAGATACTGACCCGGAGGCGTGAGACGCGACGAGGATTAGGGGATTTCTCTCCAGATCAGGTAGGCTCTCGTACGGGAGGTTTGTGAGTATTCCTTCCTCCTACCCCACTTTGATTTTGTACTCTAATTTCCTCGAGAGGTTCCCAATATATATTTGAGATGGTTTTCCTCATATGTGTTGGTTTTATATCTCGAGGGAAATGTTGCTATCATGTTTTCTTATGCGTATTTGAGTAGAGTGTACTCCTTAGATACATATTGACTCTCGATCTCGATGAGGTTACCGATCATTGTATATTCAGGATGTTGTTGCCTTGGATATATATTTATACCTGTTGTTAGGTATTAATACTATCAATCTCTTACTTTCAGGCATGATACATCGGACGGAGACCCTGGCCGAGGGTGTATAATATCTGGCCACCAGGCCCGGCGGAAGGCGATAATATCCGCCACGCAGCACTTGATGCTCCATCTGGACGGAGACCCCTTGGCAGAGGGTGTATAATATATGGCCACTTGGCTCGGTCGAGGCGGCATTTTCCTCAATTACATGTGCACATGTACGCTATAGCTTAGTCCGGCTTAGGCCGAAGACGATACCAATGGTGTCGTAGATGTCGTAGACATCTTAGTATCACATATGCCAAAGATTGAGTACATCTGTGTGGATTTTATCCGCATTCCAGCTACTTGTTGCTTGCTGTGTTGTTGTTGTATTTGTATAATTGTACTTACTTTATTCTGTTCCTTGTTTATGGCCTTTGCCTCTTTTATTGTTTATGCGACCCTACTGGGCCTATTCTTTAGGCTCATGCACTTGATTTGTATATGACTCAGGTTGGGACGAGGAGGAGTAGGATCGAGCTTAGGCGGGGATATACCGAGTTGCTGACTCGGCTACTTCTATTTGTCTTGAGGTCTGCGTACCTCTTTTATTCTGTGTGAGACTTGTAATTTAGATTTCTTTGTTGTATGGATTTCTAGGGGTGACTGATGGATCCTAGTCTTGGGTTGCGTAAACCCGATATTGTACTGTATGGAGTTGTACGAACTCCCTTCATCTTTAGCTATGATTCCATTTGTTATTATTAACTCGAATACTTATTGTATAAGAATTCTTAAGGCCTTATACCGAATGGGGACTAGTCCTCCTGTTTGGAGTCTTGGCCGGGTTGTCACGTGTTCCCCAGCCGCTGGTTCGGGGCGTGACACATAGAGTCATCAGGGTCCATAGGCCCTATAATAGTCTGGTCCCTATACGGGTCCTGCACATAGTAATGCTCACAAAATAAATGATAAAGGAGTCTCCCAGACCTCGGATCTCCTCGTGACCTCTCCTCAGGCTCCACCCCCTCCTAAACCTCGGAATCTGTAAAAGAGGAAAAGTAAAACACATGAGCTTTCGAATGGAAAGCCCAGTAAGTACCCCTGCGGGTCACAAAGACATAAATAGGCAATATGTCAACCAATGAGGTCACAATATCAACAAACACAGTCCTAGGAGTCTACCAGAATCAATCTAAAGGTATGACCGGTGCTACAGAAGCCCTTGGGCTTTGTGATGAGTTTCAAAGAGAACTTAAGGATCACTCCCGACAAGATGTCCAAATTACTTGCTTTGTAAGCACGACCTTACAGTCGCTCGACCCTCCGTTACGTAAGTCCAGTAGAACTACCTCTCATACGTGTGCTAACACGGGCCGCTGTATCAAGCCCATCTGACGGTAAAGACCACCAGAGATTCAGCCTCTCACGGCAAGGCGCATGAAATGCCAGGGTCACGTCACCTAACATTTCCCTATCGGAGCCCCATAGCTCCACTGGGTCCGGGCAGTAAACCATAGCAAACAGGGACACCAACGTCCCGAAACAAACATACATGCTCAACAGGAATCTAAACAGATGCAAATAGCATGTATGACAACAGTAGGGCATGTAATATGAAAACATAAACAAGTCCATGAAAAAAAACCCGAAACCGAGTGGGAACTAGGCAAGTGTACTTACATCTGGTCTGTTGAAACTAGATGTCCTTCTAGCTTCCTCTTGAGTGCCTACAACTCCCCGAGAGTATCTGGCATACAGAGGTTCTATTAGAATTAGGATTCTAAAAATTTTCTATGTCTTTAGTTACACATGCATGTCTATCGTCTCTGTTGGGCCTAAGCCCACTAACGGGTCCTAAAGACCTTCTCTCTGGTTTTTGGTCTTTTTCCCCTGTTGCCATGTCCTTTAGATGTCTCTGGACCCAACTTGGTCAAACCTAGTTAACTCTATTTTATTTGTCAAGTTTAAAACCCAAATCGTTCGCCTCTAGTCCACTTAGTCGAATTGGGCCCACTACTAAACCCAATAAACGATTGAGCCTACTTGTGCCACTTTCTTACCAATATAATTAATTAAACCCCTTTTCCATTAAATCGATTTAACTAAACTCCTTGCTTAGTTTGTCTAATTAAGCTACTAGCTAGTTAATTATCCAATTAACTACTAACCATGATTAGCAAATTATTTAGATAAATTCTCCCTACTTATCTTATTAAAATTTACCAACGAATATTATCTGTATAATCAACTACCTAAGTTGATAATCCCATAAATATATATATGTCACACTATAGTTTCAAATTATTAATAATTCTAATAATTTGTCACACATAATAGATTTCTATTTTGTCGCACTCCTATAAAATCATTTCATCTCCCACCATAGTTTGATTTATTGTAATGTTACAATCTAGCTAATCAATAAATCCAACTATACTATCTAAGTTAATCAATACTTTTATTATGTCACACAAAATAATTAAATCATACCTTATAATGAACCATTCTATTAATGTGTCACACCTCTAAAGTTTTCAAAGATTTATTTCAATTAACTATTTACTGCCGAATTTAAAAGAAATAATATCATTATTATTTTCTTTTTTTTTTATATTCCTTCTACTTCGTTTCTCTATTCTCTCACGGCGGAACCCACCTAGGAGCTTCGAGGAGATCGCATGAAGCTTGAAAAGCGGTAGGAGCTCCACTGGGCCACAGCTCATTTCCGGGCCAGCCTAGGACCACCCCCACCTCACTTCGACTGCCCGTAAGGCTGCAGGTCCTGCCTATTTCCACTGTGCCCAAGTTCTCGGCCGGCCATCACCCTTATCTCCGACGATCTCCACCCGACACTCACACATGCACACTACTCTAAAGGCTCTGAAGGGAGTAGAAACTTACCGGAGAAGCTGTGGACGGCAACCAACACCTCCTGGGAGCTCCTTGGAGACTATCAAGTGCACTCTGACTCTCTGACGAGCTCAAACCGCAGGTCTTCTCCTCAATCATCTGGGGCTCCTTCCCTGTCTGCTGACCGCTGCTTAAGTTCCGAGATGGCCGCGAGCTCAACAGGGAACCCTTTCCTCCTCCTCCGCTTCCATCAGTCTCCGCCTGAAGTCTCTTCTCGTGGTGGTGCTCGATTTCCCCAGGGCTCGATACTTAACCTCGTGCTGTGGCCATGCTTTTATAGACGGGAAAGAGAAGAGGAGGCGAGAAGACGTTAGCTTGGCGATAAAGGCGACAACGGACGGCCTCTCCCATGCATAACGGCTGCAGAAAACGGTTGGCCGGGCGGTGGCGTTGCTGGGCAGCTGAAGAAGAACAGTCGTGCCTTGGGATTTGCACCAGTAAGATGGACGGTGGGGATCGTTAGATAGTTTCTAACGATCAGGATCAAATCTAATAGCCTTGGATCTGCCATTCAGCTGATCGTAAGGTCCGTATGACTTCGCGACCGACGGCCTGATGAGACTTTTTCGCCTTGATCTTAAGACAATCTGGAGATCGACGGTCCAAGCTCGCCCGTACCGTAGGGTCACCTTCTCCATACCTTCCATCTTTGCCTCGGATCCACACACGTCGTGATAGATTTGTTCACAGGCCGACACGTGGCCCTTCGGTTGAACGAACTAGCGCTCCGAGATCAGCTTGGATATGAGATAATCTAATCCTGACCGTTAAGCCCTTTCTACAAGGGTTTTTCATCTGGAAAATTATCCTGAGGTCCCTGGAATTTTCCTAGGTCACAAGTAGATCCACCCTTGTGAGAGGAAACAATTTCCTTTTAGTCCCCCAGACTTTCTAAATTACACTTCAGTCCCTCTGATCCCCCATAAACCCTAATTAGGGTTTAAACCACTTTAACTCAATTTTCCCCGTTTAATATTCCGGGGAAAAAAATATATTTAATTAACAAATAATTTTAAGAAAATTTTAACACTTTTATTTCCTTAAAATTTCTTGGATTTTACACTATGTTAATGGGTGTTATTATTTCTGTTGCATGAGTTATTATTTTCCTAAGAGATCTCCAGGGGCCTGAATTGGTAAGGGGAAAATTCTGAGATTTTAAGCTGAAAGTTGTACTGAGTTCCACTCTTTGCTTTGTAGATGGAATTTGTCATGTTTATATTAATAAATCACCTAATATGGACATGGCAAAACGAATTGTTTCATATGCTAAGTTAAATTATCACACTGCCGGTAACTCAATGGTACTTCCTAGACTGATTATTATTAATATTTTTGTTATACTTAGTACTACAAGTGTTGGTCTTTTAATTTATGATAGTGTTCTTATAGTTCTGATTTGTCTGTTAAATTATAGTTTTTGTTTCTTTTGGCAGGAAATACTTCTTTTGCATGAGCATCTTCTCAAGAATGGAGCGCTTAATGATTTTATTGTTGAGCTAAGATCACAAGGTAAGGTAGCGTTTTTATGTTTCATATAATGCTCCTTTGAATAACTTCTATGCACTGTAGTTGTAACCTATCTATGGTTGATTTTGAAGCCTCTGCTGATAGCAGATAAAGGAAAGAAATACATCTAAAGACAATTTTATTTTAGAAACACAGACACTTGCATCCAAAAAATAAGTACTTTTCTCTTTGCTATTGTTTGTTCTACAGTCTGACAATTTGATTACTATGAACAACAAACAACAATTTTGTTCTAGACTTTGAGGGATTTCATTTGATAAGAATCATGTGTTGCACACAGATTTAAGTAATTTTTTTTGTTTGAGCATTTAATATGAAGAAAAGGCTCTATTTTATCATTTCACTTTTAAATGTATAAAATTATGATCATGGTTTATTGCAGGTGTTGTTTTTTGTATGGTGGACCTAGAGCAAGTGCTGAATTGAAAATCTTTGATTTTGTAATTACTCCCAAATCTGCTCAAGTGAAATACAATTCCATAGATGATGTTGTGGGGAAGGTCTACACTATGGCAAAGGATCAGATTGGTTGTCATTTCCTACAGAAGAAATTCACAGAAGGTGATCCAAAAGTCATTGAGAAGATTTTTGGTGAAATTATAAGTTACATTGTTGAGCTCATGAACGATCCATTTAGGAATTATCTTGTTCAAAAGCTTCTTGAAGTTTGTAATGAGGATCAAAGAATGTGCATACTACTGTCTTTATTCTTTGGAAAGACGAGTGAACTTTTTAGAATTTCATGTGATATGCATGGGTTTGCATTGCCTATTTGTTATGATGTACTGCTTCTGTTTATGGGTATGCAAGTTTGTCTTGTGAATGTAACTGGAGAATTAGATTTTTCTATAGAAATTAATTTGCTATTAATGTCTTATGTAGAGGAACAGTTATCCATAATTATGGTGTCTTCTTTTCGATTCTCATATTCATGTCATGACTTGATTAGGTTATAAAATATAGAAGCACTTCTCGTGGTGGTTGAGAAGGGACAAAGCAATTGTTGTCTCACCTTTTTCCCACCTGAATTTGCAAAAAAAATCATCTTCTTTCAGAGCCTATGCAATTGATGATTTCGTTGAATATGTATTTTATACTAACTCTTAGCAAAATAACTTTCTTATATTGAAGATAAAATATACTTTATGAACTTTTAGGAATGTAACTGTTATTAGAGTATTCATGTAACTGTTATTGAAGATAAAAATAACTTTCTTTTATGAACTTACCCTTTGTTTTCCAATTTTCCATGAGAGGAGAATCAAGAGACTCCAATACCATATTTGAAAAACAAAACCGCCAATCTATCTAATTAAATGAAAACTATACTAATAATGACAACTTTATGACTGTTTTTAAAAAATATAATGATTAATACAAAAATAAATGTATATGATTTTTAAAATTTATCGATATAAACACCTAAAGACAAGCAAAATAGATTCATACAAAATCAATGACTTATCTCTTTTCATCTTTATCTATTTCATCCATGGCGACAATCTACACTAAGGTAATATTTTAACATGTTTTTTCATATTTTTTTCATATTGGTTTTCCGAGACTCCATGAACAGATTTCCTGTAGCTCTTGTTCGAGTATACAAATATTTCTGGTTTTAAATACTTTCATGAATAGGAAAAATGTTGTGCTTGTTCATGTCTATAATTATGAAAAAACTTGCATACAGATTTATGATACTTATTTTGTCAGTTAAAAGAATTCTGAGAATCTTACTTAGAACATGATCTTCCAAATCTATAATTTGTATAGTCGAAAATACAAATCATATCTTTAGGCCAGCAAAGATCAGATGTCCAAAAAAAGAAAATAATATCTTAGAAATATAGATGTGAAAAAAACAAAAATTAAGAGGAATTTTAAAAAGATATAAACTAGAAACTCTATCATGCTGTAAATATTTTCATAAGCTCCATAGTCTTTCTTTAGTTTATCCTCGAAGTAGAAATTGCGCTTCAATGTAACACCAACAGTGTAAAACCCACGAATTTTAGGAATAATTTTTTTTTTTATATTCCATAAAATAAGATTCATAATTTATTTAATTCCTTAAGCTTGAAGGATGGAGAATTAAAAAGCTTTAAAAAGGGAATTAAATTAGATTTTGAGACCAATTAGGGATAATTGGGAGTTCAAGGACCTTTTAGTAATTTGTAAAGTATTGAGGACTTGAAGAAAATTGTCCTCTCTCACAGGAAAGGGACCTGGTTGAGACCTAAGAAAAGTCAGGGACTTAAGAGGAATTTTCCCTACTCACAGAATCAATTGACTTGTAATTTAAAGAAATCTAGGGACTTCTGGAAACTTTTCCAGAGAAAACTCTTAGTGTTATGAACGAACAGCTGAGATTAAAACATCTCAGATTGGTGCAGATCATGGAGCGTTATTAGCTCATCCGTGGAGCCACAAGGCGCAAGGAGATGCGTCCATCTAATCATGTTTATGGATACGAGGCACTGAGAGTGAGGGCAATGAGAGCGATCCCACGGTGCGGGCTCACAAGAACCACCCATCTAGAGTTGAGTCGCGATCTTGAGGTGTGTTGAGAAGATCAGACCTTTGGTTGTGATGAGATCATGACCGTTGATCTTAAGGTTGTTCGGTCCGAGGCAAATGATTAGAATCCGATCGTTGATCGGGATTCAATCTAGGACGTTGATCTAATTAGTGTCGGAACCAAGGCAGCTTAGATGTCGTTAATATTAATCAAGCAATCCTCGCCGTTAATCGCTGAATACCCATCCTGAGGCAGAGGCTACCGTTTCTCTCCGCCCATTGGCCAGCGAGCACCGCAATCACCCACCTCCGCATGCTACGCGACGGAATCTAGCTTCGTCGGAAAAACCCACCCGGCTTCGTCCCCGGCAAGCGAGAAGAGGGAAACCAAGGAGGCCGCCGGCGAGGGTTGGTCGGAGAAGGAGTATACGGCCACAAGGGGTCTTTGTCGCCACCAACGTCACCAGGAGAACCGGAGTCAAGGTAGGAACCGATTCCGACTTTCAAATTCGTATTAGATGCATTGTTAGCACGGCTAGGGCTCGCCGGAGAGGGTGACTGTAAACGTTAGTGGAGCGACGCCGCGAGGGGGAAGTAGGTGGTGCGGATGTGCGAAAGTGAATCGTGAGGCGGCGACAGAGCTCTGGGTATCATTTGCAGGCGGTGGGAGCTCTCGGGCAAGGAGATGCCATTTTCCGGCGATCTCCTCCGGTGAAGCTCAGACAGAGAAGAAGGTGCAACTTTCAGTGATGGTTAGGGCCTGTGAATGGATCCTGGACGAAGGGAGGAGCTCTAAGGCAGAGGTTGTTTTGGCCATCGTGCATCCCTCCGCCCGATGTCGTTTGGGACTCCGTGGTCAGCCAGCGGGTTGAGAGGAAGAAGTCGAGAGAGAGAAGAGGAAGAAGAAGATTAATTAGTTAATTAATGTTTTAATTAGGTTAATGATTGATTAATTGAATATTTGATTTTAAGTTTATAAAGTGTGACAAAATAAATCGATTAATCAAGTTAGGTTTTAAAAATTTGATCAATTGGGCCCATCTGTTGAGTTGGGTCTGGTGTTTGGGTTTGGTACATGGTTGGGCTCAAGGGTTGGGTTTAATCGAAAACTTAGGGGGGACCAAGGTTTTAAAGATAATAATAGGCAATTGGTTATTTAATTAATTAATTAACCAAGGTGATTTGAGCCCAATCTAGTTGGGTTAGTCAAGATGAACAAGTAGGCTTTGGTTGGCATAATTTACCAAAATGGACTTGGGCCTAATAGGATTGAGTTAAATTAGCAAATTGGTTCAATCCAAAGGTTTGATTAACTTGATTAAAACAAATGAGTTGGACCTAACCCATGTTAAGTGGTTGGGCTTAGTCAAGTGGTTCAAGTGGATTGGGTCCAATCCGATAATTAAACTAAATGATTGGTGAATCAAACATGTTGATTAGGTTAACCAAATGAAGATAATTAAATAAATTGGCTAACCAAGCTAATATGGCTAAGAAGATTAATCAAATTTATTAATCTAAAATACCTAAGTTAAACCATGGGACTAACATTAGTAGAATGGATCCATTGGTTTTGAGGCCCAATGGGCTGAGCTCAAATAACCCACTAGATCAAATTTTGTTATTAAATAATAATAAAGAAATGAAGAGTAAAGAAAATGGATGTTTTTTTTAGAGGGAACTGAACCCTAAGTCACTCAAGTAGCAGGGAAAGGCCTTAAACCCTAAGGTCATAGCTACTCAAATGACAGAAATGCCCTTCCTAAGTTAAAAAGGGGTTAAGATAAAGCTAAATAGTTTAATGGGCTTAGAGAGTGGGCCCAATTTAACTAAAACGTCTAGAGATGAACAATTAGGGTTCAGACTCGACAAATGAAAGTAGAGTTGACTAGGTTTGATTAGATTTGGGTCTAGGGTCAACTAAAGGACATGGACACAGGGAGTGGGGGCCTATGACAGGAGAGATGATCTTTAGGACCCATTAGTGGGCCTAGGCCCGACAAGAACGAGAGTCATGCTTGTGCAACTAGAAACATAGAGTTTTATTAGAATTTTAACTCTAATAGAAACTCTGTCTGTTAGATACTCTCAGGGAGTCCAAGAGGCGTTCAAGAGGTGACTAGGAGGGCTTCGAGTTCCAGTGAGAGGTAAGTACTTTTGCCTAGCTCCCACCCAGTTATGGGTTTTGTTGGCTTTGCCATTGCATGATTTCGTGTAAGTACTTTTGCCTCTTCCCTTGGATAATTGTCTCCTTGTTGATCATTCATATGCGTGCTTATTTGGATTCCTTGGATATTTATTTCATTGATCTCATACTTGTGCACGTTACTTTCATGCCTTGGATGTTTGATTTCATACTCGCGCATGCTTGTATGCCCCTTTGAGGGTATTGCTTCATTGATATCATAATTTGATATGATTGCATGCAGCTATATATTGTTCTTTTGGATTTCTTCTTCGATATTAGTGTATGCTTGTTGAGGGGTTAGCATCCTGTAGGGTATGCTTGTGAGTGTTGAGTGTGTCTACCTGTTGACCGGCACGTGGCCGTGGAATCACGTAAGCTTGTGCGCTGGCCGGGTGGGTATACATCAACTATGCTGACCTAGGGATTCTCCCATCCTCGTAATCTTTGTTTGCCGCCAGTGGGGGTAATACTGGTAATCTTTGTTTCCCGCTAGTGGGGGTAATACTGGTAATCTTTGTTTCCCGCCAGGGGGGTAAAACGCTGGTAATCTTTGTTTTCCCGTCAGTGGGATGATACGCTGACAAGGTACGTCCATGTTTTGGATAGTAGCACTACTAGTCCATGGACCGAGGATCGTTATCGGCTTAGGCTGTTGACCGACTAGGGAGATGACTTGTGAACTCTTAGGAGTACTTTGTTAAGATCTTATGATTAGGAGCCCCATCATTGTTGTGGTAAACTCCTAGGGTCTGATTTGTGCGGGGCGTGGCCCTGTTTGTGTGTATTGATGATCTTTGATTTGCTCATAATCGACTTATCAAATATCATCTGTGTTGTTTTGGTTTCTTTGAGATCTTTGCAGGGTACTTACTGAGCTTTCCTTTCGAAAGCTTATGCGGTTGCTTCCTTTCTTTCTTTTTCAGGTCCCGAGGAGTAGGTGACTCAGTCTCGGGAGCTGTGCATGGGATTGGGTTGACTAGTTCGGGTTCGAGGACCTCATTCTTCTATTGAGAGAGAGATGTTTTTGTTGTAGGACCCTTATAGGGCCTTGACCATATGTAGGGCATGTAGACCCTTAATGATTTTATTGTGACTCTTATTTTATCCAATTATTAAGTTTGAGTTATTTGTTATCTGCTTCTATTACTTAGGCTTTGTATTCGAGTGGGGCTCGCCTTTACTTGAATACGGCCGATCTGTTTACGCGCTCGAGGTCCCGGAATTCGGGTCGGGGCTTGACAAACAGAAACATAGCATGTTTCCAATAATTGGCTGCATAATGTGAGGGATAAACACAAAAACAAAATGCTCAAAGTTAAAGTTAGTAATAAACAAAATGGATTCTCCAAAATATTATGTAACGCCTTGACCCGGATCTCGGGACCTCGGGCACGTAAATAAATCGGCCTTACCCGAGTGGAGACGAGCCCCGCTCGGATACAAGACGTAAGTAATATAAGCAGATAACAAAAATAAATCCATAATAAATCAAAATAAAATCAGAGTCGTGAAATAATCAGGTCTAGGTACACATGCCCCACAATATCTGGACAACATGTCCTACAATGCCTCACTCACAATAAAAATAAAGGAAGAGGTCTTCAACCTCAGCAATACCCTGCCCTCGTGCAATCCCTCTAGATCACCCCTCCTGCTCCTGAGGACCTGAAAAAGAGGAAAACAACCGAATGAGCTTTCAAAAGGAAAGCTCAGTAAATACCCTGCGAGGAACATAGAGAATGGGATATGAACAAACATATCACAATACAATCAACAAACAGTGGGACCAACGTCCCGTATCCTGGAATCCTAGGGGTCTACCACAAAGGAAGAATCAAAGGCACGGACCCCTATCCTAACTGTGTCCTTCTAAAAGATCATCCCCGGTCGATTACTATCCCACAAAGATCACCGACAAATCCCTCGCCCACGGTAGCGCCACCTCTCTCTCATGTCGATATGGCAGTGATCGACCCCACTGACTGGCAGGGACAACCAGAGTATCGTCCCTCTGGCCAGGAATGCCGGAACGCCAAGGTGTCCCGTCCCCAACACTCTCATATAATCCGGAGCTCACCTGCTCCACTAAATCGGGGCGGAAGACAAACAAAAGCTAGGGATGCCAACATCCCGAAAACAAACATACATGCACCAGAATCCAATCAAATCATGAAAAGACATGCATGTATCCAACTCATAAGCAAGTATGATATCAATAATCATAAACAAAAATCAAATCCAAGAAAACCCGAAACCGGGTGGGAAACGAGGTAAAGGCACTTACCTAAAATCGCAAAGTCTAGTGTTCCACGGAACCCCTTCCCGATGCATCCACGTCGATATCTGATAATAACATAAATAGCGTCTTAGTGTCTCTCTAAACACCAGCCAACCCCTTGACTAACTTGACTTAGTTAGGCCCCTTAGTTTGGACTCATTCAACTATACCACATCAACTCATCATTTCCTCAACTCACTCAAACCCAAATAAGGACTAGTCCCAATCTTCTTACTTCATTATCTATACTGGTAATTTATATTATCATTAAATACACCACTTCTGAACCAAAAAACAACTACACAACTCAGTAGCATACTTTACATTTAACAGAGACTCATCATTAATCTTACAATCATAGACCAATCATAAACTCATTCAGTGAGTAATTTCTATCCATAGAAATCCAAGGACTTAAAATCAATGAAACCTTTGATGTCCACTACTAAATACCCATGAATAATAGATTTATCATCACTCTACACAGCAGCCAACACACTCCTATCTAGGGTACCTACTATTTATTCATCTCTCTCTCTTGCCAACTATTCCCAGGAAGTAAACAAAACCATGCAACCTTGGACCAGCACTAATAAAATCCTTTAGAACAATGAGTAGACACTCATGAACCCAAAGTAGAATTCATCAACTAATCATTCAAATTAACAACAACACAGCCTTTCATTGTTAACCTTCAGAGACACACCAATACAAAAACCCTCTTCAATCAAGCCTCAAGCATCCCCAAAACAATACACTGGATATCTACTCCTTTACAAAACATCGTTTTTCTCAAAATATAGCAAGGAAAACCCAAAAGACATTACCCATAATCAGGTTGTCAATCAAAATCATAACTACTAAATCAAAAGATAACACACATACAATAACAATCACAACCTTATTAGATCTCCACCATTCACCATCAAGCCTCACTGATTACATAAACCTCTCTCTCTCTGATTTTCATGACACAAAGCCACCAACTTGAGACCACACTTGCATTCACAACCAATAGTAGCTATGAACTGTGTACCTTATAAAATCCTCATTGAACCAACTTCCAAGGCTTAAACATTCAAAAAGCCTTTACCATTAACCCACACTTCTACAAACATGCAGGTTCTCCCTAGCCACCACCTCCTACTACACAAAGCAGAACTGTGAATTCAATGTAACTTAATGAAACTCCATCAAGCTGTCAAATTCTAAGACCATAGCAATATTATGAACCTTTTAAAGAATAAAATTCATCTACATCTTTATAGCATGCCCAGATATTAATCAGTCTCCTCTTCTTATACAAGATCATGAAGCAAGAATAAATTCTCACTGTTTACTAAAACAGTAACAAAGATCCAAATAAAAAGCAATAAATCAGCAACTCTGAGTTTTCACCTATTCTTAGATGCTTTGAAATCATATATATCAGAAGTTTTAAACAATTCAAAAGCCCCAAGAAACTCCTCCAACCTTATTGCCCCTCTCTGAACTTAATTATAACAGATGCCCAGCCATGCATATTGGATAAAACGTAGGTCTAAGGAAGTACAGAGAGGAGAACAGGAGGCTTACCAGGTTCCAGAGATGTCTCCCGGCAAAGAAATGGTTGGGGGAGCTCCGGTGACCGTGGTTCGATGAGGACCCACGACGCTCCTACACTCCTCTTCTCTTCTCTGCAGAGCGTGCTCACAGACGACGGCGGCCAGGTTTGATCTCTCTACCCTTCTTATCAATTGTTGATCTGTAGATAAGGATCACACGATTCCCTCAACTGCGAAACGAACGCGCACGACTCGGTTCAATCTTATCCGGTTGTTCCAACTGTCGTGGTGGTTAACCGACTCCTGGCGGCGAACACCTCTATCCCGTTATTAAGAGCCAGAAAAAAAACTCAGCCGTTGGATTATGTGTGAGAGATGGACGTGCATGAGTTTCCTCCTTTTTTTTATATTATATTTTATATCATTTCATTACTGTTTCCACGCGTTTTAAATTTTGATTCAAAGTTTCAAATCTTCTGCTGATGATGTAAGATAGAATATATTATTAATTATTATTAAATTTTCTCATTCTTTAGCCTAACTTTGATTTGTATAACTACTTCCTCTTTGATATATATATATATATATATATATATATATATATATTTAATCCTCATATTACTTCAAATAAAACTTCAATTCAAATAAAAAATTTCAGTTTTGAGGAGTTTAATATATATATATATATATATATATATATATATATATATATATAATCCTCATATTACTTCAAATAAAACTTCAATTCAAATAAAAAATTTCAGCAAAGAGTTAAGTTAATATGAGGATTTTATGTATTAACTATAAATTAAAGCAATGATTATAACAACCTTTTCTCCCTGAGCAATTAAACATACCTGGATAAATGGGAAAATGCATTTACATGATAAGAGAATATATGAACACAACATAAAGCAATATGCTCAGTAAAGAGTTAAGTTAACATCATAAGAGAAGTATAGTCCTGAAGTTCCATTTCTACGCATGTGACTTTGAAGATAGGATGGCCCAAGTAAGATCCAACACATTCACATTGCTTTATTACCAATAAATATGAACATGTTATACATGCAAAGGAAAAATTAGATACATACAGCATGAGGAAAGTTGGAATTACAACCAAGAATATACTTCACCCATATAAGCCAAGATTCATCCCAAAATGCCATGAAGCATCCATCCAAGAAACAAGTCAGTATACCATGCATCCTTGATGTAACTTTTGTTTTACACTCGCATATACACTAAATTTTTGAAAAATGAAGGAACTTGCTGGTAACACTGACACTAAATAAAACATGCAAAATAGTCGAGAGTAATCCTAACCATCCCACTTTCAATTTTATTCCAAACTTTTATTTGTATCAATTTTATGTCAAACTAATTATTTGCTCTCAATTTTATGCTGCATTCATATAATGTTAACCATTCAATTTTTATTTTAGTTGATCTATAAAGATAAAAAATGCCCTGATTTTGATTCAATTTCACAAGTTTTAGGGTATAAGAGACCTATCATGCAATGTTAAAACTTACAAAATACAGTTTTTCAATATGATAGTAAGGATTATGAAAATCCAAATGTTGTTTGGTGACTCCAACTTGTTATTCATTTGGATATGCAAACATGATAGTGGACATGTATATATAGAACTACAAGAACAAATTTTTATGGTGATATAATATCTGAAACTTGTAGATTAGTTTGATCTTAAGCTTTTGAGAATCTGAATTGGATGTTAAATATAATAGTTTGGACTTGGACCACAAGTCAAAGATTGACTAGGGAAAATTGATCACATCTGATGTTCTCAAATTTGTATACTTAAATATATTTGCATATATATATTTATTTCCAAATAGTAATATTCATTGATGATTTTTTAAAACAGATGGCGTTGGCAATGATATATCTAACATTTTTGGATTTTGAAACTGATGGTTTTCAAATGATACCAGAGATATTACTGAAGATCTTGCTCCAAATTGATTTAGAGGCACTTTGCATTTGTCGAAAAGTGAATTATTATTGGAATCGTGCTACTTACACAATAGATTACATACAAGAAAGATGTATGAAATTGGGTGGCACTTGTGGATTTTTTATACAAAATAAAAATCTGGATCTTATCCAACAATTTATACCAATAAATTCAAAATTACCATCACCAAATTTAAGTTTCATGCCAGAGGAGATTCAAATCTTATGTTAGTCGATGAATGGTTTAATATTTTGTACCAACAACTATCCAAGGTATCCTCGATTTTATATTTGTCGGCCAACAACAAAAGATTGGGTGAAGATTCCAAATCCAAAAACAAGATACCATTCAAAGGCTTTTGCTCTATATTGAGAACGATTGTTGATTTCATTACAAAATTTTCAGACTATCATGGGCTAATAAGCCACGATCACCTTTACAAGCTGAGTATTTTGACTCTAGAAAATGGAAATGGATATTCTGTGGGGACACAAATCTATGGTTTTATCATTCATTAGGAAATGAAGGAGCTATATGTGTCAATGGTTATCTCTACTGGATGATAAATGAAGAAGTCATTTATGTATTTGACTTTTTCACCCAACGATCTTCTTTCAAATTACTGCCAAAGGCTGCAACAGGAGAAGGAACGTTCAAGAATGAATTGGCATGCCGTGAAGGACCACTTGATTTGCTCCACACTACAAAAAGAAGATTGACAATATGGAGGCTGATCTCACACAATGGTGCTTGGCAATTTACAAAAAGGATAAAGTTACGTGATTTAACTAACTACGACATAGTTAATACCACGTTTATATTTCATACATTTGATCTCATGATTATAATTACATTATATGGTTTTATTATATTTGATATATATCGTCATGAGATCAATGCTTCCCACACAAATATGTTACATCCATTGCACACGAAAGTTCTTACTTATCATTCTGCTTTATCCATTGTTGATATTATATGTAAAGGTAATTGGCCATCCTCTTACAATGATGTATGGAGTATTGTTAATGGCCGATTACGTAGAAATTAGAAAGTCCTTGTTAATTTTATATTTTATTATGCTATAATAAAATTTAGTAATCAAACTTCCAATTCTCTTATGTGAAATCTTCTTGGTTGTTGGAATAATAATAAACTTTTTCTTATTTCATTTGATGTTATTTGAAGTGCATGTCAAGCCAATCTATTAGATTAAAAACAGACTTAACCATTATAATTTGTTAATGCCAAAAACTGGTCTACCTCACACTTTGGCTACTGTGGCCTCGTGATCTGGTCTCAGCCTTTGACAAACGGTTAAAATTTATAGTTGGTGTGGACGCTTACTTACGCTCCGCGAGCAGAAACGCGGAGGGCACCCACGAAATTCCGTCCGGATTTATCCAGCGATGGACCTGTAAAGGGGAGAAAAGGGGTCGAATTGGGCCTTTCTGCCCGGATTTAACTCCGATGCTTAAGTCAGAAATCAGGGTAAGAAGTCTTAGGCAATTCTTTGTATAATGTGTAGTGAGTGTTTTTCGGATCCTTTCCTTTCTGTTCTTCCTCTCTTTTTATAGCAAGTTAGAGGCGGTTTAAACAAATATCTTGCGGTGGGGTATGAAAGGCGGTGGGGTAAGGCGGTGGGCTAGGTAAATCTTCTAAGGCAGTAGGAAAATATCTGCCTAGCGTGTAGGTGCCCTGTAGGTAAGTAGAGTAAATATCTGCCCACTGTAGTAAGTGGATAAGGCCTACTTACTGTAGAGGCGTTAGATATTTACTTCTCTTCTTCCACCTCACGCCTTGTATAAGAGGGCTGTTATAATTCCGACGGACTTGTTCGCAGGATTTATTCCTCATGTTATTGCCGAACGGAATTGTGCAAGGTTATTTGGTGACACGGTCCTGTGTGTGACAGGTGGTCCCTAGGTCAATGACATCTGTCTTACCAAATATATCCGTAACACTAGTCCCCCCTAAAATGTACTTGTTCAAAGAATCTGAGCGAAGGGTAAGCTAATCGCACGTTTCGCTTGGTTCGAGAACAAGTATTTTTCTTAGTTGGCACGTCTATGTAGGAGTGGGCTTCGTCTATGGCTATGGTACACGTGTTTTTAATAGGTGACCGACGTTTACTGTGTTCTCTTTGCGCTGTTATCGAGGTAGATTTTTCTCCGAAATTTTCGCCTGCTTCTCTACTTAAGGGCTTGTATGGGTAACGTTCATAGTCAGAAATCTTTTGTATCATGGCTCAACGCTTGTCTTTTTATAAATTCTTCACTTTTAGCCAATGCTCTCGTCACTTGCGAATTCCCCTCCTTTCCGCGAACATCACAGCCGAATTAAGAATTTGGATTTATCTACCTAGTAGTAAGTCCGAGCAGGTGTGTGGTAGGGCGTTCTATTGATTACAGGGACCTAGGTGAGATATGCATCGATGCGAGGGTGAGAGGCTTTTCATGTTGATCCACGGCATGGAGGCGGGGGACCTTTTAGTTGTCACTTATCACGAGGGGTGTATGCGTTTGAATTTGAGATGTTTGGAGGCGACTCACATGGTAGAGAAGTGGGTCCCAACCTTAGCCCCACGTCTTTGATTCGGAGGTTCTCCTAGTGGGAACGAGGATAGTGACGGTTACAGGAGTCCGTGCATCTCCTCCGAGTCTCATCCGAGCGTGGCTTCGGATGGATCCGCGGATATTTAACTTTAGTCCGTCGGATAACATGTTTTTGTTATTTTTGTTTTGTTTGCGTTCGCCATGTAACCTGAATAAATGACGTTTGTCGTTTTGTTTGTAAATTCTTTGGCATTTTGGTGATCCTATGTTGGAGTGTGTGCTTTGTCGTATACGGTACAGGTTCTACCTTCTACGTACGTAACGTTCCTTGCTCCCTAAGACGACACGTGTCTCCTCTACTATTTAGCATTAAAGGAGGATAGTGGCGCGACGTGCGTGGCGTGCGCGTTTGTCAACGTCATGATGGGTGATGGGCGTGGCTTTCCATGTGTGTCAGGCGGCGCTTGGTATCGCTGACGTGGACAGAATTTTGAATTGTTTCAAGGAGGTGTACGATGGTTATTTGAACGGTTCAGATTTGTGGGCCTTTGGTTCAATGGTTCTGATCGGAACACAATCTTAAGATCTAACGGCCACGGATTCGTTGCTTTTGTATATAAGAGGAACCGTACAGGCAGCAAAAGGTTGTTTCAAAAATCGAGTCGCGTCTTCTTCTCCAGATTTCCTCTTCTCCGGCGAGCCCTGGTTTTGAGCTTTCTGCGTTTTTATTGTCTTTTTCCTTCCCTAAGGTAATGGCTAGTGTTGTTTCTTCCTCCTCTAGTTCTTCTCATGAGTCCTCGATTCCTTCTCCATCCAACCCTATGGTCTCTGTTGCGATTCCGGCGATTCCGGTGAACTTGGGGCGCTCGATTCAGGGGTTCCACGGGTTCATCCTGCCTCTAGGGCCATGGGTAGAGGTGGACACATTCATAAGCCTTCTAAAGGCGGGAGGGATGTAGATGATCTAGTAGAGAGATACGAGATAGACCTCTCGTTATTTGAGGTTAGGGTTCCTTGTTCAGGGGAGGCCTTGAGTGCCCAGGGAGGGAGATAGGCTAAATTTGTACGGGGCCAGCGTTGCTAGGTGGGCTTAGGCTTCCTTTCTCTGATTTTGCTAAGGCAATCGTAGAGGAATATCGTTTATGTCCCTCGCAGTTAACTCCGAACTCTTGGAGACTGCTCAACGGATTTGTCATGGTTTTTAAGAATTATGGAGTAAATCCGACCTTCCGCTGGTTCCGCCTATTGTTTAGCCTTTGCTTGGAGTCTAATGCCGATTGGTACTATTTCTCAGCTCGCCCTGGGAGGAAGTTTTTAGGGAAAGTCCCTTCTTCCATCAAGTGATGGAAGAGCAAGTTTTTCTTTGTTAGGTGTAAGTCCGAGTGGGATATCCGAACAAGGTGGGAGGTTCCCCGTGCGGATATCATTTGTGAGGAGATGTCAGAAGAAGAGGGAAATCTTCTTAAGTCCATGGCGAGGCTATCCAAAGTCTATATGGATAGGTTTTTGACCAAGGAAAACCTCATTAAGTGTCGTTTAATAGTGTCTAATGGTAGGATTAAGCTGCATTACCTAATTTAGTTTGATTTTGAATTGTGATGTCTAACCTTGTTCGGAATTTGTTTTGCGAGAAAGTCCGATGGAAGGCCGAGACTGAGCTATGTGAAGGGTCTTACGCTTCTTCGGCGAGTTCATCCGCCCCCTTGGCTCATGGGCGGAAAAGAAAGAAGTGATACAGCCAAGGGGGCTGATACCTCCAAAGCGGAGAGAAAGAAGAGTAAGAGAAAGGAGACTCCACTCTTCCACAAAGGGGTTAAAAGTTACCCCAGTAGCTTGGGGTCCCTCACGGGAGAGGAGGACCAAGAGAAAGAATTCCGAGGGCGTGTCGAGTCCGGAATTGTAGGAGAACAGGCGAAGACGCCTCAAGAGGAAGGCCGTGCGGAAGAAGTCCATCCGGTTTTATCTCCAATTTCCGAAGGTCCTTCTTCCAGTCGGCCGGAGGATATCCTTCTTATTGAGGTGAGAATCTTTATATAGGCACTTTCTAAGGGTACATTTCAAGAAAGGTTCTATTTTACAGGCGGAGGCAGGAGAAGCGGCCCTTCTAGACAAACTGAGGGTGGCGGACTCAGTCTTAATGGGATCTGCCACTAAGTAGAAGGAGCTACCTTCTGAGGATACTCCTTTTCGCGGCGCTGGGTCCGTAAAGGATGTTTTGATGGCCATGATACCCGAGCAGCTCTCCACGAAACTCCCAAGGGCTGGGATGGAAGAAGCCACTTATCAATTATTCCGCTCGGCCATGTTGGTAAGGGTTGTTCTCATATTTCTCTTTATTTTTAAACTTGGTGTGTTTTTACGAGCGTCTTGTTATTCCGTAGACTGTAGAATGGGCGGATCGAGTTGGTGATCTTTGCCAAGAAGATTTGGCAAAGATGGAAACGAATAGGGCAGACATTGCCCAATTAAGCTCTAGGGTGGTGGCTTTAGAGGAAAAGGAGAAAGGACAACTTAACGCTATCCAGGCCCTTGAGCGAGATAAAGCCGAGCGGTTGCAACAACTATCTGCCATGGAGAAGGAGAAGAACGATCTAGCGGCTTAGCTATCTATTTCCAAAGGTTCTCTTCTGACTGCTGAGGAGAATATCAAAGAGTTACAAAACGAATCCAGCAGTTTGAAGAAGGAACTCGAATCTACTCGGGGAGGAAGCATTTTGCCGCTTCGATGGGATCTAAAGGCTGAAGGCCTCTTGAGCTTACCGCCGTTCAAGGCGAAGTTGGCGGAAGTAAAGGAAGGCGTGACATACTCAAGGAAGACTTGGCTTCCCGTTTGAAAACTCTTAAATCCGACTTCGCAAGAGATTAAGGACTTAATAAATGGCGGATAAACTAGAGAAGGAGGTTGCGGCTACTGGGGCAAAGTTAAAGATGGAGCCACACGTATATATTCGGTGGTGCACCAAGTGAGCCAGCATGTTCCTCCAGGAGAAGTGTTATCTATGGGGCTGGCTAGGGTCTTGAAGATTTACATGGAACTAAAAGAGAAACAGATTATTAAGACCCCAGAAGCTTCTGCATGCCCCTAACCCTTTTGAACCTCCAACTCAAGTTCCTCCAGAAGTGGCTGACCAGCCTGAAGGCCCTGGTTCTTAGGGGTTTTTTTATGATATGCCTTTGTAAATTTTTTGTTTATTTGAAATGTAACTTCTATTTGATATGAATGAAACGCAAACCTTTCTAGTGGTGAAGATTTTTAACCATGTAAGAAAACCGCTGAGAAGTATTTTTGAAGTCCTTTGTAAGGTCTTCCCTTCCTCATTCGGTTTGTAAGGCAAGCTTCGTAGTGGGCTCTTCTCTTCTTGGTTCAATCATGGGACTAAACCGTTGAGTAAGGTACTTGCCTTCATAAATGAGATTGTTGCCTCATATTTCGATCGGGATTTTTGCCCCTTGTTTGAGAGTTGTCGTTTATCTATGTAAGATAATTCCGACTCGTCTTTCAGGAATGGGAATTTCACCGCATTTTAGTAGAATGGGAAAGACTTGAGCTTTATTCTGTGACATTTAAGAGACAGCTACAGAACTCATTGATAGTAGCGCCGTAAGTGTTCGAGATGGAATGGGCGCTTGGCGTTTTCCGTCCATATTTACTAGATAATAGGTGTCAGCTCGGACGATCCTTTGCACGACGTAAGGGCCTTCCCAGTTAGGAGTTAGCTTCCCCGTTCGGCTTTTATTTCCTTGGAGTTCATTTTCTCTTAGGACCAGATCACCGATTTAGAAGAAGACTCTTTTCACCCTAGTGTCGTAGAACCTTTTGACTCTTTGGCGATAGACAGCGGCCTTTATTTCTGCCATTTCTCTTCGTTCTTCAAGTAGGTCTAGTTCCGCTCTGAGATTTTTCTCATTTTCTTCTGATGAGAACTTCTGTTGTGTTCACAAAGTAGGCATTCCTATTTCGGCGGGGATGACGGCTTCGGCCCCGTAAGTAAGAGAAAATGGACTTTCCCCTGTGGGAGTTCTGGCAGTTGTCCTCAGAGGGCCCAAAGGGCGCTCGGAATTTCTTCCACCCAATTGGTTCCATTTTTGGATACCCGGGCTTTCAGGGTCTGGAGCAAGGTACGGTTTGTTACCTCTACCTGGCCATTGGCTTGAGGATGTGTTACAGAGTCAGCCTGGATTCAATTCCGAGCTCGTAACAAAACCTTTGAAAGCACAGTTATCAAACCGTCGCCCATTATCGGAGATGAAGGCGATCGAATTCGAATCGGCGGATGACCGTTAAGCCATAAGAATCCCTGACAAGCTTTCTCTGTGATCTTGGCTAAGGGCTCAACTTCCACCCATTTGGTGAAGTAGTCGATAGCGACTATTAGGAACTTCAGCTGCCGGATCGAAGTAGGGAATGACCCTAAAAGATCAACTCCCCAAATAGCAAACTGTCATGGACTGATAATTGGCGTAAGTGGTGCCGGTGGTCGTCTCGATCTTGGAATGCTGGCGGTGCATCACATTTCCGAGCGAACGCTATTGCATCTTGAGTTAGCGTTGGCCAGTAATAACCTTGTCGTAAGACTTTGTAACTCAAGGCTTTGCCTCCTATGTGACCGCCACCGATGCCTTCGTGAATTTCTTCAAGGATATAGCTAGCTTCTGTAGGATGTAGGCATCGCAAGAAAGGTTGCGTGTAAGACCTTTTGTATAGGCTTTCGTTGATGATGGTGTATTGAGCGGATTTGTAAGCAATTCGTCGGGCCTCTACTTTGTTGGGTGGTGCAAGCCCACCTTGTAGGTAATTTCTTATGGGATCCATCCAACTCGGCTCTTCGGCCACACTTTGTACCTCTCCTTCCAATCTATCGATAGATTTCATGGGAAGGTACTGTAGGTTAAAAGAGGACTCTGTATCTCCGTTTGGTGCTGTGGCCTTTTTAGACAGGGCGTCCGCCTCTTCGTTTTGCGCTCGGCCAATTTTTTCAACCCGGAAATAGGCGAAGTATGGTACTATTTTCTTTACTATTGCTTGGTATTTGACCATGTTCTCTTCTGTTGCTTCGAAGCTGCCTAAGGTGTGGTTCCTCCTGAATCTCAAGGTTGATATATTGCTCTAACTGTCCTCTTCAAACGACATCCTCTATCGCATTCATCAAGTGGGTACATTTTTCCGTGTCGTGTCCTTTAGATTGATGAAACTGGCAATATCTCTTGCTATTCCTTTGCCGTTCGGTATTTCTTGCAGGCTCTGGCCATGTCAGAAGCTTTTGTTCTTTGATTTGCATAAGGATATGGCTTCTGGTTTGATTTAGTGGGGTATGGTGATCATATTTGACAATTTTTCCTTCCTTTGTAGGTTCTCTGGGCTGCAACATATGTCGTTGGGGGTGTGTTGAGGTTTCCAGTTTACATTTGTGCCCTTGTTGTCCCTATCGATCTTCTTTCCTTCCGTATATCCGGGGCCTTCCTCGGCTGACACTTTGGTAGGTTTTTCCCTTTAGGGTGTCTATAGGCCCACGCCGAAGCTTCTTCTTCCCAACTTCATTATAAATTTCATCGGAATTGATGTATTTTTGGGCATGGCTCATAAGGGCGGGGAATTGTCTTTGGTTGATCCAAAGTGAGGGAGAAAGCGAAAGGGAGTCTAACAGACCCCTCCATTAAGAAGGTTCTGACCATTCGTGGAAGAAGGTCCATAACATTTGCTTTTTTCGTCTATGTAACGATTTAAATAGGCTTGGGCGTTTCTCCCTTTCGTTGTTTAACGTGCAAAGGGTGGATGGAGTTTTCTTTTGCTTTGAGTAATTAGCAAAATAGGCTAGAAAGCGATCCGCTAAAATCACGAAAAGAAGTAATTGTGCTAGATGGAAGATCGACAAACCCGGTCTTAAGCTTTTCCCTCTAAGGTGGCGGGAAAAGCTTTCGCCAAATATGGCGTCGGTAATTCCAGTGAGGAGCATCTTCGATCGGAAAGACTTCAGGTGACGGGACGGATCGGTTCTGCCTTCATATGCGGTCATAATAGGTGGCCTGAAGCTGTCAGGAACTCGTTCTTCCAATATCTCCTTGACAAAGGGCGAACACATACTGAGGATATGTCGCTCGGATTTCCTGTTTTCTTGGGAAAGGTCCTGCCGCTGGGTCCTTCTATCAACAGTTTGCATAGATGGACTACTCTGTTCTATCCTTGTCCGTTCGGTTCTTGTGGCAGCTTGGTCTCTACGTCGAACGGAGGGGGGTTCTGAACTAGCGGAAAAGGCGGTTCTTTCTCTTTTCTCTTTATGGGTGCGGGTTCTTGTCCTCCCCCTACTTTCGGACTTAGCCAGCGGGACCGTTGATACGTTTGGTGTTGGAGCTTGTGTGGGGAGAGGTGGAGGATGAGTCAACGTATGGGACGGCTGAGCCAACTGCTCTAGTCGGCTTTGCATGTTAAGATAAAATTCGGAATGGACTCTTGGGGTTGGGCCGGACGGATTTTACGATGGAGGTACGATGGGTGGATTGTCCCGTAGGATTTCTTCATGTCTTTGGGCTTCGCCAGGTCCTTCAGAGCTAGTAGGTGCTCGTTGTCCTTAGATTCGTTTTGATCTTCTGGTAGTGGTCATTTGGCTTTTCGTAAGGGTCCACGAGACTACGCCAATCGTTGATGCCAAAAATCGTCCACCTCACACTTTGGCTCATGGCCTCGCGTGATTTGGTCTCGGCCTTTGACAAACGGTTAAAATTTATAGTTGGTGTGGGCGCTTACTTACGCTCCGCGAGGGAAACGCGGAGGGCACCCTGAAATTCCGTCCGGATTTATCCACTGATGGACCTGTAAAGGGGAGAAAAAGGGGTCGGAATTGGGCCTTTCTGCCCGGATTAACTCCGATGCTTAAGTCAGAAATCAGGGTAAGAAGTCTTAGGCAATTCTTTGTATAATGTGTAGTGAGTGTTTTTCGGATCCTTTCCTTTCTGTTCTTCCTCTCTTTTTATAGTAAGTTAGAGGCGGTTTAAACAAATATCTTGCAGGGTGGTGGGGTATGAAAGGCGGTGGGGTAAGGCGGTGGGCTAGGTAAATCTTCTAAGGCGGTAGAAAAATATCTGCCTAGCGTGTAGGTGCCCTGTAGGTAAGTAGAGTAAATATCCTTACTTGTAGTAAGTGGATAAGGCCTACTTACTGTAGAGGCGTTAGATATTTACTTCTCTTCTTCCACCTTACGCCTTGTATAAGAGGGCTGTTATAATTCCGACGGACTTGTTCGCAGGATTTATTCCTCATGTTATTGCCGAACGGAATTGTGCAAGGTTATTTGGTGACACGGACCTGTGTGTGACAGGTGGTCCCTAGGTCAATGACATCTGTCTTACCAAATATATCCGTAACATAATTCATAGTAATCAATAACAGCATCTAGAGCATATGTGTAAATCTTATGAAAAAATTGCTTAACTAATTGTATATATACAAGAATGAATAATATAAGTAAATATTAATAAAAATAAATGAAAAAAAAATATATATTAAACAAAATATCAATTATAATTTATAAAAAAAATCAAATAATTCAACATGTCGTCGTGCAACGCACGTGCATTATACTAGTACTCATATAAGCGGATTGTTGGTCATCAACTACAATGTGTGTTGACCAAAATATCCCTGATGAAATAACCTATTAAATATGTAATATTAATGAAAAAAATAACTCCAAAATATATTATAAATACAATAAATTAAAATTTTATATATTTTTATATATTTTTACAACTATCTATTTCTTTACCATTGCTTTTTAAAATTATTTTATAAGATTTTTATTAAAAAAACAACAAATTAAAACTTTGTATATTTAAAATTTAAAAATAATGTTTACAAATATTTAAAATTATCTATTCATTTACCATTTTTTAAAAATTATTCTATAAATTTAGTTTTTGTATGTTTTAAAAGTATAAAATAATTCTCATTGTATTTTTCTATGTATGCATACATGAAAAACAATGTATATAATTATAAGTTAATTTTAATGAAAACCAAAAAATTCAAACCCTATTAAAGATATGATAAATAACCTACTAAATATGCAATGTTAATAGAAAAATAAACTACAAAATATATTAGAAAACAAAATAAACTACAAAATAGATTATAAATGCCCTATTAAAGATATTATAAATAACCAAATAAATTTAAAAAAAAAACCCTCATGCCTTCTCGTCTCCCCCTTTGCCGTTATTCAGCAACTCTTCCATTTAATTAGAATTAATGTTTCCCTTTCCTTCCTCCTCCTCGATGCCCTAAGCTCCTACCTCCTCTGCCTTCTTCACAAGCTCTAATTTAATTTTTTATTCTTTTATCTAGTGATTTTGGTTAGACTCTTTCCTCTTTTTTGTTTTTTTTCTTATAATCGATTTATGTTAGGCATGATATGGATTGTTATACAACTCAGTTATTTTACATTTACTAGATGCAAAAGAAAAAAAAAGGTTTTCTTCACTGATTATGTATTTAAAAATTAATTTGGTGATATGAGATGGAATTTTTGTTTATTATGTGTTTGATATTTGTTATGTTTTTAGTGCATTGATCTGTCTTCAGATGTGTTCTAGAGGATCCAAATGAAGCAAGTGAAATTACTCTGTATAAGACTAGTATAGTTTGATGTGCATACAGAGACTTTCATTACCATTTAGAAGTATGTTTAAATACCACTAACTGCATAGGATTTATTGGTGGCATGAAGATGGTGATAAAATTATGGAGTGGATTGAAGTTTAGTGCAAAAATTTGGAAAAAAGGGGTGGACAAATTTGAAATTTAGTTGGCAAGTTAATCCTCAAAGAGCAAATTTAGAGCTCTTGTTTCATTAATTAGAAATGGTAATACTCTTACAAAATAGTAGATTGTTGATGCCAAAAACTGGTCCACCTCACGCTTTGGCTATTATGGCCTCGTGATCTGGTCTTAGCCTTCGACAAATGGTTGAAATTTATAGTTGGTGTGGACGCTTACTTCAACTTCTGAACGGAGAACATGGAGGGTGCTTTGGAAATCCGTTCGGAATTACCCTGGCTTTCCTTTCCTTTGGGATGAATCTGTAAGAGGGAGAAAAAGGCGGTCGAATTGGGCCTTTGTGCGGATTCATTCTGATGCTTAAGTCAGGAAAACTGTAAGAAGGCGGTCTTAGACATGAGTTAGCTCTTTTGTGTGGTGATTTATTCTGCCACCCCTCTTTTTCTATTATCGCTCTTCTTTTATAGCAACTTAAAGGCGGTTTAGGAAAGGCGGTGGAGTGAGGCGGTGAATGAGAAAATATCGTCTAAGGCGGTAAGAGAATATCTTCCAAGGCGGTAAGAAAATGTCTGCCTACTGTGTAGGCACTACGTAGGTAAGTAGAAAATATCTACCTACCGTATAGGTACCACGTGTGTGAGTAGAAAATATCTACCTACTGTAGAGGCAAGTGGATAAGATCTATTTACTGTAGAGGCGTTAGATACGGTCTTACCCAGCTGGTTATCACTTTCTTACTTGTATAATTCCGACAGACTTTCTGTAGGGGTGAGCCCTCCTTATTTGTCGGACGGAATTTATGCTAATGACTTTGGTGGTGACTGACTATCTTGTGGCTAAAAAAAATGTAACCCTTTATGACAGGTGACCATTTAGGCAGGCGACAAGTGTTTTACCAGGTATTTCCGTAACACTAGTCCCCCCCAGAGTGTACTTGTTCGAAAAATCTGAGCGAGGAGTGAGTCAAATTGCACTTTTCGCTTGGTTCGAGAACAAGTATCTTCTTTAGCTGACGTGTCTATGTGGGTATAGGTTTCTTTCTAGATACATGTGTTTTAATAGGTAACTGACACTTGTTGTGTTATCTTTTTGTTGTCTTGAATTGAGGTAGATTTTTCTCTAGAATTTTCGTCTATAGTGTCACCAAGTTTTGCTATTTAAGGAGCTAGCATGGATAGTGTTTTTATTCATTCTGCCGCTATCTTTGCGCTTTGGTAAAATGGCTCAGCGTTTGTCCTTTTTTAAGTTTTTTACTTTTACCCAGTGTTCTCGTCACTTACGAATTCCAAGTTCGTTTCACGAACATTTATCGGAATTAAGGACTGGGGTTATCCAATTGGTAAGTCCGAACGGCTGTGTATGGCCATCAATGCTGGTTGTTGATAGGGGATTGGGTGAGATAAGCATTGAGGAAGGATGGGAAACCTTCCATGTTGACCATGACGTAGAGGTAGGGGATCTTCTAATTATCACTTTAGCTATTACTTATGCAGGGGATGTGCGCTTTAAAGTTGAAATATTTGGGAGCGACTCCTGCCGTAGAGAAGTGGGCCCCATCTTAGCCCGCCAGCTTTCTTAGGGATTTCCTAGCAATACTTGAAGGGACGGCTGATGGTTGTGGAAGTCCGTGCGTCTCCTCCGAATCTTATCAGGGAGGGTCCTCGGACGGATCTGTGGATTGTTAACTGGGGAATTCTGACGGATAACATGTTTACCAAGGTTCGCCATGCTGCTTTGTTGTGTGCTTTTTTTTTTTAATACTACCGTCGTTGTAATATGAATAAAGTTTATTAATTTGCTCATAAAGTCTTCGATTTCTTCACGAAGAAATGTTCACTGGTGATCCTATGTTGGGATGTGTGCGTTTTGTCTCTTATGATGTGGGCTTTACGCAACGCCTGTTATTCCCTGAGATGACACGTGTCTCCCATACTATTTAGCATTAAAGGGAGATAGTGAAGTAGCGATGTATGCGGTGTCTTGGCGTTTGTCAACATCATGATAAGCGCGGTTTTCTATGTGTCAAGCGGTGTTTGGTATGCTGACGTGGACGGGTTTTTGATTTGTTTGAGGAAAAGTGATGATGGATATCTGAACGGTCCAGATTTAGGAACCCTTGGTTAAACGGTTCGATTGGGATGTAGCTCCGGGATCTAACGACCAGGGATTTACCCTCTTTACATATAAGTGGAATCGTACAGGCAAAAAAGGGCTTCACTCCAAAAGTCAAATTGCATTTTTTGAAAACTTCTTCTTCTCCGGCGAGACTTGGTCTTAAGCTTTCTGTATCTTTTTCTTGTCCTTTTCTCTTCTAAGGTAATGGCTAGCGCTACCTCTTCTTCCTCTAATTCTTCTCATGGGTCTTTGATCCCTTCTTCGTCCAACCCCACAGTCTCCGTCGCGATTCCAGGTGAACCTAGGGATATTCCAGTCCAGGGTTCACGGGTTCATCCTGCTTCTAGGGCCATGGGTAGGGGGTTTGGTACGTTCATAAGTCTTCTTGGGCAGAAGGATGTAGATGACCTAGCAGAGAAATATGAGATAGATCTTTCCCTGTTTGAGGTTAGGGTTCCCTGTTCTGGGGAGAGGGCGAGTTCTCCCAGGGAAGGAGAGATAGCTATCTATCAAGATGCGTTATCGGGTGGCCTTAGGCTTCCTTTTTCTGATTTTGCTAAGGCGATTCTAGAGGAGTATCATCTGTGTCCTTCACAGCTGACTCCGAATTCTTGGAGGTTACTGAACGGTTTTGTCATTGTTTTAAAAAATTACGGAGTAAGTCCAACCGTCCGTTGGTTCCGTATGTTATTTAGCCTATGTTTAGAGTCTAATGCTGATTGGTATTACTTCTCGGCTCGTTCCGGAAGAAAGTTTTTAGGGAAAGTTCCTTCTTCCATTAAGCGGTGGAAGAGTAAATTTTTCTTTGTCAAAAATAAATCCGAGTGGGATGTCCAAACCAAGTGGGAGGCTCCCCGAATGGATATCGTTTGTGAGGAAATGACGAAAGAAGAGGAGGTTCTTCTTAAGTCAATGACTTGGCTATCCAAAGTTTATATGGATGAGTTCTTGACCAAGGAAAACCTCGTTAAATGTCGTTTAATAGTATCTGCTGGTAGGTTTTATTCGTATATCTATCTTAGATTAATCTTGAATCGCGATATCTAACATGATTCGGAATTTTATTTTGCAGAAAGTCCGATGGAGGATGAAGACTTGAGCTACGTTAAGGGTCTCCTGGCTTCCTATGAAGGTGAAGTTCATCCACCTTTACCTCGTGGGCGGAAGAAGAAGGAAGCGGCCTCTAGTAAAGGTGTTGATACCTCCAAGGAGGAGAAAAAGAAGAGGAAGAGAAAAGAGGTCGATTCTTCCAAGAAAGGAGGCAAAGGCGACCCTGCTACAGGGTCCTCACGGGAGAGGAGGACGAAGAGGAAGAATTATGAGGACGCATCATGTCCTGGAATTATATTAGAACAGGTGAGTTCACCTGTGGAAGAGGCTCGTCTGGCTTTATTGCCAATTTCCGAAGGGCCCTCTTCTAGTCAACTAGAAGATATCCTCCTCAAGGAGGTAAGGATTTACTTCTTAAGGGTATCATTGTTCTGCGGTACTTTTTTTACTTAGGTTTTGTTTTACAGGCGGAGGCGGGAGAAGCGGCCCTCTTGGATAAACTGAGGGTGGCAGACTCAGTTTTAAGAGGACCGGCAACTCAAGGGAAGGAGTTGCCCTCTAAAGACATCCCTTTTCGGGATGTTGCTTTTGTGAAAAATGTTTTGATGGCCATGCGGCCCGAACAGCTCTCTACTAAGCTACGGGGAGCCGGGAGGGAAGAGGCCACTTGCCAGCTTTTCCGATCGGTCATGCTGGTAAGGACTGTTCTCGCATTTCTTTTGCTCCTAAACTTGGTATCGTTTATAACTCCTTTATTATTTCGTAGACTGCGCATTGGGCGGATCGAGTCGGCAATCTTTGTCAAGAGGACTTGGCAAAGATGGAAGCAAGTAGGCGTAATTTGCCCGGCTAAACTCTAAGGTGGAGGCCTTGGAGGAAAAGAAAAGAAGCGGCTTCGCTATTATCCATACTTTTGAGAAGGATAAAGCCGAAGCGGCTTCAATGATTGGCAGCTATAGAAAAGGGAAAAATGACTTAGCGGCCAAGTCGAAGTTCAGGGCTCTCTTGGTACGCTAAGGGGATATCAAAAGACTACCGGACGATTCTAGCAGTTTGAAGGAGGAACTTAAATTTGCTCAAGATGAGCGCACTGACGCCCAATGGAGTCTAAAGTTGAAGGTTGCGGAACTCTCCGCCATTCAAGTTGAGTTAGAGGAACTCAAGGGGGAGCGTGACACACTCAGGGAAGACTTGGCTTCCAGACAGAGGACCCCTAAATCCGACTCGCAAGAGATGAAAGACCTAATTGATCGAGCGGATAAGTTGGAGAAAGAGGTCGCTCGGCTTAGGGCGAAAGCCAAAGAAGGGGCCACCCGCATTTATTCTGTAGTGTAGCAGGTGGGTCACCATGTTCCTCCTACGGACGTTTTATCTCTGGGGCTCGCTGGAGTCTTGAAGAAATTTATGGAGATAAAAGAGTTGCAACTTATAAAGACTCCAGAGGCTCCTGTCCCAGCCCCTTTCGAACCCCCAACCCAAGTTCCTCCAGAAGCCGCTGACCGCCCTGAGGGCCCTGAGGGCCCTAGTTCTTAGGGATTTTTTTCTTTTTTTAGGACATGTTCTTGTAAACACCTAGTTATTTTGGAATGTAATTTCAATTTGTATGAATGAAACACAAACCTTTTTCTTTGGTGAACATTTATTTCCGAGCGATGGTTTTAACTATTTTAAGAAGTCCTTCGCCAGGTCTTTTTTCCTTCATTTGGCTTGTAATTCAAGCTTCATAGCAGGTTCTTTTCTTCTTAGTCCCATCTGGGGACTTTGATTTGTTGAGTAAGACCCTTGTATTTGAAAATGAGATTGTTGCCTCATATTTCGATCGGGATTTTTGCCCCTTGTTTTTGGATGAGAGTTATCGTTTATCCTTGTAGGATAATTCCGACTCCCCTTTTAGGAATGGGATTTTCACCTCATTTTTGTAGAATGGGATTTTCACCTCATTTTTGTAGAAAGAGCTTAAACTTTATTTCATGGAACATTTAGGAGACGATTACAGGATTCACTGATAGTAGCGTCGCAATTGTTCAGCATGAAATGGACGCTTGAGTATTTTCCCTTCCATATTCACCAGATAATAGGTGCCTGTTCGGACAATTTTTTGTATGACGTAAGGGCGTTCCCAATTAGGAGTTAGCTTCCCCATTCGGCTTTTGTTTCCCTGGAACTCATTTTCTCTTAAGACCAGGTCGCCGATTTGGAAGAAAACTCTTTTTACCCTTGTGTCATAGAACCTTTTTACTCTTTGGCGATACATGGCTGCCTTTGTTTCTGCAGCTTCTCTTCGCTCTTCAAGTAAGTCAAGTTCCGCTCGGAGATTCTTCTCATTTTCTTCTGATGAGAAGATTTGCTGTGTCCGTAGGGTAGGCATTCCTATTTCTACAGGGATGACAGCTTCTGCCCCATAAGTGAGAGAGAACGGAGTTTCTCCTGTAGGGGTTCTTGTGGTTGTCTTGTAAGCCCAGAGGACGCTCGGAATTTCTTCAACCCAGTTAGTTCCTTTTTTAGAGACCCGGGTTTTGAGAGCTTGGAGCAAGGTGCGATTGGTTACCTCTACTTGGCCGTTGGCTTGGGGATGTGTCACAGAAGTTAATCTGGATTCGATTCCGAGCCCTGAACAAAAGCTTTTGAAAGCCTTGTTATCAAAAAGTCGCCCATTATCAGAAATAAAGGCGACCGGAATTCTGAATCGACAGATAACCGTTCGCCATAAGAACCCCTGACAAGCTTTCTCCATGATTTTAGCCAAGGGCTCAACTTCTACCCATTTTGTGAAGTAATCGATAGCCACTATCAAAAACTTCATTTGTCGAATTGAAGTGGGAAATGACCCTAGGAGATCAACTCCCCAGATAGCAAACGGGCGAGGGCTAATAATTGGCGTGAGCAGTGTTGGTAGTCGCCTTTGAATCTTGGAATGCCGTTGGCAGGCATCACATTATCGGGCGAATGCCACTGCATCTCGAGTTAACGTTGGCCAGTAATAGCCCTGTCGTAGGACTTTGTAACTTAAGGCTTTGCCTCCTATATGTCCCCCTCCAATACCTTCATGAATTTCTTGAAGGATATAGTTTGCTTACGTGGGGCCTTGCACCGTAAGAAGGGTTGCGTATAGGACCTCTTGTATAGATTTTCGCCAATGATGGTGTATTGAGCGGATTTGTAAGAGATCCGTCTGGCTTCTGTCTTGTTGGATGGTATAGGTCCACCTTGCAGGTAGTTTATGATGGGATCCATCCAACTTGACTCTTCTGCCGTACTTTGTATTTCTCCTTCTAATCCCTCAATAGTTTTTATGGGAAGGTACTGTAGGTTGAAGGGAGATTCTGTATCGCCGTTGGGCGCAGTGGCTTTTTTAGATAAAGCGTACATTTCTTCATTTTGTGTACGACAGCTTTTTTCAATTTGGAAATGAGCGAAGTGGGGGACTATCTTCTTTACCACTATTTGGTATTTGACCATGTTCTCCTCCTTTGCTTCAAAGTTGCCCAACGTGTGGCTAACGACTAGCTGTGAGTCGGAATATACGTGTAGGCGTTGAATTCCGAGCCCTCGGGCCAAACGCAATCCTGCGATGAGGGCTTCATATTCGGCCTCGTTGTTGGTTGCTCGGAATTGGAACTTAAGAACTGTTGCAATTTTCCACTTGGAAGGAGAATAAAGGACGAAGCCGGCTCCTGACCTTTCTTCAGTCGCTGATCCATCAACATAATATGACCATGGGATGCTAGGACTTTCTTCTGGATATTCTGGCGGGACTTCATCCTTATTTGCGGGAATGGTCAATTCCACAATAAAATCTGCCAGAACTTGAGCCTTGATTGCCGTACGGGGTTTATAGGCGAGATCAAACTCACCCAACTCTATCACCCATTTGGCTAGACGTCCAGAATTTTCAGGCTTATGGAGGATTTGCTTTAAGGGCTGATCCGTTAATACCGTAACTTTGTGCGCTTGAAAGTAAGGCCTTAATCTTCGTGTGGATGTGATGAGAGCGAAAGCCAACTTTTCAAGCGGTAGATATCTTGATTCCGCATCGTTAAGGATCTTGCTTGTGTAATAGACTGGTTTATGAACTCCTTTGTCTTCCCTCAAAAGTACTGCACTGACCTCTCAAGGAGCAGCAGCCAAGTAGACGTAGAGCTCTTCCCCTACTTATGGCTTAGCTAGCAACTGAGGCGATCGGAGATAATCTTTGAGTTCTTGAAAGGCTTTCTCAGATTCTTCTGTCCACTCCATTTTTGGTGCTTTTCGCAAGGCTTGGAAGAGTGGGAGGTTTTTCTCTCCGGCTTTAGAGATAAATCTCCCCAGAGCTGCTAGGCGTCCGTTAAGCCGTTGTATCTCTTGAAGGCTTTTGGGTGATCCCATGTCAAGGATGGCTTTGACCTTTTCCGGATTTGCTTCTATTCAGTATAAATCCGAGAAACTTCCCTGATCGGACACCAAAAGCACATTTGTTTGGATTTAAGCGCATGTTGTAAGTCCGTAGTGACTGAAAGGCCTCTTATAAATCTGAGAGTTGTTCGTCGGCTTTTCGGCTCTTTACCAGAATGTCATCCACATAAGCTTCAACATTTCTGCCAAGTTGTTCTTTGAAAACCGTATTCATGAGCCTCTGGAAGGTGGCTCCGACGTTCTTAAAACCGAACGGCATTACCTTATAGCAATAAGTTCCTGTGCTTGTAATGAAAGATGTTTTTTCTTTGTCATCTTTGGCCATTTGGATTTGATTGTAGCCTGAGAACGCATCTAAAAAACTCAGCATTTCGTGTCCCGCCATGGAATCAACCAAGCCATCAATTGAAGGTAGAGGGAATGAGTCTTTGAGACAAGCTTTATTTAGGTTCGTGAAATCTACGCACATCCTCCATTTTCCGGATGGCTTTTTTACTAAAACCACATTGGCCAACCATTCTTCATAGTGCACTTCTCGGATAAGCCCGGCCTTTAAAAGGGTTGATAATTCTTCTTCTGTGGCCTTCTGCCTCTCTTGTGCAGAATTTCTCCGTTTTTGTTTGACAGGCTTGAACGACTGATCTATGTTGAGGCGGTGCTCAATGACATCACGTTTTACGCCTGGCATATCTTCCGGCGACCAAAGCGAAGAGATCAGAATTGGTCCTTAGTACCATCATGAGATTTTCTTGTTGTACTGTTGTTAGATCCGCACCAATCCGCACTGTGCGTTCCATCCTAGTTGTATCTAGAGGAACCGTAAGCAATTCTTCAACTGGTGCGGGCCGAAGTTCTTTATCTTCCCGTTCGGCTATTTTGTTGATCAACATGGCTTCCGAAATTTTTGTTTTGCCTCTGTCTAAAGCTTTTCCTTTGAGGGTTGCAACATAACATTGCCGCGCCAAGGGTTGATCTCCTCTTACCTCTCCACTACCATTCTCCGTCAAAAATTTGAGGAGAAGATGGTAAGTAGAAATTACAGCCTTCAGGGCGTTGAGGGTTGGTCTGCCAAGAATAACGTTGTAACTTGAAGCCGCAGACGACTAGGAAATTTGTTGTCACCTTTGTTGATGATTTAGAGCCTTTCCTCTCAGAATGGCGGCAAAAAATCATTCCTTACGGTCATATCACCCCTCCGAAAAACCCTATTAAGGATGATTTTACGGGAAACAAATTATCTGCATCATATCCCATTCATTCAAAGGCACTCCAAAAGAGAATGTCAACCGAACTTCCACTGTCTATCAGAACCCTCTTCATTTGGAAACTGGAAACCATGATGGCAATGACTAAGGCGTCGTCATGGGGGTAGCGAACCCTGCTGACGTCGTTATCATAAAAAATGATGGGAGCCGTAGGCCGTGATCTTCATTTTGGCGTTTCCGTTTCCTGCGCAGCCCCCACCATTCGTGCATAGCTTTTTCGAGAGGCGGAGCTTTCACCACCACACCCAGGACCACCACTGATAAATCCGACCATCTCTCCTTTTTCTTGTTCTTCTGGCTATGAAATTTCGAGCCCCTCTTGGATATCAATGTTGATATACTACTCCAATTTGCAGGGGTGAGCCCTCCTTATTTGCCGGACGGAATTTATGCTAATAACTTTGGTGGTGACTGACTGTCTTGTGGCTAAAAGAAATGTAATCCTTTATGACAGGTGGCCATTTAGGCACGCGACACGTGTTTTACCAAGTATTTTCGTAACATAGATGATTGTTAGTTATTTGAGTTTTAAATAATAATAGTGTAGCATGATACCCTTGTGCATTCTTTGTCCTCTGATCATTTCTTGAACTGTGTTAAAAATAATTGAAATTTGTCAAGATGCATGAAATTCTCTAATACTTTTCCGAATTCCATGTGTTTATATTTTTTTGTTTGTTACTAGCCTACTTGTTCACCTTGGAAGTTATGACATAAATGGCTCGTACAGGTATGTCGAAGATGATGATGGAAACAAGAAATACTTTGCAGCTTTTCACTTGAATGAGAGCTTTATGTTAGTAGTTATTATTGATGATTTTGTTGATTGCTTCAGTGAAAGCTGAATAAACATAATCAAATTTGATGATTATGCTTGAAAACCTAGCATAATGCATTAACTTGGTAATGAAAAATACATTAGGAAATTGTATAACTAGCACATTTGCAAAATGTCAATACGAGGAATTGCAATGTAACTTATAACTATAATTTTATTTAGCAAAAAAACTGTTGAATACCAGGTTTATATGCTTAAGATCTCAAAGAAAGTCTATAAATTACATTTATATGTTTTCAAATTTTTATTTTTGTCCTGTTAAATTTGGAGAAGGTCCCATCCAAGCTCATCATTGCATGATCTCTCTTCTTCTTGCTTTGCTTGAATTTTACAAGACTTGTAAAAATAGATATTGCAATGCAAGAGGTAGAGATCTTGCTATGGCACGAACTTTGGCTTTATGTCAAGATGTCATCACATATACCATTGTATATTTATATCACTATTACATGTTTGATTAGATGTTTCATGAGATACCCAAAGTAATTTATTTATTATACTGCAGGGGAGCTTGCAAGCTTCTACTTGTTGAATCATACCAAGGAGATAACCCAAGATTGTTATTGTTCATTTATAAGAGGTGGATTCAGTCCTTCTTCTCAATCTAGAGTATATATCATCTGTCCGTGTTGAAGATTTTATTCTACGACCATCCATTTTGTAAACTCTTGAGAATATGTCAAGCCCAAATATATTTTTGTTGGACTTTGATGATGATATTTAAAAATAGTTCACATAAGAGTTTGTTTTATGATTGGGGAAAAGTGCAGAGACACGTGGCGCTCATCCAGGACAGCCAAGCATCCCAATCCTGGAGTTGCCCACCACCACGGGACCGCCAAGCACGGTGTCAAGACGGCTCATTGACATCGTCCCTACCAAATCGATTAGCAGACCACCCAGGCGGGGCATACCAGTTCAACACAGCTGATCGGTATGATGCGACTCAACAGTTCAACACATCCGATCGGTCTTCCACGACAGAGCGGTTTAATACGTTCGGCTGATATGCTGTGTGGCTCATCGGTTCCGCTACACGAGAAACGCCCCAGCCATCAGGTAACAACAGCAGAAGATGAGGGAGGCGACTAGCAAAATACGCACTTGACGCGCACGTGCTTCGAGTGATGGCGTGCGCCCCAAGACATCCCTCACCTATAAAAGGGAGCTGCTACAGCAAGACAAGGGACAAGGAAAAAAACCCTAATGAATTCATGAAAAAGAGCGCCGCCACCCTGAAGAAGAAGCAAGAGACATTCTATCGTCCCCACCCTCTCTTGAAGTAATGTGCTCATCCTTTCTTAAATGCTCCCAGGAGCAACTATAATGATTGAGTGATAGTGTATCTTCTTTCCCTGTGGTTTTTTCCCCGTTTTTAGGGGTTTTTCCACGTTAAAACTTGTCTCCTCCTGTGATTGCTTGTCTGGTCCTTGTCCTCTTTGCACTGTTCAAACTCAAACAAATTCAACCGTTTGTGTGAAGTCGGTTCTCAATCCCGAGGCACATAGATTTCAACATCAACAGTTTGGCGCCGTCTATAGGGACCCTGAACGAGAAGCCATGGCAATCTTGAGGAAGTCGAAGAGAATACAAGGCCAGGAGCCTTGAGGAGGGGCGTCAACTAATCCGCCCGGTGTGAAAGCACCCCCTCCCTCCAAGCGACCACGCTTCGTCAGGAGTTCCAGAGCCGTAAAGGGAGGAGGCACCCCACAAAGGCATAGGTCCATCTGATGAGCGGTACAGTGCGATGGCGCAAGAGATCGCGGAACTCAGGCAGGCGTTGCGGAATGTAGAGTGCCATGTCTCGCAAACGACAGTCCCGCATGATGCGAGGCCCCTGAATGAGCAGAAATGGCGGCCCAAGACCCTCTCCCCCAGGCGACGTTCACGCTCTCTAGCAAGGGCCCAAACGGTGGAATCCTCCGCGGGAAGCTTTGGCTCATCTTGCTCATGCCAAAGGCGAGGCTGCCGGTCCAGAGAAAGGAACGCAAAAGGGAGGAGAGCCTCGCTGTCCCCTCAACGCTACGCGCTTCCCCCGCGGCAACAGAGAAGGCGCCGCAAGACCCTGTCTCGCTCTCCAGCACGCCTTGCACCCCGGAACCAATCATCTGGTCGTCGCTTGCCCCGACGCTGCTCACTAAGAAGACACCCCGACATGACCTCTCCTCGCCCCCCATGACGGAGAGGGATAGAGTCTTGCAGCTGGTACCGGAGTTCAAACCACCGAACCTACGATATTATGACGGCTCCACTGACCCGCTGGAGCACATAGAGAGGTATTTGGCGGAGATGATGATGAATCGGACTACGGAAGTGGTTATATCTCGAGCCTTTCCCCGAACGCTCAGTGGTGTGGCGTTCGAATGGTTCTATAGCCTACCAGCCGGGACCATCTCAAGCTTCAAACAGTTGACCAATCTCTTTATGACCAGTTCCCGAGCAAGCGGAAGCTGAAGAAGGATCCCCTTGCATTCTTTTGGTTTATGCAGAGGCCAGCTAAGAACTTGCGGAGTTACATTGGGCTCTTCAATGAGGAAATCATGGGCATGGAGGGCCTTGACTCATATATGGTCTTTGGGACCGTGATAAGGGGTCTTAGGTAAGGCCCGTTCAAGGAGAGTGTCACTCGAGATGTCTCTGCCAACTTAGAGGAGTTCCTCGACCGTGTCGAGAAGCAGATCGCTTCAGATGAAATGAAAGCGAGATGGGATGAGGAGGACCGAATTAGGATGGAGCTCGTCCAAGGATTGGTATCACAACAGCAGGGGTACCGGCAAGCTGAGCCAAAAGAAGACCTATCCCGAAGAGGCGGCGGGCTGGACTGGAGACCGCAGTTCTAACCTGATGAACAGAGGCCCGCATATCGGCTACCGAGAGATCCCGACCTGATGGCAAGGTACCACAACTATGCCATTCTAAACACCTTACTTGAAAACATTTTGCTGCAAATACAGGACCAGAAAATTCTGAAGCAACCCCCTCCGATGAGGGAGAACCCGAAGAGGAAGAAGAGCAAGAAGTTCTATAGATTCGATCAGGACATGGGACATTCAACTGACGAGTGCGTCCACTTGAAGGACGCGATAGAGGACCTCATCCGGGAAGACAAACTGTCTCAATATCTAAAGAAGGACTTGACCACGGAAGGCACCTCAACTAACCCGCCTGCGCCTGTCGTCCTTAATGGCCCGCGCATCACAATGATAGCTGGGGGGCCCGGGTGCGCGGGCGAAAGTCTGTCTTCTAGGAAGAACTATGTCCGCATGGTCGGGGCCGTGCAGAATGTGGCGTCAGCGAAGAGGCCCCGAGTGTCCTCTGACATATGCTTCTCCGAGTAAGATCTCAAAGGAGTGACCCACCCACATGACGATGCCCTAGTTATCATAGCCCAAATTGGGATCTTTACCGTCGACAGGGTGCTGGTCGATACGGGAAGCTCGGTGGACAAAATCTTTTCCAATGGCTTTGATCAGATGGAGATCCCAATGGAGAACTTGAGGCCGGTGAAGTCACCGTTGATCGGTTTCAATGGAAGCCCACTCCAGCTTGATGGATTAATCTCCCTCCTTCTCCTCCTTGGAACCCCTCCCCAAACTGCTACTACTCTTGTTAACTTCCTTATAGTTCGCTGCCCGTCGAGCTATAATGTGATTATAGGAAGGCCAACACTTAACTCCTTGGGGGCAGTTCCGTCCACTTACCATATAATGATGAAGTTCCCCACCCCCCATAGTTGCGGAGAAGTGAAAGGTAACCAGCTCGCCTCCCGCCAATGTTACGCGACCATCCTCAAGGATCTGGGGGAAGGAGGCTCAAAGAGCGCCAAGGCGTTGGTCATTGGGGACCTGCAATCGCTAGATGAAGAGAGGGAGATGCGCATGCCCACGCTAGTTGAAGAATTGACACCCTGCCGCTGTGGGAGGACTAGATTGAATGGATTGTCCAGCTAGGCGCAGGGTTGAATGCCGGGCAGAAGGGAGAGATCATGGCGTTACTGAGAAACAACTCTGATGTATTCGCTTGGACGGCAGAAGAGATGCCCGGGGTCTCACGGGACGTCATCGAGCACCGCCTCAACGTGGATCCGGGACACAAACCGGTATCTCAAAAGAGGAGAGACTTCGCGCCAGATCGCCTGAAGGCCGCAGAGAAGGAAATCGACAAGCTGCTGAAAGCGGATTTTGTCCGGGAAGTCCAATACCCAGAATGGTTGTCAAACATTGTATTGGTCAAAAAGCCCATTGGGAAGTGGTGTATGTGTGTCGATTTTACTGATTTGAATAAAGCCTGCCCTAAAGATTGCTAACCCCTGCCTCACATTGATAATATGGTTGATTCCACGTCGGGTTATGAAATGCTTAGTTTCCTGGACGCCTTCTCCGGGTATAATCAAATCAAAATGGCCAAAACCGATGAGGAGAAAACTTCCTTCATCACTGGCAGGGGAACCTACTGCCACTAGGTGATGCCCTTCGGGTTGAAGAATGCTGGTGCCACCTTTCAAAGGCTGGTGAATAAGGTCTTTAAGAATCAAATCGGCCGGAATGTCGAGGCGTACATTGACGACATCTTGGTAAAAAGCGCCAAGGCCGAGTAGCACGCTGCAGATCTCCAAGAAACCTTCGCCGCTCTGCGGCTACATAGGATGAGCCTCTACCCGAGCAAGTGTGCGTTTGGGGTCAGGTCAGGAAAATTCCTTGTGTTCATGCTGACCTAGCGGGGCATAAAGGCTAACCCAAAGAAGATAAGGGCCATAATGGAGACCCGGTCGCCGAGGATCATCAAAGAAAAATAGAGGCTCAACGGTCAACTAGCGGTGCTCAGGAGATTCATATCGAAATCCAGGGAAAAGAACCTTCCGTTCTTCCGGGCGCTCAGGAAGGTGCCGAAACTCGAGTGGACCGATGAGTGCGAAAAGTCCTTGCAGCAACTGAAGGAGTACCTGTAGTCACCGGCGCTCCTGGCCAAGCCACAACCCGATGAAGAGCTCTACATGTATCTGTCGGTCATGGAGGCGGTGGTCAGTGCGGTGCTGGTGAAGGAAGAAGACGGGTCCCAGAAACCAGTTTATTATGTAAGCAAGGTGCTTACAGACACGGAGTCAAGGTATCTCCCATTGGAGATGTTGGCATACGCCCTGTAGTTGCTGCTCGACGGCTCCGCCCCTTCTTCCAATCTCACACGGTGAAAGTATTGACCGATCAACCGCTCCGCCAGGTGCTCAACCGGCCCGACATATCGGGCAGACTGACCAGATGGGTGATCGACCTCAGGGAGTACGATATCAGCTACGAACCCCAAACGACCATCAAGGCCCAGGTACTTGCAAACTTCATTGTTGAACTAACTACTACTGGCATGGAATTGAATGTAGATGAGGGCCATTCCAAGGAAAAGGCGAGCCTCCTCGCCCAATGGGTTCTACACACAGACGGGTCATCGACCAATGACAGCTTAGGGGAGAGGCTTGTCCTCCATTCACCGTCTGGCTGGAACACATCAACCGCTCTGAGATTCGGCTTCAAGGCAACCAACAACGAGGCCAAATACGAGGCGATGATTGCCGGTCTGCAACTAGCCAGGGGCCTGTGGTGCAAAATTTGAGGGCAAATACCGATTCCCAGCTCATAGTAGGACACCTAACAGAAGAGTTCGAGGCGCGGGAGGGGAACATGGTTAAATACAAAGAAATGGTGCAGAAGCTCGTTTCTAATTTTCAAAGTTGCCAGATTACCAAGATCCCAAGGGCGGAGAATCAGGAGGCAGACTCCCTCTCGAAGCTCGCCTTTTCTGACACTGAGATCAAGCAGCCCGTCAACACTCAATACCTCGCAGTGCGAACTATTGAATGTCGACCAGCCGAAGAGCTCATGGATATCGACAACGAGCCATGCTGGATGGATCCTATCATGGAGTACTAACAGTCCGGGACTCTGCACCAAAATCCCAAGGAGGCCCGGAGGGTGGTAAACCGATCATCCCGTTACAGCTTAGTGGAAGGGCAACTTTATAAGAGGTCCTACACCTTACCGCTCCTGAAGTGCCTCCGCCCCGCCGAAGCCGTGTACGTGCTCCTGGAGGTCCATGAATGGAATTGCGGGAGACCACGTAGGGGGAAAGGCTTTCACCCACAAGGTGCTGCGGCAGGGATACTTCTGGCCAGCCTTGACCAAGGATGTAAAGGACTTTAACTAGAGATGCGGCGCTTGCTAGTGACACGCAAATATCCAGCGCCGCCCCACTGCTTTTCTCACCCCGGTTGTGGGTGTGAGGCCGTTCGCCCTGTGGGGAATTGACATTTTGGGGCCATTCCCGGCGGCGGTGCGACAGTTGAAATTCCTAATCGTGGCGATCGATTATTTCACCAAGTGGGTGGAGGCGGAACCCCTGGCGTCCATCACTGAGAAGGCTTGCAAGAGCTTCCTGTGGAAGTCCGTCATATGCTGGTTAGGGCTCCTTGTAGCGTTCATCACTGACAACGGCCGCCAATTCGAAAACCCGGCGTTCAAGAAGTTTTGCACCGACTTGGGCATAGAGTCGAGGTTGACCTCAGTCACACACCCCCAAGCTAACGGGAAAGTTGAAGTCACCAACAGAACACACCTGCAAAGCTTGAAGACGCGGGTACTTCGGAACGGGACCACATGGGTAGAGAAAGTGCCAGGTACCTTGTAGGCATACCGGACGACAAAGCGGACACCTACCAGTGAGACGTTGTTCTTCCTAGCATTCGGAGTGGAGGCGGTACTCCCGGCAAAATTTGCAATACCCACCCCTCGGGTACAATCCTATGACCCGATGAGCAACAAGGAGCTGCTCCGATAGAAACTGAACCTCCTGGAGGAAAGGCAGAAGGTCAAGAAGTTCTACAACTCAAAGGTCAAAGAGGTGGCTTTCCAAGTCGGGGACCTGGTGTTAAGGAAGAACAAGTTCCAAGGCAACAAAAGCAGGACCGGGAAGCTAAACACCAACTGGGAAGGTCCTTATGTTTTGAAGGAGATTGTACGACCAGGCACTTATCGGCTTATTATGGTGGACGGGCGGAAACTTAAGCGCCCGTTCCATGCAGAACATCTAAGAAGGTATTATCAATAAAATTAATCACAATCTTTCCAGAGTTTTCTTTCATTACACTATAGTGCTATGTCCTTGCATTTTGTCTATATAATCTGACACCGTGCAAAGAGCGCTACCCCCTAACGAGGAAAGCCGGAGCTTTCTGGAAAAATACCCGCCCACCAAGGCTGCGCGACGGCCGGACGACAAGGATTGAAGAAGCTCTCTTAAGAGGCACCATCTACCTGAGGGCCAGGCTGCAACACCTAAGTGCAACAACGCGCCCCTTGATCGGATAAGGTCGGCCACTCCCTCCATACAGGCAGGAGAGTGCTATCTCCCCGGCCTAGCTGTGATGCTAACGCAACTAGCTCAGGACCGCAGGGGAGGATACACCAACTGCCCCTCTACAGGGAAGGATATCTTCACTAAGCTAAACCGGGACACCTAATGCGACCGGTCCAACTCTAAGGAGAGAGCTACCTCCAACGCCGGGGCTTAGATGTAATCCCTCTCGGCCGGTTCCCAAGCGAATGAACCAGAAATAAAGAACTCCCCATAAGCAAGGAGACAGGAGACAACACAACACCCACAGGTAAAAAAAAAAAAAAAAAAAAAACCGCAACTATTATTCCATTAACAGGGTAAACAAAAGGTTTCTACAATTCAAGGCCTTCGCCTACAAGGGGCCCCCAAGGTCCGCATCATCAGGCTCTAAACTCCCGCCAGGCTGAGCGACAAGGGCTGACCACTTCGTGCACCGGTTATGCCCTAAGATGTGGACATCGAAGGCGTCATCCTCCTGGAGAACGAAAATGACCAGATCCCCTTCCCCCAGGCGATGATCATCTACGAAAGAGGACCACCCAGCGGAGAAGACGACCTCCCCGAAGCCGCCCTCACGCGATACCTCCACCAACCAAGGGTGCCCGTTTGGTCCGTATAGTCGCACCGGCCCTTCAGGTATGTGACGCATGTCGCGGTGAAAGGACATGGGGATTCAGAGCCGGCCTCGGTAACCGCACGGGAACGAAGGAGACTGTTACAACTCATGGCGTTCAGTAGCATATCTTCACAAAGATAGCCCCCTTCCCCATTTATAGGGGGCCCTGGGAGGGGGAAGAGATGGAACACGAGATGGTCAAGCATTACGCGACGAATCCCAAGGGGTGTTTAACGCGAGATGGTCAAGCACCACGCGACGTGTGACGTTTGATCGCACCCTCGCCATTAATTCCGCTTGGGGTCCCAAAGCGCAATAATGCCCATATGGAGAAACTAAGAATCACCCATGCTAGGGACCTCGAAAATCAAAACATAGCATTGGAACCGCGCGCGAAGGGAGTAGAGGAAAGTTCCGGCCTGACCAGGCACGGACCTCCTGCTACGGATTAAGGCCATGCTAACCTCACCTAACAACCACCCGGTACACAGAGGAGCCTCGTGGGCAAACAAGGATGATGCATTATGGATAAAAAAGAAGAGTACATACAAGAAGTGAAAGGCGCAATCCTTGCGCAAAAAGATGAAACCAATCAGAAAAGTCAAAGTTCACTCAAAAGAGCCTAAGAGGACCCTGAAGAAGCGGCATCCTCATCTATCGCTGGATGAGCGCGGAAAGCTGATGCACTTAGACGTCCATCCCGCACGAACATCTCGACCCGAAAGGTGGCACCCACAAGATCCGAGAAGATGAGGCAGTCCCCCACCGACACGCGATGATCCGCCAGGAAAGAGGTCCAACCATAGAGGAAGAATATGTCCCCGAAGACTATCCCCCGGTACAGCATCACATCCCATACGTTTCCTCTGGGGCCGCTTAGAGTAGCTACCGCACTCCCCCTCCTGAGGTTGCGGACGCGGCAGCTGAAACGCCGTGGAAGGCGAAACTGGAAGAAATGCCGAGAGGTGTCGAACACCAAGTGGAAAGTCAAGGGTCGGTTCTCCGCCATCGCCAAACGAGACCGGGACAGCATGGACAGGGACGATGATGGGGCTTAAATAGCGCAACTGGTCAAGCCTAGGAATACGTAGAGACGTTCGATTGACCCCCTCCCCCGACGAGGGGAACAAGGCGCCCCTGGGAACTCGCACCAGACCCCAAGCGTCGCACCCAAGGAACAAGGCGACCCCGTGTCGGGAGGAAGCCACCGGGCGCACGACGGGTAGAACCAGAAAACCCCATATCGGGAAGAGCAGCAAGTGCGTAATGGATAGACCTCGCAGACCCCATATCGGGAGAAGTATGCGCCAAATAGAAAAGCTAGAAGGGAATGATAAGGTCAAGCTGGCTGGCAGCACAGGAGGCGCGGGTAATGAAGGCCAAACAAAGGAATGAAACAACACAAGTCGACAGTCACACAAACTAAAACAACCAAATGATACAGACATTATCCATGACTTAAACAAAGGACCTACTCCCCCTACACTAAGCCCTCCCTTGGGGTAGTCGGACTCGTCCGCAAGGAGACCGAAAGACCCTTCCGCCAGAACTTCTGAATCGAACGAGCGGTCTGGCCTCTCCGTCAGATTTTTTGAATCAGCGCTTTGTACTGGATACAAGACGGGGTAAGAGCAGGCATTGACCCCACCGGCAAACCCTGCTCAATGCGCCACTAGTCAAGGCACCTCAACATAGTGATTTCCAGGCCCCAAAGTCTCTGCTCCTCCTCATCGTAAGCGGACCCGATGTCAGTTCCATGCCGTAAGCGATCGCGAGGGAGATACCAACTGCACGTAAACCAGTCCCTTACCTCTCACCTGTTGGCAGCGCAGAGACCCGATGGTGGCCCCATAAGCTATTTCTCTGAAGGCATCAGAAACCAATTCAGCGGTATCCACATCAGAAAGTAACAATACCTTTCGCAGCCGGGGGAGCGATAGCCCCCACCAATAATGATAAAGGCGGGGTTGTCCCTCACCCGCGCAAGCTCAAAAGCCAAAACCTCGGCCTTGCGGGTTCCCGACCTCGTTCCCTCACCTTACAAAATAGAGATAAGGTAAGAACCCCCCAACGAGATGTGGGATAATAGAAGAGAAGGAAGTACCCGCGGGGTCCTCTTCATCAATCTCGATAACAATTGGAGTAGGCTCCACGGTTGCCCAGATAGACCCTCCAAACGCGGCAGAGCTTGCCACGCCGGTCCCTTCGCCCAAAAGGGGGCCCCCTGCGGGCACCCGCCCAGGTGAGGCCTCGGCCGTCCCGATTGCGGCAGCGCTTCGAGTGCGGCCGCCTAAGAGTCGATAGTGATGGCCTCGACGACGTCGGGCTGCAGCAGCGGACCAATACTCGCCGATGGCTGGCTAGACACCTCAAGAGGACAAGTGGGGGACCGTTCGATGGTGACGCTACACCCTTCCTCTCCATCCCCCTGCTTCGGGACCGAACCCTCTGGGTCCGATGTATCGTCTGGTCTCGCCACCGCCGCCTCGACGATAGGGGCCGAGGACCCCTCCACCCCGACAACTACAACGGCAAATCCCAGGGTACACGGTATGAATCAACACCACACATCTTCTAGAGAAACATCAAGTGGCAGCACAAAAAAAGGAAAAGGTTACCTCTAGAGGCCGTATCGACCTCCTCCTCGGAGCCGGAAGAGGGGGAAGGCGAATCTTTCCTCCCGAAGAACAGCTTCACCGCCTAGGGGTATGTTAGATCGCCAAAGCAGATTGAAGGATCTCTCGCCTACAATACTTGGAAAACCTCGAATACACCCGGACCAACCTCCGAATCGTAGTTGTCGAAGTCTTTCTCCTTCCTTTTTAGAGACTCCTCCAACGCGGTGACCCGGGCCTTCAACCCGGCGACTTCCCCGGCACGAAGGCTGGCTTCCTCGCGGGATGAGGTTAGCAACGACTAAGCGCTATCTCTCTCCCGCTCGGCTCGTTCCACGTCTATCTTAGTACAGCGAAGGAGCTTGTCAACCGTCTCCTTCTCAGAGGAGAGTAGGCTAGCCTTGCTCTCAAAACGAATAGCCCTTGCGGTGGCCTCCTCCAGCTTGGCCTTCGTGTCCTCAAAGGCCCGGTGTGAAGAAGCATTGGCCTTCCTCAGTGAGGCACACTCTTTAAGGCTCGCGTTCCGCCCCCCAGGACAAATTTGTTCTCCTCCTTGACTTTCTCCAGATGGGCGTTCGACTCGGCCAAGCTCCACTCCATAATGTAGAGGGTGTTCTTCAAGCTCTCACATTCCTCGAAGGCCTCCTTCAGTCGCGTGGAAGCTTCCTTATGAAGCCTGAGGACGCGGTCCCTTTCATCCTTTAGGCCCATCAACTCCGAGGACCTACCGTTAAGCTTGGCGGAAAGCCCCCGAATGGTGTCCTCAAGCTGGTTTTTCATCGAGCTTTGGGGGTCGCCCCGCTCAGCTATATAGGCGACGCGATCCCCCTACAAAAAAGCTTGCAGAAGTCGAGCTCATCACAACAGTGCTAGAGAATCAGGTAACGATGAAGGAACCTACTGTGGCCATGGACGAGCGTAAGTGAGCGGCGACTTCCTTCTTGTCAAATTGCTGGATGTGAGAACGAATGTCGTCCGAACGAAGGGCCCTCAGGGCTGTCTCGACTGCCCCCGAGTCAACGTTCAAGGTGGTGTCGACCCGGCGAATGGAGCGACGCCTTCCAGCTCCCTGGACCTCGCTCCCGGAAGGAGCCGCTGGACCTACACTCAGAGCAAGTGAGGGGAACGGTGAGAATAAAGCATCCTTACCTTTAATACACCCTGATTCCTCCGAGACGGAGAAAAACTTACCTTGAACACAGGGGTCCCTAGCATCACCCCCCTTCCTCCTGTTTCTCTCCACCAACAAAGGTCTCACATCAGACCGACCCCGCATCTCGGGGTTGGAGGACCCCGCGGAGACCGAGAGAACGATTCGGCCAACCAATGTCTCTAGGGCTACCACCGAGTCCGAAGGATGAGGAGAAGGAACCCACGCCTCAGGATTGGTAGCAGCTTTGGCGGTAGGAGTGAGGTCCGGTACGAGAATCGCAGGCCCCGGCGGACAAGGCGCCTTGCCCATTTTCTGTTTTTTAATCGTTGGTGGGCTCCCCCAGGAATGACATGAGCTGTAGCCCACCTCACGCTCAGGGGTCGCCCTTTTCCGAGGGACCCGCGTAGCACCCTGCCCGACGATCTCAACCTGGGCACTCTGAACCGGCCCTTCACTCGCTGGAAAGACAGCGGTGAGTGGGATGTCATCGGAATCTTCGTGGGACTCCTCCGCAGGCTTTTTTCTTGCCTTCTTAGGGAGATCCCCACACTCCCTCCTTTTCCTTTGCCCCTCCCGGGAAGCCCTTTTCGCCGCCTCTGCGGCCAACACGCTAGCCAACATAGCCCCCGCCATCCTCTAGGCGGACATCGCGTCACCTGCAAAATAGTGCAACGGATACCATAAATGATTAGTAAGTGACCAGTCGTAACGTAACCATACGAACAGGCTCCGAGGGTCCCTACCAAGGGCAGTATAAAGGCCGCACTCCTGGAGACGCCGATCGGTTAGGTAGTCATTAATCGAAACATTCTGGAATTCCTTAAAAGATTTCAGCCATTCCCACTCCTCTAAATTAAGCTTCTCCTTGTTCACTACATGAGTCCGAGGAACGCCCCATTCCACCGGAAATCCCCACCAGTCGCTATTAGAGACAAAGAAGAACCTACTCTTCCATCTCTTTATCGAATCCGGAAAGGGGCCAAGGAATTGCCTACCCTGCCTAGCCCAAAAACTGTACCAATCGCTGTTTCTATCTTGATTTAGGCTAAAGAATAGATTGAAGAGGGAAGTGGAAGGCTCAACCCCGCAATAACGCAGGACTATTACGAATCTACAAAGAATTCTCCAAGAATTTGGAGACAACTGGGAAGGGCTGACGCTAAAGTAGCGAAAGATGTCTATGAAAATGGAGGGAAAAGGCAACCTAAGGCCCGCTAACAGGGCGTCGTAATATACGACCAGATCTCCCTCCCTGGAGGGAGAACAGGCGTACTCGTTAGAAGCCGGAATCCGGTAAGAATGTGGAGGGCAGGAAAGCTTATACTTCTCCGCAAGCCTCGAGATCTCCGACCCCGATAGAGTGTTGTTAAAAGAACCGGAGGCGGGCCTAGGTTCCCTGGCCCCCCTGGCCTTAGCCCTAGAAGGGGAGGCCGAAACAGTCTTAGGAGGAGACATCTTAGACCGAGAAGCTATGGAAGAATCCGTACCTGGATGGACGAATGGGATCAAGGGGTTTGAAGTGCTGGCGAAGAGAAGGAGAAGAAAAGTTGAGAAGATGAACAACGATTGAAAAAATCGCCGCAGTCCTTGTAACACCCTTCCTATTACAGGGACAGAATGTCACACCAGCTTGGCCAGGAGTCCACGCAGCCCATAAGTTGTGTAATATAAACATTATGACGTTATAAATCAAACTAAATAACATAATTAATAAACAAAGTATTTAGAATCTTATACAAACTTTACAATACTTGCGGAAGCATTCTAAAATTTAAACATCCAATAAGGACAGACTATCCTCAACTGCTAAGTCAGAGCCATCTACAGGAGAACTCAATCTCGTCTACCTGCACATTTCACTTGAGTGAGAATCACTATACAAGGTCGTACAACTATAATATCAAATAAAAGATTATCAAAAGAATGCTAATCATATGCATTATCTCTCCGTCAATTACCATGCTAAAAAGCATAAGAGACTCGGATAAATCCAAAACATGAAAACAACATGCTGATCATAGATATGATTCATGCCAATATCCAAATAAATCAAAATTATATGCACATATGCATTTCTTTAATCTTTTTTTTTTATTAGAACGGGAGATGATTTCCACATATGTCCTAGCTGATCAACTCAAGCCAATAGCCTTCCCGGTTGGACCGTGGAGGTAATAAGCTGTGGAAACAAATCCTCGTCTGCTGGAGATGAATTCCACATATGTCCTGGCTGATCAACTCGAAGCCAGTAGCCTTCTCGGCAGGACCGTGGAGGTGACAAGCTATGGAATCCACTCCTCGTCTTCAATCATATGAATGTCAAATTTGAGGGAGATGATTTCCACATATGTCCTGGCTGATCAACTCAAAGCCAGTAGCCTTCTTGGTTGGACCGTGGAGGTGACAAGCTATGGAAACAAATCCTCGCTATCAATCATATTAGTGTCATATACACCTCTACTTTCATACAGCGGAACTAGAGTGGACTAACTCAGCACTCGATAGCTCTCCGGTCGGATCAACTCAATGACCGTGAGCTATAAGTGTATATACGTATACTATGCACCCGACGGGTACGGAAAGGGGGTTTTATTTCTTCAAATCAAGAGGGTTTGAAAACAGATAGTTGGACTAGTAAAAACAGAGTTATAGAAAACCACCCCTTTCCTACCAAGTATCATACTCTCAGGCTCTATAGTAGAGCCACCTCTGGTGCAGGCATGTATGTGAGTACGATGCAGTGCACTAATATTTCTATAATTTCAATTTCTGAAAAATGTATGTGTTTTGCACATGCTTTTCATAAACACAATTTCAAACTCCGGATAAAATAAATAAGTCATGCTTGAAACCTCGAAGCATTTCATGAATAGTAATAATTTCATATCATGAGTTCTCACGCAATATGCACAATAAGAATACGGGAAAGAATACGATAATTTACAGTTGTGTTCCATCACATCATTCCAGGTATAATGTAGTCACTCATCTGAAGTCCTTAGCAAACTTTGGTTTAACTCGGCCCACACGACGTTTCTGGGGCGTTCTTCGTTCTTCCTAGTAATCATAATACGGAAATCATGAATACGGGAACCGTATTCCTGACTCATATTCTACTTAAACTTGATAAAATATGACATACTCATTAAACTATCCAAGCATAATTTTTAGTTAAGATCTAATACATACTTAAAAATTCATAAGAATATGGAAACCGTATTCTTATTTTATACTCTGATTAAACTCGTTAGAGTACGATGATTTCATTAATCTAGGTACAGTTTAATTCTTCTTAACAAGAAATCCATACATCTAATAGATTTAGAATACGAAACTGTCAATTTAGGGAACTTAGCTCTTCTTCAATTTAATCTCAACTTGAGAATTCTAGCATGCTTTTGAAAGGGGATTAAGTGTTAAGCGTGATCATAAGGATTTAATCAACAAAAATTTATCGAAGGTTTCTACGAAAATTCGTCAACACATCCTCTATTTGGAGGGCCCCGAAAATATACAAACATTCACATTATAACCTAGAATCTAATCAAACATACTCCTATCGTTACACATGCATATATATTTTAATTTCTTCATAAACCCCTTCCATTCAAATAGCCCTAAACCAAATCAATTTTCAAAAATCCCTTTTTATCATTCACAGTTAAAAGTCTTCACTGTGTTTGCTCGATGTATAGGTTCAAGCTCGGAGTTTGGAGGATTCCTCGCTGGAGTAATCTCGTCGGAACAGGGGTTGTTAGCTCAAGGCCTGCAGGCCATTACGCACTGGCGGCGCAGAAACGGGCGAAGCGGCGGCGGCTGAGTTGGCAGGGGCAACGACCAGAGGGAGAGCCCACGGAGAGTAAGGGTGGCTAATCTCACGATCGTCGGAGCAGGGAGCTTCAGCGAGGGCCGCCGGCTGGTCTGCAGCCGTCGCACGCGTCTGAGTTGAGAGAAGGGTGGCGGGCTGAGCAGACGCGCTGGAAAGGGCGTCGAAATTTGTCTGAGCGCGTCTTGCATCGAGCGAGATAAGCGTGGCTTCGGCACAGGCAAGCGCTCAACCGCCGCGACAGGGTGAAACAATTGGGAGGACGGCCGGTCGGCAAGCGCGGCAAATGACAACACCGAGCGTGGGTAAGCGGCACCAGGCGGCAACATACACGAGAAAAAGAAGAATGAAGATGGAGAAATTGGGGCTTAGGGCTCAGCTCCTATGAAGGCCGAGATAGAGATGAGAGAAAATTTCCTCTCTCTCTCTCTCTCTCTCTCTCTCTCTCTCTCTCATCTCTTTACTCATAATACAAATTAAATTCTAATTTATTTTTTATTTTATTTCATTATTATCTTTAATCCAATAGATTAACTTATTTATTTTTTATAAAGAAACCTAATAATTTAACTTTTCTCCCTAGCTTTTGTCATATGCCCATTTAATCAAAATTATTTCCTTCATTATCACTCATTTCACTAAGTTATAATAAATAAATTATTTGTTTAATTTTATCCTCCCCCTTAAATACTCACGTGTGTGTCTTTAATTAATCCTGATTAATTAGGACTTAACGTAAATTTTAAATATAATTTACCGGGCTTATTTCATCGCTCAGCCTCCTACTATTTCCTAGTAAGGCGGCCTGGCCCATTAAAAAAACAAAACTTCTCTTGGCCATCATAGCTAAGAGGCTCGATTTTAGATCCATTAATCCCCGATTTTCACTTAATCGAGATATAAAATGATGAATTTATTTTCTGTTCTAATTAACCTCATTAAATATTCACAAATTATCAGACAATCTTATTAGGAAAAATTCAAAATGTTACTATTCTCCCAAAAATTTAAACGATAACTACTAAAAAAATTCAGGGCGTTACAGTCCCTTTTCAAAAAATAGAGAAAAGTAAAAACTTGGAGTGTAGGTTTTGAGCAATGAGGGGAATGCGACCAACAGTGCAGATCCCATGAGGAAAAGAGTGCAGTAGGATAAAAGCGCCAACACATACCTTTAGCCATGGCGATGCGGTCGAGGGAAAGTACGTGGACCGCTGATCCACGAGCAACGCTGTAGCCTAGGAAAATCCACCCTATCATTACCCACCTCCACCCGCGCTTATTATCGCCCTTCGTCATCTCTCGATATTCGTGTGCAGGCGTGCAAGCATGGTCCGCATTAAGCGAACGGGAGAAAAGGCATGCCCTCATCAACCTTGCAATCCAAGCGTCATAAGGGCGCACAACGAAAGAGAATCCACGCGAAGATACAACCGGAGCCGCAGCTGGAAGACCCCCTTCTAACAAAACAATACGAGGACAATGTAGGACCCGATATATGCTTCCGAACAATGACCAAGTATCATTCTTCGGGCTCGCCGCAAGCATACATGGGAGGGGGGTCTTGTGATGGGGGAAAAGTGCAGAGATATGTGGCGCTCATCCAGGACAGCCAAGAGTCCCAATCCTGGAGCTGCACACCCCCACGGAACCGCCCAGCACGGTGTCAAGACGGCTCATCGACATCATCCCCACCAAACCGATCAGCAAGCCACCCAAGCGGGGCATACCGGTTCAACACAGCTGATCTGTATGATGTGACTCAACGGTTCAACACATCCGATCGGTCCTCCACGATACAGCGGTTTAATACGTTCGGCTAATCTGTTGTGGCTCATCGGTTTCGCTACACGAGAAACTCCCCAGCCGTCCGGTAACAACAGCGGAAGATAAGGGAGGCGACTAGCCAAATACACTCCTGACGCTCACGTGCTTCGAGTGATGGCGTGCGCCCCAAGACATCCCCCACCTATAAAAGGGAGCTGCTACAACAAGACTAGGGACAAGGAAAAAAACCCTAATGAATTCGTGAAAAGGAGCGCCGCCACCCTGAAGAAGAAGCAAGAGACATTCCATCGTCCTCACCCCCTCTTAATGTAATGTACTCATCCTTTCTTAAATGCTCCCAAGAGCAACTATAATGATTGAGTGATAGTGTATCTTCTTTCCTCGTGGTTTTTTCCCTGTTTTTAGGGGTTTTTCCACATTAAAACTTGTCTCCTCCTGTGATTGCTTGTCTGGTCCTTGTCCTCTTCCCACTGTTCAAGGGTCCCAACCTCAAACAAATTCAACAGTTGGTGTTAAGTCGGTTCTCAATCCCGAGGCACGCCGATTTCAGCGTCAACATTTTATTTACTTGGGTGCTTTATGAGATTCTGAATGCATGAATGGAGGTTGTGCCCCTTTTTATGCAAACAGACGGATTTACTACTATGCCTTTTTCAGGTGATGGCTGTAGCTCATTGATCATGGGGATCATGATGAGCAATGCCAATTCAAGCACGAGATCAGAAAGAACAAGGTCCGCCAAATACTCTGTAGCACTTCAGTCATTTGTTTTGGAAGAGTTGGTTGATGAATGAAGATGCTACTCACTCCCCCTCGATGTTTTTATTGGTTCTTCTTTTGTTCCATTCTACTTGATCTCATTCGATTTAAGCAATTCCAATGAACGATGCCAAATGTTTTCTTTGCATCTTGCGTTTGTTTGTAACTACTCTGTCTATGATCATGAGATTGTGATGAATTCTTATACCATTGCTTGGATCAACACAATTCTACTACTAATATGCTATTCATTTTCCATAATTGAAGTATTGACATGTTAATCTGGCCTTGCAGAAGATTCCTTTTGCTTCTGACACTTAACCGGTGAAAATATCGCAAATATAACATTGAATGATCGAAGTTCGAAATATATTAACATTTGACATTAGCTATTTATCTATGAACATGGTACACAAAGTTCCATTACTTATTGAACTCCATTGATTTGCTGCTAACTGATCAACTACAAGGATCTAGACACCAAGCATTTGTAGTCACTTGGACATATAGCCTATTGGCCCTATTCTCAGTAGATACCTCTCTGATAGTCTGGATCACAGAATAATCCTCCAAGGAGTTTGCACTGTATTGGAAATTTCCAATGCTATTACTAATCTTTGTGGTGGGATTTTGTAAGTGTTTTTAATGCTTTATTGAAAGGAATTTTAAAAAGTCTTTGTTCTTTTTCGTATCTTTAGCTGTGGTATTTTGGATAGATATGAAGGTTAGGGCCTTTACATCCTAAAAAGAAGTCCATGTGTATGATTAGTAATCATATTGTTCAATTAGTGCATTCTTGTCAAACATTTCCTGATGGAAGCAAGTTTGGGATATGAACAATGCTTGTTCTTGGTTGAAAATTAGAAGAGGGAGAAGTCCTCTAATGTTATTGATTGTTTTTATTTTAGAGATTGATACGGAATTCAAATATAGAATAAAGGTTATGTATTCCTCTGATTTGTCTCAATTTTCAGGTTAATATATGTTAGTATATTTGTCAAAATGTGAATATATATAAGTAATGTATAACAATTTTGGATTTTATTTCAAATTCAATAATCACTATTTAGCTTATATAAATATATATAAACATTTATTATTCTGACAAAATTTCTGTAAATTATGAAAAATTGGGATCGAATTTAAAACATTTAATGGACTTAAATAAAAATATTTATTTTTTTATGAAGTAATAATTTATAAAGGAAACGAATTTAACTAATTTTTGGTATCTCTTATATCTCTCTTATTTTAATTCTTAATATAATAAATTAATTAAATTAAAATTTTATTGTAAATAATTTGATATAATTATATTATAAAAATACTGAATAATAGATCTTAATGACAATTTAATAGTTCCAACATAAACATACCGTCTTTGAGTGGCTCAATATAAAAATTGAAATAAAAAGATTTTTAATAAATGGTACTTTGGTATTAAAATAATAAATCTAAAATAAATATGTAAATCATGATATAATAAAGATATTCATATCATTATAATATTGGGTTTGGCGAAGGATTGCATATGTGGAAATTAATTTAAAATAACAATAATCCACTCCATATTATTTATAAATTTTCTTTTAGACAAATCCAATTAGTTTTTTAAAAATTATTATCAAAATTTTAATACAAAAGTACCATTAATTAAGAATCTTCAAATAAACACTTTTACATAAACACTCTTTATAATGAGATTTATATAGTTAGTTTAGATTTACTATTTTAACAATTATCAACTTTTTTTTACCAAATACCAATTATTATGTAACAGTGTGCTAAAATTTAATTTTCAAAACAATGGCGTAAAAAATTGTTGGTTTTTTCTACAAAAGTTGACAATTTTCCAAAACACCCTCTTAAAAGCTAAAATTAAAATTATAAAACTATTAGGTTTATATGAAAAAATGACCAAAAGTTAGGTACCTTTGCCAAAATGACATTGTAAAAAATTAAAATTAGTTTTAGATTATCAAAGGGTTTTTGCAAAATTTTGTAAACTTTGGACTTTTTTACTAAAACACACTCTTAGAAATATAATTAAAAAATAACTAAAAACCTCAACATATTGGTCGTACAATGCACGTGCATTTTACTAGTACTCCTATAAGCATATTGATTGTAACACCCGTCTCGCTAATGCGACAGATGCCACACCAGCTGGGCCGGGAGTGCACCCAGCCTATAAGCTGTGTACCTAAAACCTGAAAATGATTACTCTAAATAACATTCATATGACATAAAGATAACCAGTTACACACCGGGAGTCATATTTAAACCAAGTCATAAGTAAAGTACAACACACAGAGTTATGTGCAAGTACGCCCTCAAATATAGTGGAAGAAAAGACATAATACAGGTCTAATACAACCAAACAAAATAAAATACAAGGTAGGTACGCCAGAGCCAGCTAGACTTCGATCCTTGCTTGAGACACGAGCTACTATACCGATCCAAGTCTAGATCACCGTAATGTAAAAACAAGATGTCGAGAGGGCTGAGCTATACAAGCTCAGTGAGTAAGAACTTCTCCACCAGGTATTATACATACATGTCGTCTGTATGAAAGTACTAGTACAAGAACAGTGCAAGTATAAATCATGAAGATCAGCTAAATTATCTTAAATCCTGATAAGCATGTTATCCGATCAGAAATCCGAAGAATCACACAATTTATCTCATATCATATCCTGCGTATAGTAAACATATATATGCAAAAACCTCGTATCGTAATCAACATGCAACCCTAGTTCAATACTCTGAAAGAAACCAGTTGTCATCAGCCGGATAACCGGATCCTGATGATCGGGAGACAGCAAAATAATAGGATCCAGTACTCAAGGCCTGACGACCAGTGATATAATCAACCAACTATATCAATCGTCATGCATCTCATATCAGAGATCTGACGACCAGTGGTATGATCAACCAAGCTGTATCAATCGTCATGCATACATCTCGTATCTGATTATTCCAATCAAGTACTCGAGGCCTGACAACAAGTAGTATAATCAACCAACTGTATCAATCGTCACGCATCTCTTATCCGAGACTTGACGACCAGTAGTATGATCAACCAAGCTGTATCAATCGTCATGCGTATATCCTCGTATAAGATTCGGGCACCTAAAAGAGTTCGGAAGGGGTTTTAATAGAAAACGATTTCGCAAACATTTTTGCTTAAGAAAAACGGATGAAAACAAATCCCTTCCTTAACCCGAGATCATCTACAATTCTTTATGGGCTCTATCTTGAGCCCCGCTGGATCAATCGTCTATGTCTACCTAGGGAGCAGTCACGACACGGTGAATATCGATCTTTACCAGTTGAAGTTTCACTTTATAACTAATTATCCTGGTTCCGTTCATAGCGTATAACAAGTATTGAGATTACTATGCAGCTATAGCGATAAAATCCATCGGCAAATCACAAACCGATATAAATCTCATAAGAATACGAGAAACCAAAATCATGGTAAATACATTAAATAAATCTAGATTTACGTGAAGTCCCCTCACCTCAAGTCCCTGGAAATTCCTAGGAATCGCTCTGTCCTTCGACAGCTTCTGCTGGGCCTTTTCCCTTTCCTAGAATCAATTAGAGTACTTATTCAATACAGAGTCCATATTTTTCAATAACTCGTCCTATAGCTTAAGAATACGAAGATTTAAAAATACAGAATCGTATTCTTAAGTTAGACTCCTATTAACTCAAAGGAGCATATAAGGGACATTAACTCATAAGATCATGTTTTCACATTTAACAAGAATAACATATCTTTAAAGCCTTAGCTTACCCTTAAACATGCTTAATTAGCCGACATTAATTAATCTAAAGCGTGTCCCTTTTGCATGATAGTTATGGAAACTAAGCATACATAAGTATGTTAATCATGAAGGCTAAACCTACTTAAGCAAGTTGCATGATCACTAATTAAGGCATTTATACTTAGGGATTTCCAGAAAAATCGGGCAGCACCTCCCCTGTTTATAGGGCTCCCGAGATTCTACAAACATTCCACACAACAATGGGATTAGTCAAGCTCATGGAATACATGATTTCTTAACCATTATTTCCCCTAAGTCAGTTCATATAAGATACATGAAATTCATCCAAGTTCCAAGACTTAAACTATGAATTAGATCTTAAGTTTTCCCCAAATCAAACCCCCATGAATTTACACCTTCAACCCCTTTCTCTTCACCTCTTTTAATTTCCTTGTCAAGCACCAACACTCGCCGGTGGAGGGAGGCTGGTGTTAGGGCTAGTCGGCGGCGGCCTGAGCACGGCATTGTTGGTGAGTTGACCGGCGGTTGGTGGGGCATATTTGCGCAGGGGAATAGGAGGCCTGAGGGCCGAGGCCTTCGGTCGTGTAAGCTGCCAAGCTGGCGGAGAAGGGCGGCTACCATCACAAGCGCGAGGGGCGGAAAGCGAGAATTGCCGCTGAGGTAGCGGCGCCGAGTAGGCCGCGGTGGCCGTATGCGCAAGCAGAGGCACCACGAGCTCGATCGAGAGAAAGAAAGAGAAGAAGAGAGAGAACAATCAATCACTCAATTGATTTTTCTCTCATCTCTCAGACATAAGTCTGAGTTATATAACCTTTAATTATAATATTTTATTCTAAATCCATAAAAGCTTAATCATTAAGACTCTAATAATTTCACTTCGCTTTTAATCATTTAATGATCTTATCGTCTACATTATTGTTACATGGCTTTGATTGAATTTAATTTTCTTTAGCTTTATGTCACATCGCCCTATTTTAATATTATCTTTTAAATAATTAACCGACCCAGATCCGGGAATCCCGGGGTCAATGAATCTAGCAATCACAGGCGTACTGTAGCCTCACGGGTTCTGTCTCTCTTCAGTTCAGATCCGCGAATACCGGCTTTTGACTCGCCCAATCTACTTTATCGGGAGTCTAACCTTTGTCCGATTCTCCTATTTAATTAACACTTATAAAATATCCAAATTAATTTATTAAGTTAACTATATCGTCCACCTCCAACTATTCCTAGTGTGAGCGACCTGGCCCAATAAGGCCTTTCCTCGGCCCATTAGTTGCGAGGCGGGATTTAAATTTATTCTTCCTCGATTTTCCTGTAATTGGACTTCAGAATAATTAATTTATTCTCCCGTATTAATTAATCTCATTAATTGTCGAAAATTTCTAATTTGTTCACTTAGAAAATTCGGGGCGTTACAATTCTCTCACCCTTAAGAAATTTTGTCCCCGAAATTCTATACATATACATCTGAAACAGATGAGGGTACTGTTCCCTCATCTGGTCTTCTCTTTCCCAAGTGGCCTCCTCCACTTGGTGGTGACTCCATAGAACATTCAACAGAGGTATTGTCTTGTTTCGTAGGGCTTGCTCTCTCCTGTCAAGAATACGTACCGGTCCTTCTACGTACGTCAAATCTTGAGCCCGGCTCCGCAGTTGGTTCTCGGCCAGTCGATGTTGATCTCCGAGACATTTCCGTAGAACTAATATATGGAATACGTTGTGTATCCTTGACAGTTCCTCTGGTAGGTCAAGTCGGTAGACTACCGGGCCTACTCTGTCCACTATCTCGTAAGGCCCAATATACCGTGGGTTCAGCTTCCCACCCTTACGGAACCTAAACCTCCCTTCCATGGAGATACCTTCAAAAATACCCTATCTCCCACTAAAAATTCCAGGAATCGGCGGTGGTTATTAGCATAACCCTGTTGTCTGTCTTGGGCCTTCTTCAACTGCTCCCTAATGAGCTTTACCTTCTCCGCAGTTTGTTGCACCAGCTCTAGGCCCAATATCTTTTGTTCGTCCTCCTCATCCCAACACAAGGGAATCCTGCATCTTCGACCGTATAATGCTTTATACCGTGGCATACCAATAGTGCTCTGGTAGCTGTTGTTGTAGGCAAACTCTAGAAGTTCCAAATTTTCATTCCAGCAATCGGAAAGTTCCATGATGCTAGCCCGAAGCAGGTCTTCGAGTATTTGGATTGTCCTTTCGGACTGTCAATCGGACTCTAGATGGAACGCCGAGCTAAGGTCCAGTCCTGTCCCAAAGAGCCTTATGCAGGCTTTTCCAAAAATGAGAAGTAAATCTTGGGTCTCTGTCAGATACAATTGACACGCGTACTCCTTGTAACCTCACTATCTGGTCCACGTACAACCGTGCCAATTTGCTCTTTGAATAAGTCGTCTTGATTGGAATAAAGTAGGCCGACTTGGTTAGTCTATCGATGATCACCGAGATAGTATGTTTGCCCTGACTGGTTCGTGGTAAACTGGTCACATAGTCCATAGCTATCTCTCCCACTTCCATTCCGGGATCTCTAAGGGTACTAACAACCCCGGTGGCTTCTTGTGTTCAGCTTTTATTTGCTGACAAATCATGCACCTAGCCGCGTACTCCGCAATATCCTTCTTCATCCTTCTCCAGACATAGTTCTCCTTGATATTCCGGTACATCTTGTTGCTCCCTGGATGCATAGTATATGCTGAGCTATGCGCCTCGTCCATTATTTGTAGCTTGAGAGATGTCTCGTTGCGTGGCACATAGATCCGAGCACCTACCATCACTGTTCCATCTGGAGATAGAGAGTAGTTACACTGGCCATTCCTTAGCCCTTAAAGTCTTCCATTTTGTAGTGTGCCAGCCAGCTTCATTAACTTTGGGTCCTGTAGTTGAGCTTCCTTGATTTGCGTAATCAGTAGTGGTCAAAGATGGAAGCTCGCCAACAGCACTCCCAACTCATCCACTGAAAGTTGCGCTCCTGTGGATCTCAGATCGTGGAGTTTGGTAAGGCTGGTGGTCCCCAATCGCGCCATCGTCTTCCGACTCAAAGCATCGGCCACCACATTAGCTTTCCCCGGATGGTACTCAAATGTGCAGTTGTAATCTTTCAATAACTCCATCCACATTCGCTGACGCATGTTGAGCTCTCTCTAGGTCATCAGGTACTTCAAGCTTTTGTGGTCGGTGAAGATTTTACAGGCTTCACCATAGAGATAGTGTCGCCATATCTTCAATGCAAAGACCACCGCAGCTAACTCCAAATCATGCACTAGATAGTTCATCTCATGGGTTTTGAGTTGTCTGGAGGCATAGGCAATGACTCTGCCATGTTGCATCAAGACATACCCCAAACCCTTGTATGAAGCATCACCATATTTATTAAAACCTATTCCTGGTGCAGGTAAGGTTAGAATAGAAGCAGACACTAATCGGTTCTTCAGCTCCTGGAAGCTCTGTTCGCAATATTCGGTCCATTCGAACCTCGCGTTCTTCCTCAGCAGCTTCGTCATCGGTAGGGCAATCGCAGAAAAGCCCTCCACAAATCTCCTATAGTAACCGGCTAACCCCAGAAAATTCCTAATCTCTTTAACATTGGTGGGAGCTTGCCAGTTCACTACTGCTTCGATCTTCTGGGGTTCCACATATATTCTTGCCGCTGAAACGACATGTCCCAAGAAGTTGACTTGCTCCAACCAAAACTCACATTTACTGAGTTTGGCATACAACTACTGCTCTCGTAGAGTTTGTAGAACTATTCTCAAATAATTGATGTGCTCCTCCACGTTCCACGAGTACACCAGAATGTCGTCAATGAAAATCACAACAAACCGGTCTAAGTAGGGTGCAAACACCTTGTTCATCATTTCAATGAACGCAGCTGGCCTATTCGTCAACCCGAACAATATTACTAAAAATCCGTAATGTCCATATCGAGTTCGGAACCCCGTCTTAGGCACATCCTCCTCCCGCACTCGCAGTTGATGATAGCCCGACTTCAAATCAATCTTGGAGAACACACAGGCTCCCCGCAGCTGGTCAAACAGGTCATCGATGCGTGGTAACGGGTACTGGTTTCGGATGGTTACCTCGTTTAATTGTCTATAATCGATACACAACCGTATGGAGCCGTCTTTCTTCTGTACAAATAGTACAGGCGCACCCCAAGGGGAGACACTAGATCTAATAAACCCCTTCTCCAGCAGCTCATCTATCTGGGTCTTTAGTTCTTCTAACGCCACTAGAGTCATCCTATAGGCGCCTTGTAAATTGGAGTTGTTCCTGGAACCAACTCAATCAAAACTCCACGCCTCGGTGCGGTGGTAATCCGGGTAAGTCTTGAAACACATCCGGATACTAGCACGCCACAGCTATATCCTGAACCTCTGTCTTCGGAGCTTCCACTTCTGCCCCATTTGCCAAATAGGCTTCCTCCGTCTCGGGTCGTCTCCCATAGAAAAGTATCTCGGCCTCTCCCGGACGCTGGAAATGCACCATCTTCCAGTAGCAGTCAACGTGGGCATGGTGGAAAACTAACCAATCCATCCCTAGGATCGCATCAAAGTCCAAGATCCTCATCGGGATTAGATCAGCTATCGGCTCCTGATCTCTTATCTTTACATCACATCCCTCATAGACTAACTTAACAATCATAGAACTACCTATGGGGGATGCTACACTCATTGGTTCTGCTAATCTAGTTGCATACACATTTTTATGTACATGAAAAGTAATAGCAATATACGAATGTATAGAACCAGGATCAATCAATACGCAGGCATCGGTATTAAAGATTTGCACTGTACCTGCTATCACGTCAAGGGTGTTCACAGCTTGCTGCTGTGTCATTGCAAAAGCCTGGGCCTGCAGCTGAGATGGTACCCCACGACCTCCTCCACGAGACCGTCCACCAGTTGACCCTCCTCGGCTGCCTCCAGCGCCTCCCATGCCAGAAAATCCTTGTGTTTGCTGCATAGTATGATCTCCAACAGTAGCATGTGGAGCAACTCCGCTCCCCTGGGTTAGTAGCGGGCATTGTTTCTTATAATGCCCTGGTTGTTTGCAGTAAAAACAAGCGTCACAACCACAAGTCGCGTAATAGAATTTACCGCAGACTGTACATTACGGTTTTCCCTTCTTTTTCCCACTTGTGGAAGAACCACCGCTGCTGCTACTGCTGCTCTTCTTTGTGGGCCTAGTGTCTCCTCCTCCTTGAGAGCTTGGGTTACTCCTCTTGTTCAACCTCTCAAGTCTCTGTTTTTGCTTGTTCAGGCCCCGTTCAACTCGGAGTGCAGAGTCGACCATTCCTCGAAAATCTTCGAAACCATGAGCCATAACCGAAATCTTAATCTCGTCTTGCAGTCCATCTTCAAACCTCCTGCAATGGTTATAGGGGTCTTCCACCATCTCTGGTGCATAACGACTCAGAGCTGTGAACTTGGCCCGATACTCGGCCACAGTTGAATTTCCTTAAGTCAGATAAATGAACTCGGCTCTCTTGGCGTCCCTATGTATTCGGGGTGAGTACTCCTCCTCGAATGCTCTCTTGAATTATAGTCAGGTCCAGACACTCGACCCGGGAAGGCACATCTGAGCCGACTCCCACCACATCAAGGCATCTTGTCCCAACAACAGCTGTACTGTTCTGACTTTTTCATCTTCTGGAATCCTCATAGTCTCGAACACCATCTCCATCTATCGGATCCACGCGTCTGCCTCAGTCGGATCCTGTGTCCCGAGGAAGTGGTTAAGCCCCATTTATCGGGCTCGAGTCACATAATCCTGACCTCTGGGTTGTTGTTGCTGTTGATACTGTTGTTGTTGTTACTGGTACTGTTGTTGTTGTTGTTGAAAGTTTTGGAAAGTGGCAAACGACTAAGCCATATGTTCGAAAAATTGTTGCATCCCTAGAAACTGTTGTACACCTGGGTTGTATCCCGGGGCAGGATGCGCGTGTGATGCATCTCCATACTCTTCAGGTGTAGGGGCATCCACGTGCAGTTCTTCCTAGGGCTCCTCACGTGGCACCCTCGGTGGTCTCCCATGTCCTCTCTTTGGCGGCATTCTGCAACATCCAACAAGCGTCAGTTAACGACATAATTCCACTTAGCAAGCTAACAGTTAATTCCTTATGTTAACTAACTTCGACTCTCACCCTAAGGCTCTGAATACCTCTAGACTCTAAGGTCAAGGAGCAAACCGTCTTTGATACCACTAAATGTAACACCCATCTCGCTAATGCGACAGATGCCACACCAGCTGGGCCTTGAGTGCACCCAGCCCATAAGCTGTGTACTTAAAACATGAAAATGATCATGTACTCTAAATAACATTCATATGACATAAAAATAACCGGTTACACATCGGGAGTCATATTTAAACCAAGTCATAAGTAGAGTACAACACACAGAGTTATGGGCAACTACGGCCCCAAATATAGCGGAAGAAAAGACATAATCAAGGTCACGCCCCGACCCGGATCCCGGGACCTCGAGCGCGCGCACAGACTAGCCGTACCCAAGTAGAGGCGAACCCCACTCGGATACAAGGCCTAAGAAAATCATAGCAGATAACAAATACCTCAAAATTTAATAATCAGATAATATCAGAGTCAACGAAAATCTAAATCAATAAGGGTTTACATACCCTACACCAGGTCAAGGCCCTATAAGGGTCCTACAATAACACCACCTCAAGAACAAGTGTGACCTGAGGTCCTCGAACCTCTACAAAATCAGCCCAACCCCTCGCTCAACTCCCGAGTCCGAGTCACCTACTCCTCGGGACCTGAAAAAGAAAGAAGGGAAGCAAGCGCATGAGCTTTCGAAAGGAAAGCCCAGTAAGTACCCCCGCGGGGTCAGAAGACATGAATGAGCAATATGTCAAATAATAAGGTCACAACACCAAGAAACACAACTCTAGGAGTCTACCAGAAACAATCCAAAGGTACAACCCCTGGTAACAGAAGCCCTCGAGCCCCTGTGATGAGTTTCAAGAAAACTCAAGGATCACCCCCGCCCAGTATATCCAGCCATTTGCTGTAAGCACGACCTTTTGGTCGTTCGACCCTCCGGTCGCAATTCGGTAGAACTACCTCTCCTACGTGTAAAAACGGTCAGTGTACCATGCCCACTGACAGGTAAGACCACCAGAGAATTGCCTCTCTGGCAAGGCGCGCATGAAGCGCCAGGGGTCCCGTCCCCTCAACATTCCCCTATCCCGGAACTCCTAAGCTCCACCGAGTCGGGCGGTAAAACAAACTCAACCTACACACACCCACCCGACTCAACACAAGCACCGTGTGTCTCTATGGTCATGTTCCGCATAATAGGAGGCTATGCTCAATGAGTACGTATACTCCTCCGACGCATACCGCCTCGCCGCACACAAGCACCACGAACCTCCACGGTCGCCTCGGTCATAGGATGGTATACTCAGTGAGCATCAACGAAGAGATAGTGAAACCACACACTCCTATCCTGACGGAAAGTATGTGCTCCACGTGTTTCCACGACCACGTGCGATCAACGGATCCCCTCGTGATCGCTAACACTACCTCTAGCACACCAATCACACACATACCAGGAAAGACATCAAAAGAATATGTATGTGCATGCATCCAAGAATATCAGGTACCAAACAAAAGACATGCTAACAAATAGCATACATTAAATCAAGAAAACAACTAGCCAATAAATAAGGGAACTAGACAAGAGCACTTACCTCTTGTTGGAACTAGAAGTCTTCCTAGTATCCTCTGGAATGTCTTACAACTCACCGAGAGTATCTGGCATACATAGGCCCTATTAGAGTCAAGATTTCAATAAATCCCAATATCTCTAATTACACATGCATGCCTATCGTTCTTGTTGGGCCTAGGCCCACTAACGGGTCCTAAAGACCATCTCTCGGGTTATTAATCCTTATCCCATGTCTCTATGTTCTTTAGTTGACCCTAGACCCAACTTGGTCAAGCCTAGTCAACTTTGCATTCATTTGTCGAGTCTAAACCCTATTTGGTTATCTATAGTCATTTTATTCAAATTGGGCCCACTTGCTAAACCTTATTGAACTTTGCATGTATAACTCTTTAACAGTAACCACGTTCTCTAGCCCTCTTATCAAACAACACCTATGCTAATCCTTAAATCATTCCCATAAACCAGTAACCTCAAGTTATCCATGTTTATGCTTTCATGAACCTTCAAAGATAGGGATAGATTGGATTTACACTTTTCATGATCATGTATATAAACTCAATTCATGAAACCACCCATGGAGATCAAACTCCAACCCTTGGACCAATTCTTTACTCATTCATTCCCCCATTTATCCTTATAACCCATGCATTCAAGCATATATGAATCCTCATATTTATCACCACACATAAGTGAGATGCAGGAATTTAAAGAAACTCACCGAGTATAGATATCTACAGACACTGAAGACAATCTGACCGTCCAAACCAGATCTCCACTATTCAGATTGGGTCAGGACAAGTCTTCACTATGCTCACCAAAAATCAGCTCGATCAGACTATAAATGATCATCCGATTGAAGCAGATGATGAAACTGGTCGGTGCAGGAAATCAGCAGTGATAGGTTCTGTTTCACACCCCAGAAACCTACTCTACCGGACACCAAAAACAATCTTAACCGTTGAAAATGAAGAATAAAGAGTCGTGAATAATCTCACCAAAATTTCAGCACGATCCAACGGTGAACATAGTCGGAATCGCAATGAACATAGAGCATGCTCAACACTCCTTTGAACAGAAATTCCTAGTCTCTCAAGCTTTCTTCTCTTTTCTTCCTTCTTCTCACCTCTCTTCTTGATTCCCAATGGCCCATAAACTTTCTCAAACTTGCTATTGCTCTATGCCAAGCTTCAAGATTACATGCTTTATATAGGCCTCACAAGTGTAACCTCTACAACTCTTCACATTCTAAACCTCCCCCATAAATCCCAAGATAACACCCAAATTGTTCCAACCTTTCAAATTCATAAACCCCATGGCACCCTTCCCATTCCAAAACTCTCTCATAAACCCCAAAGACAACACCCAAATAATTCCAACCTTTTAACTTCATAACTAAGTTAACTTGACCAAGTTTCATCTAACTATTTCACCAATTAATCCAATTAATGGGTTAACCTAACCCATTTATTTAATTCAAATCCAATGCCAAGCTTAATCAAGTCATTGATTAACTTAAATTTGGATTAAACCACTTTGCTAATGGACCAACCCAAGTCATTTGATTCAATCAAATTAATTTAACTAGCTTGGATTCAACCCGATCCCTTTTTGTTACTTGACTAACCTTAGTCAATTAACTTGATTAGTTCACCCATAAATTAAAATAATGGTGTAGAACTAATCTTATTACTTGATCCAACTCCAAGGTTCAACTTAATCAAGTTGACTAACTCAATTACCCACTAGACTAAGCACTAGTCATCACGTTAAATCAACTTAGTCTAATTAATTTGATTTTCTTAAATTGATCCAAGCCCTTGATCCAAATTAAGTTGATCAAACTTACATTCCAAGAGTTAGGTTAGATCAATTGATTAATAGACTAATCCTAGTCTTCTTACTTAATTAATCCAGATGTGCCCAATTCGGCAAACAAGGTTAACCCAAGTTTAATCACCAAATGATTAAATCCAATTGAACCCAATCCTTTTAACTTTCAACCAAGTTGTTTGCTTTAATCAACCCAATAGATTGGTTCAACTTAATTGATTAATCGTTGTCACATTAGACGGTCTATTAACAATAGTTAATAACCTTAGTAATCTCTTAAATTATACCAACCATTAATCAATTAAATACGTCACACATAATAATAAATTATTCTATTATTTTGTCACACTACCAAGCTTCTCATATAATCAATTTAATTAACCTAGTCAGTTAACCAAACCGATTGTGTCACACCTATAATTCCATAGGCTTATACTCAAGCATAATAAATCCATCTCTCCACCTGGACGTTTTTATCGTCGGCCAACAGCGCCACGAGCCCCGTCTCGGCCGCACCAATAGCTTGCCCGCATCCGTGGTTCCCAATTCCCTCTCCCGGAGCCTCCCCACAACCGGTTCCGTTCGTTACTCCGGTGAGCCCTATACCGCACTATCAATGCATCAAACGCGAAATTGAAACCGGTAGAGAATTCATACCTTAATTCCGGTTCTTCCTGCAACCGGTGGCCGAGGATAGAGACCCACGTGGTGAATCCCCCTTCTCCGACCAACCCTGCGCCAAATGACCTTCTTGATTTCCTCTTTCTCCTTTGTCTCGGGGCAGGCGGGGTGGGGTTCTTATAGGCCGGCGGATGAAGCGTTGGTAACGCCTCCGGCTTTATTAGCCGCTCACGTCGAAGTTGGTGATGGGGTCGCCGTGCGGTGTCGATCGGCACTTCCGCAGATGGACGCCTGAGATCACATCTCTTATTTCCACGGTCCAGATTAAAAGCAGTTGGCCTCGAGTTCGTTATCATCAAAGATGACCGGTTGAGATTTAATCTCACTCAACGGCCAGATTTTCTCCATTTTCCTAGCATCCACCACCACCCACTTAGATGGACGGTTATAAACTACCCACACGGTAGGATCATCCTTACCCAACACTTTCTCCTTTGCCGCGTATTTGGTATACGATGAGATGGATTCCATCTCAACTCACCACGTGGCTCTATGAGAGCCTTTATAATGCCTCGAGATAAAACACGATACGAGATAGTCTAATCTCAGCCGTTCATCCTCTTCTAAATAGATTTTTCTCTCTGAAAATTATCCAGAGGTCCCTGAAATATTTTTAGGTTACACCAGAGCCCAAGCCTGTGAAAGAGGACAATTCCTCGCAAGTCCCTAATATTTTCTTAAGTCACAATTAAGTCCTTCACTGTGACAGAGAGAAATTTCTATTTGGTCCTCAGTACTTTCCATAATTACCAAGAGGTCCCTCTGACTCCCAACTAACCCTAATTAGGGGTTTAAACCTTTTAATTCTTTATTTTACCCTCTTTCCTTTAATTAAATAAACCACCAATCCTTCCTTTATTTAATGAATTCATCCCAAGAATTCATTCATTCCTCTTAATTATTAAAATACCCTTGGTAGCCCCAATTATACCCAACTAGGGTTTTCTCTTATTTCTTGGTTTAATTACCAAACTAATTAAAGGAAGTAAATACAAATCCATGTATTCAAAGTTTGGGGAATTTTCTTTAATAAAGAAAATTTAGAAATTTGTTTCTCCATCAAAATTTCATTTTGATCAAACCTCGAGGGTTTTCCTCATTTTCCAATTAAATAAAACCCAAAAAGAAATTTTAAATCCCTAAAATTCTTGGGTTTTACAACGGCCCCAAATATAGCGGAAGAAAAGACATAATCAAGGTCTAATACAACCAAACAAAATAAAATACAAGGTAGGTACGCCAGAGCCAGCTAGACTTCGATCCTTGCTCGAGACACGAGCTACTATACCGATCCAAGTCTAGATCCTGTAACAGAAAAACAGTAATCGAGAGGGCTGAGCTATACAAGCTCAGTGAGTAAGAACTTCTCCGCCAGGTATTATACATACATGTCGTTTGTACTAAAATACTAGTACAAGAACAATGCAAATATAAATCATGAAGATCAGTAGAATTATCTTAAATCTTGATAAGCATGTTATCCGATCAGAAATCCGAAGAATCACACAATTTATCTCATATCATATCCTGCGTATAGTAAACATATATATGCAAAAACCTCGTATCGTAATCAACATGCAACCCTAGTTCAATACTCTGAAAGAAACCAGTTGTCATCAGCCGGATAACCGGATCCTGATGATCGGGAGACAGCAAAATAATCGGATCCAGTACTCAAGGCCTGACGACCAGTGATATAATCAACCAACTATATCAATCGTCATGCATCTCATATCAGAGATCTGACGACCAGTGGTATGATCAACCAAGCTGTATCAATCGTCATGCATACATCTCGTATCTGATTATTCCAATCAAGTACTCAAGGCCTGACAACAAGTGGTATAATCAACCAACTGTATCAATCGTCACGCATCTCTTATCCGAGACTTGACGACCAGTAGTATGATCAACCAAGCTGTATCAATCGTCATGCGTATATCCTCGTATAAGATTCGGGCACCTAAAAGAGTTCGGAAGGGGTTTTAATAGAAAACGATTTCGCAAACATTTTTGCTTAAGAAAAACGGATTAAAACAAATCCCTTCCATAACCCGAGATCATCTACAATTCTTTATGGGCTCTATCTTGAGCCCCGCTGGATCAATCGTCTATGTCTACCTAGGGAGCAGTCACGACACGGTGAATATCGATCTTTACCAGTTGAAGTTTCACTTTATAACTAATTATGCTGGTTCAGTTCATAGCGTATAACAAGTATTGAGATCACTATACAGCTATAGCGATAAAATCCATCGGCAAATCACAAACCGATATAAATCTCATAATAATACGAGAAACCAAAATCACGGTAAATACATGAAATAAATCTGGATTTACGGTGAAGTCCCCTCACCTTAAGTCCCTGCAAATTCCTAGGAATCGCTCGGTCCTTCGGCGGCTTCTGCTGGGCCTTTTCCATTTCCTAGAGTCAATGAGGGTACTAATTCAATATAGAGTCCATATTTTTCCATAACTCGTCCTATAGCTTAAAAATACGAAGATTTAAGAATACGGAATCGTATTTTTAAGTTAGACTCCTATTAACTCAAAGGAGCATATAAGGGACATTAACTCATAAAATCATGTTTTCACATTTAACAAGAATAACATGTCTTTAAATCCTTAGCTTACCCTTAAGCATGCTTAATTAGCCGACATTATTTAATCTAAAGCATGTGTCCCTTATGCATGACAGTCATGGAAACTATGCATACATAAGTATGTTAATCATGAAAGCTAAACATACATAAGCAAGTTGCATGATCACTAATTAAGGCATTCGTACTTAGGGATTTCCAGAAAAATCGGGCAGCACCTCCCCTGTTTATAGGGCTCCCGAGATTCTACAAACATTCCACACAACAATGGGATTAGTCAAGCTTATGGAATACATGATTTCTTAGCCATTATTTCCCCTAAGTCAGTTCATATAAGATACATGAAATTCATCCAAGTTCCAAGCCTTAAACTATGAATTAGATCTTAAGTTTTCCCAAATCAAACCCCCATGAAATCACATCTTCAACCCCTTTCACTTCACCTCTTTTAATTTCCTTGTCAAGCACCAACACTCGCTGGTGGAGGGAGGCCGGTGCTAGGGCTGGTCGGGGGCGGCCGAACCTGGCGTTGGTGAGTGACCGGCTAGCTTGGAATG